>VIBL01000097.1:0-1200000 GCA_008271625.1 Lutraria rhynchaena
TTGATTGGACATGCTATCAACAGACTTAACAGAGTCGGATACCACAATTGTCTCGGCCATAATGGGGCAATCAAAATCATTGTACACTGAAACTGTTGAAAGTGGTTCAAGATTCTGGGTATCAACTGAATTGGTGGGAATGCATACACAAACATGTTCTGCCATGCAATTGATAGGGCATCCAACGCAAATGCTTGCGGGTTTGGAAGCCATGAACAAAACAGAGGAGTCTTTTTGTTCTCCAATGTGGCAAAGAGATCTATCTGAGGCTGACCCCATTGATTGAAAATTTCCCAAATTACTAAATTGTTCAGAGACCATTCTGATGGTCTTATCCTGAAACGACTTAGTGCATCCGCTCTGACATTGTTGGTTCCCCGAATGTGAACCGCTTTCAAATTGATCTTGTGTTTCAAAGAAAACTCCCATAGTTCCATTGTCAGTTGACATAATTGAACTGATTTCGTCCCCCCTTGACGATTGATGTATTGACAAACTGTTGTATTGTCTGATCTGATCAATACATTGTGACTTTGCAACTGAGATAGGAAATGCTTTGTACTCAAAATTACTGCTTTCATTTCCACTCAATTGATATGCATTGTTTGCTCCTGAGGGGACCACTGTCCTTGACAATTTAGATTGTTTACATGACCACCCAAACCCCACTTCCCGCTCGCATCTGTGGTTAATGTCACTGAAAAGGTCATTTTGCTTAAAGATCTGCCCTTGGCAATGTTCTGATCCTGTAACCACCAATTCAAATGATGAGCAAGCAGTGGAGTAATTTTGATTGAAAAATTCATTGGCATGAATTTTGGATTCCAATGATTGAGAAGATGAAGTTGGATGGGTCTCATAAATAATCTCGAATTTGGGATCAGTTCCAGACATGAGGCTATCATCCCTAAAAGCACCATATAATCTCTGGCAGTTATATTTCCCCTCAAAATTTTGTGAACTGCAGACTTCAAATTTGTTAGTCTTTCTTGAGTAGGAAAAACAAGCCCTTACTGGAGACTGAACAGGCTTCCTAAATAAGTCACAGACTGACAAGGAACTAACTGGGATTTTTCTTTGTTTACAATCCAACCTAGTCGAGATAGGAGATCGAGTGCTATGTCTATGTTTACTAACAATTGAACTCGAATCTTGTTCAAGAATAGCCAATCGTCTAGGTAACTGGATAACCTTAGAACCAACTTCCTTAAATGAGCCTTCACAACCGAACTGACCTTGACATATGTTCGTGGGGCTGTTGATGGGCCAAAACAAAGAGCCCTGAACTGGTAGGCTACTCCTTGAAAACAAAACCTTAGATATTTGCGATGATTTTTGTGTATCATGATATGATGGTAAGCATCTTTTAGATCTAATGTTACTGCCCAATCTCCTACTTCGACTAGGTTCAAAACTTTTGCAATTGTTTCCATCTTGAAACGTTGTTTGCGGAGATACTTGTTGAGAGGTTTTAGATTGACTACTGGTCTCATTCTTTTGGGCACTAAGAACAGTGTACTGTAAAAACCTTCGTATATTTGAGAATGAGGCACTTTTTCTATTACACTTTTTACTAAAAGACTCTCGATTTCTTTTTGAATTAAACTTTGATCTTTTTTGGCAACTTTGGTTGGCTTTATGCCATTGAAATTTGGAATTTGATTGAATTCCAGTTTGTGACCATGTTCTATTATTTCTAAAACCCATTTGTCTGATGTTATCTTTTGCCATTCTGTTAGAAAATGCGTCAAACGCCCCCAACAGGTATCTCCGGTTTTATTACCCCTATACTGACCTTGTCATTTGTCTGCTGGTTTTTCTGCTTTGCCACGCCCAAATGACTGCTCCTGTCGTCTTGGGAATTCTCCACCGGAACCCCTGGGTTTGGAAGAGAACCGGTCATCATAACGACCTTTGTTCTGGACTTTTGGAATACGAAAATTATTCCAGCTGGTGCTAGAGCCCTGGGCAGCAGTGGATGATGCAGGCTTGTCATATGACTCAAAACGTGTTCTCTTGTTTAGGTCATAATCCGATTGCGGTTTTCGTTTAGGCCGTCTGACATCAGGAATTAGGTCATCAACCTGTTTTTTCTTTTCTTTCCTTGCCTTCAACAACAGTTCCAGTTCTGGGCCAAACAAACCTTCACCTGACGGGGTAAATTTGTGAATTCCATACTATCATGCTGTTCAAACAACCCAGTGTCAGTCATGGCCACTGCCCGCCTTGCAATATGGTGAAAAGCGCCTGCTCGGCCGAGCTGGTCCAAAACCTTGGTGGAAATAGCAAAGACATCCTTCACCTTTTGTACTGTGGACACTTTGTCCAAATCATCAGCCTGTATGGCTGTTAGGAGACTACCAAGACCTTGCTGCAAGTAACATTGCATTACTAGTCCCATACGTGCTGCATGCTGGCCCTTAAAACAAATCTTATCCACCATCTTACACGGCTGTGTAAATAACACTTTGCCTTTGTTCTTACTGAAAGAGGCTTTTTGTCCATAACGTTTAGTAAGGCAACCATCAACTAAGTCATCTAATGATGGCACTTTAAGGTATTTTTCACAAGATTCATCTACCGGAAACATGTCCACACTTTCCTCATTGAAAGCTGTGAGGAAATTAGGTTTATCACACCTAAAACTATTTTGCAGTACTTTCAATTGTGAATCATCCAAAGAAATGCCTTCTTTAACAGGCTTATTCTTAACTAGGGCATCTTCCCCGAACATGTCAAAAAGACACTGTTTAGTCATATCAGATAACTGTGGATTGTTATTATTACAATCGGACAAATTATCTTCCAAAAAAGAACAATCATCCGCAAAAATGGACAAAACTTCATTGTCATTATGAACAAGTTCGGAGTTTGTCTCCGTTTCTGGTCTCTGTACTGCCTGAGCAGGTGGAGGACTGTCCATATTTCCCAACACACGGGTGACCAAACTTTCAAGCCTGTCGAATTTTGCTTCCAATTGATCATATTTCGACTTTTTTACTTTCGCTTTGTGCGATTTCTGGTACTCATGGCCTGGCTTTGTGCCAGTCATGGAAAAAACATTTGACGACATAGTCAAATCGTCCTCGGACAGGTTAATCCTGTCCAAGAATTCACCTTCTTCCGACATAAATACACGATATTACAAAAAGTTTACCTTAAACAACCACTAAAAGTCTAAAAAGAGTAAAAACACTTTCTACGATGCGAACAGTTTCGCCGAAAAAGGAAAACTGAATAACATGTGTTATGGGCGGAAGTACATCAGCGCATGCGCAGAAAAAGCGCTTGGTGTATTCTCCGGATAAACCGGGGAAGTCTATTATGCGGCGGACTGGAAAAGGAAATCCTTACTGTAATATCAGGTAAGTATTTTATGAAATAAAAATTGCAAATGCTCTTGCATGATGGTGTCCTCTATTTCTTGTAAATGTTCTTCATTGTAGAGATTTTCCCTGCCTATTGATATGTGCATTTAAGGTTATACAGCCCTAAATTAATACACTGTTACAGCAAGGACATTCATACAACAGACAAAGTTCAAAACATCCACATGCATCTGTATTGTTATGTACTGACTATTTGTTTTCAAATGTGGAAACATTTAATGCTGATATTTAGGTTGTATGTTATAAAAGAACAATACTTTATCTTTTAAGTATTTGAAAATGGCCTTAAAAGATGTTTTGGCAATGACAAAAAGTGAGTACAATTCATGCTATAAAAGGCAAACTATGAAATATATGATGCCTTTTTGTGCCCTGTTACTAGATTTTAATGTTACCAATGCTTAGTGCTGAGTTTCTTTTTTTAAAACTGAAATTAAATTAAAAGACAGAAAATCTGCCCAAATTTGATACTGACTAGTATCATGTTTATTCAATATGATATAATATAATGTTAGATTAATCTCTCACTTTAACACACTATTTTAACCAATTTATACCAGTTATCCTTAATTCTTATTAATTTATTATCCCTTTACACGGTTAATACTTGTTTCCTTTACCTTAATTTAATGCGCGTTCCATGACCGCTAGTAGTCAATGTGCCATAAAACACAATTAAACGGATTCGACAATTTTGTTAATTTTACGTGAGTAAAACATTAAATATTCCAAGATTATTTTTTGCGTATTTTAGTGGTATTTATGATAAGCAAGCGTTGTCATTGCTCTACCTGTTGTTTTAATATGTATTTAGTACGGTAAGGTTTTGGTTGGGGTATCATCTGCAGACCAATCAGTATTCACCACATTTTCCCCAGATCGGCCTGTTTTCTACATTATAACATTTTATGCCCATATCTGTATTTAGTGAAAAAATGACTTCGAATGAAGATATTCTTTACATATTGTATATATACACGCACAGATAATCCACTCTTGACGACAGTATAAGAATTAAAAAAACATGAAGGTACTTACTCATTCTTAAACTGACTACTCACCAAAAAAATACATGTAGTGTACTTCACTGAAGTCGAAACAATTCATCTGAAAAATATATTTACAGTCAAGGGAAGTTACTCTTCGTGGTATGTATTATACGCTGGCAGAGTTACGTCCCTGGTTTGCGAAAAAAATCCAGTTGCTCTCTTGAAAATTGATAACCTATGTTACTGCAAAGGACTTTTTGCAAAACAAATACGTAACTTTTTTATTGTCAGTATCTAGATTAAAATATAATTCTATTATAGCCCCCAGTGAGGATCGAACTCACGACCCCTGGTTTACAAGACCAGTGCTCTAACCACTGAGCTATGGAGGCGACGTTATGTATTTAGTATCACGTTTTTATCTTTGTCTATTTATATACATTATGAAACTATTAGTTTATATTTGAGTATATCATACACTCCGCATATGATAAATAAGCTCTTTTGTTTGTGGTATTTTTAATACTACTTCAATAAATCAAAGTCAATCCGAGCCATTATTCATGTATCTTTGTTACGCGTAGGCCTATAAAATAATAACTATATAAAACAATTACTTGTACTATGAAGTTATTTGCTTCTTTTGTTTTTTTTAGTTTTTTTTCAGAATTTAGGACAGTGTGCATCAGTAAAACAAAAAAAAAAACACCGTGTTTTTCAAAATGCTCTGATAACTCCATTAGGTCAATATACTAAGAAGTTGAAATAAAAAAAATCAATGCAATTCATAGAACTCACTTCAAACGACTATTTCTCTATACTGATTTTCCTTATATTTAATGTTTGTACTCAACACCACTGAAACGCAGAACAGAAAAAAATCGCTTCAAAAAAATCCAGATGTATGTTCACTTATCCAGGTGCTGTATTAGCACAGCGTTTGTGTTGTTTGTGAAGGAAAAAATTATGTTTCGCAGCCCCCAGTGAGGATCGAATTCACGACCCCTGGTTTACAAGACCAGTGCTCTAACCACTGAGCTATGGAGGCTTGATAGCGTTAATAGAGCTAAACTTTATATATTGATTAAGAAATATCCAGGACTCGCAGTGGAATAGCATTACATGACCATATTTATACCAAGCTGTTACACGAGCAAGTCATTTTCCACACCACAGTGATATGATTATCTATGAAGTTACGCCGAACATTAGCATCAATACAGTTTAAATGAAATGATTTTAGTTCACATATAATTATTTGTACGTTTGGATAAACTTCTATAGATAAACAAAGGAATACCTTTATATAGTATATTTAAAACTTGCCACGTATACGTTTATTTGATAAACCTTCAGAGCGTTGACATGTAAAAGAAACATAAATAATTTATATTAAAACGATTATAGTCCTATTTTAATTTGTTCATTTTATCTTATCTTGCACATTTGTTTTTCAACTAAAAATAACTAGTAGGCCTACAGCCCCCAGTGAGGATCGAACTCACGACCCCTGGTTTACAAGACCAGTGCTCTAACCACTGAGCTATGGAGGCTTCATATTTATTAATAAAATCATAAATTCATTTGGAATGAAAATAATAATTATTATGCCACACATTTTAAATATAACAGTAAATGGTCACTTTTTCTTATTTATTAGACAGTGACAGTAGTTATTGGGAAGAATTGAATGAAAACAGTAGAAATAATCATAATATTTTTTATTTGTTATCATGTAATAGTAGCTAGTATTTTCCACTTTGATCAATATAATTGTAATGCTATCTATATTATTCAGTCGCTGCATACGAACACTTAATACGTATCTGTTTTATCAAACAATGTGGACATTGTTTCACTTTGTTACTAAAAATTCTGTATGAATACACAATATAGAGTACATAGTGTTTACTGGATTAAAGTTATGTAGACGGGCCGAGTTTGTACGAGGGTTGATCAATAAATTCATCGACGCTCGATAGTTACGAAAATATAACAGCAATGATAAAAACACTGGTGAAAAATGATGTTTTTAAGATTTTCATTGCATGCAAGTAAATGTCAAGTTACCGTAAAAGTATTACCACAGCTGTACTTTTTGGACGAACCAAAATAGAACGACCAAGAATCTTTGTATTCGAGTATACTTCATGTACTATGTCATTCTAATGCACAATGTGGATTCCAATGGAATAAGATTTTTAATAATTCATAAAAGGAGGGGAAATATTCTCAAATTGATTTATAAAAACGAAAGAAAAACATATCCCACTTTTGTTATAAATTATTTTGATTATTTTTTAACCATAAATTTGAAGCCCAGCTTCTGGTCATATTTTACTAACGGATTAAATATACGGGAACAATTATTTTATTTGTTTAATCTTGTTACCGAGAAAAATGTGATACATGTACATGCCTTTACATACATTTTTTAAATATAAATTGCGCTTGTATATCGTAATAATTTTATAATTATACCTTTATTTGAATATTAAGCGTGTAATTTTTATATATTCAAATATTGTACCTTTACGGTTTTCTTAACAAAGCTTACAAAAGATTTTCTGACCATACACTTTGTGCGAAGTATTAGACAAGTTGAAATCAAACGAGTACATACAAAAATAGCAATTTCATGGCCTGTGTATTCTACATAACTTGGTACAATAATATAAATATGTGTGTTTTATGGAATATTATAGATATGCACAACTACACATGTTAAAATTCCGCATGGTTTGAATTATGCAGATTAAAACTTATTGAGCGAAATTTGTCTGTGTTAATGAATGCAATACACTATAACTCGTGGTTTAACTTATTTTTATATTCATTGACACGTTGATGATGCTCACAGTAAATCCCTGATATTACGACCACATGAGGCTTACAGTAAACCCTGATATTACGACCACACGAGGCTTACAGTAAACCCTGATATTACGACCACACGAGGCTTACAGTAAACCCTGATATTACGACCACATGAGGCATATAGTAAAACCATGATATTACGATCACATGAGGCTTTCAGTAACGCCTGATATTACGACCACATGAGGCTTACAGTAAAACCAAGATATGACGCTTATAGTAAAACCCTGATATTACGACCACCAGAGGCTTAATTGTAAAATCCTGATATTACGACCACCAGATGCTTATGGTAAAACCATGATATTACGACCACCAGAGGCTTAAAGTAAAACCCTGATATTACGACCACATGAGGCTTTCAGTAAAACCCTGATATTACGATCACATTTGGAACCGAACAAACGGTCTTAATTTGAGATAATCTCATAATCCAGTTGAAATATAGATGAAACATTGTACAGCTGGAATAAGCAGTCGTTAAACTGAGATGTTTTAGTATTGAACCGTTCGCTGACTGAGCTGACATCAACGATGGTGTTTGACCAGGAAACATAACAAGCATACACTCCATCTCTAAATGTGGCCTTAAAATAGCAAAAACAAACATTGATAGCAAGGTGGCTTTGAGTTGAAAATTCGTCTGACGAATCACTGATGGGAAAGGTTCTGCACCGAATGTTCTAAATATAAATACCAGTAAATTTAGACTGAAATTCCCCCTCTGCAGTGTAATTATTTCAAATTTTTAAGTATGCCGTACATTGTATGAATAATTATGAGAACATTTACATATTCATGATAGCCAAGGAAATGTCACGTGATATTTATGCGGATTTCGGAACTTCTCCTTTCTGTGGAACTACTTATGCATATAAAGGTATCTTAGAGTACGTACCGCGCTCAGGGCCTGACGGGGACAGACCTTTCAAAAGTCTTCAAAGTCTTATGATAATGTATAAAAAAGGATTCACCACTTTCGGTTTTTATTTTTTAATTCTTTTTTTGGTAAATGTATTTCCAGCAAGTACGGAATTAAGTCTGTTCTGCACTTTTTAATGTGTTATACCGGTTAATTTTAGTGTAAGAAATTCATAAGGCTACAAAAATAATTGTTACGTTTAGGGTCATCTGATCTAAAGAATAAGAGTTGGTTGGTCCAAAAACGTCTTTTTTATCTAATCCCAATTTAAGAAAACCCGACGCACGATTCATACTCGGATATATTCATACTTTGGAGTTTGTCGTTTCAGGATCCACGCAAACAGTTGAGTCTGTCTTGTAACCGTATACAAACCGCTGTAGCTACACTGGGGCACACCGAGGCATGTGCCTCATTTAAAATTTAGGCAGGTAATGGGGGAAAATCGCAGGTTTTAGTAAAGAAAATTTCCGGGGGAATAAGCCCCCGAACAACCTTAGATTGCTTCGGTTCAAATATGGGTCTGGCTACTGAAACATGACTATTTCGGTCTTCACTAGATTCCTAGCTGATACGTGTGTAGATTATTAGATGACAACAATGATAATTATTCGTCATTGAATAACTACTTCAAATCATTGACTTTGTTAGTTAGATCATCGTAACTTTCACCTTTTGTAGACAATGTAAGTTGTGTACTTCGGTCGATACACTTAACAAACACAATGGTATTACAATAGCTTAAGAGTACTTGATCATGTTATGATATCCGCATGGATAAAGACGCTATATATTTATCATGTTCGGATTCGGCGTCGTAAAAATATGCGTTGGTGTATAATACATTTTAGATAACACATGTTTACTAAATCCCCAAAATCAATTGATTTAAACAGACTGATTGCTAAAATCGAAAACTAGGTCATCCAATCGGGTGTGGGTTTATTTTGGATGAAGTAACAGGACACCCGGTATTTACATTAAGGCTATAAAACTTGACTGGTTTACTTAACTATTCAACTATAGGCTTTAAGCAGGGAGGAAATTAACGATGGAGTGAATTGTGAACATCAAATCTGGTGTTTTTGTTGCTGTTAAATTTACATTTGGAAGATGTTGTACGTTAGTGGATATATAATTTATTTGGTGATTTGTGTAGGTAAGTGGTCGAATATTCGATCCGATTGTACACGTTATAATGGGCATAGAAATGTTTCATTCATATATTGATATGAACCCACATATTTGTACTTATAACATTTCTATAGAAATCATACACTGTTGCAAAATTTATTTCGTGATATTTTTTTCGTGCAATACATTTAGGTAAGGTAATTGTGGATTATATTTCATTCAGAACACCATACGACAGTTTATTAATATCATATGACTTGTGTATGCCAGCATAAATGCTTATTTTTTTGTTGAGTTACGCCGACCGTGAATTACTTAAGTGGTTCACATTTTTGGTTGAAAAGTTTCAAAATGCAATGTAACTTACGACATTAATGATACAATTATGTATTTAAATATAATTGTGATGTGTTGCGTGATAACATTCAGTAGTTATAACCTGCAGGGATTTCATTTCCTTATTGGTCTTCGGTGTTGTGGTTTTGTTTTGAATCCCTGATTTAAGTTTATCACAAGTACCGTGTCGAAACCTTATAGATGTGTTTGTTTTGTAATGTATGAAAGGTTGTATGTGCATACCAAGCCATTTATAGTAAAACCTCGTTATCCCGATGGGGTCATCGGAACAGACTAAATGCTCAAGACAAACGTATTGCTCGTAATAATGATGTATTTGTTTCTTTAAAAATTATACACAACAGTAATAGAAAAACAAGTCATGAACGGTTCGTTGACATGTAATTGCTTTTTTTCAATTATTAGAATACACATTTTTGTACATTCGATCCAACATCTACCCGCATACATATTGCTACAATAAAGCTAAAGGTTCGACTTATGCACATTTTCTGTGTCTTTTTTACGTTAAAAGTACGCGACCCTAATAGAATCAGTTGAACGAATTATCAACCACGTGTACACATGGTTTCGCATGACTGTTTCTTTGTACACTTCAGTCAATAATTTGCTATACTTGTGTTTATCGTTTATACAAACATTTCGTCTTTTATGAAATTGATATAGATACACTTTATAGATTCAATTTTCAAATTATGTATGTATGATATTAGGTTTCAAATGAATAGGCGTGTTGAAACTTAGTCATCCTCGTTATTTAGGTGTAAAATAATAAAAATAGAGTGCGTGACGTATCTATGTACTTCAAATTCCATAATAAGCTTTTCTCATTGAAACAATATGCCTAGTTCACGCGGTGCGGTTAGTTTCTGAATAGAAGGTCATATTTATTGTCATGTAGCAATCTTAATCATGTTTCCGATTTATAAATAAGCTTTATACGATACTTGTGCTAAATTTGATGATAATTCGTTGAAAGAAAATACGTATGTGTTTTTGTCATTACAATTATCTGTGTTAATTTTCTCGGATGTGAAACCGAAAAACGTGTACACACCCTTTACTTGTATAATTGATTGTGTTAAAACTATGTTTCATTAGTCGAGTACTTGTATGTTTTTTTTCACTGGGGTTAAACGTCGCACCAACAGTCATGGTCATTTGGCGACATTTCCAGCTTTGGGGGTGAAGGAAATTTTGTTACACGGTTACACATTTGGGTTAAATACTCAATAAAACGTGCTTATTCAAGCATTAATATTTAATATCATTTTACATGTTATATATATACAATATTCATGACTTACCTACAATATTAACTCGAAAATAAACATACAATACCGACCAAAAATACTAATTAGAACATTAATATTGCTTCGGCTTCCACAGATCTGGACAGTAAAATAATAAGCGAAAACTCGACGTTTGAAGACTTCGCGATGTTATGATTATACGAGTAAATGCCTGCTTAAAAATACGAATGAAATTCATAGATTTTCTTCGAGAGTGTATCTAATAAAGTGCAACCTTTCCAAAGCAACACTCTTTGAGAGAAACAAACTTATGTTGTTGTTGTTGTTGCTGTTGTTGTTGAGAGGTTAATGTTCTAGAGAGGTTAAATTGATAGTTAAATCGTACAGTGTGGAAAAATCATGCTGTTCTTGAATGGGAGGTTGTTGCTCAAGAGAGGGCCGCTCTGAAGTGGTTGCATTGTATTGAGTTCTTCAACCAATCAGATACACTATATTCTGTGTCAGTACCTTGACCCTGCACCGAGAGGTAACATTTGTTACCGGCCTGCGAACAGTTTCCAGATTCTGATTTGGTTACTAAAGCGATGGTTGGATGTTTTAACAAGTGTGTGTAGCTGACATTTTATGTTTTTACATAGTTTATATAAATTTACACCGCCTGTACTCAGACTTTCATTTTCTTCTTTTTTATTCTATAAGTGGCATCAACGTAAAAATTGTTGATTGTTACACAAAGCACATTATATTGTCAGTCTATCAATCCTGAAGTATAATTATATTATATATTTATCAGTGTCTGACAAATCGGAGTTTTTTTAAGTTTTTGTGCGTGAACTTCGTATACAAGAGAACATTCGGAAAATCAGTGTTACATAGAATTTGTTAGAAATAACAATAAGCACAATAAGTTTATAACTTTATCATAAGGTAGCGTAAAACCTAACTTATCAAGATTTAGACCTTTTTTGTTTCCAAAGATGGTCCTTATATCATGATTCTACTATTTTTACTTTCTTTTGATTGAAGTAAATATATACTGAGGTATGAAGACGGGATTAAATAACTGTTGACATTAATCATCATTTCCTGTATGATAGTGGACACGAATCATGTTAAGTAGATACATGAAGAGTATGTATAATTGATTTGACCAAAATTTTCGGACATGTATGACAAGAGTGTGTTTATAATTTTATTCTGATACCATCTTGTCGCAACAACTATTTATTAATTTGTCTTAAACAATGTCAGTGTGATTTTCAATCCGATCCATCACATAAATGCAGCTTTCTTTCAGTCACACTTTGACACATGCTTTTAAACAACCCAATATGGATCATTGTGCATTTTAGTTTCATTTCACCGAGGCAACTACTCAATAGCAACTTATCATTGAGTGTATGGTCTTCAAACCTGTTACCCCGACTACGTGAAAATACTGCTATACAGTCTGTGAGTTTAAAATGTATTGGGGGCTTCCGTGGTCGAGTGGTGTCTGACCTTGGTGTCCCACCGATGTGAGGTAAAAAAACCGGGACCAGAAAAAGGGTCACCTGGGAAGAAGCTGTCCCGCTGGTTTACGGAAGGTTGGTGGTTCTACACAGGTGTTCACCTGGGGTCTACCTCCAGCGTTAAAGCTGGAAAAGTCGTCAAATGACCATAGCTGTTGGTGCGATGTTGAACACCAGGGAAAAAATGCATACAACGAAAACAATAGCATCCATTTCATATTTTGGGCGCACATTTGAACTACATGGTTCACTATAATGATAGTCAGTGTTGACCTGAATCTTCAGATTTTTTTTGATTTTTTAGTTCATGACCTTTATCTGTTTAAAATATCTCTGGTGCGGACATTATTTATTTGAGAATACGTATTGATCAATTTTACAACCATCCTATAAAACTGACCTAGTGTACTGGCGGGCGAACTTTACTTAATCTAAGTCCCACTTGTGTTCTGTTGACAAATTCATACACTGTGGCCCCTCAATGATTTACAAGCGTTCATTATACACTTAGACTTTTCAATATTCTCTCCCGATTCGTCGATGTTATCTATGCGGATTGATAGTTTTGTTGGTGTTTGAGTTTATTGTGAACATCGACACCCATGCTGTGTTATCTGTATGAATATATGATATGTGGACAAGTATGCCGTTCTTTTGTGTGAAAAATTTCAAAACTTACTCTCTTATCAAAAAGACATTTGACGATTGGATAAGTTGTTATAGACAGTTATGCCTCATGAACACGTGATACCTTAAACCGAGGACATTATCCGTCTAGCTTCTACTTTTGGCCAAAAAATAAATTCATTTGCACAAAATGACTCCCTAATGGAGATGTTGATTTTAATAGAGTGGGTTCAAGAACGGATGATATTATACTTAATGAATCTATGCTGCAATGTTTGTAGTCATTAAAGCTGAAAAGAAAGAAAATACATTATTCGTTTATTTTAACATAGACTCACGTGATATTTATAAGCACGTAATCCGGCATTTACCTACATTTTACTTGTCATAACTTTATAATCAAGACCTAATTATCAGTCAGTCGTTGTACCACCTGAAAAACGAACTCATAAAAGTACAAAATTACATAGCAATTATAAATAAGCACTTTTATACGTGATAATTAATAATCTTTATAAATGAACACAAATATGTTTTATTTAGCTGAAACTAAAGATAGAAGATGACAATGAAGTGGAGTATTTCGAAACCACAATGTTTATTCATTTTATTGGTTAATACTTCAGAGTGGAAACCCCACTATCCGTTCTGTTTTAATGTATGTGTCATAAACCGATCCACTGTTGGTTTTTGTGATATTACACATACTTTTACTGCTATCTTTAAGTGTAAGATAACAAACAACGCTACGTACACTGATCACTTGAAAGATTGCTTTTCTCTATCACGTGAAAACAAAATATAAGTTCCGGTAAAAAGCAGCACCTGTAGGGTCAAATGACTTCATCCATGACGTGCTACCAATGATTAGAACTGTGTAACATACTTCATTATGGCGGCACAGGTTAGAGATTCACTCTTTTGGAAAGATTAGGCCAGAAAAAATAATTGTTTTTATTGTTACCCGACCGACCTGCAAGATCGAAAGTACTGAAATATATTGAGACAAATCGTACCCCTGAAGTACGAAAAGTATATTTAGAACGAGAATAGATTTTTTTTTCGATCTACCCAACATGTTGTTTTTTGGTCTAGTAATTGTAAACATCATATTTTTCTAGCCTTATTAAAGAGAGAGAACTTTTTTATATTGGTCACCGTTGCAAAGTCAATAGATGAAATCTGTTCCTGGTATTTTCCAATTTCTACTCCCTTACCTAAGAAATTACTTTCGATTGTTATGCCAGGTAATGATTATCAGTAGGTTGATGGTAAAAACGACGTCGTTGGTATTGTGATATTGAAACACAGACTATCTTATCTTTAATGCATAAAATCGTGACGTTTTATTCTTTAATCTTGTATCAAATTCTAGTACATGTGATATGGCAATTAACTTATATTTAGCATCGGGTGTGTTTTGATACAGTTTTAAACATTTATACATCTCCTCATCATGATATTCGTATTGAATTCTTGATGTTCATCTCAATGACAGTGTTTTGTTACAACTTCCGTGTATGTGATGTTGATTTTAACTCTGACAACTGTAAACACCTTTTTAAATGAATGTTATTTGAAAACTCTACATGTACGATAAATTACCGTGCTTTTCTTCTATACGTAAACTTTCAGGAGTTGCAACTACATCTTTTGATACCGGTACTTTGCAGTTCTGTCCTTATCATTTTTTGGTAAATAAAATCGCCTTAGTGACTTAAAATCAGACGAACTCAGTATTTTTTCCAATGCCACTCTCGTATTTTTGTTGTTTTTTATTGCAGGTTTCGTCGTTGTTTTATTTGATGGTGTTGAAGCGGATGTTTTGACAGCGAGTGCTTGTCATAATTCTGATACGACTGATTGTAATTACATGACGCTAAGATGTAACCCTGGACATAAAATACGATTGTTGACCATGAAATATGGTGTCAAATCAAACGGTTGTAGAAAGGGAAAGAACCATTGTACGCTGTAAGAGTTTGTACCTAAATTTACCATTAATAATAGAAAGACAGAACTTGAATATGTAGATGTTTTTGTCCGCATCAGTTTTCCATTTGAAGTTTCTGAAAACATAAAGCTGTAACATTACATTATGTATTTTGATATTCTCTTACTTAACGTCGGACACGGCGACGTTTTTGGATAGAATACTGGTGCAAAAGTTATCAATTTACACAAATACTCTTGGGAAGGGGACCATCATTGTCGTATTTTCGTTTTCATATTTGATCAAATGTTTGATATCTGCAGCGTTCCATTTAAGGATGAACGACATTATTCGATTGTTTAATCATAATCACTACCTAAATTTGACATTAATATGTTTCAATATCTAAATTCTGATAAAAAATGACGCAGTCAGAAAAAATCAACATCACTTATTTACCAATTTGTTTAAAGTGCGGACATGTTTTCTTCTTCTTCTATTATGATGGTAACCGTGCATTAAATTGAAAATTAAGGCCATATTTTGTTCCAATTTAGAAGCAATAAAAATGGATGTTGTGCGTATCAAGAAGGCGATTGTACAGAATATTACAACGAACTTCATGCATACAATCTTCATAAGCAGTGTTCAGGAAAACAAGCGTGTGAAAATATGCCTGTTCCGAACAAACTTCTTACCACGTGTAGTGATCAGACTTCTTCATACGTCGATGTTCAGTACGAATGTATACCAGGTAAAGCAAAGTTACTTTATTATCATGTATTCTTATGATATTTCAAGGCGATTGTTAAACGTACAAACTTTGTAAAGCACTGGCTACATGCATTTTGTTCCATCAATATTTTATCCAAATCAAACCATATTATACAGTGCAACCTACAGCGCAGCCTTCTCTTGGGCAACAGCCACCCGTCAATAACAGTATAATTTTTACCATTTAACTATTACTTTAACCTCTCTAGAGCAACAACCTCTCAACTACACGATTTTAGTCTTCCCAAAGGGTGTTACTTTGAAGAGGTTGCACTGTATAATCTGATTTTTTTGGTTCTGATGAAAACATCAGTTTAGTGGATGATAATACAGAGTTTGATCGGTGAAATTATTTCACTGTTTCGTAAGGTAATGATGATCCCTGGTAAGACATGTCCAGTGATGCTGAAGTATTTTGTGCATTATATCTCAAATAACTTACATGGCCTAACAAATAGAGGTACGCGTATCGTTTTATTTAATACTAATTATTTCATCTCGATTGTGAAACAAGTAATTTTGCTTAGATTGATCACGCTCGAGTCCGCTTCCTGAACACTACACCAGTACTGCGTCCGAAAAATGGGATTGGGAAGTTCATGAATGAAACACGTCGAAGCCGGGATTCGAACTCAGGACCTTCGGATCATATGTCGGACGCTTTACTTCTAGACCACGATACCTCAAATCAATTTATCATTTTATGATGTATATTTTAGATACAAATTTCGGGGATTTCTGCGAGGGAACACAAGCTGGGAACAATATCAATCTGCTATTCACAAGTGGCTCAAGCAATTTAAACAGGCAAACTAACTGCTCGTGTTTCATACAAACCCCCACTGGAGTTATTGTTGAATATGTGGACGTTAGATTGTTTAAGGAAAATAACGAATCTTGGTCCAGCTTTTGTTCAAGTGCTTCTTTAGTAACAATTCCAGAATCGACTGTAGATACAACTTGTGTTGAACAGTCAAATGAACAAGACAATTTCATTTATAGTGAAACATGGAAAAGTGATGACAAATTTGTGGAATTAAAATTGCTGAATCTACATGTCTTAGGCAGTGCGGATTTACCTGGGTTTATATGGATTAATTTGATCGGTATTGTTACTGGCAGTTTACTTTATGCTTAATCTGTTAATAATTTCTTTGAAAAATTCTTATTTTCTTCTTTTCTATATTTCTGTAAGTGAAAAGATGTCTTTTATATTTTCATACTGCCGCGTAACGTCATTTTATGGTTATTTCACAATGTGCGTTAATGTACTTGACGTTTGTTTTATGATAACTTTCGTACACTAGCTTGTTTACAAATATAGATTTTTAATGATGGTAATAATAACTTTCACCGTGACTGTTTTAAGGTACCCAACAAGTAAGCATGCAAGTAACATGTTTTCCTCATACTGCGGTTTATTCCACAACAACTTTGGACCCCGGAACGACTCAGGTGCCTCCTGGAACAACGGATTCCAAATGTATGTTTTGAAATGAACTTGTTTGTTCATTCTAGTGATATATTGATATTTGTTTTTGTTTTGGATTGTTTTGTGTTGTTTTGGTATTTTTTTCTGAGAGCCGAATTGATTTGATGCGTAGGTCGAATAAATTTGCGGTTTCTAAGATTTTTGTTTACTCTGCATTCATTTTGAGTTACTATCAGAAATTAATTAATATAATATACTGAAGTATGCAAAACTTATGATACTATTGATGTTCTTATCGTATCCAAACATTCCACCATTTCAATATTGTTAACATAAATGTTACAAAAAACGTATTATACAACGTATATAGCGTGTACAGCGAGTATTTAGCAACCATATGCGTCTGTCTGAATTTATTTAGAGATTGTTTGCAGCTATTTTCTGTTTTGTTAGTTTTGTTTCTTGTTCATACCTCCTGCTATTATATACTTACATTCATTTATATAGGCTTATATGGATCATGTTTGACCGAGAACATGTTTTAAATTTCCTGCGTTTTACCTTTGTCTTGGTTACATCATCAAATATACGACATATTTTATTTTGCTTACTTTCTTTTAAAGCTGGTGATGAGGAGGATGACAGTTCCAACATCGGTGCTGTGGTTGCTGGAGTGTTGATTCCAATCATCTTGATTATTATCGTCTGTGTTATCATCTTCATCATATGGAAAAGGTAATCTTTTATTTCGAAAAAAAAAACGTAACACGTGCTTTACATGAAAATCATTAATAGTTGATCAGTTGTGAAAAGTTAAGGCTGTAGAACATGTGGAAGATCAATGTAATCGGTTTATTAATTCATTAGTGACGTTGTTTGATCATTTGAATTAAAATGACAGAAAAATATAAATACATGTGTATAGTACTTGTAGTTTTATGTGATTACGGTTTTTGTAGTATATCTCTCTCATACTGTTATGTACTAAAGTTTTGCAAGTTAAAAGATATTATTATTATTATTATCATTATTTATTTTCTGAAGGTTTCAAAATGTACGTGTACAAACTGATGTTCATTTTCTTGGGAACATAGTTAATAATCATTAGTAACTTTTTTAAAATCATTAGCTATACCGAAAGTGACATATAATTCTACATGTACGTTTGGCTGGTCTTCATTTACCAGTATCATCAGTTACATTTTACAAGGTCGACATTAGCTCCTTTTAAATTCCCTCTTGCTGTATCGGTTTTACCAATTTATTTCTACTATATTATTATTCATCTCTATATTATTCGATTGTTGCCATTAGTGAATCTCGTTTTTATATGACGTTTGTGAAACTTTATCTCTTCGATTTCAGACGAGGATATTTGTTCAAAAGAAGGCCCACCAAAAAGAATACACCAACAAATGTAGAGAATTCGGTCGGAAACGAGGAATACGCTGAGATCGGTTTTGTTCCCGACGAGCCCAATATGGCACCTAATTATGATACTGTGTATGAACCAGGAGTCAAACCAGCCATCACAAGTACCAGTAATTCACTGACACCAACATATGTTAATGTAAATAATGCTGAAAAGGGTAAAACAACACCAAATGAAGAAAAACAAACTGGAAAGAAATCTAATTTTTTTAGATTCCCCTTAGATAAATTGAAAGCACCCAAAGATCGACTTATGTCCTATTTCAGAAAACAAACTGAACGTGATTTCCCTCCTGTAAATAAAGGATCAAAGAATTCGTGTGAAAAATTAGATGAATCTTATGATCACCTTAGACCTACTTCCGTTGGTTCTAGTATACAGATTGAATTCTCACCGCCAATAAATGATCCAAAACATACTTATTCTCATACAAGTGACCTACCAGTAGCATCAAAGTCTGTTTCAAATGAAACGAAACCAATTCCGATGCCTTCAAAAACAATGGAAGAAAATAAACACGACGATGTTAATGCTATCCACGTTGGAGATGATTACATTGAATTTCAGAGAGGTCCAATAGACAAAGATCACCCGAGCCTACTCAAAGTTGCACATGCAGAAAATGAATCAAATTCAAGACCTAATCCACCTGTTCGACCACCGCCTTCTCCAGGACAAGGGAAAAAGAAAGACAACTCTATCCAAAACTTGTCGCCAATTACTACAAGTGGTGCTGTTAACCGTCCCAATTCACCGAATCATTTATCTCCTGACTTTATAGGGTCACGCAGTGTTAGTCCTGTAGGTTCTGAAGTATCATCCAATCATTCTTACAAAATTTTGGAACCTATACCTTTGTATGATTACGCGGACGTATCTGACGAAGAATTGGGGATAGCACCATGTCCACCGGATGAACTATATGAAGATGTGGAAAGCAAAAAAGCCAGCGTAAGGAAACACGTAAGTGCGTTTGAAATATCTGATGAAAACAATGAATATTTGGAACCAGTTCCAAGATGTGCATCTGCTTCATCAGCATTAGATACAAGTGCTGAGTCTAAAGACATGTCTAAGCGTAATGCCGCAAAATCTAAATTCAGTTTATTGAAAAGGGAGTTAAAGGACAAAATAGAACAGAACCAGGACAGTACACCAAAGCTAATTACGGCTGCAAATTATAAGAAAGATGCTAAAAGCAAACCAACCAAAACAAGTGATGCTGACACTGTAAAAGGTAGAAGAACAGAAGACGGTAGCAAGCAAACGACTAATGACGTAAAGGGCGTTTTAGGTATGGCCAAAATGTTTGAAAGTGACAGTGATTCGTCTAAGCCAAACTCTCCGCGAAATGTGCAATTAAACAAAAATAGTAAAAGTCCAAATGCTGTGAAGTTGTATATACAACCGTAGTTGTTTGGTGCGTTGTGATTTATAATATGGCATTTAAATTGGATGACATTTTTTTTATTATTTGTACGCAACATTTGTATATGTCCACATTTAATTATCTATTCTACTCTCCCAATCATATGTGCCATACGTGCCATTCTATATTTTGTTTTATGTTTGTATTTCAAGGTAAATAAACCGAAATTAAACCATTAAATGACATAACAGCCTTTGTCTGTTTCATTGGCGGAACTGTTATAATTCGCAATCATAATGTTCACAGAACTACACAAGAACAAGAAACAACGAAGGGATTTTTTTAAACAAACCATGAACAACAAATGTTAATCAATGTATGAACTGTAACAACACTATTAAATCTACTGTCAAAGATCATGGAAATACGAGTGTTAAAGGTCCATTGATCGTGTCGTCGAACGAATCAGTTCGGGTGCGCACACAGATGTCAATTCTCGAGTGACCTTTGTAGTAGAATGCACTACCAGTGTCCCGTACCTAAATAAAATAAATAAAATATTAATATAGACGGAAACAACAGGTTTTAGTTGAACCTGGAGGTCAAATATGTAAGTCCTATAAATTATTTACAACGAACATTTAATAGAAAATGTCGTTTTGTATGTAATTTGAATAAAATAATTATCATGAAATGAATCGTCAGTTTGTTTCTTTAAGTTGGTTTGTTCAGTTTTGTTTTTCAAGTTGGGTTTGTTTATTTTTTATTTCAAGTCGGACATGTTTAATTGTATATGAGTTTGCACTTTCTCTAGACTTACATCTGTATGTACATTGTTTCTAGAGAACTAAATACTCACTCTGAAGTCAATGAACCTCCCATATCTATGATTTAGTTCTGGAATACAAACTGGTGTGTCATACGCTATTCCAGCATGGTTATCCATGGCAACAGTGACAATGCTTGATCTACCAGCGAGATAGTCCTGTAATGATAGAATGTGGGTATGTATAAGAATGGTAAGGAAACTAAGATATATGTTTTAAATTGTTAATATGTAGGTCTATAGATTCAATATATATCTGAATTGTGATCATCATTACCGGAAAATATCATGTTTGTGAATAGTTTTAGATATCAACATTGGTTACAAAATCAAATGAATTTTTTGTCTTATTTTCCTTCTTGTTGCCAACCTGGACATCTCAAAAGTATTGAAAAGTAAGGAAATGGAACCCATATGGAAACTATAGTAATGTACATACCTGTAATGTGCCCAGTGGCTGGTCCCTCATATCTACAAAGCCACCTTCGATCGGACTGCTGTCTGGGTAATATGCGGTACCAGTCGCTGAATAACGATGGGTTCCAGTGGTACAGTCAATATCATCTGTCAGTTAAGAAAAATAGGTATTGGCATTTACAAAAATGCTTGGAAACGACGTTAAGCCAAGTATAAAAGCTAAGAATAGAGTATTGAATAAAGACGTAAAGATTTCATTTCTCATTGAGAGTGTGCTACACATTCTATATTTACGACGATATTAAACTGGTTCCCGTTGACTCTGTTTGTACAGACTACGTTCTTTTGGTGCATGGCAACATGAAACCAGTTAACGACGATAAACTGCCCCAACAGAGCATACTAGTATGTAAAACATTACGATTTAAAAATGCCCCAAAAGAGCATATGTAAAACACATAACTAAAATATCGAAGTATCGCATTCAGAGGATTCTGAACAATAAAAGCTAATGTTTTTGAGTGAAATATTCGAAATATTGTTTATCCCGCAGGAGCCTACAAACTGGTTTCGAGCTTCATACATTAAAAAAGGTATGTCAATTATACAAACAGATAACCCGACAAAAACATGGCGGATGATGTGCCCCGTAGGAGACCCTTTTGAGTATTTTTGTCCGCAATGTTTTGATCATTCTCCTTTCTGATTGGCTTAGAGCAGGCGGTGTAAGGGAAGAAATGGTCAAATTTGGTTAATTGTATATGTTGCCGTCCGTGAATGGCGACAATTATATATTTATGATTGTGATTCAATAGTGCATAATAGTAATGGTCTTCGTATTGTCCATTGAATTTTATTATTAAGTACAGATGACACTGAGAATAACATGTTTAGAATCATCTTCTAGCATATCATCATCGGCCGTGGTTCAGTGGTAAGTGCACTGGACTTATAACCCGGAGATCCGGGTTCGAATCCCGGTCGCGGCAGGTCATACCCTTCCATGAAAATTTGACAAAAATGTCGATTTTCCTCCATATGTGGAGAAGTTGCCGTTTCTTTGTGGAAGGGTAAGTTAGTACTGGTTAGTATACAGTCCAGGAAAACTGGTTAGGTGAACCGGTCGCCTTATATAACTGAAAAATTGTTGAAAAACGGCGATAAACCCCAATACAACCAACAAACAAATATTACAAGTACGACAACACATGGTACAGCCCAATTATTTTGTAGCGGTCAATAATATCCCTTACAAGTTAGCAAACAAGAAAAATAGGTTATTTTACTGAATTAGATCACATATAATTATCTCAAATATATATTTTGTGTAAATTAACAAGTATATATTTATATATGAAGATATCATGCAATGAATGTGGGACTCTTAGAGAATTTAGTTCAAGTACCTCTAGATATTCACTTATGTTTGTACTTCAAATCTCATTGTTAGTGATCGAATACATTTATTATTTTCGAATTTTGTGAAACTACCATTAATGAATAAGTAGTCCATACGTATTGACAAGAAATTTAGGGAGTATCGAGGGTACACGGCTTCCGATTGCTTTTTGATCTGTGAAGTAATCATGTCAGATTTTAAAACTGAATTTTTAAAACTTAGATGTTCCTGTGACTAAACCTTTAGTTCAGGCTCATCGTTTATGTTACAACTCCAACACCTAACTCATGTAAGTATAAATGTACCAGTACGATTCGTGCAAATTATTGTATGGGACTTTACAAATGATACACTATTTCGGTTGCCTGGATTCTGAGATGTTAAAATATCAGTCAATCTTTGGTTGATAGAACTTACTGCTGACGGGCACACAGCACCGTCTTGATGCGTGTCCAGAACACAATCCACTGTGATAACTTCCATGACAAGTATGGTAGTCTTCTTGGCACGTTCCAGATCTGGCATGACATCTAGAATCGTCAGCCGCTGTAAAACAAAGCAAAGTGTTACAGTATGGAAATCGATACCGCAGCTGTAGATATATACAATAAAACCTTGAAATTATGATCACCTTAAAGAACAAAAACCTTTGGTCTTATAATTGAGGTGGTCTCATTATCATGTAAAATATTGAGGGATTACTGAAAACTGGTCATAATTTGGGGAAAATGGGTTTTGTAGGCTTTTTTCCCTAGAAATCTTTTCTAAGTATATTTTTGTAAAGGAGATTATGTTACAATCAACAGATCTTTTACATCGTCTTAAAGGCCTAGCATACAATACTGACAGCAGTTTGAATATAAAAACTTGATAATTGTACATTGTACTAGTGGTATTACCATATCCAACCAAGTTGTTTCTTACTGTGCGTCCGTTTCTGTCTTTATATTTACTGAAGTATGCAATTATTTAACACATCTTAAAGGAAAGATATTGGAAGCACTGTATACACATGCTATTTGTAGCAAAAATTAATGGCATTTGATTTTTAAAGAAAAAATACAAAAGGACTTACAAGCGCACGATATGGTCGCATAAAGAAGAATTACAATCCAACACTTCATGTTTCCTGTGAATTATTGTTGTTGTCCTTATCACTATCTGCTCTATCTGTTGTGGAACTGTGATAACCTTTGTCCTGTCCATGAAACTAGGTTAAATGTTTGACGCATATTTCTGTTAAATGTCTTATCATTATAAACATTTTCATTGAATAGAAACGTTAATAAAAACAAATCTATAGAGATACACTAATTGTCGTAACTCAATTTTTGGCAATATTGAGATTTGGTATCATTTTTGTCACGATGAGCTCTTTACAATGATCATACTTAACTGCTTGTAGATCTATACTAAATAGAGTTAATCCCAGTTCCACAAACCCATTACTCGCTTGAAGTTATTGCAGTTCAAAACTCCAAATGCTATTATCTCAAAATGGGAAAAATAACTTACGGATTTGTAGAAATAAACCGACGAAATGCTTCTTGAAAGCATTGTATGTATTAATGAATTATCCCTTGAGAATGAATTGATATTGATTGATTTTGGTCTATCAATGCTCCATATTAGAAGACTAAGGTTACTGTGTACCGGTACATTACGCTTTCATCCAAGACTTTTCACAAAGGTTGTTGATGTCTGCACTGTACGATTGTACAGATGGAGCTAAACTTCAACATGTGTTATGTATATAATAATAAATGTTTATTACTTTCTTTTGTGTACTTGGCACTGAGCGGACCTATTATATTATAAATTCACCTTAAGCTGTTAATTTATTATTAGATAACTAACTGTATATATATATATGTATTGTTTTGTACAATGTGTACAGAAGGGTATATTTGCCTACTGTATGTGTACTAATATCTAAATATCTTAAAAATATATAATCTGTAAAATCAGGACAAATAGTCTCTTTTGCTGCATTTTTACGCTACAAGAGAAACCCACAGAGGCAAAGTCCTTTCTGAAATGAAATAACAACTGATATATATATATATATATATATATATGTATATATACATTTTTACGTCGAATAAGTACATGTATACAACTGGTCATACACCTACAAATCGTGACTTTTATAATTTTATTAAGAGAAGAATGATATCATAAGTAAATACAAAAATATAATCAAACCAAGAACGTACATAGATATAATTTTAGTGATACAGTTCATATCACTCGGTAATTGGACGACTAACATACATATTTTTAATGTGAACTTAATGTGACATTATAATTATCTTTATGAATAAACAAACAGTACATATATGCGCATTTATGATGTTGCTTTATCACTTAACACATTGTTTGCATATACATTGTATTTTATAATAGAGAAAAAGGAATATGTGTAAGTATATTGCTTTCGATTTCATGAAATTGTTTGAAAACCTAAACCTATCATTGTGAATTTCCTACCAGCACTTACCTATTCACCTTGATTACCTACTGCAGACTTTGAATACAAACCAATCTACATGTATTACTTTCCGCACTAATCTGTTCCCCTGGATTACTCGTCATTACAAATCTGCCCCTGGATTACCTACCAGTTGTGTTAACCTGTTCCCCTGGATTACCTACATGTGGTGTTAATTTGTTCCCCTGGATTAACTGCCAGTAGTGTTAACCTGTTCCCCTGGATTACCTACATGTAGTGTTAATTTGTTCCCCTGGATTACCTACCCCTGTGTAATTTGTTCCCCTGGATTACCTACATGTAGTGTTAATTTGTTCGCGTAGATTACCTACCAATGGTGTTAATTAGATCCCCTGGATTACCTACCTGTAATGTTAACCTGTTCCCCTGTATTACCTACCAGTAGTGTTAATTTGTTCCCCTGGATTACCTACTAGTGTTAATTTGTTCCCCTGGATTACCTACTGGTTAATGTTTAACCTGTTGTTACCCCTGGATTACGTACCTGTAATGTTAATTTGTTCCCCTGGATTACCGACCAGTAGTGGTTAATTTGTTCCCCTGGATTACCTACCTGTAATGTTAATTTGTTCCCCTGGATTTCCTACCTGTTGCGTCAATTTGTTCCCCTGGATTACCTACCCCTGTTAATTTGTTCCTCTGGATTACCTACCTGTAGTGTTAATTCATTCCCGTAGATTACCTACCAATAGTGTGAACGTGTTCCTCTGGATTACCTACCAGTGTTAGTGTTACCTACCAATAGACCCCCTGTTACCTACCAGTAGTGTTATTACCTACCAGTAGTGTCAACCTACCTTAGTGTTAATTCCCCTGGGTTACCTAACAGTAGTGATATTACCTACCAGTAGTCTTTGTTCCCCTGACAATTACATAATTGCGAAAATATCTCTTTCACTACATGTCAAGAAAAACTACGTATTTCCCATTCTGATATTTGTAGTAGAGATTATTACAACTTTTACACACATATATGAAGATATAGTCAATGGCACATTGATATGAGCTTTTGTTATCATAGATAACAGCGTTTCAAATAATACTGTAGGATGGGGCATGATCAATGCATAACATTGATTGCAATTTATATATATCGTCAATTTTTACAAGTATTGTTATAAATTTATCAAAATAAGACAAAATATCACAGGTGGTACACTCATGCCTTTGGAAGCCGCTTTATGAATCAAATTTATTTCATATATGGAGTTTCCAGATTTCTAAAAAGGTTAGAGAACATTATACTATCAAGCCAACAATAATTTCCGCATGTTGTGGTTATTGGAATATTGTAACAAATCTTTCAGATTCTTTTTACTGTGTATTGATCGTGGTATTGATCGCGCCTGGAGGAAGTAGCTTCTTATTTAAACTGCATAACAAGACATCCAGTACACCAGCTCTCATGCCGTACAATCCACCTTCTATTGTGCCACGACCGATAACTCACCCTACATCAGCAGTCTCTGTGACGTCATCATTGGGTAGTAAAGAGATATTCTACAATAATCTAGTAATTGAAATGGTGTAAGTTGATATTTTTATCAATTAATCTGTTTGGTAGTTTAAAGATATAACGCAGTACCTTTCAAACTAAACCTTAGATCGTGCCGCTATTGCCGCCAATGGTTCTTAGATCTAGTTGCAAGTTGCCAAAAGTAAACACAGTTAAACCTGTGTTTGCAGCCACCTCCGAATAAAGGCCTCCCTGTGAATAAAGACCATTCTTTGAAAATCCTTTATTTGTTTATTATTTAGAACAAACTAACCTCCGAATAAATGCCACATTTTGTCTTTCCCAAGGGTGGCCTTTGTTCACAGGTTCGACTTTATCTGGTCTGTATACGATTAATCATCTTGTTAATGATTAAAAGTGCGACAAAAGATTAAATGTAGCAACTCTCTCATACTAAAAATTGCAAATTGAATGTGTCAGATGGTGGAGAGATGTGTGGAAAAAATGACAGCAGTTAATAATTATTTGGACACTGAAATAGGACGAATTTGCAAAATTTATTATACGTACAATTTGTCTGCAAGATTATACAGGTTCATTAAAAAATGTGTACGCTTATTCATGATTTTCAAGGATAATCTGTACACGTTGAGGACTCTATAATCCGAACATCTTCAATCTAAACAATCGTGGGGAGGATTCCTGATTCGAGAGTGTTTCTGTATTAATGACACACTAACTGTTAAATATCTTAACCTGATGATATATTTTTCGTGGAATTAATGTTGCAATACTTCTTGTAGAATACGTAGAATACGGAGTAAATGCTCACTATAAAAACTTTAAGATAATAGTGTTCATGTTTTCAGGATTATGGTGCATTTTGTGTTTGCTGTTCTTTGTGCCATAGTTGGTGTGTGTGCTATGAGGTTACGAAGAGAAAATTGGACTGACTCACCACCCAAATATACACAGCTTAAACAATATAATGATATCTAATCAATTTGTTCTTGAAAGGGAGATGAAGATCCCGGTTCCCAGTGACTCGTCATGCGCACAAAAACCTTCTTGTAGTAATAAAAATACTAGCGCGGATTCCAGAATATCACATGAATCGGGACCAGGGAATTGTGCAGTGTACAATCATACTTCAAATTATTAGTATAAAGTCTTGTTACATAAATTATTTTCTATACACACTAGATAAATAAACTTTTTATGTTAGGATATCCTTAAAAATGTTTGTATGCGGTTAAGCGACCTTAAATTTTTGTAGTGAGTAGGAAGGTAGGCTTTTGTTTATATTATATACTTGGGCTGAAAAGTTAGTGTTAAAACGAAATGTTGTTTTGTCAAAATCTCTCAAAAAAATGGTTGAGGTGATTTTTGAATGAGTCGGCCGCGTAATTGCAAACCATCATTTTTAAGAATGGCCTTGTATTTATAGAATTCATGAAATTGCTGATTTTATATGTTGAAGACAATTTAATTTATGATGGATGATACAGCTTGATATTATTATATATCGTGCTCAAATCCTGTGATGACTGTATAGTTTTCATCATGTCTATAACAGTTCGACATAAAAACTTATTTGTCTTGAAGTATAAGCACACATACATAATGTGAATCTTCTTTGACATGAAAAGTGATAAAATTTCCACATAAGCTATTTGATCTAAGTCGGAAAACGTTTAAACGGTATCTAATTTATGAAATGTGCACGTCATACAAAAGACATTCCAAGGGGATTAATCCATAAGTAATTTTAAAATAGAAGCAAATCGAGTGATTTCCCTTTATCTTTTCTCTAAATTTATATCCACAAATTAACCACATTAAACGTCAAAATGTTAACAGATAGTGTCTTCTTGATTTAACCAACATCTAAGAAATATTCTAAAATTGTTTATCTGTGAAGACATTGTTAATATTATTCTCTGCTGTCGAAATCGTTCAACAAATATAAAAGCATTCTTAACAAGTGTACGTTTTTACTATTTGTCAACAAAACCCCAACCGTTACAATGTATATTCTTTGTATTGTTTGAATCTAGTATTAGACATTCGCATTGTTCTGTTATATTCTATGATAGAAACTCTGAAACTCCACACAGTTGTTTGATCAACTGTCCTTGTAAGAATTGTACATTTAGTGACTTCTCTCTGTTAAAACATAAACAATTATATGATATATTGATATATTATACGAATAATTCTTCATGTGCCATTCAGTGGTGAACTCAAATAAAAAGATGGTAGCAGACACATTCATATTTTTTTCGATTACATTTATCTAAAGTGTATTTTTTATATTTATTTATATGTTGTATTCATAATTCCACATCTGTATGAGTCTCCCAAATTTTCTCCCCCCCCCCTCGTATATGACATTTCTCGCGTTCAATAAAATTGATCATTACTTCCTCTTCTGTCTGACATATTTCGTAATATTCTTGTGAGAAATTATTTTATTCCAGTTTTAATATCTTTCACCCAAAACCGATATTTTGGTCCTTACCCTCTATAATAATTACGGAAGGGCTTCTAGGCAGCTTTTGTTTACAAGAGAGATCGATTCGTTACCTCATTTCATTGAAATTTTGTTCCCGGAATCGCTGATACTTGTATATATCAAGAAGTCAGATAACACTATACACGTCCGTGACTGAAATGTGAGCGATAAACGCTGTGTGTGAATGCAATCATAAATAAATAGTAAGTCAATATTAGGGGGCTCAAATTACGTGCGTTTATAATAATAAAAGGGCAACTTAACTTGTTCTGTTTAATACACTATGTTTGTAGAGACTATCGCCATATGATGTGAGACAAAAGCATTGATAATACAATTAACAGGAAGTGACGTTTCCGAGGGAGCGCGCCTGAGAAATGAAATGCGTTTTATCCCATTAATCTATTACTCACATTATTATCATTCTTATTAGTGAGCGCTTGATGTATTACCAGCGTTCAATGCTTCATATGTACTTCTAATTGGAGTGGTAGCAACTTAGATCTTGATACAGTACAAGATTGACTCCGTTACTCGTTGCAGCCCACCAACAGAACAGAGTAAGCGGGTACCAGCTTGGGTACAGAATGCTCTAAAAGAAGAGAAAACTATTTTAAAAAGAAGTGTACAAAGTTTGGGGTAATTGTGATACATTATAAAATAAAGTTATACGTGCCGAGTATCTAAGAGAAAAAGTCAAAGCATTTACAATTGTTTCCGATAGAACATACTGTTGAATAATAATATAAATGAAGCAAGAATATCTATTGCAATGCAATTATTCCAAAGCATGTCTTATAATAACTTTCCTGATCATCTTACACAACATGATATGTCTTGATAACACAAGTATATGAGCGGAGGTTACTGAAATGATGCGCCTTTCAGCAAATATTAACATAATGTGAAACTACTCTCAGTAGCCCTGTCGCAACAATTAGTGAGACAATTAATGAGAGAGAAACAGAGACGTCTTACATGCATGTATTTTTGCACGCATGACATCCAAACAAATTCTACGAAATACTGCCTGATGCAACGTACGATTTCTTCGATAAACTTTGACAGTCTTGGTTTGTATGTTCTGTAATGAATATTTAATCAACTTGCATCTCACAATTATTATTTGTCTTGCAGCCAGACGTGTTATATTACATACACACAACAGCGGTGTAAATATTTTATGTTTTAAAACATTAAAAGTATGTACATAATGTAATAGACAACACTTCAGTTTTTTTCAAAGGATACACAACTAAAAAACCACTGAAACAACAGTTGAAGCAATCAAACTTGGTAAATTTATTATTTATAATTATACAAGTACATTATATTATAATTATATAAGTACATTATATTATAATTATATAAGTACATTATATTATAATTATATATTTTAGTTTTCTACGTGTTTTAACTTCTGTTGAAAATGGGAAAAATATTTCCGACCCAAATGGAATGTGTTTCTCGTATACACTTGTTGTTGACTTTGTATATACCAGACTTTGTCTTACCGGGGTAATTATGTCCCTCAAATTTGTTATTCGTTGTCAGACGTTGCGTAACAAGACACTCTGCTCCTTTCTGCTCATACCCTAATGCATGTATTCATTGACACGCCATCATATTCACATATTTACAATGTTCAGTATCTAACTCATCACACTATTGTTTATAATATGTAGATAATAACAGTGGTCGAGTGGTTATGGTCTCTGACTTGTAATCACTTGCTCCTTACGCTGTGAGTTCGACCAAATTTTAAATGTGTGGAAGCCTGTCTAGCTATCTTACGGAAGGTCGGTGATTCTACCAAGGTGTAAGCCTGGGGTCTCCACTGTTAAAGGTGGAGAATCGCCAAATGATCCTGGCTGTTGGTGCGACGTTAACCCCAGTGATAAATATAGTAATATCAGTAACATATAAGCACGCCAGTTCAATCGGTTGAGAGCAGAACAGAACTACAGACCGCAGGATCGAAGCTCGTACTGAGCACGTGTCTCTTGAAGCAATTTGGCTAAAATAAAACCTTCGTGGTCATTTTCTCTGGCTTCCGGTTTGCAAGTCTTATAAGGATATTAGCTGTTGTGTACAAGCTTTGGGAACAAGTTTGTGATGGTTCTGTTAACTGAATTATTGTCCGTAAATTAGGTTGAATCCAAAGCAAACTGTTATAATTTTCTCTCATGTTATTGACATGTAAACATAATTATATCGTGTTTTCTGAAATCTGACTTTGCAGTTTTAATTCTAATTCCGAGACGAGTAATGCGGCTTGTTATTTCCGAGGCGATGTAGTTGTCGCTAATTTAGACGTACGTATAAATGGTATGTTAGTTTCTATCTGGGAACCATCATGTTTCAGAATAACAACCAATAGAAGCCGCTTCAGGGTTTAGAGATAATGTTTTTGAGTGTATACTTAGAAAGCTGGGAAATATTCTCAGCTAATGTCAAACTACATATATGCATCTTACAGCCAGCATAATACTTTTTTCAAGCTTCTTTCTCAGCATAATGCTAAACATACTGACAAAGGCCTTTGGAGTAAAAGAAAAGCATGGTATTTTACACTGTTTGGCATTTATTTGGCCTCTGTACACAGGTGTCTGTTTTTTTTATCGCTGGTCAGTAACTTAAGATTGACTATTATTTCACGAATGCTGATAATGCAAGCACAGCATCGTGTAAGACTTCACGACTATGAGAGGAGTGGAATCACTGGAAATACAAAACAACGTGTATTGATTTCCTGGTTGCGGCAAGTCATAAGAAATCGCCTTAAATATAACAGGCATTGAAAGCATTTGTAACAAACAACACAGAATACATTATATCATTGTAAAATATATATTTAAACATTTACATAACATTTTGACAGTGTTATGTTACATTATGTAATGCTCCATTTTTGTTTAAATTCTAAAATCTCGTCAACACAAGACCAGGTGATATGAGTATCGTATAGACATATATAAATCAATGGTTTGGTAGACATAGTTGCAGATAATAGTGATCAACATAAACTATGAACTTTCTGTCAAATGTTCAAATGTATAAATTTAAAACCAATTCAAATAAAATCTGAAATATCATTGTGCTAGTGATTCAATCAAACATTGAGTATTTTTGAAGATTTAAAGATGACAATATGTTGGTTTGTTTTATTTTGTGGCCAATCAATGAATAAATTTTAAGTCTTGAAGAAACAAAGACGCTATTTCTATTGAATTTGGAAACTGTCAATGATTTAAGTAAGGAAATAATTAGCATGTCAACCAAGTCATTAATTTATTAAGCTTGTGTCATATCCAATAAACGTTTGGAACCGTAGTCTATTTTGATTTCTGGGGACTACCCTATAAATGCCATTTGTACATTCAAGCTATCAAAATATTACATGTAACGGTATCCATCTACGTATAAAATCTATCTATAGATCTTAGAAAAATCTTAAAACTTATCATTCAATGAAATCCTCAAAAAAGCAAAAGAACGTAATGCTGCAAATTTATCATAAAAAATATCATAATATTGTAAATATGTGAAATGTTGTGACGCATTAAATAGGTGCAATGTATACCAACAGAAGAATATGAAATGCTCTGAAGCGAGAATTGTGTAAAAGAAAATGAAATCAATGCTGTATTTTGTTGAGTGAAGTGACTAAGTGTTCAAAATCATCACATTGAAATATCCAATGAACTTCATGATACAAAACAAAGCATGTATAAATGGTAGACATGCACTACCCACATGCTCAATGGAAATACAATAATTAACAATTTTCAGGTACTTAGAAGACAAATCAAAGTACTGGAAAGAAATGTAAATCATAGAGAAACAAAGAAAGTTTCTCTCAAGGCTATCTTTTGAAATATGTAAATAGTGAATATTTGAATGTGGAAGTGCTAATCATTTTTAAGCCTATGTACATGGTCAATTTCCATAACAACCAGTTCCCATGACAACCTTTATACAATTCATATTGTGTAACATGGAATTTTGTGATAAATAGTATTCATATTTTGTTCTTTGTACTTAGTCAAATATGATCATTCATTACAAAACAAAATAAATATCCGAATTAGTTTTAGTTTAATCGTGATATCAAAAGTTACCGTTGGATTTATTTTTGTGAAAATAAATTACAGTTTATGATATAAAACGGTATTGCACGAATTATCTAAAATACTAAACATAACAGCACATAATGTATTCAATGCAAGTAAAACACAAAAATAGTGGATTTTAAGTCAATGACAATTGAAACACATTTCTACTAAGGACAGAACTTTTTCAGGCCTAATGTAGAATAGTGAGCGAAAATACGACAAAAATATAATTGCTAAAAATTTTAGAATGTAGCAAAATCTCACGACATTTAGTTGCGAGAAGAGATACAAAAAATGGAATGACGCAGCACATACTGACTTATTCAGGTGAAAACACAAAAAAGCATTAATAAAATTGATAAAAGCCGATACTTATCAACATCAAACCACCATTTAGCATTTCAATATGGCGAATGAAAATATCATTTTTTAAAAAATATACATTTAATGTAGAAACAATGCGAAATTTCTCCACAGGCAATCACAAATATCTCGTAGCACCATATATCAGTGACATCATACAGCAAAATATACATAAAAATAGCGTTTTATATACATAGGCAATTGTTTTAATCGTAGAAATGCTTTGTTGGTACGGAGAGGAGTTACTGACGAAACGTACAAATTTACTCACTACAATACTGCGTAGACAAACAGACAAACTGAAAGGGGCAACACACATAGACGTACAGACGGCTGAACAAAAGAACTTAGAAATGTGATCTATTCTCTATGAATAAATCTACAAAAATGCTATTTAATATTATATACAATTCTGGCCAAAACATCCGTACAATAACCTGACTTCTTCATTTAAATAAATCACAATCACAAACTCACGTTTTTTCCTCGCGAGATCACACGGAGAACGAGACAGAGTCAACGGAAATGACGAATCCGTGACATCAAAATATATCAAAGTGATTGAACTAGGTACATGTTTACATAAATAACACCAACAGAAAACAACATACTAAAGTCAGATACATTATTTCTTCAAATATGGTCTCCAGTAACTATCATTGTCACCATTAGCACGAACTCTCGGTGGTGAAAGTCCGGTGCCATCGTGTAAAGGTGATTGATTTGTTTGCATTTCTGTCTGTTGACTTCTGTCGTCATGTCGTGACGTCATTGGTGAGCTTTCAAGTGCAAGCCTCTGTGTGGGTGACAACAAAGGCCGATCTATACGCATTGAGATATCCATGGATGCTGGTACCATCATTTCTGATTGGCGTTGAGACAAAATTTCCCCCGTAGGACGGGAACCAAGGATTTCATATGTACGAACTTCACCAGTGGGTACATAAATACTGTTTTGTAAATTTTGTGGGGTGCTGGTGTGTAAATGAGGATAAATTAAACTTGAAGGAAGCTGTGGAGATCCAGGTATGCTGAAAGGGGATGCAATCGACGGTTGTGCGTTCATTGGATTGAATATATCTGACGATAACATCTGATATGTACTGGTCCCCACATTTGTTGGGTTTGATAATGTAGATATCGCTCGACTTTCTTCTAAAATAGCAAGGTTAGAACTAGTGCTAGCGAATGGCGCAGACAGTGACGATGAATTCATTGATGATCTAGGTTCCCCAAAGCGAGGCTCCATTCTCTCTGACAACCGGATGTCCTCGTTTGACTGGAATCGTGGTAACATCAGCGGAAGTCCAGGACGTTCTGTGTAACGCGGTTCAATAGAGGAGAATTCCAAACGGTGAGGTTCTGGGAGTAATGGTAGCTGTCTGTCCATGTTTACGTTATCCTGATGTGACGTCACAGGCGCCTGAAGCTCAGACACATTCGTCAGGGTTGTGAGTCGCTGTTCCGAAATATCCATTTCTGGCGGGGATAATCGCTGATGAGCTGAAATAAATAAACTGTATATCAATTCAACCATAAACGGCAGCATGCAAGCTTGAAACAAAACAATACAGTGATGATAACTATGATAACATTCATCTCAACAGGCTCTTGAGAGTCCAGTTATCATATCATTGACTGTGAAGGATTAAAGAATTATCAAGTCAATATAAACACAATGCTTTATGGTTGGTATCGGCTGTAGGTTAGGGGCAATAAACTCAATAAGATGTTTGAGTGAACTTCCGGGTATGAAGCGCGTCACTTCCGGTTGCAGCAGGAAACACGTAAATTGTTTACGCACATAAATCTTGAATCCGTATCCTTGTCACATAATAAGTGTTTAACCTAACTTTTTAGAAATAGTTTTGTTTTAAAACATATACTGCGAAATAAAAAACAAATACAATATTTTTTGCGAGCGGATAAATAGCTATTGCTTGAATATTTGATTAATTACAAATAATTTTACTTTTGAAAACATACGAGAGAAATAATTTATGATAAAAAAACGAACCGACATCCGTTTTACTACGACAAAACATGAGTTATATGATTAAAATTTCAAAATATTACATTTGAGTCATTTGATTTCAAAAGAGTTTCAATAATGTTTCAATCACAGTATTATCATTACGTAACTGATGTTATAAATGAATCAGTCTGATAGAAAAAAAACTTCTTATTTTTTTTTACATATACATACCTATATTAGGAATGGGTGTTATAACAGATCCCTGGCCCTGTGAATATGTGGGCAATGGGTGTGATACAGTATTGCCTGATGGCTGAAATACAGGCTCCTTATAAGACAATGAGTCAAAACTTCCCCATTGTGAGCGACGATTTTCTGTAAATACACATAATATCATGTGTTAGACATTCAATATAAATGATAAACAATATTACCATCATATCAATAGTCACAAACTTGTGTTATAAGTATATTTTCATGATAAGTTCTCCCTTGCTTGTATGTGGTTAAACAATATCTGCAAGTATATCAACGACTCTACTACCAGGATAGGTATTCACAGATTTGTATGTTGAATAGTGTATAAAATGATTCATGGAATGTGGCTTCGAACCACGATGGCATGGCTTCACGATCATTAAACATGGTGCGTATGGTTACTAGACAGATTAACATAAAGCAGACATTGTGATTGTAAAAAGTATGCTTTGTCATCGATGGAAATGAACAGGCAACATGGCAAATACGACATACCAGGATTCATTACCTGAATGATTGAAACCATTAGTATCGGCTGATGGGTGAAGAATGCCTTTCATACGGCGACTGTCAGACAGTAGGGTATTTTTTCTAAGCTCTTCTAACTCAGATATAGTTGATGGAAATCTGCGACTGTCACATATGGGGTCAGTCTGTGATCTTTCCATGGACACGTCAATGGGTCCACGTGGAATACGTCTGTCATCTGTACGCAGTATTTCTAGAAGAAAGTAGAAATTAATTAATCCCTCATGTTGTTTAAGCCAGTTAATTACAAGCCAGTTAACTACATCTAGTTAACCTTACTTGGCAACCACACCAACAATGAGAAGACAAATTTTATACTATGCTATGTAAAAAAGAATTTAAAGCAATAAAATATGTATAAATTATGACACCAAGACAAACTCATTTTAAAGACCCCTTATTTTTGGATTGGTTCTCGGTATTTCCTGCCATCCTTGGTTGTAAGTTGTAAGTTTTTCACACTATCACATGTATTTACCATAGTTTTATATTATTGTATACATAATATTACGTTTCCCTATTGTAGCAGGGACAAAAGAAGGGAAAGTTAAAGTACAGACGTTTGTGTAAGCCCACGTCACTTTGAACAGCGAACAAAGCTCACAATTTGAGAACATGAATAAAACTTCATAATATTTCTAACGAATTGCTTTCTTCCCTGAAAATGTTTCAACTGACATGTGAATCGAATAAAACATGTTTCTATTGATATCATTAGTAAAAAATCAGTGATTAACTACACTGTTGCAATCGAGTTTCCAATATTTAAATGTCGAAGGATGCGGTCGTGATAGATTACATAAATAAATCATATTTAGATGTTCAGTTCACATATGGTTATCAAATGTGTAACATAAATCCCTCATGTTTTTATTCCGGGCTCTGATTAACGGCCAATCCCACGTATATGAGAGATATCATGTTTTCAAACTCGTATTTCAATCCATAACCCACGTGTGTCAATGCAATGAAATATGTAACGTGATATATCGTTGAAAAATGCGTACGTTAAGTGTACATCAATCAACAGAATGCTGGTGAAATCAATCATGCACAGCCTACATTCTATCTACAAGAGAATCCATGGTGCCAACAGCAATGAGAAATATCAATTCAACCTCCGCCAGTATGTGTCCGTCCATAGGAAATACGCTATTCAATATAATGTGCTGTATTATATTATATATATATATATAAAGTACCGGCAAACATTTTCAATAGCCAAGCTCATTTCTAACGACACCTGAACACTTTTTACCCCATATATATGTTTGTCCATTTATTTATTTTCATATTTCTCATTTCTCCCTCGGTCTCTCCTTTTCAAGTCTGTATCTTATCTTACTAACAGAAATCTACGATAATAAGGTATGTCAGTACTTACTGGCTTTGCTTCGTGCCTCCCTGGGGCCATCTACGGTAACTTTAATCGCTTTTGAGTAGGTGGCGATCTGTGGTGGGTGGGTGGCGACAATGATGGATAATGTGAAACTTTTCCCTGCAAACATAAAGATGAAAGTTCACAGAAAATGATTGATAAAAAAACTCATTGAAAGCATTAAAAGAGCTAATAATGTTCTCTCATTCACGTGGGAACATGTTATAAGCAATATTTGGTTTTTGTGTGTTATTTTCCACCACAATGTACTGTTAATGTTTCTGAGAATAGAGCGTGGAAGACAATTATTGAATTAAATGTCAGAGTGACATCAATAATCATTTAACAACACAAATTGTAACGAGAAGAAATACAGTAATAACACATGTCCAACATAATTGAGAGAAGTTGGTAATTATATGGTGTATTATCATACAATAAACTGATCATAACGTTCAAAACTAATTCTTTAATGATAATGGTGTGGTTATAGGTGATCTTAGACGCGTGTTTATGATTATGTAGCTATCATGCAACTTGAACTTTATTTCTTAACTCAGAGATGCACCATGTACAACCCTAGCTTTTGTGGATATTTGTGTTAAAATAAAGACACGAGAAACATCTTACGAAGTGCACTTAATAGGCCCTATGATATTACAACGATAGTTTAAAACAATTATATCAGACAATAAGCATTGTAAAATATGCGATCAGACAGTGTAAGGAGTGGATACATCGCACAGTCAAACATTTTGTTATTTTGGTTTACGAGTGAAATGGATCTACGCTTTAAGATGATTTAAAACGTTCACGGTTAAAATGTTTCCGTGTTAAAACCAAATCAACCGTTTTGTTATTTTATCGAGTGCATTTAAGCGTAAAAATGCGGGAAATCAACGTGACTAAACTGTTTGTTCAAGTTTTGTTTGCTACTCTAAACACGGCGTATTGTATCAAGATTATGTACTTTCGTATCAATGTATGATCACTATTATTTAATCCCGGTACATAAAACCTTTCACCTTTAAGTTTAGAGCATGTATGCATTGGTACCATCCTTACTGATTAATCCATCGAGGGTAGGTCCAGTTCAAGGCTATAGTATTTTTGTTCCCTTCGCCCACGCAAAATTCTCACATGACTGGTTTCTCGTTCATACCTTGCTCCCGGTTCAAATGTACCAATTATATATAATAGCGCGGATAATCACACGGACCGGGTACCAGCCTTATCAGTTAATTTGTACTCTGGTACCCGCTTTCGGTGTATACAATTATACAAAGGCGCAGTACAGGGATACAGCCATAGTTCATTCATAAATCCACACCTCAATGCTTAGGAATGCGAATAAACATTTGTACTCAGGACGATAATACTTGCCACATAACTTAGATTCCTGCATAAATTATACCATTAAATAAAGAATGATAGAGTTATCACGGTCAGATATTGACGACTATACAAATATAAACTAGCATATCACTTTCTTGAACAAAATGTAGCAAATATCATGGCGGGCTTTTACCGAACGACCTCAAAGTCGTAACAATGAATTGATTCGCTTACTTCTGACTTAACCTACAACGAATAGAATCTTTAAACTCAACTAAAGTACACAAAATCTATAATAAGACATACTGTATGTCTTTAAAGCTTCATCCTAAAGCTAGAATAGGATTGCGGTTAAGCTTCAAACAGCTGCTCAGTTTGTTTGATTAATGACTTTGCACTTAGTTACTCTGAAAGCCATCATTTAAACCTTTTTAACACATTGGCGATTCCTTTCCATGCAGTAAAGATTCTATAATTCGGACACACGCTGAGTAAGAACGCATTCGCCAATCAAGTCAATTAAATTTCCTTTTAGCCGATTTAAACTTGTCCGTAGAGGCAAGTAATCCTAAATCTCTGTTATGTGGTTTCTTGTTTTGTTTGAACACGTGCGGAAGTATTCAAAATGTTAGGTCGTAAAGTTGACAAAATGAAAGAGAAAAAAGCTGATAAATGGTGTTTTGCGTTCTGGCCATGGTAGAAAAAATAACCCAATCATAGTTGCCTATAACTTAATCAACATTAATGTCAACATGTCATTAAAAGAAACAGTAAGTGGCTTCCACAGATTGGCTACAAAAAACTGCTGCATGATGTCTAAATATATTGTTACTCTGGGAGAAATCGTGACAACCTATATGTGAGTTGGTGCGCAAATTGGTGAACGGCTTTGACATGGGAACTTTTTCTTGTTGAGATTATATTCGATATTACACCAATTAACGCCGGTATAACGTGCCCCCTCTTGTGCATGGTTGTGAGGTCTAAAGCGGCTTATTTTATCTTTAATCATTGATTAAGTAGCGGGTTTATTATAACAAAGGTATCGTGAAAACAAACGCTATTTTCGACTTCGTGTCATGCTGTATGATTTATACATATGAACTTTTAATATGAGCGCAGATTTCCGCGAAATGACGCGTTTCCCGGATTTCGTGTCGTGAGAACGAACATGACGCTAATTGACAGCTATCAACATGTGCGACTTACAGCACACGTGACAGGTGAATAAGTCACCACAATTAGTAAGCTTTAATTGCCATCATTTAACGTTAACGGTTCGTAATTACGGATAACGCAGAAAACGTCACGCACTAACTGTAAACACACAACGTTGTTATGACGAACGGTAACAAGAAGGGGATTCCCCTAATTTCTCCAAGGATAGACACTAATTAATTCAATTATCATGCGTTTCGAAATAACTCTTTTTTACTTCCACGAAATGCAAAACAAAAATATTACTTGAATGTAGTCACGTTTATTCAAATTAACCAAAACATTAAATACAGTAAAAAACTACTATTTTGAAACAATTGTGATTTATTGAAAACAAATTAAGGATGTTTGATTTAAATGTTCGGTACCCGCAAACAAAACAACACAGTATTTGATAAAACATGTCTAGTTTCTCAAGGCGACAAATATATGTAGTTACGTTCAAAATGCAAAGGTCCGGTTTCGATGTATGTGTTAACCAGTCCCTGGTCCGTACATATAGCCTTAATGAGTCTAGTGCTCTGCAACTCGGAAATAAAATGTTCGTTTTTGTAATGTATTATAATTAAGGAAATCATCGCGTCATTTCCTTGTATATATGCTTAATATGTACTGAAAGGGTTTCAACAATTAGCTTCCGCGCTGTTATCCAATCAAATCAAAAGATAAATCTCAGCAATTAATTACCTCATTACCAACCAAGTAATATAATCTTATACCTTGTTTTATACATTACATTCTATCATAAATCTTGCTTTTCTTTTTCTTGTCGCATGTAGTGTAACTGGTTTCTAGTTATTTTTACAAATTAGATAAATATAGAAATCACTAATATTATTGCCATCAGGTACATGCTTACGTTACAGTAAATGCAATGCATTAGCTGTCATTTGATGATGGTGGTGATTATGATGTTGTTGTTGTTGCTATTGATGTTGGTGATATTGATAGGGATTACAAAAATCAAATGGACGTCTCTATCCTTAAATTACTACAGCCCCTAACTTCATTGCTGATCGATTCAAATAGCTGGACAGCTTTCTCACATTTAAAATTTGATCCAGGTTGGAATTCGAACTCACTGCTGCGAGTGGTTACTGATTGTCAGCCAGAGACCATAGCAACTCAAAAAAACACACACACACACACGGAGGCCCCTTTGAGATGATAATTTTGTTTCAGGCTGAAACCAAAATAGGATATTCTTCTCTGTTCTGTTAAGTCATTCACATGATGTTAGCAATTCCTATAATTGTATCAATATGTAGTCATTCTTTGATAAACATCGCTATTTGACCTGTCTTTGTTACAAGTTGCCCCTGTTCTCGTTATTTCATTACTTTACATTAGTAGCTAATAAAATGAAGAATGCGCCTTAATAGAATAGTTGAAATTCTTTACATTGCTTGAAACTGTTGACTGATTTCTTTGTGTAAGTGGAGATCAATAAGTTAAATAAAATGTAAGCAAAGCCTTGAATTAATAGTCTCTTATATAACAGAAATTCTTCAGATCTTGTGCCGATCGTCAAGTAATATAATAGAATGTCAATAATATGTGATAACTAATCCTTTTATATGGTCATTGTAAGTGATGAGTCACTCGTTAAGTCAGTATAAGTAAATAGTCCCTAATGAATCATCGACTGACCATAACTAGCTGACCAACAACTCGTATAATTTATTCATTACCAACGACTGAACATAAATTATTATACAGCACGTAAATTGTTTTGGCTGTTGAAAGAAAGATTGAACAATTAAGAAATACATATACGGTAAAACCTAAACTAGCGATCACCTCAATATTACAACCACCTTATTTTCGGACCGGCCTCCATTAACTACCAAATAATTCAACCTGACAATGAGACCACCTCATCATCACGACCGATTTTTCGGGTCACGAATGTGGTCTCATCATTGAGGTTTTACTGTAATTTCCAAATCATTTAGGATTGTTATTTAAAACTGAGAAAAACTATCAATATTTTATTAGTTAGCATTTGTGTCCTGTAACTGTTAACAGCAATATATATATATTATTCATACAGACATCTTATGCAGATGGTGTATGCAAAAAAGCGCTTGCCTAAAACACGTACGGTGCTGATGGAATACAGATAAACCATGATTCAATTTAAGTTGTTATTGAAATTATTATCGACATTGTAATGAAATCCCTTTTCGAACACGCCAAGTGAAATTCTAAGGGTCCATTTGTGTGATCATAGTTATCTGTTTTACATGTTGGGTTAGTGGCTCATGGTATGAATCAGTACCAAGCACGGAGTGAGACAATCCTACGTATGATGGATGGTTATTTAATTACGAGAACATATAACATAGGATAGGTATTCAGGACTCCTTGTTATCTTATCCTATGACTGCATGTATTGGGCGGGGCTTATAATAGGGGTGTGTTATATCTTAACGTCCGACTATAATCAAAATTCTCATTTTTTATTTTATTCATAAATATAGCATCATGAGATCACGGTAATCAAGAAAATATTGTCAGAGAAATCACGAGTTGTGTTTCAATCACCTGAGTTAATTCCTTAATAATTCATCTTTTATTTATAAACCAATTAGAGAATTTCATGAAAGTTTTTACAAACCATTAATATTTGTTTCTGTAAGAATCTGTATTAAACAATCAAGTAGAGTTGCGTAGTTTTTATTCTACACCACATGTCGACCAATTTTAGAAGTGCTTTATCACGAGTTTGGAACAATCAAACAAAGAGAAATGTTGTCAATTTAACAGCAATTGAGATAAACCATAAATGTTATGACAATATGGCTACTTTACGACACAAAGATAATTATCTGCGGCACCATTTGTTATTATATACGGCCACACTTTGTATACAGCAGTCTGGGCGCAACAACTACTAAACGTTGCGGTCAGTATGATAATTCCAGGCCTTTGTACACGTTGTGTGCCCTCATTACTATATCAAAGCGACAATCTACCCTTGTTGTATTATTTTGACCATCTTTTACATGAGCTAGCCAAGGTATTGTGACATAACACGTGACTGTATCACATGGGTGGGCGATGTACCTTTTCTCCTCGATAAACTAGCTAATGATATACATAACAGATGAACTCCATTGTGGTTTACTTCCATCTCTATTTGGTATCCTAAGTTGTTCATATTGCTGATAATCTAGGGATATTTATTCCTTAATCAATTGTACATGAAATAACAAACATCCGGTGTTTAGGCAAATATTTACGCCAACAAATTGACCGACTTTAAGGAAATTTCATTTCGTGAAATGAAGCCACTAGAAAGATTTTGAATCCTCGGTCAATCTTAACCAAACATGCGTCCTTGAGATAATATATTTATACAGGTATAAGTTTATTATTCGGTACGCCACAAACAACAACATAACGTTCAGGTTTGAGGTTAGGGCTAAAAGCCGTCTGAACGTTCTCAAACCGCAGTTCATGATATTGGTGGTCAAATTTAGCTAAACCTCAACATAAACAAAACATTGACAGTGAAAGTCATGCTTATTTGAAATTTGTATAAAACCATGATGTCTGGATCGAAAGTTATTCAACAATTTGCCAAGTTTGAGACATTGGTAGTGTGAAAAGAGCGCGCTTGAACTCTTAAATCGATCATTGTAGACGCCACAGGAACTGGCGTGCTTTTAATTTGACATAAGACAACTTGCTTGTCTGGTCACTAACCACGTGTGATTTAACTATTACTTAGGTATGGCATTTGGGAACTTGGTTAAAATGTTCGACCTACGGACAGATTTGTGTCAATTCGGTCGATTGAATTAGACAAGGTTAAATTTGTAAGGTATCTGAATTCAATACTGTAAACTATGACAAGAACAATACATAATGTATTCCGAGAAAAGTTTGTTGAAGTAGCTGTTCTAGTGATGTATGGGTGTTTCTTTCACGTGATCGATGAACAAACTTCAATGAATAGCATGCAGTATTCACTAATACTGTGCATTAACATTTCAAACACTTCCTATACATTTCCGGACACGCTTCGACATTTTTCTATCTAATGAGCTACACACTGTACCCGGATATGTTTATGCAGCTGTTATGATCCTAACAGAAAGTACAAAAAAGTAATCGTATCCTGAATAAGGTAATCATAAAAAAGATAAAAACAAAAATGAAAAAAATAACATGACATACGGCGTACTTGGACTATCATTAAGTATAACATATGGACACTGTCATTTCCATTTAGATTCAAGTTACAACCATGGTTTACGTTAAACGTTGATTCGGTTCCCGAATCCTCAATTATTGATAAATTAGTCAGGTATACAGATTTGGACATTGGTCGACTCTTCATTTTACATTTATCAGCGCAACCATCTAGATTATACACGTGTTTCTAATTGCAGGAAGCGCTCTCGTGTATGTGCCTCAATGAATTTAGACAAGCAGCGTCCAGACGGAAACAGTCAGGTTTAATATTAATATATTATTATCATCATCATAAAATGGAAATATGATATATAACTACAGTAAATTTGGAATCTTTCATGGTCATATGGACTCAGATAGAAATATTATTATTATTGCATCGATATAAATACTGCAAAGGCGATCAGTCATATGATCAAGTGCATTTGTTTTATCACGCAAATGTGAACGCATGACTGTCTGGTGATAATATTACATGAAGATGATAGTCATAGTGTTATATTTCAATAACGGTCAGCTTTCACTCTAATTGTTAGCTTGTTAACACGTAATGGTGGTGAAATGAAAATGTGTATGAAATTTGTTTCTATCACGAAAGTGATAGTTCAAATTAGTATGAAATAGTTAAAAAGTTGTCGTATTGTCTAAAACTTGACGAGTAAAGGGAATTTTACTAGTCTTTACAGGAAAATCACTCTTAATTAAGCCTTTTCAAGGAATGTGATTGTCTATTGAAGTCAAGTGTGATTGTGTAATAGTTGGACCCTCTTATGATACTGCCATACTGTTAATTGTGTGTTTAATTAATTCAAAAGATCTTATATTGCATAATATCACCTACTATTCTTCCGCTCTGATTCAGGCCGATTAAATTCATCAAAGTGAAACACTTCCTTCTCAATTATGAGAATTGCTTACATACATTTTCTTAATTTTAGTCGAAAAAACACAAAGGTAGTTAAATTAAAGTTATTGTATGCATAGACTTTGCGGGAAAGACGATAAAAATAGTGTATACATACTGAAACATATGCTTTATTTGAAATGACGAGGCAATAATTCCGACACAAAGAAAACATTGCAAGTACTAATGGTGGTTAAATCTACATATGTCAGTATAAGAATGACTTGTAAAAATCTGATCTTATTTGTTACTCTTAACAAGGGCAGTACAATGAAACAAACTGACAAAAGCAGACGACACAGACATTGAGTCGTGACTTTGTGTCACAAAGTATAATTTATGGTAATTTGTGGTTTTTCTCTGATTTTAAATAAATAAAATAAGTAATTTGTTCACACAACATCTGATGAACGATTCGTGACAACCCAAACCTTTCTATTGCCAAAAACATCTCAGATAATAATATTATGTCGTTTTTTGTTTCTACATCATTACAATTTTTTGTTAGATTACTGAAAAATTTGTGGTTAATTCTAATCATATTTAATACATGTTATACGAATACATGTGTACATATGCTCACTAAATATTTCATAATAGTTTTCCTATCTATTTCGCATAAAATGAGTACATCTAAGGAGGTGTAGTCAAGTAACAAAACGAACATCCTGTATACACAAGATGAATATCAACTAAATAGTTTTATTCTATTCTATTTCTATCTGAACTCAAAACTCGCAAATAACATGTAAATAGTGTATTTTGATTCTAAGTAAAAGAGTTTACAAAAAGTTAATCAAATTTATCATTGTTCAAAGATATCTTTAAATACAACATCAAAGTCACTGGACGATATTGAAGTACTGATTTCCTCGAATTTTGTTTTAGATAATTTTCCTAATAACAATCTGGTGTGTAAGATAAACAAAAAAGACCGTCAATAATGAGTATTGTTTAAAGTGCAAATTTCTGTATCGTTCAAAATTTGTTCACTGATCATGTGGTCACAAATCAGTCTGTGACGTTCGCTGTCAACATTGAAGTTATATTTAAAGTCATCTTTGAACAATGATCAAATATATTTGACTGTTTGTAAACTCGTTTGCATAGAATTAAAATATACTAATGATGTGCTATTTACCAGCTTTAAGTTCATATAGAAATGAATTATAATAAAACTGCATGTATCACATTTAAGCCCTGAATCAATGCATCACTTGCATTATTGATACTTATTACACGTTCACACGTATTCATGCAGAATCCGAACACCTGGTCCTTAGTGTAACTATATGATTGACGTAGTTATTAAAGAGCCGCCACTCAAATACAGGAAAATGTCATTGAACATATATTTAGTATTGTAAGTGGCCGAGCTGATCTTAAATAAATTGCTTTAATACATTTCTATTAATGACGTGATGTACATGTTGCATGAGCATGTCCATGTATTTTGGTTTCTCTCTGACTTAGTGCATAAACTCACTTAAATGAAAGCAGCCGTGATTTCCCACACGTGGTCTTTTTTTCGCACATTCTCACAAGAAATGATCAGGGGATCTATTAAAGTAAATACGCAACATGGCATGTTTTACACTCGATATTTCAGTGGCCATCTGATAAGCATTGTGTATTTGTTAATCAAACATAGATTGGGTAAACAAGGTGAAATAGTGAGGATAAAACTTGAGATGACAAAAAAATCAAGAAGCAAGGATCATTTCAGTCCATGGTATTGTTCCTAAATGCTTCAAAAATCGATCCAATGTTTCCACGTTACCGCTTTAATTTCCTCTTGTGGACGACCTAACAATATTATTTCGCTCCCAATTCAACGCAAACTGGGGAATTGTCGACCAGACTTCAGAAAAGTGCCAGATTGGGAGATTAACAAAAAAATGGCCCCAAATTCATTTAGGGGTTTTAACAAGCTTGATAAAACGGCTGACTAATTTACGATCTTCTAGCCAGCTTTATGGGGACAATAATCCTGGGTTCACCGCATTTACCATAAAACCCCACTGCGCGCGTGCCACCCGCGTGCGTTCTTTCACCAGTAGGATACATAAAACAAATTGTGCACGTTCTCGCTAGAAAAACTCCTTGAATTTAAATGAGGCATGCGGATACTGCTCACAGGATCTGGGCAATATGTATAATTAAATGGAATGACTTCCATTCAAGAGAATTTTAATTTGAATAATGTCAATGTAGTTTTATTACTTCAATCGATTCTGAACGTCGTCGACTACAGCAAAAGAGCACAACTTCAGTTCACAATATTATTTTTAAAAAATCCTCAAGATTCCAGACAGAGATAAATTCACGCGGAATATTTCATTTAATTGCTAAGCAACGAAAAGTCTATGACAACGTTTTACAGTTCAATTCAAACAAGATATGCCACACAAGTATCACAAGCAGTATCAGTCCACACCGCATTTGACCACAAATCTAAATTCCTTATATACGGTGATTCAAGTTACATTCGAGTAAAATGAAAATATCATTCTGATTTAATTTTATATTACTTGAAAACATAAAGCTTGAGAACTGCAATGAACAAAGTATATGTAAAAAACTTGTGGACAAAGCCTGTTGTATTAATACATTAATTTTGTAGATACAATGTGAAAGCTACGCTATTTTGTCTATTGTCTATCATCTATTGATCAACAAATATAAATAAATTATAAGTTCGTCCGCTATGTGAAAACATACAGTTAAGTTTCTGTTGAGAATACATATTTTTGTATATGATTTAAAAAAATCATAATTCTTATAAATGAGTTGCAACGTCGAGTTGGACAAAATTCAATGTTTTCATACGTTCCAGTGTAAATCTGTACAATGCATCTCATGATGAATAAGAAATTAGCTTGTCCAAAACATCATTGGTTACCATGACATCCATAGCAATTACCGACATGAACACGTGGACTCAAACCCAGTATCCGGCCAGAAAACAGTTCACAGCACGGGGCCATGCCCACCAGGGTCACGTGTCTTAAAATAGCAAGGAAACCAATCGAAGACACGTGGCGCTGTCAAATCCGGCCATAAATTTACGACATATTGTTGTACAAGCCCTAAAATGCATCATTTTCTTTTTTTTCCCATTTCCCAACCAATGTTGGCCTCAAACAAAGTGACAGCCGGGAAAATATCGAATTTTGTGTCTTTAAGAAAAAATGTGGCAAAAAGAACGTGTCATTAATCCTTTGTTTGTGGCTGGCTTTATCAGCAGAATCGCTTCTCGGTTCTAACATTTGGGGTCTTATAATAACGAAGAAGGCAAACTTCCGTTCTTTGTTCCCTACATTTTCATTGTGGTGAATTGATGATGGCAGATTATGATTTTCTAAGGAAAATATTCAAATTAGGATCGTATCATAATTATTGCATATTTCAAAACGAAATGAATTAAGCACGCTGAGATATCGATTTTACGAAAAAGAAATTCAAGAACTCGACTTCTGGTGGCTCCGACCGAAACGAATCTTTTAACAATGAATAGCCAAGAAAATATAATAATGACAGAGGAATTAAAGTCGTTTATCAGTATGGAAACAAAGGAGCGACTTCTAAAAAAGAATTTGATTGTCTCTAACCTTGCGGGATCAAATTTCTAAATGACACAAAAACTTACGCAATATCCAGACACAGAGCGAGTAAGTCGTAATTTTTGCTCACTGTTATTAATTCTCAACATCGTTCAATTAAATATTAACCAAGCTTAACATCATTAGGGGTTGCATTCGGCCGAATGAAGAGCTACACAAACTTCAGAGTTTTTTTACCTTTACAATACATGGAGGTAATAATGCACTTATATCGGGTGCCGTGGGACGATAGGTGTGTTTTGTTCAGTACAATAGAGCTGTAGAGCTGAAATTATGTCAAAATTGGCCAGATTTGGTGAGTCAGCGATTAAGTTCAAACGTATGTCAAATTTACGAAGAGGTACTACTTTCAAAACCTACACACTTCCATATATGGTAATATTTACTACAGTCCCATTGATTGTATACCATCGTAGTAAAAATAGCTGTGTTCTTACCTGTCTACGTCACACACCTTTCTACCTGTATAACCAATGAAATTTCATCTACCACAGTCCGTGGGAAAAATGAGAAAATTGTTTACAGAGGTACGAAATAATCTCATTATCAATGTTTGAGAGTAATAGTTTGAGAAATTTCGAAATAACTTGTTGGTTTATTTTTGTTGATACGCTGAGCCACTGATAATAGGAAATTATGATTAATTTACTTAATAGATGATTAATTTCAGTGACTCTAACGCACTGACCATTCATTTCTGGTTGTACTTAAAACTGTGGTACGCGAGTTAGTTGATGTAAAAATCAAGTGATTCTTATTTCGCAAAACAACGATTGAGTTATGTATGAAATGCGTCACAAAGTTTACAATTTACTACTTAAACGAACATACATTTTATCGCCCAATAATAAACTAACAAAACAGATGGTTGGTCGACAACGACATTGACGTAAACAGTCGCGCGTGTTGTCTACTATCCTCAGGCAAATATGCAAATTAGTATGTAATAAACTACGGTAAATAACGTTAGAACGAGTAGAACTTACGAAATGCATTAATAAATTGTTGATGGAATATACGATGAGAATCTTATGAAAATATGATTGATGATAATAATAAAAATGTTCATCACACACTAAATACACAGTTGTTATTGTTGGACAAACAATTCGTGGTGAATTTCAATGATAAAAATCAAGTTGTTTTGACGGTTTATACAGGCATAATAACACTATTTAATTTAACCGTCCGTAACAAGTCATGGTAAAAATCGTCTGCTTAACAAAAGCATCAAAAAGGAGACTGCACACATTACAATAACTTTTCAGTTAATCGTCTGATATAATAACAACATGATCAAGATAAAAGCGTCTGCCTCGGTAAAAGATTCATAATTTGTCGTCTGCAACAAAGATTGTCATTGTTGTTTACGGGTTCATTATGATTCTATGCAAACTAGACGAGATTTTTGTAACAAAATAAATTCAAGAGTCTTTGAGTGCATCGGGAATTGCTATAACAGAAGATATAGAGATAATGTGTTTATCTTAAGTTGTGATGTTACGTATAAACACGCCTGACTCACAATAGAACGTTTTGGGAGAGGTGAATACGTACTATGTTATTTAGTACAACCTTGTATCGAGAAACAAAAGCCCTCCACGAAACAAGGAAACTCAACCCTCCAAAGAGTACAATGTAACTTACTAACAATAGTGCCGAACTATCATATTTTGTATTAAAAGTTCATTACGTAAACTGAACACGTTGAACTTTTTTAACTTAACATTTCAGAATACTCTTTGTTTATAAATAGTGTAATAAATACGTGTTCCATTCGAGAAAACTTTTGACATTTTTTGTATTTATTTATTATTTATTATTTACAATATTTTCATTTAGTATCATCTTCTTTCTAATTGTAAATTTATACAGGATACCAGTATACAATAGTGTACACTGTAAACTCATTTTGTCATGAATTTACATGATATGAGTGAATAAAAGGACATTTGACTTGACTTACTACTTTTGTAATCATAGTTTCGAAATAAAACGTAAATTAGTGGCTAGTACAGACAGGATAAAAATAATAATGAAATGATATAAAACATTGTGAAATACATTGTTTCACTCTATATGTATCGGCCTTCTAAGAACTTATAAACCATTTCCTGGATTTCTTTATCTTCGCTGTCATTGTACAGATGTGAATACAACTCACTCGCCTTGTTCTTTATTTCTCTATATTGAATTTTCTCGCCCCAGGCATAGATACATTAATTTGTAAGACTTTATCGCATTTTGTGCAATTTTATGAAAGCTATATACACCATTAGATAAAGCCTTAACTTCGTGTTTACTTAATATCGGGAGGGGAGTTTAGTCACTCTCTAAACTGTACGAAATTTATACAAATAACAATGTGTTTAAGCTTATGTTAACGACAATACGCCACTCCTAATATCCACTTGTTTACATGTTAAACAGAATATGAAAACTCGCCGTGAACATTTAAACCCTTACGTACATATCACGGGTTTCACAGCTGGGTTGGTTTAACATCTTTCTAACAAGCATGAAAATTCTCACTTAACTTTTTGGTTCAATACGAGTAATAAAGATCGAACAATCCGGTGATTCATTTCCGATCTTCAGCGACACTAATCTCTCAAGACTTTTCAATTGAGTCTCCAAGTTATTATTCTACGATATGAGACAAACTGACAGATACAACAAAGATTATTTTAAAGCACTCACTCACCTCTACCACTACGTCCAACGAATCGGAGATCATTAAACTTAGCTACTTGATTCTTCATGTACGCCGTAGAATTTCTAAGTTCACCATAAAAGTTCTCGTCATTTCCACAAACTATTGTCACTTTAGTTCCATCTTTAATTTCTCCTAAAGCTATCACTTTAAATGGCACTGGTAACGTCTTGTTCGATCTCCAATGTGGAGGAAGTTTTGTACATACAAAGTTTGGACTTCCGGTCCTCACCAATTCTCCCGAGTGTTCCCCTAGGACAGAGTTAAGGTTTTTCTCCCCAGGGTAAACCTCCGTCTGGTTCATGGTCGCATGGGGGTTGTCGGAGAACGGCGTCAGCCCGTTCAAATCTGCCGGTAAATGCATGCGGTTAGTATAAAGTAAACACAACAATTTCTATTAAAGTTTTACTACAGTTCGGTTTAAAGCGACCGATATCAAGAGATTGCGGTTTTATGAATGGTAACAAGTATTAACTACGTTGGTTTTTACACCAAACCACTCCTTACTTGATTGGCTGACTGACTCAGCCAAGTCATTCGGCCGTATCGATATTACTACGCGTCGTGTTATTTTTACAGCGATAATGTATCACCCGCCTGCGTCTGACTTTGCGTAGGTAAATACTCGGGACAAATCGTCACCGAAATAAATAATCTGATTATTTGAAAAGAGGAAACTAATCGTAGAAGTTTATAAAATAATACAGATAAATACAAACAACGATTATTTTTAAACTCGAGATTTTAAGGTACATTTGATTACATGTGTAATAATAATGATCTACATTGTAGTGTATTTGTGTACATTGATATCTCACTCGAATATTTCAGAGAGATTTTTAAATGCTTTTTGAGTTAAAATTACCACGTACGTATTTTACAAACAAAGAAGAACGCAGTTAAAACAGCGTGTAATTCTAGATTTATATATAAGCGTAAAAACTGAAGTGTGCGCAAACATTTGTACTTAAATCACCCCTGTATAATACACTCCCTTGAACGTTCGCTGTAGATGCATGCACGCAGATATAAAATGCAAATCATGAAATACTCGTTTACACACAAAATAAACCATAGCCGTAGCAAAAATGAACTGTACAAACGCACCACTAATTAAGTATTAATTATTAAAACTATGCATGTATTAATGCTATAGAAAAAAAGTAAAAGATATATCCTATGACAACACGGCACACTTTAACACCAACTGACTATAGCAACAACTAATCACAACACCACCACCAACAACAACAACAAAATATTACTTCGCAACACTAATATCCTAAGATATTGCAGACGATATCCACGAGTATAGCGCGTCTTTCTTAAGCAGAATTCACTCTCCTATATATGGAATTGAAACTTCAAGTTTGGCTTTATCCATTGAGAGTAAGACTTCACTGTGACACAAACCTAATAGACTATCAGTTTTGCTGGTGAAAAAACTATTTGCAAGGAGAGTAGAATTATTTTCAAAACAGTCTTAATTCCAGCGAACGAGTTTGAGCGCGCATGCGTCGACGATGTCAGGGGGGACTGGAGAACCATGATCGCTGACCATACACAAACATGTGGGGGTGAATTGTTGGTTTGAGATGGAAACAATAATAGGTTGGCGTTCGATTGTTTTTGAAATACAATACCAAGTGGGCTCAGTGGTAATGGCGGGCGTAATTGACTTCAGTGGATATTAAAGGATAAAATATTAAATTGATGGCTTTATGGTCGGGAGCTGATTGATTCAAAACAAAACTGTTTAATTTGGTACAGAAGTCTAGTTATAAAGTATAATCTAAAATCCTTTCTTTGGTGAATTTAATTATGTGGCCACGCATGTTTAATTAATAATTATAATACAATGTATCTGATTTATACAATAAAAATACATAACTGAAGATGTATAGTGATTTCCATTCTTATTTGAATAAATACATGTACGTTTAAATAACCTCCATCTCTTGTTTATAAATAAAATATTACCGGAACTAGAAATAAAACGAGATATTAAATAAATTGTCTGGGAAACACGCCACCTATTGTGGTCAGTATTTAAGGAAATAAGTATCATGTTAATTGTAGTTGTGACAGGCCGTTACTAAACCACTAAATGTATGCACCACATTTTTAAACCACGACTTACGAAAATAACAACGTAAATAAATTATGATGATCCTCATAAAGGTGGTGTAAGATTTAAGTGATACGTGTTAGAACTAACAGTCTGTCAATAAATTTTCTTGAAAATTGTGTTGGTATATCAAACTAATTTCAATCGATCACTATAATTTTTGACGTTAAATTTCGGAGTTTTTCTGTAAAAACTTTGTCAATTAATAGCATAAACAATCCATTGACGTCACTTGAAAATTTGTCGATTTCTCATCGTCGGCAAAAAAATGAAGAAAGTGCAGGTAGTACTTGCAATAAGTTATATTCATTTACCTTACATAAGTAGACAATTTCTTCATATCTAAATGTTGAACAATACAAAGAACTTGTATATTTTAGCAGAAAGATAGAACTTCTGAATATTTGTTAAAATCCTAGCTTCCAGTGTACTATTTTCTCAAGCAGTTACAGCGTGTATCAGGAAATAAATATTATGGATTAACTAGCAATTTTTAATTTTATTTTCATGGTTTCAAAATAACAGCATATTATTCTTACCATCAAACATCGATACCTCATGAGGAATACTATTTCTGTACCACTTACTTTATAGTACTTGTGTCTTTTAGCTCCTTAACCTCAATTAATACATCCATTTCAATCATTAATTCGTCTTATTAAGCTCTTTAAATTAACCACTGTTTTATGGTGTACCAAGTTTACCATATACAGTTTAAACATGAATTCAACATCAGACTGCTTAAACACAATACGTGATAAAGATAGAGATAATTAAATAATCTATTTAATTTTGTTAAAAAATAAGCCACATAGTTTACACCATTTTGAAATTAAGAAACAAAATTTACACGAGTTTATTCGCTCCGGGATCATCAAAATTTTCCATACAATAAAGCATTAAACCGAACTAAACAAAGTGTGAATTAATCTCGGAATAGTATACAAGTAAATGAACAGAAAACACGTGAAATTAGGAGGAAAACTGCTAAAAGACAACAATAAATAAACGTTTACCTGTTGTTTATATGTCTGCTGTATAAATAACACCTTCATTTACAACATGCAATTTATTGACATGTAATTAACGATTTAAATAGCTAGTTATCAGTCTAGTCTAGAGTGAGAGGGGGGAGTAATGTATACTGGCTTACGTAAAATATTTGTCTGGATTTTTAAAAGTTTTAGTTGAAAATGTCTGACTTTAAAATCAATAACTTAAATGCGACATACATAAACTATTGATGATTTAACCTATCAGTTCAAGTTGTTACTATAATAATTAAGAATAAAAGAAAGACATGGCCAGTTCAAAGGTTCTTTGGGTAAATTCTTGGATGACATATGTTGAAAGTGGAGGTTACTGTTGGACACACTTACTTCTCCACACTCACAATAAGTTAAAACTTTCTTTTCTTTTAAAGCTAAATTTAAGTTCATTGCTTGTGTAATTATTGTTTAACTTTATATCAACAGTTGTCACCGGTTTGTGAACATAGTTTTATTATGCATCAATTCAGTAAATTTAATGAAAATTTTTCAGGTTTTATTCTTTGATTTCAATACATTTTGGTTCATTGCTGGCTGACAAGAAAAGAAAGTAGATTTAATGGTCATTAATCGTCTCACTTCTAACAAGGGTCAAAATTATACAATGCATGAATAAATACTTGTTAAAGACAATGATATAGTAGCACTACACTGGCAAACAAAATATTTTTTTAGTTTTTTAGCTTGTATATTTAGTGGACAACTGAACCTTTTCTTCGGGCATATTTCCAAAGCTCGGGGAAATCAAAGTTCTAATTAAATAACGACTTGGAAACTTGATCAAGGCGTCTTATTATTAATACAACCGCTGGCGTTGCTGATGCAACTATCGTAATGGTCTTTGTTACAGTTGTTGTTGTTGTTGTTGCTGCTGTTGCTGCTGTTGCTGCTGCTGCTGCTGTTGTAATGATAGTCAAGCGTTGTGAAGTCAGAAATATCGTTACAATGATTACATTTATTTCTCATATTTTCAGACTCCCTATTGAAAAATAGACCTAATTTAAACAAACCAACTTGTGTCTTCCTCTTTTATTCTGGAGGTTCGAGCTCCCTCTGAGGCGTACCGCCGTCGAGTATGCTTCACTTCCGGAATGCATTCTGGGGAAGTTTGGTTTTCTACAGGAAATCTTGAAACAGTCTTATTGTCGTAAAATGGTTCTCGAGCAGTTGGTAGACTGCCAGTTAAATTGAGATTGTCTATATTTAATGTACTCCATTCAGATGGCTGCTCTGAAATAAAGAATGAAATAATATTGACAAAAAATTAGTAAAACAACTCTAATATTTAACGCATATCAGTATTAAATTGTATATCTGACATTAATTCTTTAAGGATTTTTTTTTCGATGACTACTTTCCTGTGTCACGTGATGCTCATGTGACATTTTTGATGAGTGATGATCCTAAGACCGTGTTGTCTCCCTAGAATCCTTGAAAAAGTAAAGCGAATGATACAAATACCTTAAGATCTCCCATCAATTTAATTTACGTTGGAATCAGTTCAACAGTCAGTCAAACGGGACAATTATTGCCCTCTGATGTTGCACAAAAGTATCTGTAAATGACCACAACAGTATAAGGTTAACGGGTGGATGTTCTATACTACAACGTGAGTTAGCCCAGGGTATCAGAAATATCAGTCTCAATGAAAACTTCATTCTTGAAAATTATGAGAGACGTCGATGAAGTGTGTTCGCTAGTGTAGTAATTGAATCTAAATACACAGTACATTTTAGGCTTAAAATTGCCAAGAGATGTATTGTAATTACAGGAAAGTCGGCGAATGGAACAAGATTATGCAGACAAGCAAAAGCCATGTAAATATTAAAAAAAGATCTGGTGATGAAGTCGCTCATGGGTAGAAAATGGATGACGGCTTAGCTATAAAATACTGCCAATTAAGGAAACATGTGCGGTTTGTTGATACTATTCAGGATATAGGTACACATGTAAGCTGTTTGATGTCCCTGTTGGTATGTGATAATACCGATTCAATACGTATTCAAAGCCAGATTTTGATAATAATGTAAACATTTACTGCCATTTATCATATTTTATTTGCTCTGTCCTGATTTCCCATGGTTGTCTGTGGTTTACACAGTTTTATTGCCTATATTTCCTTTTGTTTGTTAAAACCCCCTTTGAGGTATACTGGAGGTCCATAGTGACCATCGTTATCAAGCTATGTCCAAAGTCTCATAAAGAAAATTCCCTTAAACATGAAAATAGAAGGATAATTGTTTAAGGTTTGTCATCAAATACCAATACAAATCGATCTATAGAACTGTTTTAACATGACAAGATAATGTGTGTGATCTTCATCTAACCGTTGCAGTGACAGAAAATTGTAATTGCGTGACGGTTAAAACCTAGAAATGATGCCACTAAATCATTCATGTCTAATGGTATCATCAGTGCATTAAGATTACGTTCATAAATTCCGAATATTTCATTTTCACTCGTCTGTTGTCGTTGATTGTTTCTTTGTTTACGAACAAAGTACCTGGTGACCCAAACACTTAAATAAGGACAATGGAGCGTTCTTGCCAAATATTTGTTTTAGTTTAGTACACCTTTACATTGTCTATATTTCTAGCCAAGTATGAAGCACCTAAGAAATCACTTGGTGCTCATACTTGTGGTATATGATAATACTTAGACATACTATAAATCCTCAAACAATAACTTGGCTTAGCGCATTATATGCACTCAAAATAATTCAGCATTTATTGAAATTTTGGGTTTATTAATTATGCAATAGACGTACTGGATTAATAAACATTTCTGAAATACCAAAGGTACTGTTTATTCGAATACTTTCTTAATACATCATGTTTATTTTTTAACAACTCTGTTAGACATGAGGATGCTTTGAAATACTTGTTCTGAAGGTTGGAATTGGTCGTAATGTTTTATAGATACATTTATTTAAATCTTTAAACGAGTATATTGGACACTAAGTCTGTTTATTGCCATAAAATTGTGATGACGTCACGGACATTCGGTTTTTTACATTTTTATTGATAGAAAAATATGGCGTCGATTCAATGAAGACACATAGGAATTTAACAGACTGCAATTCTAGCCAAACTTTCGCCAAAACCGTGAAAGCCTTTTATGAGTTGATTTAACAAACAGAAAATACATTCGTCTTCCGATCATTACAAAACTTCCTGTTTTCAGAATACATCTGTTGTTCAAGTTACAGAAATAGATATTTAAAGACGTTTGGGAATTGGATGATAGAATTCGATGCAGATCACGAAATGATTTTTGTCAATTTTAACAGATAAAATTTTCTCCCACTGTCTGTGTGCTTTTAAAGATGAACAGGTTTCTGAAATGTACACCTACAAATGGTATTTACCAACTTGGGATCGGCACGTGATTGTGAACCCACCGTGAATATTACTTTTACAAAATGTCATAAAACAAAAATATAATGACAGTGACTGTAATGTTATTAACAAAAACTGCTGTTGCAATTATATGTCCGTGAGAAATTCCCCGCAATTTAGGTCGAAACGGGGGGGGGGGCTCAATCAGAAAGAGGGTGGAGAGTAAGAGGTATATTTGAACCTCACTTAGTCTCATACAAATTATGGGGAAAAAAACGAGACGTAATTTCTTAATGTCTAGAAAATGCTGTAAATAGATTCAACCGATTCTGTACATTATTGATGTAATAAAGAACGATAGTAACGGTTGTCTGAACCACCAGACAGAATAACGTAACGTTATTAGAGTGGTTTCCAACAAAATAAAATTACAACATATGTTCTTGTTTTCATTTATGACATTGCTCGATGGTCAGCGCTTGGTATAATCGTTCAATGGCAGGGACGATATTCGGTTAAATAAAACAACATATGACGCAGGATTTCCGGCTGAAATAAGCTGTTATAAGCTCATTATGTATAATGTCCTGGAATTACAAATGCCACATTTGGAAAAAATACAATTCATATATACGTTTGTACATGTGTAGTGCATGAATAATAATGTTACTAGTGAGATTAGGTAAATACTTGTATTGTCTATGATAAATTGTTGGGTATATTATACATATTCATAAGGCAATCATCAACACAGTGATGGACAAAGAACATGCAATATTTGCAGAATTGTTGTATTACCATGTAGTATAGTAAAAAAAAACCAACAAAACCAGGCAACAATGGTATAATTTTTTGCAATAAATTTTGATGTATTCGAAAAATATCTAAAAACGTATGAACACTATGATTTACAACAACTTAATAATGCTTCATGCTGTTGTTTATAAGTAGGCAAGAGAGTTCTAACAAAGCCATGCATTTTATGGCGGGAATCAATGCATTCACATATTGCGCATTACTTGATAATCCGATTACACTACGTACCACATCATAAATCGCTAATTATAATACATATCATACATATAGTATGTAACATGTTTACATAGATTGTTCCGGAGATGAAATAAAAGACTCATGGATCGTTTGGTGCATTCAAATAAACGTCTTGGATGCGATACAAGAAAGTGTAACTTGCTGTAAATAATTACAGTAAAACTCCAATAATTAAACAAACACCAGATTTCTGAAATATGAAAAATCGTAAAATTACATGATAGTATCAAAGTTCCTCGTATGTAGGCGAATCAATGAACAGTCTGAAATTTATAGTGACATCATTAAATTGCTGCTAGTAGTTAGGAGAAAAAAAACGTTCAAGGACAACAACATTATTCAATTCAATGATGAATATCTGAGTCATCTTTTTACAAGTGACAGTTACAACTTTTATAATATATGTCTAGACTGTTACATCAATACGGAAAAGAATACCCTGGAATTAATGTGGTGAGTTATACATTACACTTACCACAGATAATGTTAGATAGCATAACTTAATGTTAGATATCATACGTTCGACTGACATATCCAAATTGTGTTTTTCTTACCTTTGAGTATAGTCATAAACACGACCGCGGGTATTTAACGCGTTATGACGGTGATGTATATTGCTGAATGGATTATACAGGTTGCAAAGCCACAAGTGTGCCTGTACGTGTTTCAGAATCAGGTGAAGGTCACTCACAGCGTTTGTTATGAAACAAGTTACAGCATGTACATTAGCTCTGTATGCATGCTTTCAAAATGGGAGGTAAGTTTAACAGCAAACAGGATGTGCGGTAATATATAGCTTAACAAGTCCGATCCTTCACATCAAGAGCAAATTTAACACTAACAATTATAACACTAACAATTATAACACTAACAATTATAACACTAAATCATCTTATGTTCGTGTTGTTTTCACGCAAAAAAAACTGCTTCACCCGTACGGATTGTGTTAACTCACGGTCCGGCATACGTTGTGGTTAACGTGCGGTTAAAGACTCATCGGTTTATTGTAGGTTATTTGGCGCCAAATCGGACATAAAAACACCGCAGAAAAAAGTCAAGCGTAAACACGATATGAAGGAAATTACACATTTTCGATAACTGATAAATCATGTTTCATACCTAATGGCGATCATCAGTTTTTTATCTGTTACACCTACCGCATTACAACATATGGCACTAAAAACTTTAGTTATTCATTGAGTAACAGTATTACCTCCTAATTTAACCGCTGTACTGTACGGAACCCTGGAGCAATTAGTGTAAAAATGTTAATTAATGTTTCCCGCTATTGCTATGTATTTATTTGATTTCTAGAATATATCGCTGGTAAACTACGTAAATTCTAGTACATGAAATATTGATTTTATGAGGGACATTCAATAAATTCTGTCACCAATGACCTTTCATTGAGATGTTGCGTAAGAACAAAAACAATTGCTATGTTTATATGATACACTTACAAATGCTCAGACTAATCAGATCTTAATTAATCAGAATATTCATTGTTGAATCATACACACTAAATGTACAGTGACTACATCGTACATCATATTCAGACTAATTGTTAGAAATATAAGGAATTTGGTTCTAGATGCACCCGCCACATTCTGACATATGACTTTAAAGCTCAGCATAAAGATAATACTAAAACATCTGACAATATATTTTAGAAAAAAGAGAGTTTTAACTTGTTCATTTGGGATGAGATATTGGTTCATGTTCATCCCATTGCGACGCACAAGAAACAAACAATGATTTAGTAAACATCGGGCAAGACTAGTTCCAGGAAAGAGGACAAGAAGAGCCTGGAACGTTACAAATGACTAATTCATCAATCCTTTCTGGGGGGTCCTGTGGTGCAAATACCTTAGGAAGATGAAATTTTCTTAAACCTGCACACACAAGTAAATTAATGTTGTCCAAGGACAAGAGAAAATGTTATTCAGTTTCTATCCCCTTATATTCTCCTGACATAAGACCTTAGAATCTTTCCATTTTCCCCTGCACACAATGTTTGAAGGTAAACGCTTTACTAGGAGAAGTGCCTTTGGATGTGTCAGTGCCTGAACAATATTCCGAGGGAAGACGGCTTTGTATAGTAAATAACAAAAACGTTATGTGTGTATCTGCGCGAGGGATTATTGTAATCAGTTCGCCTGAAATACTTCCGTTGCGGAGAAAATCTATAAACATTCGAAGTCCTGTACATAATGAATTGAATGACCTACCTAACAACCATTTTAACTTGGAAATAATTCTCTATGATGGACTTTAAGATGGTCTATATTCTGAATAAAAGACAGTGCCCATTCCGTAATTGTTACACATCACACAAAGGAACAATGTTGAGTGCGTTTGGAATAGGATAAGTCTGTATCACTTTTTGACGATGTGCCCTTACCAATGGCAACGATTTTTGTTCAGTGTTATGAACCCAATAGAAACAATGTGTATCATCGTAGTATACTCATCAAACAGGAGGCAATTTGATAGTAAAATCAAATCATTCAGTACAAAGCCATAATATTTCTTTTTCCTAACCACGAACAAAAAATTACATTGATATATGCTCTATATTACATTATATTTCGAATTATATCATTGTTTACAGCTCCGCGCAACCACAAATAACGAGCCATTGCACTGGCTGTTAAATAAATGACATCAAAAATTATGCAAATCGGCAAAGACTCATTTAAGACTGACACAAATCACACAAAATGACGACTGTACAATGTAATAATGGTCTTAATGCAAAAATCTGACCACTGCATTTTTTTCAAAACCAATTTGGATGAAATCACTAAAGAGGTGAGAATGTGTTGTTTTTAAGATAATTTTAAAGAAATAAACAAACCATTTAACGAAATGCGGTGGGTAAATCATGGTAATAAACTGAACGTTTGTGGTTTCCTTACGATTATACGCAATGATCTATGCTATATTAACGATACATAACTGGCTTGTTATGGTTAACTTCAAGGCAAATATCATTTATAGTAAAACTATAAATATTACATTAACTGTGCACTCTGTTCAGATTTTGTTGTCTAATCATGCTCGTAAAACAATTTAACGGTGAGACTGTGAAGGCTGTTAAGTTCTATTTATAAAGACAAAATTATTTGCATCATTTTGCAATGTAATAGTTCAGTAATTAGAAGCTGAATTGCAACCACGAGCAGTATCAAGTAGTTTTGAGCAATTATATTGTAGGTATCATGAATTAACGAAAACTTTTTCTACTAACGTACAATATTCATTTCACGACTTTGGATCCGTCATTTAAATAAGTACGGAAACCTCATTTTTATCCACATCTTAAGATCATACTATGTGATAATATATTTTGTTTTGTTTCATGCCGTTTGTCAAAAGTATTTTTGGTACTCGGTAGAGTGTATTTAGAAAAGTCTTCGGAATTAATTAAACTAATTAACTAGTTTAGCGAAGCAAACGTGGTTATTTAATTTTGATGAGTTTTCTAAATAAACTCTAACCGACATAGTTTAGCCCCGCCCACCGCTCTTTAATACGTCAATCATAAATACACAATAGTCGACTGTGAAGTGGCAAATTACTTAATCATGAAGAACATTATTCATGAATAAGTAACTGTCTTCATGGAATAGAAACAAGAAAATTTGAAAATTGGAGTCATCCGGTTGGCTGAAAATGTAGGGTAAACACTAATTTTTGTATGGCGGATGAAAATCCAACCAGTGCTTACTGTATGGCGATTTACAAGTAATAACACGCTGCTAACTGCCAACATGAAACACGAAACAGAGGTAGGTGAATATATTCTTGGATGTTACATATATGCACTTATATGTCATTTTGTCACAAAGAAAATCTAAGAATAATTATAGCTTGAGCGTCCTGCGCTCTACCGGCTGTGCTCACAAACGAGCCCCTGTTCATACGAATACTTAATAACAATGTTTACTGATCGGCAACAACAATAATACTAACAACTACACATGTATGTTTTACTTAATCTACAAATTCATATTTATGTCAGTTCGATTAGCAAAGAACACTAAAAAATAAACATTTGCTCCATTGAGACGGTGGATGACTAACATCCTTGGAAAGTAGTGTAATAGATCGCTTTAGTCTTAAATTAAACAGAACCATTTTATCTTGTTTTATTGTGTTGTCTTTGTTATGATAAATTGTACTTTTTATGTGAGTTGCGTGACATTAACACACGACTGAGTAACCATGTGCCGACTATGTCGGTAACACTGAAAAAATGTAAATACTTGATAACAATTTAATTGGGATGTACATCTTTGTCTAGATTAATAAATATGACCGTGACCGTGGTCCAGCAGTTAGTGCGCTTGACTTGTAACCCAGAGAGCTGGGTTCAAATCCAGATCGCGGCAGGTCATACTATTCTATGAAAATTGGACAAAAAATCTATTTTCTTCCATATGTGGAGAATTTGTTGGCTCCTTGTGGAAGGGTAAGTTAGTATTGGTTAGTATACGGTCCAAGAAAACTGGTTAGTTGAACCACTCGCCGTACATAACTGAACAATTGTTGAAAAAACAGCGTTAAAACATAGTGACAATGTCACATAAAACAAACAATTAGCTTGTTATTGCTGGTTTTAGCATCAGACATTACACGCGCATGCTGGTGTTGTTAATGTTTTTTACATATTTAACTCCCTAAACTGTATCTCAATATATTCATTTTAAATATTATAATGTATTATCACTTTCAAAACAAATAAATGATACGTATATAGTACATTATTATTAATTATAGTACATTAATTATACAGTTACAATACTAACACGTATTCATACACTATATAATATAATGAATATACATAAAATATCTAATATTCATTTTTTAATTAGGGTTATTGAATAAGAGCTGATATTGTTGATAAATTATTATAATTATGTTGTTTATAATTATCACCCATTCGTTTTCTTCGTACGTCCATTCATTTGCATGTTTATAAGCCACATGACTTATGGTTTTATTTTTGTCAACTGAGTTAAATATAGTAAATTCTTTGTTATGTAATTATAACCTAGCCGTATTTATATCTCGAACATGCTTTATAAAAGCATTTTATCAATATTTTGATACCACACTGGACATTGTATAAAAGTTAAAACACTGTAAGGAAGGTTTTCCTATTTTATGACTAATGTGTCTGAAATAATTATGATAAACTGTATAAAAGTACATTTATAAACATACGTGTAGTGTGTCAGGAAAATGCAACTTCCCGTGTAAAGTGCGCACATACCAGAATAAATGGCACGCACTTAAAAATTACACCAACTAATAGGCGTAAAAGTACATCACGTACATGTAAAATGTACTTTAAAATGCTAGACGGTTTTTTTTCTGAGTAACACAACACTCTTAGGAGATTTATTACGATTCTAACTATTTTCAATATGAGGTGTACCGGATTCACCCAAAAACGAACCACACTGTGTACTCAACACACCTTGAAACTTATCACAGATTGTATCTGTTTGTTAAAAATCAGTCCAATGGAAGAGAATCATAGGGTATTTTATACAATTAGTGACGGGTAACTTGATAATATGATTCGGGTATAAGGTATCACTTGTATAAATGAAAACAGGTTCAGTCTGATGTTTTTGACTTTTCTAGGAGTTGTGTCTGTATCGTTTTTGTTAATTATATCTTATCAAGATTAAATGGGCAAGTGTTTATATATTTTAAATGACTAATGCCAAACGTAAGGAAACTAGGGCCCAGTTCAATAACGCGTGTATTTCGTTTGCTTATAAAAGATTCTAGCAATAGTTGTATGATATTATATCGTAAAATGTACATGGCATGCTGTTATTGATTGGGTCCTCAAAATGAGAGTCCTCACTTTGTGTATTAACCCTGGCACTGGTGTATATCGCATGGTATTTTCTAATTTTACATTTTAATGAGTTTTTTTATTATAATTTATATACTTCACCATGATATGTATTACCAAAACCGAAATAAATTTAGTTATCTACAAAATATAAAAATAAGGTATTTTCTGTTTCTGAACTGTAAATTATACTTGAAATAAATATCATAATTCACAATGAATGCAGGTTTATATTTTATTCTAATAAAACGACACTATGCGATGATAATAATATCTGTTTCAAGATAAACTTTTGATCTTGAGCTATGATTTACATTTTGTTCGGACTTGCAAACACTCTAAAGACACGTGACGTAACAGTTTGTTTTATCTTGTTATCGAATCTTATTGGTTTCGAAAGATAAATACTATTTTGAATTTATCTAAAAATAATTTTACCAAAGAATTGAAACATAGGAACAAATTCCCGTGGATGCAATAGAAGATAAACACGAGAAAAAAGACGTCAATCACACCAATCATATAAATAGTGAAACCTTTATGGCTGTATTAATAGACACACTTCCAGTAGAACACCAGAAAAGTGACTTATATTATGATCACCATTGGAACAGCTTCGCCAGATCATTGGAGTTTAACGTCGCACCAACATCCAGGGTCATTTGGCAACTTTCTAGCTTTAACAGTGGGGAAGATCACAGGCTTACATCTGGATTGAGCCACCGGCCTTCCGTAAGCTAGCTTGACAGCTGCCTCACAAGTAAACTTTGGTCTCTGGAAAGATTCGATCATACAGCGGTGGGAGGGCTAGTAATTACAAGTCAGAGACCATAACCATTCGACCAACCAGGGAAGCGTCCTCGTTAGATCATGCCATGAGAATAAGAAATCATAAAACCAAACAAAAAGGGGTAAGCAGTATTGCAAGACGATTTCATTTAGTTTTTTTTTTCGGAATAATGTAAAATACACTTCGATAGGTGTAAAGCAAGATGCAGACCTGTTCGTTTTTCCATGTGGGAATGAGATCAGTATAACAGATCGATCTGAATTAATGATTAATTCATTAAATTATCATACAGTTATGGATATGACAAAATATAATTAAATATTCACAGTCCCAGACCAATATTGGTCCCAGACAGTTTTATGCTTCATATTTTTATGTCATACACTGTACGTGACACTTTCACATTTAAATTGATATGTTTTGTGAATGGCGTCCCACGTAACGTTATATCGGTAACAAACATTAAATATGAACAATCCTCTTTGAATAAGAGAAACATTACAGTAATGTAATTCTATACAAGTATAGTCGTAACAGTAACCACAAATTTGTTGTTGCATTATATGTCGCATGTCCTGTTGGCCATCGAAATCTCGGAATTCAAATGTATACATTTAAATAACCAGAACCATCGAAACACATATCGTTCGCCATGGAATTAATAGTGTTTCCTTCATAATGATCATATGTTTTATTGATTGATGGGTAACGATGGTGAAGTGATATAAGCAGAAGCTAATTCCCAATATACAAACCACATTTGGAAAGCATCGACAGCTTGCTGTATGCCAGAAGTAGAAAAAACACTTGGCATAATCTCTTGAAAGACGCATATCACTGAAATGACTCAGCGAAATAGTTTGCCACGTAATTTGTTAAAAAAATAGATAAGAGTGTGTTACATGTGTTTGATTTGCTTACGTGATATGCCACAGAAAAGTATAAAGGAAGCAGCTTGCACATTTTGTGTTTTGATTCCGGTGTTTCATATAGAAAGTCAATTTATTTTTTAAATAGATTCACAAGGACATTGTTGGCGTGCACGGCATTTCAATAAGTCATTCTTCAGAACTGTCACATATTTAAATGTTAAATGAACATGATATGATAATGGAACTGACAGTGATGATTCAATGACCACAATAAGGACCCATGCATGGTATTACCATAATAAACGATTTTTCACAATAATGTTACGCGAGTCGAATCGGAACTTTATTTTGGCCGCGATTATAAAACACGCCTACTCAAATATGAATTCCACAAAATGTGTTGTTTACTAAACCTTCATCACGCATTCATAATTCATAGAGACGTAACACGTCCACGAGACAAATGTTCTGTGTTTTGATAAAATTCTAAGTAGCTCAGAATCTTTCCGTTCAAACATCACACACTATAACATGACATAAAAGTAGGAAAATGTAGAGCACACGCCGCTTTTTGACGTTTGAAAGGGGATGAGACAACTTGAGGCAATTGTCACACAAGAACTAAAAAACATGGTTTTATATTGTCAAAGGTTAGCTCAAATGAACTTAATATAAAAAATGTCACTCACTTGTATGGAATAATTTCAGTCAATTATTTGATAAATATACATTATTTAATGACTATGACATCGATATATATTTGCAATCATTTTTATTACATCTTTTATTAAATTTCAATGATAGTATGTCAAAACATTAATCATTAAAGACACACTGATATGCATTTTTGAAATATCACTCTTGTCACTATATCATTAATATTGCGGGTGACAAACATCCGGTATATATAGCATAGCTCCACGAGCCGGATACAGATAAATATAAAAAGCGCACTAACTGCGTGGGCTGCAGGACTATACATTGTCTATGACAGTGCATATTATATAATCTAAATAACGCTTGTTTTATGAACAAAACTGTTTTATTACATGCGCACCGTCATGCCTGCTCCTTTTTCACGTTTATACAATTGCGATTTGGAGAGGTTCGAATGTCAAACTACACCCAGCTACCTACGCGTTATGTAACAGAGGAAACATTGTTGTTATAGTATAAATCATTGATATTCGATAAGGAAATTTAAAAGATGGCTCTTCTCATAAAACACCTAAATTGCAGTCTTCACATGAAACTTACACGCCAAATTATTTTGTGTGTTCATGATAACCAAGACACAGAAAATATATTTAAAAGAAGCGCACCATAGACACATAAAACATAGTCTTCCTACGCAGACAATTGTAGAAAAAATGTTATCCTTAGTAAATTAATACGATATTAGCCTTATTGATGATTTTTGTATTTGTAATAAACCTAAAGCAGAATAAGGGATGAAAATCGGAATTTTATCTCGTGATGAAAAGGTGTGCCAGAATTGATGGACGGCTGTGGTAATATGTGAAGTCATATCAAGAAGTGATAATTTCTAAAATTATGATAAATCAATTGTAAAAATAGTAAAAATACATGAAATAACAATTATGAAGAAATATTGTCGCTTAAAACTAAATATTTACACTGGTATAACAAACTGTATGCTAAGTCGCCTGACTAATTTTAATATTTATTAGTTAACATTCATTGATCGGACGTAACGATGTTATTTATTTGTCTGTCGTTATATCAAATATACCTAGACATAACCTGCGGACAAATGAAAAGTTGTGACGTACATGAAACAGATTATTAGAACATGTAACTAACTAGACGTGCTGAATTTTCTCTCGTTTACCATTTTAACGAATTTATAATAAAAAGCCAAGAAAAAAATACCAAAGTTAGCACAGACCGCTGTTTTTAAACTCTACAGTGGTTTCGCGACGACCAAGGGAGATTGGAAACACACCCATTTATACAAATAGTCGATAGGAAAACACGTACATGTTGTCTACAATATTGAGACTTAAATATAGAATATAACTTCATTAAGAATATGCAACTACACAATTATATAAATGAAAACAGAAAATTAGACAGACAAGGAACCGAAAATTCAGAATTTTACTGGATGTATAATTATAGTCATGTTCGTAGTGACAATTGTCAAAAATTCGATGTTATAGTTTTTCTGATGGCACATACAATATGTATGAATATGATTGAAAATATGGATACGAGACGGTCATATACATATATGGTCATATACATATACTAATTATTGTTAATGGCCAACCGTATATACATATATATATATGTACATATATATTTTTTCTTTTGCCAGCTGCAGATTTTGATAATGGTCATTTTTGTTATCAATAAATTTAAATGATTAGTACAATTTTATAGGTGGTTTAAACATTAAACATTTCAAACAAGGTGTCACATTAAAAGAGTCAATTAAAATGGTGAAATCGTCATCCAAAGTTGGCATGACCAATATCTTTACAGCTCTAATATCACTTCTAATTAATATTCCCCTCGTGGAATGAGCGGGTAGTCGTAAAATGCAAAAAAATGTTCCCCATTATTGGATATGAATATAAAAATACTTCATCCTATGAAGGTTCATGTACAAACATTTCAGTATTTTTATGTAATAAAATCACATTTTGACTCCTTTTATACCGACATTTATTGGTTGAGTAAAAATCAATAGTTTAAAGAGCCCATAAAACAAACTTTTATAAAAAGTTTAGTAATTGAGGCTAAATGCATCGTTTGAAGGCTATTCATTACCAAAGAATTGTTTCTGATCACCTGACACCTAAATAATTGAAAATGCCCTCATTATGTCATTGCTGTCATTTATTTGAAATCGCTAATTATACGGAAAATGCATTTCAGCGAGTTCACATTGCATTTTTATCTGCTTCCATTTCAGATGATTTTCAAATACAGTCAAACCTGTGAACAAAGGCAACCATTGGGAAAGACAAAATATGGCCTTTATTGACAGATGGCCTTTACTCAGATGTCAGTTTGTTCTAAATAATCAGGGACGGTTTTTCAAAGAATGGCCTTTATTCACAGAGTGGTTCTTAATCAGAGGTGGTCGCAAACACAGGTTTGACTGTACACTCATTGCCAACATAACGAAAACAACTAAACAATATTCAATGGGTTCATTTCGTCGAGTAAATAATTGCTAACAAACTTACAATAATCAGTCCACTGAGATTTACAGAAGATACAACAAACTTATCAGACGTTGTTGGCATGTATAACAATGTATTGCTCAGCAAATATGTATTTGTAAATATTGTCTACACATTGTGAAAATGATAGTTTTGCGCAGAGGGAATGGTTACCTGGACAACACGTTGCTTATCAGTCTAGACCATAATCACGGCGAACGTGTTTTTTATTTATGGTTAATTTGAACTTAAATAAACATGCCCCGTCTCATCAATCGATAATCAAACTGGCTTGCGGTAATATCCAGACGTAGCCTTTGGTAATTCCACTCGTACAGTATTACCTCACATTGGTTTACCACGGATAAAGTGTTAATAAATCAACAAGTAAGTTACATAGTCAAACATTTCACCGACTTAAAAATTGATTTTATTTTTATTGGTCGAATGTAGTATACAGTACACACAAGCATGATGACACAGTATCATTTCAACTTGTCACGTGCGCAGTGATATTTATGTATATACATATAACCAGAGTCGCGGATATTCGGGGAGGCATCAGAATGTATTTATTTATGCATAAATTGGTTCTTTCTTCGTGTCATAATGTGTTCCCTATTTTGGCAGCAATTTTCTTGATTAGAATTTACAGAGCTGACATACCATGAATTTTACCTGGGTTTGCATAAGTAGATCGAATTTCATGAAAGAAAAAACAAATCAGCACTTGTTGGACAGATCTGTACAAGATGAACTGGAAATAACTCATTAAATGTACAATTTGTCCTTCAACTTTACTTTTTTGAAAATGTGAAATTTATCAGACTTTATTGATATATCAATATATTTGATAGAAATGTACTCTGTGCCCTTCAGACAACTAGCCACATTTAATGTAAACTCTGTTTCATTACAGACTAGATTTTTTTATTTCTAAATTAACGAATGAAATAAAATATAATTGACAAACTAATTGACATATATATTATTTGCTAAGTTCATTAGTTTAAAAAATGAATAGATATAAAAAATGAGCAATGAATAGAAACGAGGGTAAAGGAAGAGGGTTATATAAGAATATTGTTTCATACGGGTTTGCAAATATATGCACGTATTATTTTAATATAAACTTTACCATATAACATTTAAACCGAACACGTTTAATAGCTGGTCCGGATTTTTTTATGTATGTTAAAAACCTCAAGCCTTTGTATTCCGAAAACTTCTCTGGTCCGAACATACTTGTCTGCCCGAACAAGTTCGGATTAGAAAGGTTCTACGTATGAATACATATGTACACAATTATATGACGATCATTTATTATATGTTGATGGCATTTTGTCGTTGAAAATATCAAACGTTTTATCAAGTATATTATCAAAAAAATATGTAGGACTGTGCATACCACAAGTACAATTTTGTTCGTTTGTGATAAAAACCACAATCTGTTCATTGTATACAAGCAATTCAATAAAAGAGAAAATAATACAAACATGTTCTTCATAACAGATTTGTTCACAATGACAGGAACTGTAAAATGTGACGATTTTACTGTAGAAAGGTTCGAAACATGCTCAATACGCTCTGCTAAAACAAATGATAACAAACTAGAAGACAGTCATAACAGTTCTATATATAATGTTACACAACCAGTTCCTTTCACAGAATGTACCATAGGATAGGTATAAAATATATGTACATTTGTATATGATTTCACTATATCAGTACAACAATGATTAAAGATGAGATAGTTGTATTCTGTCCAATCTGATAATTCGGTTAGAAAGAAGGTAACTGTACTCATTGGAGTCTTCTAATAGCATAAGAGACAGATTTTTCATTAATGGTCAGAAGACCAAGTTTATAGGAAGCATATCTGACTGCCCAATCCACAAATCATCCAAGACAGACCTCTCATAAGTTAGCACTGAACATACAAAACACTGCCACGTGATACAAGCACTTCGATAAAGGACTTAAGTGCTTTTTTTCATTCAAGCTCGGTCATTCATCTAAACTTGTCTATTGACATATATTTGAAGATAAAATCAATCAATCAATCAATCAATATCTTTATGGTCGAATTGACTTCACACAAACTTCATTTTTATTATTGGATAATTGTTTGTGTACAAAATAAAAAAAAATCATGGACCTAGTCGTCATCCGTAGTATATTGAGCCTGGCACGTGATTATTGATTGTTACAAGATTTGTTTGATTATTGCATCAAAACTTTATGACAAACACACAGTAAGAAAGTATGCGTTTTCAAAGTGGACAGTTGTTTACTGAAATAGATACTATTTACGTCATCTTATTACTTGTTTGTGGTTTAATCACGTAGCCTTTTTCAGATTTTATCTAACTTCACGAACAAATCAGTTATTTAAGACAGAAAATAGAAATGATAAAAATCAAGTCAATGTGTTAATTGGTCCCAATATAATGTCATTGTACGATAAAGTGGGAAAATATATATATCATAATGTTCATATAATGCATGCATAAATTCTTATTCTTCCCGTAATAAGATATAAAAACACTGCTATATCCGCTTAGAAGATCATAATTATATAACCAAGAAAAATGTTATCAATTAATGAAATATATATTTTGTATGATATTTGCGAAATCAAAATAAAATATTAGTGTATGTTTTCATGTCACTTTTGAATTTAAGTATGTACAATAGAAGGTGTATACGGCGTGTCAAACATGCATAGTGTTTCAGGAAGTGTGTGTAGTACAAACTTGTTATTAGTCTGAACTTTTCCATGCGCACATACGGACACTGATCTTGTGAATAAAGACTACTACAATTAGGCCAGAAAAATGTCATGTTTCCGATACTGGACCGACTTCTAAAAGCAAATCCAAAAAATATTCAACCAATCGTGGAATATCGAATCGGTTTGGGACGAATCGTGTCTAGAATGTAGAAAGATATGGCTATAAAAAAGAGAAAAGAAAGGTTTTGCGACCTACTTTCCCTGCTTATTTTGGTCAAATAACCAGAAACACGACTATTTCTGGCCTTAGAGACGAAATGTGAACTTCATCCGTACTTGAACTTCAGTCAGAAATTTGTTTGAACTGTTACCTACTCGTACTGTTAAGCGTGAATATTAAATCAATAAATGTGCTTACAAGTGACTTTTATTAACAGGTGACCGTTATTAACAGGTTACCTTTATCAACAAATATATATTTATTAATATGTGACCTTTATCAACAACATTAGGCATTTATTAACACGTGATCGTTATTCTCAGGTGATCTTTATAGACAGGTGGTTTGTCAATTTATTAACATGTGACTTTTATTAAAAGTTGTCCATTAACTAGAATTTGAATATATCATCTATTTGTTTTATTTTTTTCTTCTTTTCGTTTCTTCGTATTATTCAAATGAAGGATAAAAGTACAAAAAAGTAATATTGCAAGAATTTGAACGTCCGCCTTTTGTTTATTTGGTTTTAGTAGTTTACTAAAGTAATCTAATTAATTTAATTGCAATAAGATTAGTGAGAGATGTTGCTAAACAACTCCAACTTAACAGAAGTAAGTATGGGATATGTTTTTTTTTTCAATAACTTCAAATCTTTAAAAATAAAGTTAAAAAAATATGTATACATTGCGCTTGTGTAGAAATAAAAAAATAAAAACAAACAGCAAAACGATGGCAAAAAAAGTTTATAAATGTTTTACAATTTAATACGCCCCTCTTATCCCAGTAAAGTAAAAAAAAAACGCCAAACAATTTAACCAATTTGACATTAACTTTTGTCAATACAATGTTTGTCCACAATCACTATGACTCTCCCTTGTCACTCATATTTCAGCCTGTTCGACAGCAGCCTCATGACTCGACCAGCAATGTGTTCAGACCATTGCCTTATTTTTTTACATTACCCGACTTTTAGAGGAAATAATAATATACATACACATATACAACCTGGTGAAATCCAACTCAAATAAACGTTTCTACGGTAACTAATTTGGACATTCGCTTATCGGTCAACAGTGATTTCTTTGTATTTTTTTTCTATAATCCTATCGAATTGCTGATTTTATACATCGAACAAAGAAATTATACACCTTCCTGTCATACAAAACCTAGTCTTTATACACACTGTACGGGCGTTCTATTAGTCATCATGTTTAGGGGATTTTTTTGAAAAAAAAAGATTTTGTGTACATCGGACCGTTAACAACAGCAGTTAAGTTATTTCAAACAACAAGAAACATTGTTTGTAGCATTTTGTTTTACACGTTTTCTAGGCGTACACACTTCCGAGAAACATTCTGTCACTTGTTTCAAATAAAAATAAATCGTTTGATCCTAATAGCAGTATCTGCACGCGAACAAGTGACAAATTCACACGACATGGACGAGGCAAGGAGTTTCCTGAATATCATTAAATCCATGGCAGTTTGGGAGATGGACACAGGGACTCTTTGGCACATTTACCAGAATATAATACATATAACATTGCTTAAATTACCATGGTCAAAACGTGTAACAATTTGCGCACAAACGTTAATTGATAATCATTCATTTCATGGTGGAGACAATGAACTTAAAATAGAAATGTTCATTTCACATTTATGAGTGATTATATGTGATCTCAATGAAGCACCCAAAATTCCACCTAACTACCAGACCCTAAACACAGAAACCTCACAACAGCGCAACACGTTGTCGTATTTGTATATATTTCCCTGTCAAATGAATGTAAAATTAGAATTTTGTAAAAAAATGTATATAATGGATGATAGGTATTCACTTAAATCCATACAATATTAAATAAACTATTCTCTTCTGTTCTGAAACAAGTAATCATGTGAAAATGTTATTAGGTATTATTATTTATTATTGCTTTTATCATTTATTATTATTTTTCGCGAGTTTGATATCTGAGTTTACCTAAAATTGGTTCTTGTATAAAATTGTAAAGGCTTTCTGTATGTAGATGTATAAAAAATAGCAATCTTTTAAATTCACAATTTTGACATATTTATTATATTTACACGGAAAATACTCATGTTTGTCATACTTGTAAGCGTGGACAATATGCGTAAATAATAATAATAATAATTCAAAATCTGAATACAATACATACAATAATAAAATAAAAAATCACAAAAGAACAGTAAATATTTATGTAAACATTGTCCATGAGTCTGGAATAAAATTATTTAATTATCTAACATGGATTTTAAAGAAATGCAAAGAAAAAAAGCTTCGTACGATATATGTGTATTGGAAGTCAATTCAAGTCAGAGACAAAAATAATTGATTGAAATTTAAACGGATTTTATTTTAACAGTAGATAGGAATTGATACTAAACAGTTATGTCAAATATGCATGTGGCGGATGAAGTCATTCTATTTGGTAAAAAAATATTCATACAGTCATCAAGTATTGAATACCTGAACCGTGATACAGAATTAAAACAAAAAAATAATGATTTTGTGACACAAAGAATGTTAACTATTTTCAATATGCATAATTAAAGACGATAACCTCCACATTTATGCATGTATATATACACACTAAATCTCCTTCATTTGAGAGTTACTTTAACAATGTGTAGAATCGAGACGAAATAAGGAATATAAACAATAAAAAATGTTCAAAAAGTTTCAGACATTTTACAAATAATCCAATCACACACGTACAGCTGTACGAATACACGATACTTAAATTTGTTTCCAACTTCATATAAAATCAACATCATTAGAAATACTCGTAAGACTTATTCATTATAATCATTTAATTATTTCAATCTTAATTTTGATTTTTTAAATAAAATATTGCACTAGTTGTTGTGATAATTATAATAATGCAACTATAAAACACAAGTCGTTTGATCAAGAAAATACGAACTAATTAACATTAATTTATGAAATCCGCTTTTGAAACAGTATTGTTTGTACACTGTTAACCAGACCAATAAAATTATAAAATATTTATTGCTGATTATACACGATGCGCAAACAATTGGTGTGGTGTCGTTAAAGTAATTATAAATAAATTTTGATTTTTACCTCAAAAAGTTAAAAAAAATGATTAATATAAATTTACTACGATTGAAGTTCGTGAGTTTCACTAAAGCACGTTGGCTCAAAAAGTAAGAGGTATTTCAAAATTAAGATCTTAAGTTACATCTACACATGGATTATACACGGAGACATATGCAAGACAAATTTCTTGAAATATGAACGGTCATTATTGGTTCAGTTTAGATGCGGTGTGTTACCTTTGTGAGTAGAAACAGGGCGCTATGTGGGAGAGCCCCCTGACAGGAGTCTCCGTAAATCTTGTGATATGCAATTGATCGATGACACACATTTTCTCATTCTATGACATTCAGAATTGTGATATAGGCAATATACTAGTATTTCAGGACGTTTTTTTACCGAAACGTACAACCCTATGTCAGCTGAAAACAAACTTTATTATTTAATCAAAGGTCATCCATGAAATGTAGTATTTTGTGAAATCGTACCTTAAAAAAAGAAATAATATTTATCAATTAACACAGACTGAAGCCTATATTTTTAAAATGTGTGTGCGTATATTTACATCAATAATATTGTACATTACTATACCATTGTGAAGCCGCATTTTTCGTTTTTGATAATCACCTCTTTTATGTTGTTGAACCGTGCGATTTTCTTTTCTTGTAGTCTGATAGTGACTTACATGTCCATGTGGTCGGGTGTATTTGTTTACAATATCTACATTTATCTGTTACATGTATACGTGTCACATTAATTAAAAAATACCCATCAGAAATTTAAACCACAACTGTTAGTAAATTATTCATTATCCACCGGAACAAAACTAGAAACTAGTTTTTGGTCGCAGTAACAATAAATATTAATTAACTTGAGGAAAATAAAAATAACTATGAACAATAAAAACATTATTTTATAAATTACAGATGTTCAGTGGTGAAAACAATCACATATATCTACTGGAATGTATGAAAGCTAACTTGTTTCATTGAGACATGTAATAACCACATGTTTCCACGTGTATGCACCGCGTGCACAAGGTTCACAGACACGTGAAACCGCACAAATATCATGTAGAAAATATTATGTACGTTTTGTACATTTCTGTGTAAAGTAGATTAATATTTTTTTTACAAATATGCGAAATAGAAACAGAACATGTATTTGATTTTTCACGAATTGTTGGTGATATGTAATAAAATTCTTGTTTTTTGTTAATATCTTAGTTCTAAATAAACGTACTAAAATAATGATTTATACTTTTGTTAATAAATACAAGTTGTAAATTACAAGAGATTACTAATATACAACAAAACTATTAATGCATGAAATTTGAGAATCGACGTAATTTACCAGAATAGTTCTTTCATATATTTCGATTGGCTTCATTTAGAAATTGAAAAGTTACAATATTATACTCTGGTCTTCTTTCCATCAAGAATTTATTTAAAAGATAATAATATAATTATGATAAATATGCCATGGATAAATTGTGGATCCTTTGGATGAAGAAATTGAATGAGAATTAATTCGAATACAATTTCATTAAAGAAATTATTTATACAAAAAATTACTAAATTTACCTAGCGAGATATTTTGGCATTCTAAATTTTAAATAAAATCAATTATCGCCGGGACATTTTCATTTTTTGCGTAATTTAAAATGAGTACAGTATATATTAAAGCATTCCATGTTCAAAATTTGTCGAAGCGGATAGATAAAAATATTATTGAAGAATTAAATGTATTTTTAAATACACAAAATAGTTAAATATTGTTCGTATTAGACTCCTTTTTAAAGCTTTGTAAAATGCATTCAAATATTTCATACGAATCACATAAATGATGAATATATGTTTTGCCGATCTTTTATTCTCGTCATTTTTTGAATATTTTATTATTTTGCAACCACAAATAAGTCATTCTAAACAACCCCTTGCTCTCATTTTAAAAGACCGCGTGAAATAAGTTTAGATGGATAAATACGCTATACATACTTCTGTCCAGTAGTATGTATATTTTACGGGACCATCCCGTGGTCAAATACTGGGCGAGAAAAAGAGTCATGTTTAACGTTACTTGACAAACATGGTAGGTAGGTCGCAAAACTTTTCTATTTTTTTCCTAAACACACCTTTCATACGTTGGAGGTACGACTCGTTCTCAAATGTTTTCTTACTTTGGATCATACAGTTACAAACTTTAGCCAAAGAATAGCGTCCGCCGGATAACACGTCAGATAACCGGAAACACGATTATGCTTCTGGCCTAAGTCAAAATAGCACTTTCCAGACTAAAAATATGCCACCCTTATTTGTACGGATCATGTTTTATTCCGACAATTGTTCTTAACACCTTGCAAGCCGCATATAATAAATGCCTGAACATTTATAAAAAGTACCAAACTTGCTAACATATGTCTAAAAAACGACCATCGGAAGCCTTCATCAAAATAAAACAAAAACTTTAAATCTCTCCCTCTACTGGTGCGTTTGAATGAAGTCTAGATGCACTGAGATGGTTTTATCATAGGAGTGGCTGTTTATTCCCAATGTTTGTAAAATTAAATACTGAAGTTGGGTTCGCAATTATAACTCGTTCAGTGGTTTTAGCGAGTATTATTTTTTAGTATTCAATTAAAATGTCGCGTGAGTGCATACGTATGGTAAAAATTAATTCACACAAATAATATAAATTATTTTCATACAATAATTCAGAATTTTCGTGTATATCGAAACATAATGTGCATGTTTGTTTCATATTTTTTATAATGTGGTTAATTGTTTTTTTTTCAACTGATTTCACGAGTCGACAGACGCATTACTGTGGAAATTTTGTCTTTGTAGTTTCAAATGGAGCATTATTTAATTTACTATGATCTTTACAGGGAAGAAAATGGTAGATTTTCTTTTTTATCACAAGCTGTATGATTTTATAAATCCAACATACAAATAAAAGTGCGATTTGACACAGCAATAATATGATGATTTTATTACAAAATTAAAAAAAAAACTTTAGTGAGACGTAATGCACTGATGTGATCACTATCCGAGTTTAACTGGTGAATGTAATATTATACAAATTTAACACAATAAACCTAAATCAATTGCTTCTTAATTGCAAATGAGACGAAATGATCCATAAAATGACTACAGCAGTGATTTTGTAGTTTAAATTCCTCATTCAAATTATGCATCACAAGGTTAAACTCCATTTATTACTTTGTATACATGTACGAAGAAAAGCAATATCTAAACAGGACATTTTGTCAAATTAAAATGTTTCAACATTATTAAATATTTTCCGTCCTGCGGTGATATTGCCTTAGATTAAACTGACCACATGAACGATGTAAAGAAAAAAAAACACGGATTCCTTCATTCACAACCATCACATGTTCGGAAAGGCTGGTTTCATGATTCATTCAAATATCGGTCTGTGTTTACGAGGAGTGCCCGCATATACAGTGTACGAATTAATACACGCTAAAACGTTTAAATTAACAATTGAAACAATAAAACTACTTTGTTCTTACCATTTTCACAAAACTGTTCCAAAGAATCAAATTTTGGTAAATCCACATTTGTATCGTTATTAATTGTCTTATACTCCATCACAACCATGTTTTTCAATTGCCGCTCATCATGCCGAAAGGGATTGTGGGATAGATAGTGATTTTTGCGGTGAAATCACGTGATCACTACGATAATGGTTGTTATATGTATGAATATTACATTTTTCATTGCCTTTAAACAGCGTAAATGCGTATTTTTTAAAAGTAAATATTGCACTTTAAAGTATACCTTGTTGGAGAACTAAGTTTTATCATGTTACGTATGTTTGCTATATTGGTTTATTACATGTTAATCGTGGACGGTTGAAATAAATTTTACACATATATTTTCATGTCTGGGTCACCTAAAGTTTATCATGTCAATTAAAATGTACAAATTCAAAAAGAATCATTGATTTTGTAAAACATGCACCTGATCATATGAAACGCGTATCCAAAAACACGGAAAATTGTGATATTGACTACGTATTCAGTAACATTATATAAATTAGTGTCAAGCGATTTGTACTCCTTCAAGCGCATGCGAGTGGCCGAATATATCCCGGGGAGCAACACAGTGACTTAATTTTCCTTAAAATGAGTGTTTATAAGTGGAACTTTATTGTTGTTTATAAGTACAAAGACTGTGCTACTTTATTCACAGAATTTATTGTTTATCAATTAGTGAGTGTGATGCACGCAGCATGTTGATTTGTTTCGTCAAGTACGGTCTCAACCAATCAATACTGTTGGGTATAAATAACAAAAATACACGGATGTTTGGGAAGTTCGCGGAATTTTGTTCACAACGAGACTGCCCTAATAATTTCATAACGACCGTGCTTGACATTGTAACATCTTTAAGGTGATTTTGATAAAATCTTGTAAAAGGGTTTAAGTAATAACGATACTGTCTTAGTTAAAATTGAGGAGTTGTGATGGGGAAATTGTTAGTGCGGACAATATGAGAGACGAAAGAACATTTTTCAGATACATTGAACATTCTCAAAAACCTGTTAAGAAAATTTCAACAACCATGTGTCATACTTCGGGCTCACAACATATCATTGAAATACAAGAAACAAGTCTGATATCTATTTAAAACTTGAGTGTGATCCATAGTATGCTTGCTTTATCGCTTTCAATCAATCCTCTATATTTCCAAACTGGTCCGAATTTTACAGAATTTTACATATAAAAATTACATGATTCACATTTCACATCGTATATTGAAACACAATTCCAGCATAAGAATTGAAGCAACTATTAAGTGTTTTGTTAGAAATTACCTGCTGCTGTATTACAACTTGTAGAGTATGTTGAAACATTGCTTAGCTCCTGGCTAACTTTGAAGTATGTAATAAATCATATAATTTGGCTTTTCAGAAAGGATGATAAGTTACATAATATGTACATAAATATAAAAACAGCGATCAAAACTGTGTTGATATCTTACAATTCCTGGTATGTAACAGTGGGTAAACATTGTGACATGACTCTTAAAGAAAAACATTATGCTACGCGAGTGATGCATGAGCAAGCGACATTTCTTTATTTAGCAACCCATACACTGTAGGGAAAGCTTTCTTCTAAAATAGTATACGGGAAGTGGTATTAAAAATAAAGAAATAATTAATGAATTGCTTTAATTCTGACGGGTGTAAGCGTGCATTTATTTGCGCAATGTTGTATAACGAACTGAATGCATTAAACATGGAATCGAACTTTCAGCAATAAGCAATGACCACATATACCTGACTGATAATCAGCGCGTGCATAGGCATGAGGCTGTGTATACAGTATGTTAAGTTATATTATTTGAATGCCAGTTATGTATTGGTAATAGACATTTCATCAAAGTACTATAAGTGGTTTTATACTTTGCAGCATGCACAATGTACTTCGTTGTCTCGGTACATTGTTGTATGGCAGAAGTAATAAATTTCATACTGGTTTTGTTATTTATTGTGGTTATTAATATTCTGATTATAATTTCAATATTTAAATCTATGTTAGCAGCCACCTCCGAATAAAGGCCACTCCGCGAATAAGGTCATTCTTTGAAATGCCGTCATTGATTATTTAGAACAAACTGACATCTAAATAAAGGCAATCTGTCAATAAAGGCCACATTTTGTCTTTCCCAGGGTGGCCTTTGTTCACAGGTTTGACTGTATATACTTTATGTAACACAGAAAATAAGTGATGAAACAAATATAAACAAAGTACGCAATACAAAACAATACACAATTACTCAGAAATTAGGAGAAAATAGTATTTACCTTACTTTAGGCACAAATATCAAATAATGAATATATAATCAAAATACTATAGTGTACGTTTTATCGCAACCCTTGACCAAAACGGATTAAAGGGAGAATAAAGAAAATCACAGGTTTAGTTGAAGCTACTATTTTGACAGGATGCCTAAAGGTTATAAAACATTTTCTCAAGTAATTGAATTAACATAAAACTACTCAAGAACAAATCATGGGAACATGTGATCAAAATTTATGAATAGGTATGATGCTTGTTTGAAAGACCTCACAACTAATATTAAACGAATGACATAAGAATAGAACTCGGGTTTTTTACCGTAAAGATATTTATAATTATCACTTTATTACAATATTCCCACATCTATGGGGAGCCTCCATGGTCGAGTGATTAAGGTCTAGTAATCACAAGCATTCACCGTTTGGCGTTCGAATCCCATCAGGACCAAATTTCACATGTGAGGAAACTGTCCAGCTAGCTCATAGAAGGTCAATGGTTCTACACGGTTATACGACGTAGGTCTTCCTGCACCGTTAAAGGTGGCAAAATCACCAAATGACGATGGCTGTAAGTACGATTCTCACATCTATAGTGTGTTATATACTTCTGTGATATCAACTCGAATGTCCTTTGAGAATACGGTCTGTGAGTGGTATAACATATAATTTACCTATCAATTTACTGATGAAATACAGCGGAAAACTTATAAACCAGTTCCTCTATAAACCGGTCTCCCCTCTAAATCCACCAAGTGTTCTGGTCCCGACTTCATTACTGTATATAAAAAAATCCTCAAACTGGCATCCCCTATAAACCAGCCAAATAACCTATCCCCGGGCTCGACCGGTTTAGAGGAGTTCCACTGCAAACCGAGTTTTGTGGTAGTTTATCTCATGTGTGATAGTGCAATCAGTATAATGGTTTGACTTACTGTTGTTAGTTGACACCGTGGAATGAGGGGGCATTTTTAATTTTTTAACAAAGTTATTATTTTATTTTATACGTCATGTCGTGAGGAAGAAGTGATTGATTTTTTTTCTCTTTTTCATTATATTTTTTTCTTTACAAATGAATGCATGTTAACAATAATCCACGATAGTCTGGGCTTAAATTATTATCAGTTAAACTTTGCTTATGTTCTTTATTATTTATTTTTGTTGCCTCCGGGCAAGTGTGAGGTTGGGCCGACAAAATTAGTTTAAACCCTAAGTAGCTTTGCTACAAGCCGTTTCAAGACGGTACCTTCCAGTAGACTGTGTCCTTTCCTCCATTTTTGTATGGATTTATGCATTGGATGGGTTTTGGTTTGGGGAATGTGGAAGGTAGTATCTTAAGGAGAGTGGGGTTTTTTTGTCTGGTTTTTTTTTCTAAGAATACTTTTCTTATCTTCATTCGATGTTCAAGTCATACCTCAGCCAACTATTATGTCCGAAATTCTTATATATTGATAAGTAGTTAATATAGACAGAGTATTATATATTTTCATGTTATTCATACCATATGTCCGTGTGGTAAACTAACGGTACATATCAAAGGAAAATCCACAAATAGACACCCAGTAGATATGCATGGACTTCAGATAATATCGATACAGTTTGGTTTAACATATAATCACCACAATGCCCGTGTGTGACATTATCACCAATGTAAAGATGTTAAGCACACTGAATTAATCGCTTTCAGAAGCATTGGCTTGACGGCCTTCAATGATGCAAAACTATAGCTGAAAAAAGAATTTGATGTGGGCATTGCCTAAAGAAATGTGTATTTATCAATAGGTCAGGTGATTCCACTTACATCGTTGCAGCAACATAAGGACGCCTCAGGTTGTCTTAAAATGCCAAGCTTAGGAAAAATAAGATACTAAACATTATTCCGAATCTGATCTCACCGCGATGACACAAACACAAGCTTTCGTATCGTTGGTTGCAATACGTCTCACATAATTGTGAAGCTAAGCATGTGGTTTGCCTTCTTAGTAATTGCAATGATTAGATTAATTCTGGTATTTATTGAATGACGTCGCCAAGGTGCTTTGTTGTATATGCTTCAGTTAAGCCGATATCATCCAGATGGAATTTGTTATACATAGTATTGTGGGATGGTTTAATATGATCATAGGTAGATTTCTGAAGATGGAATTCCATCCGTCCTTTAATTTCCCAGCCACCATCTTGACAAAACTTTCTAGTAGATAGTTTGGTAATTCGTTCTTATATAACTGTAAGCAATGACTTCATCAGTAGACTAAAATAGGATCTGGTCCTCTGATCTACCCTGTTTCTGATAAGCAAAATATTCCCAGTGGACACCAGCAAGTCATTAGCTTTTCAGGTTTGTGGACCGCGTACCTCATGATAGACATGGATAACAATAGAAGAGTTCGGTGCAAGATGTTATCTAACTCCTGTCTTAATATGAAGATAGGTCCTATTAGCACTCATCCCTTCAAATACACTTGCTTAACCTATGTCCAAACATGCACACTTGTCTGTTACAACATCAGATCATGTCCTGATGTAAGTGGCCGCAATCTGCTTTTCTCGCTGCAACAATTCACATATCATATGGCAACACGCCTTATTTAAACTACATTATACATAACAGGTGTTAGAGTAGACAAAACCACGCACGTGAATTAAAACATTAGAATGCTGCATTGTGAACCTAAGACAGCTTCTATTATACCACAGGGATTTGCACCAATTTGAACAGTAAACATTTGGTCCATGTGCATTTTTTTCGGAAACAGTGCAAGAACGCTTACAGGGATAGAATGTTGAGATTTCAGTTCTCTTATTAATTAATACGTGTACATATCCACCGAACACATGAACATTAAACTGAAAGTTTATCGATCTAAATTGTACACCCCCCTATGACTTATACCGTATCGTGTATGGGAAACGTATTAGTATATGGATTTGTTTTCGGTATTCATGCTGAACGCAACAATTCTTGCCATACACCTTACAAGGTCATCAATACCTCTATCATTTTACAACATAATACAATTGACCTGGTGGTTTTATGGCATTTAATGACAGCCTACACCATTTGTGCAAAAAAAATGGAATCAGTAATAATTTGAAATATTCACTCCGCGATTTTCAAGTACGGTATGCTGATATCAGATTAAAAATCTTAAATTCTGACTCGTCAACTCTATCATTATATTGCAAATACACGTGTATTTAAGTAGAGGCCGTTAATTGGTTCAAACCCAGTAGGCTGACCTATATACAATATAGACCTAAAACATGAAGCGTACGTGTTGTTTATATATCCATGTCACTAAAGGCAACAATGCTGTTACACCAAACCGCTGACAAGGGAAATGTACAACTATGTAACTTGTAATGGCGTGATTGTGTGCACTATGTGGCAAGGTATCCATGTCGTGCAAATTTGTGACAACTGAATTTCACAAATTCCATCATATTCTAGATTAAAACGTGATGAAGAAACAAACCACAAAACTAGTTGAGGCTCATGCGGATCACAAACACCGAACATAAACAATACCTTCCCCAGTCCTCAAAGACATGCCATATACTTGTACATGTTTTTGACATAATCTATGTATAGTTCTACCAAACGATAGCAGTAAAACTAAGTTGCTGTTTTATAACAAGATTTTGTTTTCTTTTTACACTAAATATCCGAACATATGTCATTATAGAAACATTATTATTTTCATGTTGAGTTTCACTCACTGGTCATTAATATACGTTCTTGTCGAACGATTACATCGATTACATGCAACTTTTGTAAGCATTTTGTTGTACTTTTATAAGCATCGTTAATCTTAAATAATTCTAAACAAAAAAACGGAGACGTAAGCCTTTGATAAAGCATTCTTGTTAAAGTTCAATGTAAGGATTTTTCTGTATCGAATTGTATCATTTCTACCACATCTCTCACGTCTAACCGCATCATTATCTAATAAAGATATAATTATACGATGTACATTTGCGACATACAGTGGACTGCACTTGTTTTGATGTTCCTGTTTTAGTCGATTAAGCGAATTAAAACTTAATGTTTTATAAGAAATGTACGTTAAAAGCGAAATACAATCACCGTATGAGAAGCATTAAAACCACATTTTTAGATGAAACGCGAGCCATGTGTAGATTTCGAACTGGTTGGTAGACACATGTTTGGTGAAATGTGTCAATGTGAAAAGATTCAATAATACTTGATAATATTTTCACGGGACAGTAACATTCCATTATCAACAAGTTAACTGTCTCTTCGTTTATTAAACGATCAAAGTAGTTACATTTGGTGTGATTGATGCTTTGGGAGTTGTAATCTCATATATGTGACTAAACATTAAATAATTCATTTGCTTACAAAATACTTCCGATGTAGAATATATATGCACTGATTTCGTCAGTTAAGAGGTTTATGACGTATCCGCAATATTGACACTGGAGGCACTTACTGATATGGTCATTAAACCCTTGGTATGTTGAAAAATATCTATAACACGCTGTATTATTTCTAAGAGGACCTTTTACAGAAAAAATCCTGTACTTTATCTTCATATTGTAATGTAATTGACACAATTCAATGACGATTCCGTCCAGTTTTCAAAATCATTTCTCAATTTATAAAAATAACCACTATTTTCACAAAGGTCAGATGGTTAGTTTCGTGTCTTGTTTTATTAGCTATTTAATAATTACTGGTTGCTCTACGTGTTCTAGTGTTACTAGACATTTGCAAAACGTATCTTCATCAAGATGACAAAATTTTCGTTCTAAAACCATGTCGCAACAAAAAGATCTATCAGCACGTGACATTCTATGTGTCCCAGAAGCCGAACTAAATATGCACATAAAACACATGTGCGTTTGAACATTTGCATAATTAGGTGCTTACTTATCCATCTGAACAACTACTTTAAGTCCGTGATGCCGTCCCAGTAATTTTGATGGCATGCGTCCAAGGTAAGGTTGTGCAGGAAAACTGGTTAAGTGAACCGGTCGCCGTACATATTTTATAAATTGTTGGAAAACGTCGTTAAACCCCAAGTTACAATGTCACATAATAACAATATCGTTTTGTCATGACTTTTTACTCTTGCCAGCCGTTTGATACCATAATCGACAGGATTACATAGGTAGGTGTAAACTCAATTTTGGCTGATAAATTTGTGTATGTTTGTCTCGTATTTATCTTAGAATTTCTTCTTTGCAGAATGATATCGCTATCTGTATTTTTGAGAATTTTCCTTTTCTCGGTCTGTAGTGTTTAAGGTAATGCCGCTTATCTATTGCGCTTATATTGTGAATGTAACTGTAGGGCTTGATATCATCCATTGTGTTTCTATACATAGTTTTAATATAACTATCGTTGTCCCTTTTATAAAAGCCTAAACTTTTATATCGCAAATATACCAGATTACAAGCAAATAACTATGGACCCTATTTTACCGGTAATATCGTATATACAACCGTAGTTTAAAAATTTGATAAAATGAAATCTATCCATCCGTCAGTTCATCCATCCATCCATTCATCCATCCATCCATTCTTCAACAACTCAAATCCAGTGAATTAATCGCTCATCAGGTCAGTGATTGGTAAAAAAAAGATAACCGGTATTCATCTGATTGATAAAGCGGTTGATAGTTAGGTCATTTAGTCGACAGTCCTATTTTGCTTGCAATTTCAAAATGTATCTTTGCGTACCTGCGGCCTTGATTCGAAAACGGTCAGGTACGAATCGGATTGAAGAGCCACATAATGGCGGGCAGTCATTGATATGTTGACAATGTAAGTTATTCTCTCGCTTGTCATCGAGAACGGTTTGACATTAATTGTGGATGCACAATGTATTTAATTGATTATTTGCCTTGAATTTGGGGGACGTTTGAATATAGCCGTGACACAGCGATTTGTTTAATATACACTGGTGTTCATTTCTAACTTGCCTAGTAGTCGGATAGTACATTGTTTAGATACGACGGTTGGCATACTGTTTTAATAAAGTTTCGTGCGTAACATTATGTGTCCTCATTGGGGAAAATATCTGAGTTAAAGAATTTTTTGAAAATCCCTTCACATTTCGTTGAACTTATCGTTAAACTTGTTGAGGTGCTTGCTACAAACAATGTTTGCTTCTGTTGTGATTATAGGAATTTACCATTTACAGCAGTCTTGCTGTTGGATTATCACTTTATCAATGAGATTGAGTATCTACCTACAGTGCTAGGGTTCCTGTGTTCAATCCCTAGTAAGGAACAAGGATTTTTCTCCTATTGTAATTTGCTTTACTTCTAATTTCATGGCAACAAAACCTATTGATTTTGCTATATATGGAAGAGGTACTCATGTATTCTTCTGGGAGTCATCTACTCATGCATATTTATTTTATATATTCTATGTGTTAATTACCAAAAAACTTTTGAGTACCAGGCTAGGGTTGGAACTAAGAAGAACAAAATGGCATGATACCATACCGATACCATTTAAAGGGTACTGGTAATATAGTGATACTCTTATCAATACCAGTGAACACAATAATGACATAATAAGTTAATAATCTTTATTAGAATTAATTATTGCATGACTAGCTATATGCTTATTCTCAGTTACAAGAAACATTTTACAAACATATTTTGCAGTAGGATAGTGATCATAAGTGATGTAATGAAATGCTGGTATCCATAGTAAATATGCCCCAGAAACATTTGTATCTGTATACCTTTAGATTGATGCTTATGAAATTGTCCTCAATTGCAGTAAATTACACTTTATGGTAAAAGATGCCAAAACTTTACTGGTCGCAAGCAAGATACATCTAATTTCTGGTGTTATCATGATCAAATGACAAGGCCAGGCATGATATATAAAATCAATACCAACAAATATACGCAGTTATCATTGATTTAATTGTATTTACTTTCTTGTTGCCAGATTTCAGTGTACAGCAGTGTTCCCACTCATGTAAAATCTTGTGTAAATCCTGCAATAAAATCGGATATCAAGTGACGTATTTTGATCTGGTGTGAGATCGCATACGTACAGATATGTTTAGGGACGAATCGCCAATTTTCTGGAAACATCCAATACGATGTATGCGTTATACGTATGACTTTATACCCCCCCCCCCAAAAAAATACTTCTCTTACCCCCTGATTTGAGACGTAAGGGGTAAGCTTACCCCCAATATCAGTAATGTGTGGGAACACAGATCTACAGTGTATTTACTGGTTATGAAGGTGCAGTTCAAATTCAGTGAACAGTAATCATGATGTATAGATGTGTCCAGTTGTTTTGTTATTACATAGCAAAGATTGGAGTATGTAGGCATCATAATAATTGACAGAAGTGGTCAAGATCTGTAGTTGTTTTAATGTAGCAGTAATAGCACAGATTTTCAAATGCAAAAAGTGAAAGTATTGCTGGATGGGTTTATCATTCTGAACTAAAAATTATGGTTTATGTGATATGCTTAAATGTGTGGGCATTAAACTACACAATAATCACAGATGTAAATTAATAAAGATTTAGAAATTAATTAGCTGAAATATCAATTGTTTAATTCAGGTTTTCAACAATTTGAAAAGCTTCTATATTAAAGTATCAATTACAAAATACATATTCACCTCTGTGTTAGCAAATACAGTATTGCAATGTTTGCTGACTAATAGTGATATCAGTTTGATATGGGAAGTACCTGTTTCTTAGTGATATCTTGAATTAACGTGCCTCATTTTTCCATCTCTGATGATTAACATTTTACATGGATTATTACGTACTTACTTGGCCCTTGTTGGTCCACTTTTGGGTGGTATTTGGCCCCATTCAATGATTCTTCCCAACAAATAGTATGTTTTTCCCTTAATGGAGAAAAAATTCCCCTTAATAGAAAAAAATATGAACCATGAAAAAACATTTTCGTCACTCATATGGTTGTACATTTGATTATTATTATTTATATTATTATAAATATGTGGCACAACTCCGAATCAGCTGAGCTTCTGTATTGCTTAAATAGTTACAAAACAACATAAATTCTCCTTTTCTTCATAAATGCTGCAAAATTTCCCATTTGTAAGGCTCTTGCCCCATTCGCCCAAAATGCAGTGAGAGAGAGCGAGAGCTCTGGCTTATGTTTGGACAGATTAGATCTTGTTCATCCTGTGTATAAGATGCAGGTAAAAAATAGAGGAAACTTTGGGGGAAATATCTTCATGTATAAAACACAAAATATTTTTAGCAAAGAAAATGACTGGACTGAAAAAAATGAAACAACTTGCAACCATTTTGTTTGTTTTTGTGTTACGTAAGTATTAAGAAAACATGAAAATGACTTATACTGTATAATATCACTTAATTTTTTTCAGCCTGCCAACTTGTACTCAAACTTCTCAACAACTTGGGGTACTCACAATGAATGCCACAATTGGCAAACATTTTCATACTCTTTTAACTTTGATGTCAGGACACTACGAAATCAAAGTACAGAACTGTAAGAATTGTACAGAACAGTTGTCTGATGGTCCAGTAAATTTTTCTGTGATAATTTTATCATATTTCAGAACAAGAATGAAATATTTTAATGACTTGAAAAAATATGTTTTTTTTTTATTTGGTCACCAGAACCGAAGGTCAGGGTGAGCTGTTCGGATGGGTGGGTGGATGCTCCAGTCGTCTGGCATCAACAATGGTCTTCTCCTCAGGAACTACCAGTCAGATTTACATCAAGTTTGCTGTGTAGAAGCCTTTTGATGCTCTAACTGCAATTTGCGCATACATTCAAGTATCCCTTTTAGGGGTCACCAGAGCTAAAAATAGAAAAAAATTTAGTCATCTTCTTGTCATGAACCAATGGATGGATCATCACCAAACTTGGTCTGTAGCAGTCTTAGATAGTCTTTTATCAGATTTGTTCAAATAAAAATGGTTGGTCGCTTTTAAGGGCCACTAGAGCTAAAAATAGAAATTTGTTGAAATGTCCTTTTCTCATGAATCTTTGGATGGATTATTACCAAACTTGGGTTTTAGCATCCTTAGATAGTGTTCTAATCTGATTTGCTAAAATAAAAATGGTTGGTCCTTGGAGCTAAAAAAGAAATACATTTAAGTGTCTTCTTCTGATGAACCAATAAATGGATCATCCCTAAACTTTGTTTGTAGCATCCTTGGATGGTCCTCTGTCAAGTTTGCTAAAACAATTTGGTCAGCTCCTTTTATAGGCCACTAGAGCTAAAAATAGAAATACCTTAAAATGATTTTCTCTCATGAAACAATGGATGGATTATTATCAAACTTGGTTTGTAACATTCTTACATGGTTATCTATCAGGTTTGCTCTAATGAAAATGGTTGGTCCCTTTTAGGGGCACTAGATCTAAAAATAGAAGTACCTTTAAATGTTTTCTTCACTATATCATTACTATACTTATCATCTCTATACTTGGTTTGTTGCATTCTTTGATGGCCCTCTTCCAAGTTTGCTTGAATAAATTGGTTGGCCCCTTTTAGGGGCCACCAGACTAAAAATAGAAATACCTTCTAGATAAACTTCTTTTTATAGAAGAATAGACTTCTTTTTATGAACCAATGGTTGGATCATCATGAAATTTGGTCTGTGGCATCCTTCAGTCATCACAAATATTCCTTTGTTGTATCCTTTGATGGTCCTTTATCGAGTTTATTATTGTTCCCCATTATCTGCCCAGAAGTGTACCTTAATTACCTTTTTAGCAACAAGTTAATTTACTTTTATTCTGGTGAGCAGTGCAGGGCCATCGTGGCCCTTTTGTTCTTTTGTTTGGTGAAAATATCCATGTCTTTTCATTGAATATAGTTTGCAGAGAATAAAATTGTTAAATCTAGTATTCACAGTATTTTGCTGAATTTTATGAAATTTTGTGTGTAGTTTTTTTAGTCCTCTAAAAGTTCATTCAGTCCAGTAAAGTTAGCCTCTACAGTGAACCGAATGTCCAATGCTTAAAATGCTTTCAATGAAGACTGTGTATCTAATTTCAATTGTGGCTATTTTGAGCCATTTAAAACTCAATACTGCTGGTCTGCCTCAGCAAGCCTGTCACATTTAGAACTTCTTAAAATTCAGATGACATTAATTAATTATAATCATTTGATTCATTCACAACTAAGTATTGACTTTAAAATTTATAGCCTAATCTTATTTCAGATCTGTCTTGGGTAAATGTTAATACTCGTAGTGGTCCAAAATATGTATAGTACACATATATATAAATATATCCAATTGCAATGAACTAATATTTCTTAACCCTTTGCCTCATGAGCATAATTTGGACTCTTCCAAATTCAAAGCAAATATACAAAACATCAATTTATTTAAGAAAATTCGGTTAGAAATTGATGATATAAACAATCCAGTTAGACATTAATCTATACTCAGCCTTGGAGAAGTTACTCAAGTAACAAACATACATTTATTAGATTGCACTAAATAAGCTAGGATGTTTATTGTAACAGAATAATTAGTATAAGCCATGACATTAGCATGCTTGTGGTCAGTTTTTTTTATGCTAACAACATGTGCTGACTCTTTGATAATAGCCATTAGTGTAGAATGACCTTCATCATTACAAGACGGTATGTGAAATATGAACACTATGACCTGTATACCCTAGGTGGCCTTGTCACCTGACCACAACTATGCTGGACATTTGTATCCGCTCATAATATGTCAATTTAATGATCGTAGAAGCAGCCATTTTTATATCTATTAGATCTAATTGGTGCTAGATTCATGTGATTTGTTAACGATGTTTGTTTCATTCATAAGTTATATTGTATGCCCAGAGCAAACATTTGCGTTAAATTACGCTTCCAATGAAATGTAATGAATTGTTGTGGAATTTTGATGGAATTCGTTATTGTGATAGGTTTATTGTTGGTAAGTTATCTATTGATGTAAAATATTTGACATGGAAAAAATGACCATGAACAGCTGTGAATGACATAGTTAAATTGATGTTAAAATGTGTCATTGACGGCCAGTATAGGCCTGTCAAGATACTGCTATACAATTCATTTACTGGGTTAAAATCTTGTGAATCACTTAGTTGATGATTGTTAGCATAGCCATATTAGTTGTCGGTATTAATGACTTGTTATCTGTACCAGACAGTTTTACATGATTCTTTGATGATGTAATGCTTGTATTTATCTACCTTATCACGTGCAAATTTGATAAAATCATTTATCATATTATTTAGATCCTGGTTTCTGCATATTTGCCTATTTTTATCATCACAGGTCCGTTACTAATGCCTGTGAAGTTTTTTACAGTAAAATCGAAAGTACAAAAATATTTGGAGATGAATTGTACACTGCATTCTCACAAAGGCACTCTTAGAAAAAAATATTTTTGAAGATTTTTGACTTACATATCCCAAATGTTTTGGTCTGGTAACCCTGGTAACATGACAATTTTTTTCTAGTCTTATGATTTTTTGTGATGTTTTTCTTACTACACAGGAACTTCAGTCGCAAAGAGTGTTAGTGAAATAGGATTTTGAAAATAATAATAAGAATTTTATTAAGTGTAGCTGTACATCCATGTCTGTTAGGGTCTCGTTAAGGGGTGCACTTCTAAGTACTGTGTCTAATCTTGGCTCAAACAACAGAAGTTATACATCTGTATTATTGTACATATATTTTAAGGTATGATGAAGATGGCATACTCATTTATTCAGGGTAAATAATGTTGTAACAAGAGATGGCCAGCAAGGAACAACAGCCTGTATCCATGACGGGGACAACAAAGCCTGGAACCAGTGGACAACATTGGTTTATATCTGATATACAACTAATGATGTAAGATGCATTCTATTTTATTTTGTTCATGAAATAGCATTCGCATGCACCAAATACTTTTTATTATCCAATGTTTTTCAGTTTTTTAGCTCACCAGAACCAAAGGTTCAGGGTGAGCTGTTAGGATGGGTAGGTGGATGCTCTGGTGTCCGTTGTCTGGCGTCCACAATGGTCTTCTACTCAGAAACTACCAGTCCGATTTACTTCAAATTTGCTGTGCAGAAGCCTTTTGACATTTTAATTGCAATTTGCTCATATTGTACAGGTTGATCCCTTTTAGGGGTCACTAGAGCTAAAAATAGAAAAACCTTTAATCATCTTCTTTTCATGAACCAATGGATGGATCATCACCAAACTTGGTCTGTAGCATCATTAGATGATCTTTTCTCAAGTTTGCTCAAATAAATTTGGTCGGCCCCTTGTAGGGGCCACTAGAGCTAAAAATAGAAATACCTTAAAATGACTTTTTCTCATGTTTCTATGGATGGATTATTACCAAACTTAGTTTTTAGCATCTTTAGATAGTGTTCTATCAGATTTGCGAAAAAAATGGTAGGCCCCTATTAGGGGCAGCTAGAGCTTAAAATAGAAATACCTTTAAATATCTCCTTCTCATGAACCAATGGATGGATGATCACTAAACGTGGTCTGTAGCATCCTTAGATGGTCCTTTCTTAAGTGTGCTCAAATAAATATGGTCGGTGCCTTTGATGGGCCGCTAGAGCTAAAAATAGAATTACTTTAAAATGACTTTTTCTCATGTTTCTATGGATGGATTATTACCAAACTTGGTTTTTAGCATCTTTAGAGAGTGTTCTATCAGATTTGCTCAAATAAAAATGATTGGCCCCAATTAGGGGGCACTAGAGCTAAACATAGACATACCTTAAAATGACTTCTTTTCATGAACCAGTGGTTGGATCATTACCAAATTTGGTCTTTGGCATCCTTCAGTCATCACAAATATTCTTTTGTAGTATCCTTTGATGGTCCTTTATAAGGTTTATTATTGTTCCCCATTATTTGCCCACAAGTGTACCTTTATTACCTTTTTAGTAACAAGTTAATTAATATTTATTCTGATGAGCAATGCAGGGCCATCATGGCCCTCTTGTTTTTCTTTCTATAGCAGGGGTCATTTATAGGTGTCTTCCCCTCTGGAAAAATCTTTAAAATTATGCAATTTTCCCCTAAAATTCAGTTTTTTTTCTCCCTCTTTTGCAAAAATACTGTGTTAATTATTCCCCAAATTTAAGAAGGGTCCCATCCCCTACCTGTGAAAAAAAGCCCTATTTTTGTTAAGTGTCCCTGGCTAATTTTCTTGTTTTCTTATACTTATCACTAAGGTCTGGCATGGTGTTGGTATTGCATTGTATTTTGTGGTGCTTTTTGTATTATGTTTGTATTGTAATTATATGCTACCTGTATAAGTGTAAAAAATGCCTATTTTAGTTCAAAATGATCTAATTTTCCCAATTTAGTCAGTTCCAGTACCTTTATCAAAATGTTGAAAAAAACCCATAAGAGTACAAAAGAGGAGTTTTTGTTCAGAATTTTGCAGTTATTTGCTGGTGGCCATTGACTTGCATTTTTTTGTTGTTGTTATATTCTACATTGAATCATGGCTTTAAGAACACAAGGTAGGAGTGTATTATTTTGAAATCTTTGTATAGACATTACTATGTAACATACTCTCTGTAAGATAATAAAAAGTTAAACATTAAATACTAGTGTATTTTTGTGACTAGGTCAATAAGCCAGTTCATCTGTCATCAAAATAGTGCCCCAAAACTAACTTATACTTATTTATTGCTTTCAGACATGTACATAAAACATTTAATACATGAAACAGTTGAATCTAATTTATCACATTATTTTCCATACTTTTTTATGAATTTAATGTTACTGACTTCCCTGTGCAAGGTTAAACAGTCTACCATCAAACAATGCCTGTGTTACCACAAATGTCTTTTTATGTGTAATCTTATGTAATGTTATATAATACTTTTGTTCATTGTTATGTAAATTGTTTGATTTGCATGTATGTGGTTAATTTGAAAAGGATAATAAACATGTTATAAAATGTAAAATGCTGATCAAGAAATACTCAATGAGTTGCAATGTATACTGATACTGTTTATCAGGGCTTGGCAATTTTTTTTTCAGGCTGCTTGTGCTGCAGGATGATCAGCTTAGAATTTTAAATAGCTCTACAGCGATTTCAGCTTGTCCTCAGTCAATTTCAGCTTGTCCTCAGTCAATTTCAGCTCGTCCTCAGTCAATTTCTACTCGTGAGCCGACGAGTGGATTTGACAAGCCCTGTTTATGTATTAAATAAATCTGTAAGTTGTATTACAGACATTAAAACTGGTCTCTAAGTTTTTATACAGTCTGTGACTGAGTTGTTTGCCTGACAATCATGACAAGTACAAATAGGCTCAAAACAAGCAAAACACATAAAAAGCACAGTCAAATTATGTCATTTTACAAATATTTCTTTTAAACATTAACGACAGAGTCAAATCATGACATTTTCTAAATTTTTACAACTATTTTCAACAAATTAAGTTATACATTATATTTTTTATTAATTTGTTATAAATTGCAGAAATTATTCAACAAGAGTTACAGGATGTTTTATTGAATTGTCACACTGTGACAGAACCAACTCATAATCTTATCATTATCATTAACATGCTGTCTGAAACATTTCTCCTCATGATGGGGTGATTGTATTGTGTGTATGTAATCAACTGAATTAATGATTTAAATGTAACTGTTTAGTCATTTATTTGAAAATCCCTCAGGCATTTCCTTACCTGTTTAGCTGAGTGACTTTGCAAGTCTGTATAGGTAAAAGAAGTTGAGAAAACAAATGAATGATTTAGTGGTCTCTGTCCTGAAACTGATTTAGTGATCTCTGTCTTGTAAATGAAAATTTGCACTGACCTGCATCATGAGTAATTATTGCATACATCAGTATAGGGTTTAAATTGAATCAGTTGATAGGAAAATGACTTTATTTAAAAGGAGGATATAAATAAATATAATTCAAAGTATTTGTTGCATCAATTTTCAAGAAAGGAAAAGCAAGTTAATGTGATGGAGCGAAAATGCTTAAATGTACAGTAGAACCTTGATTGTCCAAAATTGACGGGACCAAAACTTATATCGGATTATCCGGGGTTTTGGATAATCTGGGGTAAAGGAAATCTAGACTGTTTGATATGAAAATATAGGGAGAACACTCCAAAATAATGTAAATAGTGGACTAAGCATAAGAAAACCGAAGCACATTTTTTTACGAAGCATTCATCAATAAAACTTGATCATTTAATGAAATACGATGTATACACATACAAGAATATTGTAAGCATACGTTTTCAGTAGAAAAAAAAGCTGAAATGAAGTCAAAGTCTGAAACAAAATTCCATTATATAGTCACAAACATGAACTAGCATCACCAATATTGTTGTCGTCCTAATCATATAACGATAATGAGAGTTCCTGTACATTGTTTTCAGCATTTCATGACAATTTGAAAAACTCTGAAAAATAAAGAGATCACTTCTAATGTTAATTGCATATTAAAGTAGAATTATGATATCACTATAGCAATTTATTAACAAAGTCTAAATTAGATGTGAATCATCTAACCGAATTATTATATTATTAACCGGATAATTATGTTCCCGAAATTGCAAACAATAAACCAAACAAACAGTACGTTGATCAGTGGTGTTTAATAAATTGTTGTTCGTACCTTCCGACATGTTAAAGAAATCCTTCAATAGACAAGACTGGTCGATCGGAGTTAATTGTCTATTTCAGATACAGGTGTGAAAATACGCATTTAAATGAGTTTTGGGACCTGATTATCACTTCAGATAATCCATGGTATTCGTGTTAGATGATTCAGATAATCGGGGTTATTCTACAATGAAATATATAGGGGAAAAATCGGGACTGAAATTTCTTTTCGGAGTACACCAGGTTTTCAGATAATCCATTGTCGGAAAATCAGGGTTTTACTGTAATTTAATTCTTGGCTGATTTTAACCCATCTTTTTTTCTTTGTTTGCTAAAAAGAGAAAGCATGCTAATTGTACCTTTTTTCCAACAAATGTTCACACTTGATCTTGTATTGAATTGGAAAATCTTCAACAGTGTGAAATTAATGGGGAAAAAAGGAAATCAAGTGGCACTTTTGTTGTCATTTGGTTATGTTTAGCCACATGGTAAGGAGAACTGAGTCTGTCATTTTGAAGATTAATGATAAAAAGTGGATGACTGACAGTTGGTGCTATTGTTGATCTGAAGTGTTGGGGATGGTACGGTTGTTGTTTACCCCATGTTACACTCACAGTACACAGTGTTGTTGAAATGGTACACAGTGTTGATAAAACGACCTGCTCCTGAAGAATCAAAAAACTATCATTTAGGATTTCCTCCTGATTGGACTTTTGAATGGCAGTTGTTGTTGACTACTATATACAGCTGCTTGATGGATAAAAAATTGTGATATGATGTATGGCTTGAAGGGAAACTGATTATGAAAAAAAACTGTGTTTGTTTTGTTGTTCGATGTTGTTTGCAGTGTATTGTTGTATAAGCATCATAATGTAATAAGTTTTTTAATAAGAATGTTCTGATTTGATTTTGTTGAAAATCTTGGTATTTAAAGTGTGAGTTTGTCTTAAGCAAAGTCACTTAGTATTGTTCTTTATATATTATGCTATTTTATAATTCTTTACTTTGAAAATTCTTTGTGTTTTTTTTTTTTTGGAAAAAAAAAGAAATGACCGTTTTCTTTAAATTCTTTATAATATCTATTCTTTATAATTCTTTACAATAGTAAAGTATCCTATCCAAAACAGAATGCCCCACGAGGTAGATTTCAATGCAGTTTGCAGTAAACTGTCAGATAGTTCAAACATAGTGGTCAATGTTTATTTATCGAGAAAGAATCTGAATTTGGAGGTTCATTTTTACTATACATGCATGCACTAGTTTAATAGGTTAAATCAACTGACCCCTTTTGAATTAATAAGCTATTTGCAACAAACATTTCTATTTCACCAATAGTAAGTGTTAACCAATAGATTAAGTCTCAGTGATTCTTTTTGCAATTGGGAATGGGTGCTGGCCTGGTTCAGTTGGGAAAAAATGCATGGTGTGATGCCAAAGTTGGGAATTTTTAGGTAAGGAATTGGGAAAAATGGCTTTATTTTCGATTGGGAAGGGTCCATTTAAAATGAAGAAGGAAAAATATTGCTGAGTGTACTATAAGAAGTGATTGATTTAAAACCTTGGGGTTAATTTCATCTTCATTGAAATTTTAGATCATTCTTGTAAACACAAGGCTAATACCCACAAACTTTATTACCCAGGGTTCTAATTTAGGCACGCATACTTGCTAATAGCTTGCAGAATTTCTGAATAGCTAGTGGCCATAAAAGCATTTCAGCGAGTGTATGGTGGCTAAGTGGTCAGAGGAAGAGGAGACCAAATAAAACTCCATATATGGTCCAAGAAATTAATAATTTATTGATTATGGGTTAATAAAATTTTGTTCTAAATTTTAGCTTGCCGCTTTTCATTTTAGATGGTAAACAAAAAAGGCACTGGCTAATTTTAGCTAGTAGAAAATAATGTTAAATTTGAACCCTGTTGCCAAATATTAATTTATTAACACCTAGTTTCTTATTTTACACCCTCCGATTTTGTAAAAAAAATGTAAGATAATGACTTGTTCATAAATGTTTTAATTAAGCCATTTTGTTAAAAAAATATTGGTTTGCTGTTATGTGACTGACTCATTAAAGAATCTCCAACCCAAAGTATTCTAGCAATTTGGCAATAAATTGTTCTTAGTTTTTATATTCCAGCTTTTCGTTTTCATCCAAACATGTACTGTTCACTAAAAATGAAAAAAATCCTACCTCCATACTTAGAAATCAGTATTTTTTAAGGATGGCCCAATGCTTCAAATTTTATCCAGTGGGTCTTAAAATGTTTCAAACTATAACAATACAATTTAAAAAAAAATGTAATGCCCAGGGGACTTTATGAAGGAATATTCAGCATATTTGACCTTATTTGTTTGCAAAGGTTATTTCACTCCCTGTGTGAAGTTCATTGAGAAATTTTAGTATCACAGGGAATTGCAACCACTATTATTGTCACTCCTTAAACCCCCGTGAGATCGTTCTCAAATTTAATTGTTCTATCTGATGTTAGATGACATTTTGTTTTCTCTTATTTGATTGAATTATATCGCCAACCAATTTGTGTGCTACAAAAAAAGATCCGTTGGTAATTGAATGAATTATGAACTAAACGAAAAAGTTAGTGTTTCTTTACCATTTTTTATGGCTTCTGTTGATACATTAGAAAGGTGTTAAATTTCCAGTATTTTGCTTTTAGAGTACTTTTGAGTGGGCAGATTTATGTCATTTCTGGTTATACCATTTTCAATTTGTCATTTTATCGTAATAATGAAAATGTCACCATAATTTTTGTTTAATTACGAAAATAAATTTTCAACAGAAATCTGCATTTAAAGTAATAAATTATTTATCAAATAACTTTATATGAAATTAATGAAGCTGATTGCATCTGTGTTTTTCGTGTTTATTCATATTATTACATTTTTTATGATTGTTGATTGTTACATGGAAAAAGTAAGCGTATTAAATACAGCATCCTGCAAGTGTATGACTGTGGACGTCTTAGTTAGAAGTGTATGGTTTTACATATGGCTGAATTAATGTGCCGGTATTCTCAAATCTTTGAGTGGAATATCTTTATAATCTGATGAAATTTATGAGGAATGTTTGGTGTCTATTTCAAAAACATGTTAGTTTATGTAAATAATAGGACTTCATGAAATATTTATGGATAAGGTGTATAAATTACATTAAAGTCATTCAATTTCACTGTTTGATTTTTGCGTTGTTAAATTAAATAAATCTGTTAGTCATGATAAACGATACATCACATCATATCAAAGTTGCTATGAGTCTGTTGGGGGTAGTTTGAGGAATGTCTTTAATCTTATACTTTGTGGTTTTCCTGTGTCTCAGTCACTGATTGGACTTACGTTCATTTCTCATGTCATAAATAAAATATAATGGGTTATACATTAGACATATAGGTGTCAGATATAAGTTATTGCTTTAAACTGGCATTAATTTAAATGCTCTTAAGTTTTTTCTGAAAAGACGATGAACATTTGTGATAAACTGATGGTGTTTTGTTATTAGTCACTGGATACTAGTGTATAGTGTATGGTGTGTTTGGTGAGGTGTCTTTAAGACAAACTTGAACTCTTACAGCTGTAATATTTGTATGCACATTATACTAAGTTCTGGTGTTTATCTGGGTAATAAACATAGTGTCAGCTTCTCATGTTTACTGTATCAGATATTCAAGACTGAATACCATTCTCTCTACTTTCTCTGTTGAAATAAAAACTAACTCAGAGATCATGTTGTATATTGGTCCTTTTGGGGTCAGTGGTTGAGGGGTCTATCAACATTAACACCTTGTTAAGTAAGAAAACAGTTTTACTTGTAGCTATTTTTCTTATTTTATTTTCTTATTTTAATGCATAATCTATTAGTTCTATTGACATGTGTTGATTTGAAGTGAAAATTGTATAATATTATGTCTATATGTACATGTTCCATGTTATTTGTGTCTTGGCCATATGTCTTATGTCTAAAATTGTAAATGGCCAAAGGCATATTGTAATACCGAATTTGCCAACGAAGAAATAAATAAATAAATAGTTACTAAGATCACCTACAGGACCTGAAAAAGCTGGTCCAAAATTGAAATATTAAAAGATGCTCGGAAAGTAAGTGGTCGTTACAATGAGGTCGCCATATTGTATAATATATATTCACTTCTTTTAAAGTTCTTCTTAGTGTTTATCTAAATACACTATTTTGCATTGAAATCAGCTTCCTGGAATACCAGTACAACATTTTATTTACCTCATTTTAAAGTGATGCATTTTAGTTTCTGCCAGAACTTATTGCCATCAAATAAAATCCTTTTATCACTGTTCATTCATTAATTATTTAATTCCCATTTGTTTTATTAGCATATTTCATCAATTTAGTCAGTAGAGCCTGTGTTTGTAATGAATGTTGTATTGTATTTTCATTATTGTCAATAATTTATTTAAATTTCAGCTAAGAGTGTGTGATAGTTTGACTTATCATGCTCCAGTGAATGAGCTTAAATGAATAATATTTATTAATGCAATCTATAAACCACTTTCTTTACAATTTTTTTACTGGCAATTGATAATTGAGTACCTTGTTTCTTTTCCAGTATTGCAGACACAGTAACATGTTGCTTGCTTTGCCATCCAAACAACTGTGTGTGCAAAATTTATAAATAGACTCAAGCAGCTAAAGTTTATTATCTAAGAAAGTCATGCTTTCATTGGCAAACTCATTAGTTTTGGTAGTAAAAAAAACTTCCGTCATAATAGTAAGATTACCAGTCAGTGATTTACACTGTGGAGAAATTGTATAGCACAGTGTTGGTTATTATCCTGCGTGTTTGAATATAAAGATGTCCGACAGTTATATGACTTGAAAGTGATAATTTTCGGCTATTATTGTACTCTTGGTGTTGTGACTCAACTAGGGATCGGTATATTGTAACATAAACACATATATAACCAGGTCATGACTTCATGACTCATTGTGTGGTGTTTTCAAGGTTTTTTTAGGACCATTGTTTTATCGACATATGTTTCTGATTAGTGAACTTTACTTCCTGTATTATATGTGGTTAGAAATTGTTACCATTTTTCTGAGAAAATGGAGTAGTATTGTACTTGTCTCACCTTTGAGAGTATATATATAAAATTCTGGTGATAGGGCTGTACATAAGTACATTATGTAGTGTTAGATTGGTTAGACCAGAAAAAAATACTTGTGTTTGTGGTTACCCTACTAATTCTATTTTTTGGTGACAACCCTTAAGTTTCTAACATCAAAGTACAAAAATATCGTGGTATGAATTGTACCTCCAAGTATGAAAAGTATGTCTAGAAAAAAAAATTAAGAAAGTGTTGTGATCCAGCTACTTTTTTTTGTTAAGTAACATACCGTAAACATAACTATTTTTTTCAAGCCTTGGTGGGTTTTAGCCATTGCTAATAATTATCAATATCTAAGTGGCCCCTTAGCCCCTAACTTTTTGGGTTTAAATTTTGACCATGATCACCCATGTGTACTCATTTGATATTCAGCAGTATATTAGTATAATATTGACTTAATATTACATTTCTCACCTCCGTGTCTCTTCTTCCATCTTTAAACTGCTACATTTTTTCATTTACCAATGTGTTAGTTATACAGTCCAACCTCTCCAGAGTGGCCCTCCCTTAAGCAACAACCTCCCTTTAACAACAGCATGATCTTTCCCACTGTATTATTAAACTATTAATTTAACCTCTCTAGAGCAACAACCTCCCAACAATGACATAATTTTGCCTTTCCAAAAGGGTGTTGCTTTGGAGAAGTTGCACTGTATTTTTTTCTATAAGATGTTTAATCAGCAACTAAAATCCTCTGTTACAAAGGCCAGTCCATATCTGCCTAAATGTCATGTGGATGTTATATGATGTTCCATTTTTGGATGACTTACATTTTTTTTAAACAATTACTGTAACAATATGTCCCTTTATTGAGAACAGTTATATAATTGTGTTCTGTTTTAATATTCTCCGGGAAATATCACATGACTGTCTCCTTGGCTTATTCCAGTTTCATCTGTTTGCCATGTTTTTTTTCTCAATAGAGATAAATTCAGCACCTGGTGAAGACTTCATTGACATTTTAACCCAAGTAGTTTCCTAAATGTCAGATGTCATTTGTTACAAATGAGATTCTGCTGGTGGAAGGTTTTTGTCATTGGTAATATTGCAGACTTGTCTTGAAGATCTGAATCAAAATATAATCTCTACAAAGAGTACACATTATTAGAACACTTGAAGTATATTGTGTCATGCGGCCTTCCAGTCTTAGATATTAACTTGTCTGCTGGCTTTTTTCTTTGTTGACGATTACATATGGAGAGAAAGTGAGTCTAGAACAATAGCTTCATCTAGGGAACCATTTTGCTGATTTAGCACAAAGTTATTCTAATTTCTATACCAATAATTATGGAGCTTGATTGTATCAAAAGAATCACTTATTTGAACCACTCCATAACCAGAGACTAAGGCTGAGTGTCAAAAGGCACCTGCAATTCAATATCATGTTATTGGGAGGCTGGCTCACAATTGTTACTGTTACACCCTGTTTCAATAACATTTCCCTCAGTGATCATGGACAAATGTTTATTTTGAACTTATGATCAAACAATTTAGAACATATTTTACTTATCTACTGCAATCACTCGTTTTTAAGAAACATGATTTTACATCCAAAATCAGGGTAAAAATCATGATTAAATTGTGTCTGTGATATTTTGTGTTGTCTTAAGTTTATATGTCCCGTGTTAATCATAACTTACTGTGTCTATATATTATAAGGGCCACTGTTGAAATAAGGGAACAGTAATTCCCTCTTTTGTGCCATCCTTGTTGATGTTTCATGTGTAATAGCACAATAACTTTATTTATGATTAATTATTTATCTGATACATTTTAGTGTTTTTAGTGATATAAATTATGTAACATTTCTATCTGTGTATTTTGTGTACTATACTACATGTTTAACATAAATAGATACACAGTAAAACCTCGAGTTTTTGACAACAGATTATCCGAAAACCTGGTGTAATCCGAAAAGAAATTTCGGTCCCAATTTTTTCCCTATATATTTCGTTGTAAAATAACCCTGATTGTCCGAATCGTCTAATCGGAATACCATAGCTTATCCGAAGTGATAATCAGGTCCCCAAACTCTTTTGAATGCGTATTTTCACACCTGTAATCCGAAATTGACAATTAACTCTGATCGCCCAGACTTGTCCACTGAATGATTTCTTTAATGTGTCAAAAGGTGCGAATAACCCTATTTAGCAAAGTATTGTTCGTTAATTGTTTGCAATTTCAGGGACATAATTATCCTGTTATGATGCGAATTTGGTTAGATGATTCTCCTCTAATTTTTGCTTTATTAATAAATTGCTTTTGTAGTATCATAATTTGACTTTAATATGGAATTAACATTAAAAGTGTTCACTTTAATTTTAGGGGTTTGTTAAATTGTCACTATAAATACTAAAATCAAACAATACACAGGATCTCCATAATTGTTACTTGCTTAAGACAACAACGATAGGAGTGATGCTAGTTCGTGTTTGTGACAATGTAATGGAATTTGTTTCGGACTTTGACTTTATTTCAGTGTTTGTTTTTATTGAAAACGTATGCTTACAATATTCTCATGACATGTGTATACATTGTATTTCATTAAATGATCAAATTTTATAAATTTACATGTTCGTCATAATTACTTTGGAGTGTTCTCCCTTTATTTTCATATAAAATAGTCTAGATTTCCATTGCCCCTGATTATTTGAAACCCTTGATTATCCGAAATATTTTTTCGGTCCCGCTGATTTCGGATAATCGAGGTTCTACTGTATATGTATCAGTGTTGGAACTAATTTTTTTTAAAGCACTTGCCCAAACTGTAAGCACTCAATTGAAAATTAACAATTTACCTCCAGTCTGATTACACAATATAAAGAAAGTTCACTTGCCCAATTAGAAAATTACCAGCCTGATGCTTTAAGCTAGTGAGTTAGTGCAAAGACTGATGTACTGGTCATGTGATAGACCTAAGATAAAAAGTCTAAATTTGTTGTAATTTAAGCACTTGCTTTTCTTCACAGGTCATCACAGGTGGCTAATCTGACAACAATTATCTTTTAAACTGCTTTGCTTAATTTCATTCCACATGTTTCTTGGCAAATATTTATCTTACTTTAGACAATACTAGTCTTCTTTGGCTATTTATATTTTGGATGTATAAACATTGAGTCGGGGTCTCTCCTTTGTTTGATAAAAGTGCATGACTCAAAAATTACTCTTAGGATAGGTAACAAGATGAAATGCAAATAACTTTCATTAAAAAATCCATCCACATTTCTGTATAAATTCTGTATAATTCTGTGTACTGCTTTGATTATGAAACCTGTGTCTGATCCATTTCAACAGCCCCTTCTCTGGAACTTCTGCCATCCAGCAGCCTTTTTTTCAACATCTTATGACACTCTCTCATTACAGGCATGGTCTTGGTGATTGCAGACGACCCCTTCAAGAGTCGGCCATCTTGGTTGAGGAAATTACCCAACATCAAATGATTGCCTTGGTAATGATTTATTCCGCAATTATTTGCTTTGTCAACATAAAATGCAATGTACTAGCATTTGGATATTATTTGAATTAGTCTTAACCCTTTGCCTCATAAACATATTTTGGACACTTTGAAATTCAAAGCAAATATACAGAACTTCAATTTTTTTAAGAAAATTGGGTTATTTCTCTGTGACAGAGTGGAAAACGTTGTGGTAAAAGAAGTCATTACCCATTTCAAGCACTGGCTTCTTTTGCTGATGTGTTTTCAAAAGTCGTCTGCTTCAGAATCAGGGAAACACGGTATTAATGAGCAAAGCATTAAGTAATGTGTAATGTAAGTAAACAATTTATTTGGATATGCTGAGTTTTTTTGTTCAACACTGAATAACTTACTTACTGTTTTTAAATTGTGTTGGGTTTTTTTGTCCAAATTACATCAGTTCTCCCTGTCCTTCAACTGAAGATGAAGCCGTGGTCCAGTGGTTAGTGCACTGGACTTGTAACCCAGAGACCCGGGTTCAAATCCTGGTCACAGCAAGTCGTACCGTTGTATGAAAATTTGACAAAAAATGTCAATTTTCCTCCATATGTGGAGTAGTTGCTGGCTCCTTGTGGAAGGGTAAGTTAAAACTGGTTAGTATACTGTCCAGGAAAACCGGTTGGGTGAACCGGTCACCACATATAACTGAAAAAATTGTTATACCCCAGTGACAATAAGTCACATAAAAAAAACAAACAACAGAAGATGATACATTTAAGGACTTCTGTAATCTTATTTGCATGGAACAATTGTCTGATGCTCGTAATACTAAGACTAACCTTTTGCCAGTTTAAATGTGATGGTGGTTGCATTATACATGATTAAAAGTTTTCCGGAATTTTCCAGAACTTCTGGTTTTCCCAGGTCTGGGCCCAAGTAGGTTTTATTGTTTCCACGACACTGAGGTAATAGTTTCTGGGTTTTTGAAAATTTTCAACTTTTACCCATGCATTATAAAGTTATCAAAGAGAATAAGAAATATTGAAAACCAGTCTGAAAATAAGTGGTCTTTATATTGAAGTGATCGCAGTTTAAGGTATTACTGTATAAATGTCAAGTTTAAGTGCAGCAAATAGGGGCAGCTATATGAGAATATGAAACATAAAACTCTGGGTTTTGCTCTGTCTGAAGAATTTGATAATTCAATTATTATTTGTGTCTTTATTTGTTTACTTTTATTGACAGTTGTACAAGGCATCAGATGTTGCCAGTATGAGAGGTGCGAAACTCATTGGAGTGGAAGATATATTATTTTTGATGAGAAAAGATAAGGTAAGAAAATTTAAGTATGTGTTTCAACTCAAAATCAGCTGAATTTGCTTTTTTTCATTCTCATTTGATGTTTGGTATGGAAATAAGACTGTCGATATATATAGTCGAACCTCTCTAATACGAACCTTTCCGATCTGGAATCCTCTATAAACTGAACACATCCCAATTTTTTTATTACATATGTAATGTTAAAAACACTATGTAATCCAGAGCCTTTGTATTCTGAAAACCTCTTATCCGAACATTTTGTCTGTTCAAACAAGTTTAGATTAGAGTGTTCTACTGTACGATGATCTACTTGTTATAATAAATAACTTGCACCAGTTTGATTCAGTATTCTTCCGCCAATGAAACGGCCACTTTCAAACGCTTATAGGGTGAACTTCACGGAATCAACATGCCAAAGTGAAGAGATGGTTGTTGACTTGATGATTTTGTTTAATTGTATGTGAGAACAACATTCCAGGATTACACTTTTGTGCTGGATGAAAATATGAAATTTTTGCTTCATTGTTTTCAATTGTACAACACACTCATTGGTTATGTCTAGTGTAATGTCTTAGCTATCTGTAGACTGTGTTGAACAAACTTGGTGCAGAAACTGTCATTTCTGGCATTCCAACCTTTGTTTATGTATCTATATATATGATGAATGTGGTTTTTGTCCGTGTCAAGCTTGTACGCTATCTCAACTCCCTACTACCCCCCTACAGTTGGCGCATAAATATATCAGTCAGGTAACAGTAAATGCGACAATTTTTTTTCTGTCCTTTTGCAATTTTGTCCTGGATGCAGGCAAGAGACTTAAGCTGGAGACTGTCAACTGAGTTGACACTAAGCCCAGAAAAATGTTTTATTAGATTCTTATTTTGGACAGAATTAACTCAGTGAAAATTGTGGTTGCCTATTACGAGCATCGATATGACGAGCTCTTGGCTTATCTCGAGGAGATCTTGAAGTCCCGTCATTTTTTGTTCTTAGTTGTATATAAATTTCCATGTTTATTACGAGCATCGTTATCTCGTTATTTCGAGCACAAATCATGGTCCCTTGACTTATTTTTAAGCGTTAATTACCTTGATTACCTCGAGGGGTGTCATTTTGGATATCGTACGCACCTGTGCACTGGCGATCGCCGTGTTTTCTACACATTGTTAAAGTTACGCAACAAAAGAGCAAATCTTAAACGAATACTTTGTTTTTCATACGTCGTTAAAGCTACACAATAAAAGAACGAGTCTTAATCCGATACTTTGTATTTCACATGTTGTGACATAAAATGACAATGAAACATGTACATGTATTTGTTTGTTGTAAGTTTGCAGTAAAGTTAATAATTATTGAGAATTTAATCAGGAGACCTTAATTATGAGAACTAAATGACAAATTTGAGAAGCAGATACTGATAAAAACAGAGACAAATCTTTTATTAGCATGCTTCATGCATACCACTTACTGCTATCCGTACGCAGAAAAATATCACATTTTGCTACAGACGTATGTAACACATGTATCTTTCACGATGTGTCACTATGACGTTTCACCGCATGTCAGTGACACGATATTCGGACATGACATTGCACAATTGAAAACACGAAAAAATCGTGGATAAAGTACTTAGAAAAAATGATCAATATATATTTCAGCAATCAACTATCATGTTTATTCACCTTAGACATCATAGAGAACAATTTACGTAAGCATTTGGTATTATTATCGTAAACACGCCCATTTATGCGCATGATGCACAGCTTATTTTCAGTCCACAAGCAAAAACCTCGTTATTACGAGCACTCGGTTTATCTCGAGCATTTCGTCTGTTCCAGTTTTGCAATTACATTTTTTTTACAATGTGATATGAAATCTGGTAAATGTATTGTAACAGGTTAAATTGAGACGATTGTTAAGGTATATGGATATGAAGGATTTGAAGGCATCAATTCATCGTAGTACAAGTGTGGACGATGAGGAAAGTATTGAAAGTGGTAAGTATCGTCTTATCTGGGTAAAAATGTTTAGTTTCCTTCTGCGAGTTTGTAAATTGAATTATGGTGTTAAACTTGAGTTAATAGCCATCTGTGAATAAAGACCACCATATGTGAATTATGACTTTTGTTCCAATAGAATAATCTGAAAAGTTTCAGATTTCAAGTTAAACACTGAGACTGTACTTCTCTTGTTTTTGTTGACTTTTTGCTCAACTTGAATGGTATATTTTCATTTTTCAGTTGTAAGACTCGTAACTGTATTGTACTATCAGATGTGGTTTAGGTCAGTCAGTAGATTATTGGAAAAATTATTTTTCAGGTCTAGTCTAAAGTATGATTTAGTGGTTCTGTTTTTTTCTGTGGATTTCTGCAGATTTGATGATCACTGGATCATATTAGTGAAATGTCTAAAGATGTATTGAATGTGTGGAGGTGGAAATATTGAGTGAATAGGCCATTCTCCTCAAAATTCTCATTGAACAAACACAGATGCATTGTCATTGTCAGTAGAATTACCAACACTTGTACTTGTCCAATTATTCTATCTTAACACTTTTTTGTTATAATGCGCACCCTCTGTTCAGTGACCAATCATACTACAGTTAATTAGGAATGTGAGTAAGATCATGCATTTCTGCAGAAAACCCATTTTTTGCTAAAGAACTTAGAAACATAGCAACACCCTTGTGGAGAAGCAAAATTATGTTGTTGTTGTTGTTGAAAAGTTGTTGCTCTAGAAAAGTTAAATCAATAGTTAAATCATACAGTGAGAAAAATCATGCTGTTGTTGAAGGGAGGTTGTTGCCCAAGAGAGGGCCGCTCTGGAGAGGTTCTGTATGCGCTTAAATGTGATTAACGGAATAATTTGTCAGAATTGTAAAATATTTCACTGATATGATGTATACCACTGCTGTAAGAAATCTTCTGTGAAGTTACATTAAAAAAAAAACAAATTTGAGAAATTTGAACAGTAATGAGAATAAAGCTTCAATTACTGTGTGTTTTGACTGGAAATATTATCTTCAGATTCCTTACTGTACATGATATTGTATTGAATTCTTGATTCTGGATCTTAATTATGATTTATTTCTACATAGACATATATAAGTCCCTGTGGATTTAATGTTGAAATATTTAATGGTTGTATGATTGGATGTGAATGTCACACACCCTGAGTCTGGTCCTGTGACATTTGACTTTGTCCAGGAAATTGTAAAATGATATTTTATACCAGTAATATTTTAGGTGTGGTATTTATTTCTGATACATTTACGTTTTTAGGATTGATTTCATGTGCGTTGGTGAAAATCATGTGATAAATGTATTCAGAATCAGCCAATTAATGGATTTGTCGAATTCATCCTTGATATTAATGGATTTGTCAAATTCATCCTTGTTGACATTTTCTGATTGTATTTTATTTTTTTCAATTTTTTAATTAATGTGATATCTGCTATGTGATATTACATAATCTAGATGACAAGAAATTTGCTGTGTAAGAGACATAATGTTCATCCTTATGAATGTAGGTCTTATGTGAATATAATAAACCCAATGAAAGGCTGGTACAAAATATTCTCTATTTAATGTCCCCACCCTTTTAAGCACTGTGGTGCTTTTTCAGCAGTAAAAATACAATTCAACTCAGCAAAAGCACTTGCAGTAATTTAATATCCAAAGTCAGTTGTGAAAACACAAATTAAATTATATACGTCTAACGAAATAAAATTTCAGTTTATGATTTTTGGAAAAAAATTATGGAATTATTACCTCTATTAAATGCCCTACTTTTGCCGAATGTTATGCTGGGGGGCATTTATTGGGAAATGTCTGGTTACGTTTGTTGAGCATTTTGATTCACAAGTTTAAATGCATTGTTTACAAGGACAATTGTTGAGTTCTCTATTCTTGTTTTGTTGTGTTAATTCATTGATGTTTAAGAGGATAAGTCTTCATGGTGTTTTAAACCTGCCAAAGTGCGTGTGATCATAATTTAAGCCTGGAAAGGTTTTACAATGTAAAGTACAAACACACATTTTCACCTTGTCCTATGTACTTTTCCTGCCTTCTTTTACATTACTTATTTTATGCTTTGTTTGTACCTGAAAAATTAATGATGACAAGTCCTAAAATATGCTATGTAATAAAAAAATGCTGTTGTTAATGTTGTAGAAATGTGTATGGAAGGCTCTTATTGATCTTATTACGTTTCAACATTAATTAAACTTTGACATTAAACATCTGCAGCTGATGCTAAGCCACAGCAGCCAAGCAGGAAGAGGAGGAAGATTTGTTATGATTTTCTGTCATCTATTGATCAGACAGGTAGGATGGTTTAAGTATTATTATATTTAATAACTACAGATAAATTCAAACTTTTATTACATTGATTCATTTTTCCTTAGTGTGACATGGTTCTGACAAAAGTAGGGATGGATTTGTCTGATGGAATCTGATATCAAAATGGATTTATTATAATACTTGTATTCATTCAGAATAAAAATATTGATTACCCCATTATAGGAAATTGGCTATCAATTCTCATATTTGAATCTATATATGTGAAAACTTCAATAGTCTCTGGGAAGTATATTTGGAAGCTAAATGGGATTTAATTTATAAGATTTTTGTTTTTTCAAGTGGACCCTTAAATATCCTTATTTAGAGGACAATATTTTAGTTCTGTACCTGTCTGCCCCTTTTGTTTGTCCCCACAGGTAGATAAATAATCTTATGGTAGATAGAGTTTTATTTTTACATTCAATGTTTACGCCTGCGTGATAAAGATTACATCAACCAACAAATAAGATTGATTTAACCTCATAAGGTGAATGCAAAATAGGAGAAATTTTATTTTCATTTTAATCAAAAGCATTCAAGCTCAACTGTGAATGAGTCATACAAGTTAGTAGGAAACATTTGTTTTTGTTTTATGCTGATTTTGTTTATTTCAAGGTGAATTATTGGATCTGTTTGATGACGATGAATCGCATGATGACATCAAATATGAACGTCTCTTGGTTAGTATTGATTATGATAAGGGGGAGCCTCAGTAGTTGAGTTATGTTCTCTAACTTGTAATCACTAGCCCCTCATTGCTGTGAGTTCAAATTCCAATTGGGACCAGACAAATTTCACATGTTAAGAAGCTGTCCAGGTAGTTTATGAAAGGTCAGTGGTTCTAGCCAGGTGTATACCTGGAGCCTTCCACACCATTAAAGCTGGAAAAGTTTCCAAATAACCCTTCTTGTTGATGTGGCATCAAATCTCAGTGAAAGAAAACATGGGTTATACAATGATATGTAATCCAGAATATAGTTACAGTGAGTTCCTGGAGATCTGAAATATTAGTTGTCCATATGTCACTGTACTTATCACATCAAAGTAAAAAAGGACTTGGTTAGGGGATAATAATTACTTTACTTACAATACTTCATATTAGATCTACAACAGAACAGTGCTCCCTCCTGTAACATAACCTTCAAAGACTGATTCCTTATGAGAAATGACAATAAAAGGCACATATACACATAATAAAAACTCCTGTCATGAATGTATCAATTCCCTTAGAATAACAACTCTCTCCAAAGAACGACACTTTTTTGCGAATCTGACAAGTGTTGCCCTTCAGAGGGAGCACTGTATCTGAATTCAATAAAACCGTGTTATACTGTATTCTGATTATTTTCATTCTGGCTTGCACGTTATACATGGTTATTTTCATATCTTTAATTTCCTGTTCTGGAAGTATTGACTGACTGAGTAACTTAGTACACTAAACAAATATAAAAATGCATTATTTGTTCCAATAGTAAAGTTGCAATGTTACACATATTGGTGAAAATACACATCGTGAACCAGTCAATTTAAACAGAACTAGAGAAATATCAAATAGACAAAAATACACTAACCTGATCATATTTGCCTTTTATAAACCAGTATTTAAGTGTGAAATTTGTTTTAATTCATTGAGAGAGTTCTGATTGATAAAACCATGAGTGTCTGAATTTCAACAGAATATAAAAACTCTCAGTATGAACTGTTCTGTTTTTATAAGACATTGTATAAGATTGTTATGTGGACAAAGTTTTTGAAGTCGGTGTAAGCATTTAATTAATACACCGTGAGATTGACACACATTATGTTGATTCCCATGTTCTGGGGTTAATTTGTATATGAATAAATGATTTTGGTCAAGAAGTGTTTGGGTTTCAGAAGTCTGAGGTTTTCGAAATTCAGAAGTTGAATTTAGAACCAAAAATAATGGAACTGCAGGAAAAGGTCGATATTCCAGGAATTCCTGTTTTCCGATGTTTCAGTTTTCAGAGGTTTCGCTTTATTATTGTTAAAAGATCATAACATAGATTAATGCATTATAAATATATGTGATTAATGAATATAATTAGGATAAAGATGATCTTTTTTTGATGATTTATGTTTCTATTCTTGACAGAGAGCGGATTTAAGGTCAAGATGTTTGGATCCCAAACAATATTTAGAGTTCTGTGTAGCCAGACAGGCAAATTTCAGTAAGTTGTCTCATATTACCACATATTGTCCAGTATTTAACAATGAACTAGATTGAAATTTTATTCCTTTCAATATATTTTTTCACCAAGAAATATAAGATTATCAAAAATTTATGACAACATTATTGACCTGACAATTACAATGTTAACTTCATTTTCTTTTTTTCCTTGCATATTCTGTAGAAAAGAGTTAAGCCTCTAACTATTCTGTGTTAACAGTGGTCTACATCACCGGTATATTACTGAAGCTTATAAAAAATATATTAGAACTATCATTTATTATTTTTTTAACTGTGACCTTGGTTGCGTGGTTAGTGCACTGGACTTGTTACCCGGCAATATGGGTTCAAATCCAGGTCAGGACAGGTCATACCATTCCATGAAAATTTGACAAAAATGTCAATTTTCCTCCATATGTGGAGTTGCCAGCTCCTTGTGGAAAGGTAAGTCAGTACTGGTTAGTGTACAGTCCAGGAAAACTGGTATGGTAACTGAAAAATTGTTGAAAAATGGTGTTAAACATAAAAACAAAAAAAAACAAATATTTTCTTTATTTACAGGTAGAAAATACAAGTCTCAGAGGTTTAAGGACTGGTTACTGACTGGAGTTAATATTGATATCAAACCTAATTTGCATGCTCTTGAACTTATTTCATATCTGGCGTATGAAACCATAGCACAGGTATGTTCATTTATCTTTTAGCATCTGATATACAGTAAAACACAGTTATATTGAACTCACATGGACCTGAGTAATTACTTCATCATATCCATATTTTACTGTATTTATTACATTGTAAGAAAGAAAAAGATATTTGAGGAAATATAATTACTTCACTTTATCCAATGTTTCACTATATCTGAGTTAATTACGACTGTGTTTTACTGGACAAGTTTTTGTTATAAGATTTGTGTCAGTTTAAACATAGTCTGTGTTACATATTTCATAATCTTGTTCATGATATCAAGTAACAAACAGCTTATGTGATCCCTTGATCATTGTCCATAGTCCAAAAAAATGTTAATAACTTGCAGTAAGGCAAGATTTCCATGGGCCTACATGGTTGTTTCTGTCTCTTACTAGCAATTACTAGCCCCTTACAACATTGAGTTCAAATCCTATCCAGGACCAGACAAATTTTTTACATGCGGAAGCTGTCAAGCTAGCCTACAGAAGGTCAGTGGATCTACTCAGGTGTACGCCAAGTGTCTTTCTCCCCCGTTAAAGCTGAATCAGTTGCCCCATGACCATGGCTGTTTTTGTGACATTTGTATGGCTGTTTGTGTGAAATGGTTCAAAATTTTCTATCGTTGATTATTTCACAGTTTATTTGCAATGTATTGTATTGTATGAAATAGAATTGTTTGCTAGGTAGGGCAACAATGAATGAATCTTCTTACAGACTTTAAGGATGATTTTCCATGACTTTGAAGCTTCATAATCATTTTAAGAACAAAGAAAACATTCAAATTTATTACCTTTTTATTTCATGTTCACTATACATATCACTGATCAAAATTTGAATCAATCACTAAACTATGATTTCATTTAGTCTCAACAGCTACTTTACTATGTATAGCCAGCTACTTTAGTCTAAGTTTTTTTTATCTTTTAGGTCTTTTATGACAACAAATAACTTTCAAAATCTTAAAAATCTCTGAGAAATACAGGTTTAAAATATTGTAAAACCAGAGCTATTGATTATCAAAGGGAGGGAACTCATACTGATAAATAATCATATTGGCCCGAGTTACATCACATCACTGTGTGTGCAAATCAAATTTGTAACAAATCACTAGACAGCATAAAACTTGCCTGTAAAGTAGTTGTCAGTGTATCCATAAAAATATATGTTTGTTGTAATTGTTATTTAGTGTCTAGACATAAAAATTATAAAAATTACATGTACATTGTATTTGAAATGTGATAAATCATTTAAATTGCTTAAACAAAAATGGATACATATAACTCAACATTGTAAGCATGGTTTAGAAAGAATATGATGATGAAATGTGATAAGATAAATTATGCGATTCTGTACGTCTTTATTTTACTTTCATCTCTACTAGTTAGGTATAGCATATTTAATGAGTCATTGTATGCAATAGCATTGACCATCTTTGGCTGTTTTGTTGTCTTTTTATTGTATCCTTGTTGCATATAATGAATCTTTTGTCTCAATGGTGGAATCCAGTAAAATGCTGAGTCATTGTAAACATAAATATTGTCCTCATTGTCAGATGCCACCCCCTGTGGGGAACCCCCTTCAAATTCAAACACAGTCTTTCCTGTTCTCATGCTGACTCCTCGAACTCTACGGTGTTGGGCCTCAGACACAACAATCTCTTCAAATTTCATGGTTGCACACATGAAAAATGGACAAGTGAAACAGGGTTCTGCCAAGGGATTCAGAAGTAAAGTTTGTACAATCTTTCCATTAGATTTAAGGATTTGAACTTGGTATTCAAGGTCATCCCTCTCAGGGTGTGAATCTAATTTCATTCCAGCTGCAATTGTTAAGTTTTTGTCATACAATGGACACACAGCTGTGGTGAAACAATCCCCTTCAGTGTTAAAACCACCCTTTTTAGCCAATTTTGCTGATGAAGCACAACCCTGTAGATTTAATTTGTATATTAGAATGTCCTTGAAAGATTTGTTATTCTTGCCTCCATCATCGTCTCTTTTAAAGGACACGACAACGTCGTAATCTCTCGAACAGATAGAACTTGGTTGGAATTTGTCGTATTCAATGTCTCCTATACACTCAAATTCTTGGTCATATAATATAAGGCTGTTCTGAGTGATTGTCACGATGAAGTCATCCACACTGATGCACCCAATGATATTTCTCTGTGACAGTGCTACTTCTTCAACTTTCATGTCCTTATCTTCCAAGGTTGCCACTGGAAGTGCCTGCAACAGATAAATATAATGCAATTGTAGATTGAGCATAAAATCGTTTTAGCAAATGTAGCTTATGGTTGTGTTGTGTTAATTGATTACCTTAATTCCAGGCATTAATCAATTAATAAACAACTTCTGAAAATATCAAAATAATTGTGAATTTAATTAATTACTCAAGTAGTTTACTCCATGTTTGTTTTGTCATGAACACAAAACATAGATAACAGTGAAACCAAACATAATGTATTTACTTACCATGAAAAATTGAAAATCAATCATCAGGAATTTCAGATCAACTACAGTGTGACTTGTTTAAATTTGTACTTGTTTGCAATGGAAATTTTTGAGTGGGAGACTTACTTAATTGTCGATGACCTTAAATTTATCATGCAGGCTTACTTTCCTATTAGCTAGCTTGCGGTATTGATTGAATTAATCAAATGTGAATTTATCATCTAGTTCCACCTGATAAAAACACTAACCCAAACTTGTATATTAAATTGATTGACAATATTTTTCATTTTCTTGGTAAGTTTACTTCCTTATTAACAAAGCTAGTAAGAAATAACTTGTATTAATGACCACTTTGGGATGGAGGCCCCCATGTGAACATATGGCCTTCAATCAATTTATAGGGTAACTTTACCTCATATAAAGTGACACTTATAGAATGAATAAATTAATTAATGAATTCTTAGAAAAAAGATTAAATTCACTTAAATTACCCTTAGACAATGGACCAAATTCACTGAGAGTAAATTACCCACAGAAAATGAACTATTTATGCCTAAAGGTTGTATGTCACTCACTTGGAAGAACTTTATCTAGAAGTTAGACTGTAGTGTTATAATTACCTGTTTAATATGAACATTTTTGGTGAGAGAGTTATGATGTGGTCGCTTCAACGGTAGTTTTTTCCCTTTAAGCATTTTATGAATCTGTGTATGAGTTGACATACATAACGCACACAGGTAGACACAACACTGTTCACACCAGGATTTTGCTGGCTTGTTTCGTCCTACACACGGATCACAGAACAATTCAGCATCTTCATCTTCGGTCTCCTCAGATGACACAGCCTGAACTGATCCACCAGATCCCATACTGTACAATGTCTATCCCCACAAAATGTGGCCAACTTTAAATGTACAAAACTTTACAGCACAGCTCAACAAATCCACTCATCTGCTCGTAATTACGAGAAGAAATTGACCCAGGAATTTTTAGCTGGTTTCATGCAGGACGAGTAGTCTGAAAAAAAATTGTCGAGCCCTGTACAGTGATAGTATTATCTATTATGTTCTCTTGTGAAGAAATAAATACAATTTACAGCTTTATAAAGAGTTATTGATAAAGTTATAGCCGAGAAGAAATAAATAGAATACAGTGGTGTTAAAAAATCCCGGTCAATAATGATAATTAAATTACACAAGTGCCAACAGTAGGAAATATCCCTCTATTGAATATGTATTTCTTTACCTCGCTGCTTCACATATGATTTAAAATAGTATAGTTGAAAACGTTTAATTTAGTTGTTTATTGTTACATGTAATTCAGTACAAATAAATTATGTCTTGGCTTAATTTCTAGATTTTAATTCAAATTGCATAATTGCCAATACATTGTATACAGTAAGAACACAAATTTGTGAACTCCATACGATCCAGTATTATTATATAACAGTATAATGTGGTAGTTCTCCTTAATTAAGTCTTCAATGTGTTCACTTTGTTACACTTTTTGTTTTCCCTTGTTTCAGAACTATTTACTTACGTGGTTGATCAAATGTTTATTTAACTGTCATATTTTAATAATATTTCATGTCAACTTGAAAATAATTCACATATTTTAATGTGTAATTAAAAATACTGTATTAGGTCCTTTATAAAACTAATATTTTTTCCATTTTCTCTATAAGATAATTGATATATGTCCATTACAGAATTTTATTTTTACACTTCACTTAGTATTATTGACATTATTTAATCGTTAGTTGTTAAGACTTCTGAAATGAAAAGAAGTCAGTATTGGTTTTACTAACAGTGCTACCTAAATTACGGGTTAAATTTAAACGTACTATATCAGGTGTGTAAAGGAGTTATTTAAGTTTGATCCACTCTCACTGATAAGGTCAGTGTTAGCTTAATTACCGTATTTATACCATGGAGTAAGTATTACTATTATGTAATTAAATATTTTGCACTGGGTGTGTAAACTTGTATGAGCTTATTCAATAAAACATTTTCATTCTCAGTCATTTTGAATTCCTTGTGACCTGAATAATTACTTACTCTATCCATAGTTTATTATATAATGAAAAATTACTTAACAGTGAAATAATGAGGAGTATATTTCTTGAAAAATAAATAATTCACTTTATCAGATTCTTAACCAATTCTGAGTTCACTAAAGCCACGTTTTACTGTGTTTTTTTTATTAAATTTGTTCAAGGCAGTTCAGTATTATTAGTAACTTTATATTTTCACGAAAGATATTAATTTATTTTTTGTAACAATCTAAATATTGTTTAAAAATTATACTTCATTCTCCTTTAGAAAGCAAGATATCTTATTTGTTTTTATCTTAATTGGTATTTAGGATAAAAGCTATTTGTTGTTAATCATAAAAGGTACTTACCCCTAATTGTTCAAGGTAGTATGTTTAAATCATTCAGAATGTAATCATATATACAAAAAAACATGTTTAAAGGTTTTTATTATAACAAATGTGGTACATGTAATTTTAGCCTTGGAGTTTTAATGTATGAATGTCACTTTTGTTCTATTTGATACCATATACTGTATTATTCTCATGTAAATTTTATGTTAACATGTAACTTAACTCTGCTATTTTCTTAATGACTATGTATTGAATTGTATTATTCTCTGGGGTGATATCACATTTAAAATCTGATTTATTAATTATCGTTTAATTGTTGTGTTTGTTCAAATTTTTTATATTGGTACAAAAAGATTGATTGAATGTATGTTGTAAAAACATAGATATTACACTGGAAACCTTGTTTGGTTGTTAGAAGGGTGGAGTCTTGATTTAGTTAACTCTTAAGTAGTTAAGTTAGCTATAATGGAAGAACTCAGGTCTGTTGATTAAAATGCTGACAGATCAGTCTGATGGCATTATATGTAGATATTTATATTAAGTCCTTTGTCTCCCACTTCTGATGTATACTATTTATGTGTTTGAATTGATTTTAACAGACAAAAATTGGGGAGCAGAATGATGGGTTAGTACAGATAGGTGGCTTGTTGGGTTAACTGTCCTTCATACATAACATAGAATATGTTGATAAAATTTATGGTGTTGTACAAGATTGAAACAAACAGGCTAGGAAACAAAACCTGTTTATAGATAATCTTTTGTATTCTGTGATACTGTCCAGGTAAAATAAGTGCAGTGCATGTAATGATCTATTCAAACTCTCAGCAAACAGTAAAGTCAAAAAATACAATGTACTTAAAAAGATACAGATCACCACAGGAATCGTTTATAGGGATATTCGAAGTTGTCAGTTTGATTAGACCAGTTCTCTTAAGGCCACAAAAACTCTGGTTCCCACTAACAACCCCAAAATTGCAGTACAGGTACAACATATGTCAGCAAAACTATTTTTTTCTTCTATATTTTATTTGTAATTCAGAGATTTTCATATGAAAATAATAATATTGACATGAAGAAAATTAATCGACCATATCTGAAAAAATTTTGGGGTAGGCTGAAAAAATAGGATCAGGTGTGATAGTGGACAACTGGAACCTTTTTTACACCTAATGTGATAACATTTTTTTGGTTTATGATTGTGTTCTGTAATACAGGTATACCAAACTGATATTGTGTCATGAAAGACTGTGATAATACAGTCTATATCTGTATTTCTTCTTACAGATTGTAGATCTAGCTTTACTAGTTAAACGAGATATGATGTCTGAACTCTGTGACCCAGCAGTACAAACTTTACCCAGTATCAGCCATAATCTCAATCAGACGTCTGCAATGAAAGCTGTAATGGGACAGACACAGCCGACAATCAACCTCACTTCTCCTACTGCTGTAAGTTGTCACAATTATGCATCAACTACAGTGTTTCATTTTATCTTGATCAGTAACTTGATGTCATCTCAAAGACATGTTTTACTATTTTACTAACCCAAGAGGACGTTTTTTGGGGGTGGGTTGGGGTTTTTTTTATTAATTATTTTATTGTCCCCGTCATTGGTAACAAGAGGGTCGGGAATTCATCCCATATGTACCTTACAATGACAAGATGACAAAACAAACATCACATATGTGCAGAAAGAAAAATCAAGTTACAAATTTGTAGAAACATAACAGTTTTAATATTTTCTCATATAAATACACAATATACATTCAATCAATAAGTGGACATTTTAATTTACTGGTAATGAATGTCTGTTGAGGCTGTCAGTATAATTTTTGACTTCATAACAATAGTGTTTCAGATGGATAGTGAATTTGTTGGACTTTGTCTAATGTTCACCATGTCTCACTATTTGTGTGATTGTTTTGTATATTATTTTGTATAAAATCCTGCCAGATATCTTGTGATGTTACTTGTTTTTGTAGAGTCCCCCACCCACTCCCTCTATACCTGGTTCCACTGTCCAGTCAGGAAATTTATCCTCTAGTGGGAGCCAGAGTGCTAGCCCAGCAAGCAAGTTGAAGTCTAAGAAAAAGAAGAAGGTATTATCTCTGACATTGATCTAAAACTTCTCAATTATCACGTTTAGATATCTAAAAATTTTCACATAACTGTCTGTTGACTTATATACAGATGATTTACGAATGTCTGTGATTGAAAGTAAAGTAGCATACTTCCTGAAGTCATTTATTATCTGGCTGAGGCATTTTGTATTGGTGATTTACAGTGGTGTAACTTTTAGGAGGTGTTAACTAGAGTTTAATATTAATCATGTGGTCACTTGCAAATAGATTAGTACTAGCAGGCTTTCCAGTGATACTATGTTTTCCTAGTTTTTTTTAAAGTAACCCTAGTTTTTCCTAGTTTTTACTAGTTTTTTTAAAATGCTCTTAATTTTTCCTAGTTTTTTTAAAGTGTTCCTTGTTTTTTTCCTAGTTTTTTTTAAATGTTCCTAGATTTTCATGAAACTTCCTGGTATTCCTATTTTTGTCCATTATTTAATTTTTGGAAAAAGTCTATAATGATTAAATGTGTTAAAGAGTAAAAATTGCTGTGAAGGTCAATCAGGATGTTTAGCTGACAGTCTGTGTTGCTGACTGTGTGGTCTGATGTCACTGGTGCATGGTCCAGTCAGTAGCAGATGATGAGAAAAAGTTTGGACTATGCATAAATGATGCCCACAAGTGACTGAGAAACAGAAGCACAGTTATGGTCAGCTAAGCAGTCCCATAGCATATGTTGGTTGTAAATATTGGAAAAAAAGGTTACAAAGGTTACTTATATGAATAATTTCATGTTTTTATCTCAACATTACCAATTTTTTTTCTAGTTTCCTAATAGTTTTCAGTGAATTTCCTAGTTTTCTCATAGGCTTATAGATAATACTGCTAGAAAGCCTGTACTAGTGGGTAACACAGAATCACTGGTCAGGTACTTAATGGAAATTATATTAAAATAAAATTGCATTAGTTTCTACAAATTTCATACATATAAACAAAGTGATAATAAACCCAGGTGTCCTATTTTGGGTGAGGAAGAAGCTTTTGGGGACCAAACTCCCATAATGTAAATTGACAATTATCTGCAGTGTTATTCTCAAGTAGAAATGTGCCGGACTTTCGTCTGAACTTAACTTAATTTGCAGTATCAAAAAGGAAATCTTTTGCAAATAACACCAAACCATTGAAGTGTTTCTTTTTAGGTTTCTTTATTTTGATATTTATTTGGAATAAGGGTCCTTTAGATACTTCCTTGTACCACTCCCAATCTATACATAAAAACCATTAAGATGTGTGATATTTCTTTTATGTGCATAAAACTCATTATATCCAGTATATTAAGTTTATGTTTTTATACTTTCAGAGTTTACCTAACTCTCTAGAAGCACCTGTTAGTAAAGCTATCCAACCCTCAGATATACATGAGGCAATGAGAAGATACCTGATGTTTATAGGACCTTTTGCTTCTGAGCTGGTAAAATTTTAAACTCTGTAGTTCCATCTCTACAATAAGCAGCATAATCTCTCCACTACCACTCCTTTAAGACTTATGTCAGACATACAAATTTCTTCACTACCTTCCTCATTTAAGACTTATGACAGACATACAAATTTCTTCATTACCACCCTCATTTAAGACTTATGTCAGACATACAAATTTCTTCACTACCACCCTCTCTAACACTGATCATGCTGTGTTGTATGTTTTATTGTTTTCACATTCGGTGTCTTTCTTTTTCAGAAGTATAATTCCTTGGTTTCACCTAAGTTCATTACTCTAAGCTTATAGAGAATGGACAAATTGATATTTTGATGTATTACTACATGAACTGGCCAGTACGTTGTGAAGATAAAAATCACTGTGATGAACTGTATATGTTGTACAAGACGTTACCTTGTTTTATAATGTGCTTATAGTGTTTGTACTATTAATCAACACCCTCATTCAAACCTGAGTTAATGACTCCAATAGTGGCCACTTTGAAAAATAGCCACTCTGTCACTCATTTATTAACAATACTTAATTCTTTCCAGTGATGACCTTAGCTTACAGGTTTGACCATTACTGTTGTAATCAATGATGGAAATAATCCTTAAACTTGTATTATTCGTGAAATTTTCATTGTAGGGTTTGTTAATGTCTCATTTTGTTGATGATTTCTTACAGTACAGCTCCTGTGTGAATGAAACATCTATTATCCCTAAAATTATAAAATAGAAGTATTTGGCATAGATTTAGCATTCATTGACTTACTCGAATACTATTATCGGCTCTTAAAGATAGAATGTCAATGTATATATTTGATCTTGTAATATATCTTTGTTTGTCATGCTTATCCTGCCACTAAGGGATATTAGTATGAATATCACCATTCCTTTTGTCAGCAGCTCCATATTCAATGTATTGTTTAGTTGAGTATGTTTAACTACCACAAGATTATGTGTTAATGCTTATTTCTGAGGAGAATCACTGTTTCATCTTTTATTGAGTTCAACATTTTATTATAAAATTGTTTATGTATGACTTTGAGCTATGCAAATGATGACTGTTATTTTTATCTATTTTGTATTTGAAATATTGATTATTTCATCATGAAATTGTGTACCTGTCACTCTTATTATGATGTACAATGTAAATAAATAAATATCTAAAATGTCTGTATTTTGGTATATATGAATAGGAGTACAGTAATACCTTAATATTAACACCATCTTGAGGATCTAGTGTGTTGGTCTTAATATTAAAGTGGTGTCATTAATTAGTTAAAATAGAGAGGAAGTTTTGAATACTGATCTAAAGCTGAGCAGTTGTTATAATGAGGTGGCCACTTAGTGTATCTCAATGAAACGTGTAAACATGTAGCTCTTACATACACAAATAATATGGACTACCCCAGGTTCCGAGGCTATAATATGACATTTAAGAGGTCTAAAACCAATTTTTCACTTATGTTCCCACACTTTCATCAATTAAATAATGGTATTGATATGATACGCAATTATTAATTGCATTACTATTAAATCTGAATATTGGCTTTAATAAATAACAAAGTTACATCTTTACTAACATCTCTTGGGTATTTTTAATTTATTCAATCATAAAAACAATAATAACATTGACATTTAATAATCAAAGACAAACAACTGGCCTTCAAAATGTTATTCCAATACAATAACAATTATAAACTGTGCAATTATTGTACAACCTAGACTTTTGTACCAGACAATATTAGCACTTATCAACTGAACAGACTAAAGTACCTGCACCAAGAGTCATGTATTTAGATACAGAAATATCAGATTAACATGTGTTTAAAAATACAATGAACTGCAACTTAAACTCGATCTCATGGTACCAAACTAAATAAAAGCAATGTGCTTCTCACAAATTAAATTAATTTTTTGGAAATGTTGGCAGTGTCTCGGAATAAAATTTTAAGATGTCGAGATTCCTTCCACAATGTACTTGAAAAATGTAAGACAATTTTCCTGGATATCAAACAAAATACAATGATAAATACAGGTGCATCTTTTTTGTATCATACAATTAATACCTGTGATCATAGGGGCCTGTGATAGATAGACATATCTTTATGTTCCCATTTATCAGTGGACCCCAGTAGACACTACAATGTTGACACACCCATTCATATCTAAATCATAAAACAAACAACTGTACACTAGTATTCCCACTATAAACATCACATGGCACTAATTCTAACTAATGTACACTACCTTAATAATATTCAAACAAAAAACATGGGACAGTTTCCAGCACATGTATTGAAATTGTGGGACATTCTTTCTGGGTTCATAAATAAACAGGCTTGATAATGGTGTTAGCTTATAATGATGTATTAAAATGATTACATCTGCATATCGTTTATCAATGAGCAATTATCCTCTGTTTCACTCTGACTTCTTCAATGACTGTTTATAACTGAAACAGAGAGTAAAATATGTAGCAACAATGGTTTCATTAAGAACATGTGTAAATAGGAAGCATATTTCAAACTGAGATGATTTCACTAAGAAAAATGCTACAGCCTGAAAGATTTTTTTCAAAGGTGGACAAGTGACTTTTGAGAACCTAAGTTCAATATAAGCTCTAAGTGAGTAGCTGTGGAGAAATTTTCTGTTTAGTGCAGATAAATAAGAATAATTTTACATAACTCTCATTCACTATCTTATTACATAAGCATTATTAAATACATCATTTTTTCCTTTAATAAAAACATATAATCAAGTAAACATAGAGTTTAGCTTATTCGATTTCAATGACTGTGTCATCAACTGAAATTGCAACTATCAATTGTACAATTGTATTTTTGTAGTTGACGACAATTTATCCTAGCTTATTCTAAGAGGAAGCAGTCTATATTCTTACTGCTCAAAATATTTCTGAGCTTAAACAAGCATATTCATATAGATGGATTATGCGAGAAAATAAAATTAAATAATCATGGAAACTTACTTCCATATTCGACCAAGTTGATATAACCCTGTAGCTGCCACAAACAGATTTACGAAGAAGAGATTGTAATTCTTTGGAATAATAACTAATGAGTATCTAGACCAAATGATTCCTGAAATAAAAAGGAAGTCAAAAAGCTGTAATAAAATCAGACTAAATATTTTTAAATAACTTCATTCTGTTGCATTGTACGAAGATCAAAATTGTTTTGATGTTAATTATCAGATTGAGAGTGGCCTCAGGATTGTTTTATGTATATTTATATAGGAATTCATATAACCAGTCAATAGTAGTTAAGTTATTAAGTTACAGATTTAAATGTTCCATTCCCTTTCATGGAAGTTCACTCACTCCAAAATGTCAAGCTTTAGCAAATTGAATTTTCGTGAAAATGTGTTTTTTTGACATAATATCAACTGCTGAATTTGAATTTGAATAATTTTCAAGGGATAACATATCATCTTTTTAACAGAATATGGATATAGAAACTTGGACTTTTTGTTTGATTAGTTTCCAAATATATCTTAGGAAAATTTCAATGGAAAATGCCAAGGAAACCAATATCAGACATTCTTTAGTACAATTACACAATTCAGCACCAAATTTATAATTGAAATCAGACCTAACCATTTATTTCATTGGATTTTGTACAAAATATCGAAGTTTAACAATGGGCAATTACTTGTTGTTTCATCAGAACATTACCTGTTGCAGCCAAGGCTGTTGATTGTGTAACACTGAGTTTTTCTGCCGGCCGAGCAATATCACCAATACCAGCAATAACTAGAGCCTGCAATTTAAACATCATTATGATAGAAACATGATAGAAAGTAGATTTAAAATGACAGACAAGCAACAAAATATTTTATGTGATTAGCAATGGGTGATTATCACTCAAGAAGTATTGACATATAAGAACAAAAATCGTCAGAGCAACTCTATGATTTAGTGGGTGACAATAAATTAGAAATGTATATGATTCGAAATATGCTACAAAATAATTGCGTTTGGCAATAGGGCAATGTCAAGACTAACATGGAATGTTACAATAATTATGTTCATTTATAATTATTAAATCATCCTACTAATGGGGCAAACTGCAAAAAAAGACCAGCCAATAGCACTACAGAATCAGGAAAAGGTGAAACTATTTTTAAATAAATTCCACAGTGGCTGAAGCATTAAGTAAGGAACAATGTAAATTATTTGTTTGTGGAATTTACATAATAAAAACACTCCTGGTCTGTACAAAGTTATGGAAACAACTTAAATAACATACCCATTTCATTGTTGGTGCCCAGAAAAATATAGTCTTGGGTCCTGAAATGACATATTTTTTAATTTTATAATAATGTTTCAATGTTACGATGTTAGTTATGTGTATAAATATTATCTACTGACATATTTTTTCCATCACAATATTTGAATATATCTACATCTACATGAAATATCCTGATCAATCAATACTGATTATAACCAGAAGGCGAAGTGTACAGGAATAATTCAGCAGCACATCACAACATTATTACTTCAAATATATACATTATTGCTTTAACTATAAATATTTTAATAGTATACTGTCAGTGGATTTTGATAGTTTCAAATTATGACTATGAAGTTGAACTTTGTCGGTAAAGTATTTTTTTCTTGTGTTGCATTACAACCATAGTCAAAATTCATTTGTTCAATTTATAGTTAATGGTACAATTAGTTGACCAGTAATGTGAGTAAAAGGTCAAATGAGTATTTGTGTCAATCAGTAACAATGTTTATTCAATCCCAGCAAATAAATGTATCTGCAATATTTTATTATAAGTGAGCAGTTATTATTTTTTATAAATAATACATTAAGGTGTGACAATAAAAATCACATGACTTCCAACATAAACACAATAATAACAAGTCAATATCAAATATGACGCATTTTACTTGACCTTCATGTTTTAACTTAAAGGCTTGAATAGTTGTGGGCGTGTTAAAGTTTAAACTGGTCCCATATAATCTTTGTCCGGAAATTTTATCCGAGTACTACTCTATCTAAATGTACAACGCATCTCAACGTATCAATGAGAAGCATTACCTGCAGGATGGTTCCATGTTGCTTGAAATCTAGCAGGAACAAACTTATCAGCTATTCTAATCACATTTCTATAAATCATCGACATCTTTTTATTATTTTAATTCTCAAGGGCAGAAAACCGGAAGTAAATAAATAAAATGGAATGGGTGTACTAAATTCCAGTTTCCGTGAACTTTGAAGACGGTTCCCGTTGACCTATTAGTTTCAATTTATGGAACTATATCCCATTCAGTGACTTGGCTGCATGATTTTTACATGCAACGAGTAACGTAATCATGTCCATAAAGGCGTGTGATCAAGAAGAACAAAAGACTGCTTTAACGATGTTTAGACCGCTATATTTTTGAAATAGTTACTCCCCTTTATATAAAAACGCCATTTGTAACTAAAGGACATGTACTAAATGTTATACACGTTGTTGGCTAGCCGTTGATCCGAGTATTTTGGTGAATCTTCCTGCTTTAAACTTCATTTTCGACTTCTGTTCCCATTCATCCTTCACTCTGATCATTGTATGCAGGTATTTTAATTCGCAAATTCACTACAACAAACTTGAAGATGTTGACGGTTGTGTACCTTGGTTTGTTTTGTTGAATATATATTGTTGAAGATACGTTTAAAAGGTGATGTAAAAAACCAAGCATGTATCGTAAAGTTAACCTGGTCGTTTCTGTGTTTTCTTATTTTTTGGAAATAATAAATTTTGTCTAAACTTAAACAAGTAAAAGTGTTGATTTGATTTTGAGCACTTACTTTACTCTTATGTATGATGCTTGATAACACTGTTATGTAAACCTTTCACTTGAATTGACTAGTTTGCGAATCTTCTTGTCAATGTCGCATCTGATCTTCACTACAGAGAGCTGCACACTGGTAGTGATTGAATGGTTCATTACTGTTACTACAATATGATCAAATAGAAATATGTTAATCTAGATAGATATTTTAATGGTAAAGTTATCATACATATACTGATATTCACGTATATTCCATTATGTATTAACAAATCAACTAGTAAGCAATTATTTTTCTTTCATCTGAACAGGAATTACCTCATGTAAAGTTAAATGTTTGATTGTATAATTTTTTTTATATTTTCTAGGTGGACCATTTGTTCACTGATCAACATGTCTGGCTTTCACCTGAGACAAATTGTAAGGAACAGGTATGGATTAGCTAGAGTGTCGTATTGTCAGCTTAGTTACGCTACTAAACATCTTCATTCTGTTAGGAGACTTCTGTGTAATAAACATATATCCAGGCCTTTATTATGTACAGAAAGTGCTTTAGTGATGAATAGAACTATTTCGAGTACCTCAAAAGAATCTTCTTCTGGGAGACAGGCATTATTACTTGCAGTTTATGGATCATTTGCAGTAGGAGGTTGTCTCTTGTTTGCTATATTTCTGAGATGGTTCAAGAAGAAACGTCTTTTATTGAAGGGAATTCATTGTATGGATGTACCTGAATTCAAACGACTGTCATTATACAAGTATAAAGATGTTGTACTTCCTGAATTTGTTATTAACAATCTGGAAGATATTGAGAAGTTCGAAACTTGCACTGATGATATTTGGGTAGTTTCTTTTCCTAGATCAGGTATGTATGATATTAGTTAATCAAAATGTAAGTGTAACAGGGCTGTATATATTTTTAATTATATATAATAAGTGTGTTTATAGCAGTTTACCCAATTAGCTCAGTTGGTAGAGCAGCTGACTTGCAAGCAGGTTGTGTGAGCCCCGCATTGGAAACTTTATTTTCTGCCTCCTATTACATAAGGAACACAGCTTCAGAAGTCTTAAATAATCTTTTACTTCAACACAGACCATCAATTAAGCATTATTTCAATTGTTTGAAGTTGTGATTTTTGTTGAGGATACACCAAAAGAAAGCAAAACATACAGGTCTGTAACTAATTATCTTGGTGATTGTTTTGTTGCACAGTCCAATATGTTATACTAAGTTAAAACTATGTTCTTTATAAATTCACTGAACTGATTTGCTACAAGAAGGGATTACACAGCTTTTGATAAAACATTTTGTCTAATACATATAAAAACGTTTGAAATTTAGTGATTTTATGTGCCCATATTTATCTTTTGAAATGTACTGTTAAAAAATAGAACGTATTGTAAATCCATAGAAAATAAGATATTGTATACAGATTCTCCTACTCAAAAGTTTAACTTTGAAACAATCAATGAAGAACTTAGTGGGTGTAAAGTGAGTTGAAAATGACATCCTTTTATAATAATTTATTATGCGAACTTAATGACTTTGTCTGGTGCATATTTTGTGATTGTTAACAGGTACTACCTGGCTGCAAGAGATTGTCTATCTAATAAACACAAATGTCAACACGAATAGAGCTGAGACCATGTTTATAGACCGTAGATTTCCATACCTCGAATTTTTAACGCCTGGTGTGAAGGAAATTGAAAAGATGCAGAAACCAAGATTGATAAAATCCCATCTACCTCTTTCTTTGTTACCGAAAAGTATACATGAACAGAAACCTAAGGTATGTGTTATATATTTCAGTCTGTATTGTTACTCTGATGTTAATGTATTAATGTAAAAACATACCACAACAGCTATTAGTAAGGAGGTTCTGGATTCAAAGATTCAAATGTTTCCTGTGTTTAGAAGAAGAAATTTTACCAGAAGTTGTTTGACTTTCAGCTGTCTTACTATTTTCATGTTATAATAGTGGGTTGTCTGTTGCTTCAAGAGTTGGGAGGAGTGTTAGTACAGTGTTAAATGTAGCTCAGCCTCATATGACTAAAATGCTATTGATTAACACCACAATACTCAATACATACAAATAAATTCAGTGCAAAACCTTTGATGTTCATTCAGGTGTTATTTTGTTTGATAACACGATTAAAATATACAGTTGCAAGGTTCGCTTTGGTGATGTGTATATATTACATATACATGTTTGGTATTGTTTCACATGATCTGTAAGCTTAAAAGCAATCTGTTTCCATTTGCAAAAAAATCATTTAGAATTTTTAAATGTCCATCTACTTCCCATGTTAGTGTTTCATTAACTTGAGTAAATATGATGTTAAAGTTTGATATTTTGCACAAATAATAATGCAAATTACACAATAACATATTTACTTGAAAATATTAAGATGATAAATACCGGTATTTAAATCAGACTGTGAAGATAATGATCAAGTACAGAATTTGCTTTGATTTTATCAGTTTTAACCAATTATTCTATTTCTTCTTTATACATGTCCATATTTGTCTCATTATATATTATATGTTATTATATATTGTACTTTTTTACTGTGTTTCAGATTATATATATTGCAAGGAATCCTAAAGACATAGCAGTGTCATATTACTACTTTGTCCGTTTACTCTACCCTGTAACCAGATATGATTCGGACTTCAAAAACTTCTTAGATTTATTCCTTAATGATAAAGGTATAATCATATTATAATTGATTATTATAAGGTCACAGAAAAGCATTAAAAATTCTCATCTCGCTCACTCCTTTCTAAAATTAACACTCCCAAAAATTGTTACACAAATTTGAACAGGTAGTCTATATTTCTATATTTTGTCTACTGTATTCAGTATAAACTTTTATTCCTCCAGTACTGAAGAGCATAACATTAACCATTATATGCAAGTGGCAAAGCAACAGTGGAATATATAACATTCAATAACGTCCAACATATGTACTCTCTTGCCTGCTGGCTTGTACACATGGTGCTTAAAAATCTTCATATTATTATCTACAACTTATGATTTTTTCATTTGACGATATTGTTCAATCCTTCATGAGTATTACATGACAATATTATATTTATCATTACTTTTGTATGATATGGCAGTTGTATGGCTATTACTATTTTCACTTCCTCAAAGTTGACTTCAACTTTAGTATTTAGTAAATGTATTCACACTGCTACCATGTTCAACTCTTACTTGTGTATTACAGTCATGTATGCTCCTTGGTCAAAACATGTTCAAGAATTTCATGATAAACGTCATGAAGACAACATTTTCTTCCTCACTTATGAAGATCTGAAGAAGGTTCGTTTTATTGTTGTATTACATTAAATTCTAACAACTCAGAGACTTTTTTCATTAATTGAAGTTAACCTTGAGTAAAGATTTTATTTTATTTACATGACCAGGGATTTGAAGGTTCTGGATCTGATCCATGCTTTCATTTAGTTCAGAAAACATTGAATTTCAACATAAACATTGGTCATTTTTTCATATAAGATAGATTCATCACTCACTAAATACATGTGTCTGTCCCTAATCATTCAATTTATACATAGTTTGCATGCTCTTATTGCTTATGACAGGCTATGCCATTGAAGAACATGTGATATTTTTACCTCAGTGACATTTAAGTATAGACTTTGTTCATGATGAATTGTGTTACGTCTACCACAATTGCTTACATTTGTGATATCACTATCGTTAAAGCTGGAAAAGTCCCCAAATGACCCTGGCTGTAGATGTGAATTTAGACCGGTGAAAAAAGCAGCATGTTGTATTTAAGCTAATCTGTCAATGGTAATCAACTTAGTTTGTATTACATTAAAGTAAAAAAAAACCTGATCGTCTTTTTATTTTAACATTTGTATTTTCCAGGACACTTCAGGGACAGTTTCTAAGCTGGCAACATTTCTTGGAAAATCTCTGACTGAAAAACAAATTGACACTATAGTTAGACATTGCAGCTTTCAGAATATGAAAAGCAATCCAGCCACAAACCATAGTTGGTTTGAGACCTATGGACTTTCAGACCCTAATAATGGTGCTTTCATAAGAAAAGGTAAGAATTTGACCATCAGTTCGTTTAAATCATTGTTTCATGTACAGTAGACCTTGGATATAGTGATTTCAAGAATAATTAGTCAATAATATCCATACTTTACTTAAATTTATCTTGACAGATGTAAAAACAGTGAAAGGCAGTGTTACCTTAGTGTGTTTAAATGATATTAATTTGTAAAAGGTTTTGTTATCATATTTTTTCTTAATGTAACCTACCTATGTCATATATGTTTTCTTGATGAATTTCCAGGTTGTGTTGGAGATTGGGCGAATCATTTCACCTCAGATATGAATGAGAGAATGAACAAAATGGTGGCCTACAAATTCATGAACTCTGATCTTAACTTTTCTTATCGCGGAACTCATTTTGTTACTGATGAAAGTGTACAAGAAAGTTCAGAATAAGTGATATTTTTACCTTGTGTCATCAATTTTGATAACGATATTTACTTGTGGATCTTCCATGATTTGTTTGGTATACGTAATAACCCTATTTTGAATTCATGATTATGTCTATGGACTACAGGTATATATTTTGTAATTGTTTTGATAATATATAGCAGAGTAAAACCCCTGAAAACCAGACTCTTTCCGAACTGGACCAAAAGTCTGGTTTTCTGAGAATTCTGGTTTTCAGGAAACTTTTGATTATCGAAAAGGAAAAATTTGACTTGATAAATTGTCTGATTTTCAGAAAACTCCGGAAAAGTCCAGTTTTCAGGGGTTACACTGTATTTGAGTAGTAAAAAGCTAATGAATAGCTTATATTTTGAGTAAGGCGTAACTAAAAGGTTATGCAACATATGCACCTCCTCTAAAGTGAAGTTCTATGAAGCAAATTAGTAAATAATTATCTTAGATAAGATTGTTATGTGATTTTATCATTATTTTAACAATATTTTTGTATTGCTCTCATGATCACAACAACTTGTGTGTTTTGCCTACATGAATGTGATCTCTTGTGGAAAGCATTCTTGTTAATGATCAGTGTGTTTAGCATGGTTATGTTTTAACATTGTGCTGTGATATCAATTATATTAGTGAACCTTTACAAATAAAATTAGATTTGTATGGTAAGCTGAATGTTGTCATTCTATGTCTTAGATTTATATTTATTTTCCTTGTAGCAGGTTCCTCTTCTTGATCCCTTGTTTGTAAATTGTAAAGCCAAACAAAAATAGCACTGTCTAAGACTACTCGACTGTTTAGTGCCAAATTCCCTAACCCAAATGCAACCAATACATAGGAATGTACAAAAAAATGGAGGATAAAACACAGCCGTTGAGAGGGTCCTGCTTTAGAACGGTCTGGCAAAGCTACAAGTTCTGAAGGTCCAACCTCGCTTTTGTAATGTGGCTAATTAAAACCTTGATATAAATAAATGATCATTCTACTTGACGTTCTAGTCTCACTAGGATTCCAACCAATAGCTGACTTCGGGCTACTAAACAATGACAATTACATTCAACCAAAACAATCCGAATTGCAAGTACTATGGAGCAATCAATTGCTGTTTGATGGTATGACAGGTCGCTGTATGTTTTAGTGGCGGCTAATTACAGGATGTATGAAGAGGTTAGGGGAGGTTATGCTATGTCTTTCATCTCCCCACTTGTATGAGACACGACTATCAAACTACTGTCACTGTAGTACTTTTCTTCACTTGTCCTTACACTTAGTTTTATGGAATAGAAAATAAAAATCTCTAAAAAGTCTGCTGGTAAACATATGTATCATTTGACCACAAACCGCCATGACACCAAGGTACATGTATATTCATATTTTCACACACAGCAATATAGAAATACCGAACCATTCAAAATCACAAATATACTGACCCAACATGGATTAACATCCACTGCTTCCAAATTCACAAATATCTCAGTTAACTTGGCGATGGGTACAACGGACCCTGGACATACATTGAACAGAACGCAACATACTAATACAAATACTCTTCAATACGCAATACCCCAGGAATACCGCCTTGGATCGGTCAACAATCGTAAAGTGATGGTGTTAAAATTAATTCAACAGGCCCGACCCCATCTTTATAGAGCCCGCTTGCAGTGAGCTCGACATAGTTGTCAAAATGGTGGTTCCGTGTATGTGCGTGTGAATGCGTGCGTGCATCCGTGTGTCAGTCCGTCCGACTTTGTCCGGACCATAACTTCCCTATGCATCAATGAATTTAAAAATGAATTGGCACAATTGTTCACCATGATGAGACGGTGTGTCATGCCCAATACCCAGGTCCATATCTCAAAGGTCAAGGTCACATTTGGGGTTTAAAGGGCAAATATTGGCATGTTTTACCTTGTCCGGACTGTAATTTCTTTCAACATTGATTGGGTTTAAAACAACATGACATATTTATTCTCCTTGACGAGACGGTATGTCATGTACACAACCAAGGTCAATGTCTTTAATGTCAAGGTCACACTTAGAGTTTAAAGGGCAAACAATTTGAAGATATTAGTATGTCTGACTTTGTCCGTACCATAACTTCTTCATATACCAATGGATTTTAAAATAACTTGGCACAATTGTTCAACATGATCAGACAGTGTGTCATGCGCAAGACCCAGGTCAAGACCAAGGTCACACTTTGGTTCATGTCAGGCATTTAACAAATCTCCTTTGTATGCCCGTCCAGGTCATTCCCTGAAAAAGCATTGGGCAACCTTTCAGACTGATAATTAGTGCCTTAGCGGGCTCGACATGTTGCCATTTGGCGACTTCTAGTATAAACATCAATAATTAGAATTATGTTCATGTATCATGCGTCTTCAACGTTGATTTCATTAAGAAAGCATATGTACTTACATATCTCAACAACAAGTACAATGTACTAGATTATAGTTTAATCAAATGATCTAAAGTGATATGATGTTTAGATATCAAATGACATTGTCCATAAAAAGAAGGAACTGTTGGTCGTCTTTTGGTCTTCTATTTTAGATGGGCTATTTATAATCAAATAGCAACAGACCAGTTCATAATATTTTCGTAACACCAAATTTTCTTAGAACAGCATCAAATGGCATAAATTTCAATATCTCTGTCATATTTTTAAAACACAATTTAAGAGGAACCAAATTAATCCTTAGGTGTCATGTTTCGGAACAGTTTAGCTCCAATAGGAAAAATTAGAATGATAAAAACATACAAATGTATTATCAATGTAATTTCTTACATCGTTAAGTTTTGATTTTAATGTTTTAATTACACCTTCGACCTAGCTGACCTAGCAGAGTCACAGAAAAATATGGTACATGTATTATCTTAACTGGCATATGCTCCGTTACATTGGGATGCAAAATGCATCAGTGAACATTTTCAAAGAATATGTCATACTATTACTAGAATTATGTGTTATGATATAGCCTATCTATATCGTATCAAATCTACAGATTAAAACGTAAGATAACATTGACTATATTAATATGAAATTAACATGCTTGTGGCGCGTGAAAATATTTCGTATACTAAACAAGCTCCGGTGATGTTTTACACTAAAACCTTACTAGAGTGGTACTCTGCGTTAAGATGAAGACATCCATAACTTAGTTACTATAAATTTAGTATTCGCAAGCGGAACATTGACAGATACAAGAGAACGAGGAAGAGAAATGACAACATCAATATTGACACTGCTGCACATTTCTAAGCTCATGTTTTTTCTAATGCCAGGCATTCTATTTGATCTTTTGATTAAAATTTTCGAAGTCGCCCTTTCACTCATCTATAAACATAAGTATATTAATATAATTATTAATGCTAATACCGGTAGGTTAAATACATGTATTTAAATTTGGGGTGTTCAAAATTTTCTTTGAGAAAGAAAAAAAGGCCATTGATTTGTGTTTTAAGTCTTAGTGAAAGTAACGATATATACATGATGTTGATATGCTTATACAAATAAAACATTATGAAATTATCCTTATTGTAGAATTATTCCTAATATGATAAATTCCAGATTTCAAACCCTCCCCGGTCTAAATATGTTTTTGAACGGGGTTTTACTGTATGCTATGTACATTTTGTAACACTATACAGACCATTAAATCACTGATGTTTATTTGAAAGCGGTTAACCAGGAGACAAATATATTGTAAGATGAGGGTACATATCGATTGAGCCATACTTACCAAACAAGCTTTTGCTTTGACTAGAAAAGAAGTGTAAGGTATGGTTTTCTATATAGTGTTTTTCACTTTGTTCTTTCTGAAACCAGCCTGCGATTCAATATAAATGTCATAGATTTTGGCCTATTTAGTTAATCTATTGTTTAATACTCTAGTGAAAAGTTTGCCAAAAGTACTTAAGATTGTAATGCCACGATAATTTTCTTGTACGTTTTTTTTCAACTTTTTTTTCAAAAAAGACGATGCGTATACCTATGGATGTCTTAATGCATTTTTATAGTATTTTCATGCAATAAGTTTCATGTCAAGTTTTAGCACTGATCAGAAATTTGTAGAAGGTAAATCATAATTTCACTACTATATCCAGAAACCTTACACCCTTTTACATTTTGAAAAGGCAAACTTCGATATCGCACGAATTAAAGTTTAAAAAAGTCTGGAGGATACTTACCAAATGGTAAAACTATTGAAAGTAACTCTACTTTTGAAGAAATTCGGAACAGTTTTCATAGCAGGCCACGGTACAAATTGCAGTAAATTTCTGCAGATCACTTTTGTAAGTAAGAGCATGCATGTGGAATAATATTATACATTCAAAAAGCCCTTCATCTAAGATTGTTGTTTCCATGCTGACAGATTTAGATAGACCCTGGAAAACTAAATCACCGCATGTATTACCTGTTACATGTATAGAGTGTCCCAAAATATGCGTCCCTGTTACGTCAACGCTACATGACGTTTCGGCGTACTTTACAGAAAAATTTAGCCTGTCTGCTTTAATTTGATATCTGTGGCATGATACATTTATTTCTAAAGATTATAATATTTTTCGTCATTCGTGGGACATATATTTTGGTACACAATTTGTGCTCTTACTGAGATTTCGATATGCTGATTGAAACTGCAAAAATATTGATTTCAAGTGAGAAAAAATAGAATCAGTGCTAGGAGAATATTTTAAGCTATTTAAATGTGTAGTTTGCATTACCATTGAATCGAGAAACAGACAACATAAATTTACACTTGTTGGAAGTATTGGAAGTAAAATAATACGGAAGTCGTTTGTAATTGTGTCTTATTGTTTCTTTTTAATAACTCAAATAAGTTTGATGAGTCTCTTTGTTTTTTAATCAGTTAATTAAAAGTATGAGCCAACATCACGATTATGATGAAGTGTCTAAGGTTTATGACGACCACTGGGATGCTGTCGGTTCAGACATCATGGCTGCTATGATGCAGTTTCAGTTTCATTGTGGAAAGCCTTTAAAGGTAAAGTTATTTAATTTATACTGAACTAACAAACAAATATGTGCCTGTACAATTTCGATGATTGCCTGTACACACATTCTCAACATAAAAACCGACCTGAATAAAGATAACAAGATTTTTTACTTGTTAAGATTCACACATGCCTTTATTTTTATGTTGTTTCATAAAAATGGCGTTTGCAATCACTATCTGACGCCGCAATAAAGCAACCAACGAACAATTTTATCGTTGCCATCTATGCTTAAAATTAAGACTTTAGTCCCGTAAGCATACAGCAACAATAGCAGTTTATCATGTTCTGATATTTTTTCTTGTATTTAGTCACTAGTAACTGGTTTGATTTTAAACAGGAAGACCAAATAAAACTTTGATTTATATCACTTTCTGAATGATAAAACCCTACGACAATTGTAAGGTGACACGTACGGATACATCATAAATTTTCCTGCACTAATGATACGTGAAATTGGTAGTTTTTCCATATTTTATAAATCTTCGATTAAAAATATTCTGCATTAATAAAATGTACTACTATAGTTGATTTACCTCGATATTTATTTTTATCATTATTGTAAACATTCATATACATGTATACATAAACATTGCCAAAAGAATGCGTCACTTAAAAACCCCATAAATTCTGTGACAACAGAACTACCAAAATTTTCTGGATTCTGTAAGTCTATGATACTCTATTATTACACACGCTATACATAACATCTTATATTGAAACAATTACACAAATTTATAAAGGGTTACTGCAAACCGTGTACACAGAGACACACATTACAATGAAAATCTTGCTTGTGATCATGGACTCTACTCAGGGTCCTTATTTTGTATGATTATTTTTTCCAGGAATAAAATACACTTTTTATTTACTTGATTGTTTTAAAAATATTTCGTACAAACTATATGATACATAATTGATCACCTGTATTTTTAGAAACGGTAAAATCTAACATTACTATACAGAGGATTAAGTCTTATTTTGAGAATGAGTGTAAACAGAACTTTTTCTTTCTACTCATATTTCTTATTTCTCCGCTATCTCCGTGCAAAATGAAATACAAATGTATACCTTGGTCTTGATAATTGTGATAATTGCATGTTTCAAACAGATCAAAACTGGATATCAAAAATAAATCAATAATTGAGAGTAGTTCTGACATTTGCTGTTTCACGTACACTTATATTTTCATAAAGGTTTGAATGAAATATGAAGTGATGCATGTCTCACATCTAACGAACAAGATACAAGATAATATCTAGTTCGCCGGCTTAAAATGGTTTTCATTACACAGAATTATGTTTTTGTTAAGAGATTCACTTTTTGAAAGTGAACATTATTCTTGCGTTTTAATGAATCACTTTAGTTTCTAGAAAACCAGATTATAAATAAATTATAGTAAAATCATATCGATAATATATGATAAGTATATTTCTCCGTACTTCTCTTTGTATGTATTGATTAGCTAAATGCGTAACAACATGAATTAATGAGGTAATATAGCGTACGTTATCAAGGAAACGAATAAATATCGGAGTTATTCAGTCACAACATTAATGCGCCAATCAATCCTCTGTGAGTTATGTTATGCGGCTGACGAAATATTGACGACAGCCGTACGTGCGAACGCACGGAATGCTTTAAATAATAAACAGAATTAGAAAAGTTAGATGTTCAAGCCAAGCATGTTCTTAATTTTTCTGGAAATCTACGTTTGACTGTTTGATATCTGAATTCTTTGCATGTAGTGGATACTTCCAAGTGAAGTTAAGTGATTAAAATGTATAATATTCCCCCAATCATTTCAGGATTTGCAAGTTCTAAGCGCTTTCTTGATTACGCTATTGGTAAAATAGCATTACTTGATGTTTCATCTGAATTGATGAAGCAGGCTGAAAATAATCTGGCCGAGTATGTTGTCACGGGAAGAATACAAGACATGGTCACCACACCAATCCCTCAATTGCCGTTTTCTGATGATACATAGTATTTACATACAGTAAATCACATATTAATAAATAATCAAACCATACCATTCTTTTTATGCTTACGTACACAGGGTGTTAACAATGTTTTCCAGTGTTATGACCTGGTGACCTAGTTTTTGACCCCAGATGGCCCATGTCCGAGGTTGTCTAAGATATCATTAATACAAGCATTTTGACAAGGTTTTGTAAAAAAAAGTTACTTCTAGAGTGTTAACAAGGTTTACCAGTGATTTGACCTGGTGACCTAGTTTTTGACCCCAGATGACCCATGTTCGAACTTGTCCAAAACGTCATTAATACAAGCATTTTGACAAGGTTTAGTGAAGATTCAATTAAACTGTAGCCCCTAGAGGGTGAACAAGGTTTATTAATGATTTGACCTGATGACCTAGTTTTTTACTTGTCCAAGATATTACTAAGACAAACGTTCTGACAAAGTTTGACGAAGATTAAAAAATTGTGACCTCTAGAGTGTTAACAAGGTTTTCTTTTGCGTTGACCTGGTGACCTAGTTTTTGACCGGACCCATATTCACACAATTTCACAATATCATTAGTACAAACTGCCATCGCTGTGAGATTTGTAGGTATCGATATCTTTCTTGGCTTCACATACTGCATATAATCATTATAGATACTGCATCAACAGTCTATAAATTTGGAAATGTTTTGTGGCTAACGATAGATAACACTCCTTTTGAAATACTTATGCGATCATCCAATTTAACAATGTTAAGATTTGTACAATCATAATAAATAAAAGGATTCCTAGAAAAAAATCCACACAACCTTCTCCCAAATTCCCTATCCTAAACAAACATAGGACCATACATAAAAGGAAGGACAAAATACAATATTTCGGAGGGTACCGCCTTGGAACGGCCTGTAGAAAAGCTACAAGGGGTCTTAACTAGTTTTGAGGGTCCAACCTCACATTTGCGATGTGACATTTTATAACCATGAAATAAGTACATATATATGACAATACTACTTGGAGCTCTAGTCTCACTAGAGATTCAACCAACAACTAGAGTCCACGAAAATTATCCGAACTGCAAGACCTACGAGACAATCGATTGCTGTTTAATGGTGTGTGAGGGCATAAAAAAGTGATAAAACGCCAGTAGTAAAATTGTTATTTTAACCAGTTAACCAATAGTAAAATTGTAGAAATGAGAACTTTGCAAATCACATTTTTATTCATACATACTCATACATTATATTTTAACATTGTATTCGAAATGTGTTGAGATGAAGGCGATCTATATGGCGCCAAATAAGTAGATTGAAAATCGGATAACCATGACAATGGTATTGCAAATTTGCGAAAGCGTGACCAGTGAAAAATATTTTGTGTACTTGATGACATTAGGTTATGTTGTACCCTAAAACTGTTCAAGAATGGTACTGAGCATCAGGATAAAAAGGCAGCCATTTCTTGGTAACAATACATATACATGTAATATGTGCATGCGGAACTTTGAAAGATACAGCGACGTGAGGGATAGAAAAATAGATTATATATAGACAGATTATATGCTTACATTGACGAGAGGTTTCCAAAAGTCTTTAAGAAAGAAAAAAAAACGTCGCCGATATGTTTTTAATAATTTTAGTAACTGTTGATTTGCTTATACTAATAAAAACATTGTGAAGTTGTTTTATTATTGTAGAATCACTTCTGATATGACAAGAGACATAATGCACAACTGTGACCTCTGGAGTGTAAAACAAAGTTATCCAATGATTTGACCTCGTAAGCTTGCTTTTCACACCAGATGACACATGTTCGAACTTGTTCAAGATATCATTAAGAAAAGCATTCTGACAAGATTTGGTGATGATCCAATCAAAACTGCGACCTCTCGAGTATTGGCAAGGTTCTCCAGCGACTTGGGAGTGTAAACAAGGGCTTCCAATGATTTGACCGGGTGACCTTGTTTTTGTCCCCAAATGACCCATATTGGAACTCATTAATACAAACATACTGACTAGGTTTGCTGAAGGTCCAATCAAAATTGTGACCTCTAGAGTGTTCACAATGTTTTTCTTCCATTTGACCTAGAGTCCTAGTTTTTGACCCACACAGCCTTTTTCGAACTCGTCCGAGATTTTATCAAGGCTAAGCCACTGACCAATTTTCATAACACTTTGACCAAAAATGTGACCTCTAGAGTGTTCACAGGGTAAATGCCGACGCCGCATGACGCATGCCTCACGACGCACGACGACGGACACCGGACAGAGACCCACCAATATTGCTCACTCTTAGCACTTCGTGCTCAGATGAGCAAAAACTTCTCGATTTCAAAACCTTTCGGTCCAAACATGTTTTGAACAAGGGTTTTACTGTATGCTCATTACTATTTTATTGAAACTATAAGGATCATTAATTCTCAAAAGATATGTTCATCTGAAACCGAGTGAATCAGAAAACAACAATATTGTAACATAAGGTACCTATCGATCGAGCTCTTATTTACAAAAAAAAAACGAGCGGAAAACTTCTGCCTTGACAAGAGAAAGGGTGTTCAGGTATAGTTTTATGCATACTTACATCTTTTTATTAATCGTTTTTGTCGTTTACACGTTGCCTATAAGATTTTGTCAGTTTAAAGAGAAGCATTTCTGTAAAAGATAGTTGTTCATAATTGAAGATCATGTGCTCAAAGGGTCATAAATTCATGATGAATGTGAATATCATAGTTTTGCTGCATCAACTGCGTGTACTTTGGTAATGAAAAACATATCTCGCTATTTTTATATAATAATTAATAATTACATTCCAATCTGAGTGGACAAATCAAAATCATCACCCTGACTGAAAACAAAATGTAATAGGTGGTGTAATGAAGTAAATGAAATATACTACTAAAAATTTGCTAAGGATCACCTTTTTGACATTGCATATTTCAGTCCTATTAAAACCATCATATTAAAACCATATTTCTGCTAACGATACACCTGTACGGGCACCTCATTATTGTGTACGTATGTTATCGATTTGTCATGTACAAATTGCACGATGAGCACATTGAAAAGCATACCCATGGAAATCTGGTGTTTTATGGCCATGTGCTTTCACTTAAACGTGTACAAGCAGCAAGACTTCTCTCGTTTTATTGTAAAACTGTGTTCGAAATGAGCAAACTATGGCAAATCGACAGCTTAGACTTGTCAAGAATAACATATCATATCGACTTTCTACCTTTGAAATATTTTTAGTACCACTTTTTATAGGTGTGTTTTATTTACAAAAAGTTTATGGTCCAGCATAAGTAATTAGAATTATGTCAATGTATGTTAATGAAGATTTTGACCATTCTGTATAAATACTGGACAAGTCTGATTGTTAAATCAGTGGCGATTAAGCAGTTGAGAGCCCACTCCTAACGATATTCGTTAGATACCGCAGATTCTAAGATGTTAGACGTCTTATAGGAACACTATACGATCATGAGAATTGAGATAGTGAATCAAGTAGGAACTTATGAGTGGCGATTGAGCAGTTCAGAATCCACTCCTAACAATATCCGTTAGATACTGCAGATTCTAAGATGTTAGACGTCTTATAGGAACACTATACGATCATGAGAATTGAGATAGTGAATCAAGTAGGAACTTATGAGTGGCGATTGAGCAGTTCAGAATCCACTCCTAACAATATCCGTTAGATACTGCAGACTCTAAGACGTTAAATGTCTTATACGAACACTATACGATCACGAGCATTGAAGTACTGAATTTTTAGAAACTTACAAACAAATTGGAACACGATTGGTGTTTAGAAATAACGATTTGGGGTAATATACATTTGTGTTTAAAAACGTCTTGTGCTTAATAAACTTCTGTGTTTAAATACGTCTTGTGTTATATCTCCAAAATGTTGATTTTCATCCACCGCACTCTTTCCGCAACAGGCACACGTCAAGAAACACTTCCATTGTCATTATTTTCATAAAAATCAATTCCGAACTAATTACATTTGATTCCTTTTAATCAATTTTCATATGTATAACAAATACACAAAAGTAACGCACTGTAAGAAAAGTGATCCTCAGCAAATTTTGAGTAGTATATGTTGGACAGACATATATTGCTCACATGGATGTCTTAAAGCATTTTTAGTCTGGTTATATTTTCATGCAATAAATTTCATGTCAAGTTCTAGCACTGATCTGATTTGTACAAGAACGTAAATTCTAACTGTACTAACATATCAAGAAACCTTATATCCTTTTAACATCTTGAAAAGTCAAACTTGGATTTCGAACGAGTTAAAGCTGAAAAAAGTCTGAAGGATACTTACCGAATAGTAAAACTATTGGAAAAAATCCTTTCTTTTGAAGAAATTCAAACCAGTTTCCTCAGCAGGCAATGATACAGTTGTTGTAAATATGTTAATTTCTGCAGATCACTTTTGTCAGTAAGAGCTTGCATGAGGAATATATTTCACATTCAACAAAGCCCTTCATCTCGGATTGTCGTTTACTTGCTGACAGGTTCAGATAGACTCTGAAAGACTAAATCATCGTATATATCAGTATCTTTGAGGTACTGTTACTGAGTTTTCGATATGCCATTTGAAACTGGAAATACATTCATTGATTCCAACTGAGAAAAGAACAGAATCAGTGCTAGAAGAATATTAAAGCAATATTAAAAACGCGTAGCCTGCATTGCCATTGAATTATTTATTTCTCTAAGGATTGTTTTCGTCATTAGTGGGACATATATATTAGGACAAGCTATGTCCTGTTTCTGAGGTTTCGATATGCTGATTGAAATTACAAAAAAAAATATTGATTCCAACTGAGACAAAAATTGAGTCAGTGCTGGGACAATATTTTAAGCGATTTAAATGTATAGTCAAATCACATAAATTAACACTTATTGGAAGTATTGGAAACAAAGCAAAATAGATATTTTGATAATGCCTTATTGTTTTTTAATCAGTTAATAAAAAGCATGAGCCAAAATCACGACTACGATGAAGTGTCTAAGGTATATGACAACCAGTGGAAGGCTGTCGGTTCAGACATCATGGCTGCTATGATGCAGTTTCATTGTGGAAAGCCTTTAAAGGTAAAATTATCTAATTTATACTGAACTTACTAATACATATGTGCTGTTATAATGTTGACGATTGCCTATACACTCATTCTCAAAATAATAGACATGCCTTTATTTTCGCGTCGTTTTCATACAAATGGCGCCTGTAAACAACTTCCCTCACGTCACAATAAAACAAAAACCGAACTTTATGATATATATAATCCCTACATTTTAGGATTTACATGTCCTTGACGCCGGCTGTGGAACTGGAATTTTTTCTAAGCGCTTTCTAGATTACGGTATTGGTCAAATAACACTACTTGATGCTTCATCTGGAATGATGAAACAGGCTGAAAATAATCTAGCCGAGTATGCAACCACGGGAAGAATACAAGACATGATCACAGCACCATTGCCTTCACTGCCATTTCCAGACGATTCATTTGATGTTGTGGTCTACATTGGTGTATGTCTATTGCCTAATGATAACACTGGATTATTTTTACATAAGTTGCAGATTTAAATCGAATTGTGTTTCATTGTAGTCGATTCAAATAAGACACGTTTTGAATGTTCTCTCAATAAATATGTTCATTACATGATTCTTGTTCGGAAATGTTTAATGATTTTGATACGATTTTAACAAATGGCGGAATCAAAGGAAAACCACCTTTGACCTTATTTCATTTTTTCACCCGATGATCTCTTACTTAAATTGTGTTAATACTTATGTAATCATTTTGTAACTTGTTAAAAGGTTGATAAAAACCGTCCGTGATGTAGTTTTAAAAATTTTATTTATCAATTAATCATCAATGATTTACTGAAATCTTCTTACTTAATTTTACGTTGACAGGTAGTCCATCATATTGAAAATAAGGATGCCTTACTGAAAGAGGCAAAACGAGTAACGAAACGAGATGGACTCATAATCATTTCGACCGGATTACCTTCAACACCAAGGTATTGGTTTGCTCAAATACTGCCAAGGTTAACCGAAAGGTTTCAGAAACAATTTCTTACTGTGGAAGAGTACAATGATATCTTTCATACAGTTGGTCTTGACTGTATACAGAAAATGAACTTACTTGGCAGTGACATGATGAAGGACTATTACAACTTCGAAGGTCCACTAGACGAAAATTGGCGACGGGCACATTCTTACTGGGCTCATGCTACTGAAGAGGAAATAAAAGAGGTCCACGCATTTATTAAGAACTTAAAGGAGAAAGGAGAGCTTGAAAAATGGGGAAGAGAACATGATTTGGCAAATATTTCCGGTTTATTCACACTGTTCATGTTGGCACAAAAGAATTGATTAATTTTGACCTGATAATGATACAATCTCGATATTAACACCATTTCTGTAAAGATGATCTTAATTCCAAGGGTTACCGTATACTCCAATTATACTTTCATTTCTGTATCGTATCAGTCACGTATTAATGACTATTCAAAACACACTTGTTCTATGTATACATGTATTGTAATTATTTACCAGTGCTTTATTACGCATTTATACACTTATGTTATTCAAGACTTTTTTCTGGATATTCAAATTTCAATAAATATGGAAATTTTAAAAAACCGTGTTTTCCTGTATTCATTTCACTTGAAAACACTTAATACTAACCACATGAACATATTGTTCGACTTCCAAGCACTCATTTTCCGCACATTGCATCATAGAACCTAACATTCAGATTGATACATAAGGGTCTAGCTCGTTGAAGGGACGGTGTACAATTATGTGTTAGGCCTAAAATGCCCACATGGACCAAAAACACATATATCATATACATATATATACATATACAAGGATTACAACTTCCGAAATGACAGTTTCTGCTCCAAGTTTGTTTAACACTACGCAACCTTCCCAGAAACCACTCAAATTTCCAATAACTGGTGTCTACCGAAAACTAATACATTATATTACACATAACCAATAAGCACTTTGTCCAATTCAAAATAATGAAGCAGATATGTCATCGTTTTCCTTAAAAACTCGTCAATTTCGTGTAGTCGAACACGACCTCGCAACACGAAATCAACCAGAATTACTATGCTAAATACGCCTTAAAACAACAGGTACAAGAATGACAACGCATGCTAGCCGTAAATATCAGTAAAATACACTGATCCAGCTCAAAAATATGATCCGTTTTATTGATTTCATGGAATACGACGCTTGTGATAGCATATCATTGTTAAGGTTTTGATTTCAGCTTATATGGGTTGGAAGTCTCCAACTTTAGCAAGAGATGAATTTTAGCGAAACAGTTTTATTTGACTTAATCCGTTGCCTTTTGTTACACTATGTGGCCCTACGAAAGCTGAAAGGACAAACACTCTTATTCAGTTACATGCTCTTGTAGAAGACAAATGTTGGTTTAAGAGTTTGAAGTATTTAGTATTGTATTCACTATGAGGTGTATAGCATTAAATGTATCAATGCCACTTGGGTGAGACTGAACTCTTCACAAAGAGGAAAATATGGTTGCTCACTGTCAAATTGTTTGCATACACGAAACTTATTCACATGTTTTATAGAAAGATGAACGTCCTGGATGCATTCGTTTACCATTAAACATATCCTTACTGAGTGCGAAGATTTGACCTAACAACGTCCTAAGTTCTCCTATGTTCAATCTATAAAAGCATTTTCGAGTCAGTGCCTGTAAATAAAATTTACTTTTCTTATATACATTCCTATATCATTGGTATAAATTTCACTCGCCCAGTGATATATGACAATGTTAAATTGCCATTAGTACCAAATAATAAAATCCTACAAAATACCTTTTAGTATTTCATTGCGTTACGGTCAACAGTTACCAATGGCAATAAATATAGGTATAAGAAAGAAATAAACACATCGCTGTGACAAAATCATAATTTAGAAAAAGCAATTAGGTCACTTGTTCATATATCAATTAAATTATTCGTATAAGAAATAGGTTGTAATAAAAAAGATCCATATCACTCTAAATGAAAAGATTGAAACATCAGATACCACATACAATGCTTTACATGTGTCTTTAATAATACAGAATTAACGAGCGTGACGAGAGTAGATAGGTTTGAAAATTATCATATGTAGCTAAACAATTTAAATGATGTCGGACACTAAATCGTTCCAAGAATGTTATTCAGGATCAATGTAAATGAAACAGTGGGGCAGTATGAATCATGACCAAGTTACAATAAACATAATATTTGTAAGTGAAACACCAGATTCCACAACACTTGAAAATGCTAATACCGACACTGTATTCCTGCTTTTGTATGTATTTTATGATCCCTGATCATATTGTTAATATCCCGAGACATTCATTCACTATTACATACAATTATATAATTATTAGTATGGTATGACTATGCTTGTAGAATATGAATAAGAAAAGGATTCCTGAAAAAAAAACATACAAAAAATCTCACCTTCCCAAAAAACATCAACCAAAAAACCCAGCCAACACATAGGAACACTCAATAATTGGAGGACAAACACAGTCTTCAAGTGGGTACCGCCTTTGAACGATATGTAAGTAATTAAATGAATTATCTAAATTTGCGACGGATGACCGAAAAGTTTCTAGCTGACACCGTTAATTATTTCAATGTAAGTAATTGATGAGTATATATATAATATTTACGTAATTAATATTAAATTTTACGTAAATGTTCTAAATGAACCTCTCGAATTCAAACCTTTTTCAGTCCAACTATGTTTTGAACAAACGGTTCACTGTATGCTTATTTATAAATATATACAATTAATTGTATTCTTCAGGCCATTAATTCAGTAAAGTTATGTTCCCATGAAAACGGGTAATTTCAGATGATTGATATAAGGTAAGGTATTTATCAGTCAACTCCTGATTTGAATGGAGCGTATGACTCGTGCAAGAAAGGAGTAGTATTCAGGTAATTCATTTGTTTGTATGTTTCATTATTGTTAATTTTACGTCACGCATGATGTTTCTCGGATATCGTACGAGTTAAAAATATCTTCAGGAATATTATCTGGCAGTAATAATACTGAAGAAATTCTTTTTATGAAGAACTTCAAAAATGTTCTTGTAAAGAAAAGGTTAAAATAAATACAATAATGTCACTTTCAAAAGAAAGGATTTACACGAGGGATGTATATCAGTCCCCACGTGTTAAATGAACTACAGGCATTACGGCAGAGTCTGGTGTTATATATACCATTTCCGGTGTTGAACTCATTCAGCTTCTGGTGGTGAGACCCGTCACTCATTCCAACTGATCAAAATAGATTCAGATAAATAATATTTGCTCTATTTAATTGTACGGGTTACATCTATATTGTGTATATTAAATACATGAAATACACTGCAGGGAAATGTTGTCATAATCAAAGGGATTTGTCAGGTAATTTAAACATAAATATCAATGTCTGGATTTTTTCTCCTGAATATATATACTAGAAGGGAAACAACTTTGACCATTGTATTTTTCGTACGCATGTTATTATAGCCCTTATTATCGCACCGCAGTTCAAAGCATTTTACTCATTTGTATATACTTTCCCACACTAACCGAAAACGTTTTTACTACCTTCAAATGTATTCAAAACTTGAAATTTAAGATTCTCTCATAGACAAATTTCACAGCTTGTAAACGAAGTCGTACGTTGTACATGTACAAAGCGAAACTGCGAAAATATAGATAAAACTTTCTGAAATTAATCATAATTCATAACAGTAAAGCTTCATTTTGATTGGATGAGCGACATTCACCAGTATTAGAACTAGTCAACCTAACCAATGAAAATGTACAACACAAATCAATCACGTGACCTGTCATGGATGAAGAAAGTGGAAATATTCGTCAGATTTTTTTAACGTAAATACTTCGCTTAGAGAGGATTCCGAGATCGTTGGCAGTGTGTAAATTTTACTGTTTGCTAATTACTTTGAGTTCATTTACACACAGAGTCTCTATGGATACATCATTGTCAGTAAGTTTTCTAAACAAATTATTAGCGTCGTAGTCAGGGACGCTTATCCAGACGACCTTGACCTTCGCGTTTTCCTATATATTCAATACAATTCGTACTCTAGAAAATGAGGTACGCTAGAAAATGAGAAGCTTTTTGGACCCGCTCAGACGTAGCGCTGGCGTAACCGGATCGAACCGGTCGCCCCGCTAGCAGACGATGATTTTTCCCGCTATGATTTGCTCTACTTGGACGAAGCCATCTTTTTAAAAAAATCAATCTGCTTATCGTCAATTTCATTCGTGTTAACCAGCCTTACTAAAACTTGTAAATGATCTGTTAGATGGAATGGAGCACCAGGAAGTCACATCCCTTATAGCTATTGATCTAAGTGCAGCCTTTGATACTGTAGACCATAACATTCTGGTCGATGTTTTAAATAAGCAATATGGTCTTCGTGGCAAAGCATTAGAATGGGTAAAATCTTATCTTCGACCGAGAGCCTGTCGTGTAAGCATTCATTCTACACTTTCCACACTACGTGATGTTACATGTAGTGTACCTCAGGGTAGTTGCAAAGGTCCTTGGTTGTTTTTAGCTTACGCTGGAACCCTTTTTGATGCAATACCATCTGGGATATCTGTATACGGCTTTGCGGATGATCATATTGCAAGCAAACATTTTAAACCAACATCTATCCAAAATGAAAATCATGCAATTAATGAGCTTCGAAATTGCGCAACTATAATTAATTCAAGGATGAATGAAAATAAACTAAAAATGAACAGTTCTGAAACAGAATTTATCATGTTTGGTTGTAAACAGCAACTGCGTAAATGTCAAACCACATCCATAAACATTGCAGGAGAAACGTTCCACTTGTGAAAACTATAAGATAATTGGGAGCTTTTCTTGATAAATACCTTAATTTCAGGGAACATATCAACCGCAAATGCCGTACAGCTATGCTCAATTTTCTACGTATTAAAAGTATGTGCAAATATCTTACAGATGATGCTACATAAATTTTGGTTTTATCTCTTGTTTTGTCTCATTTAGATTATTGCAACAGTATTTTATGGTGTTTCAAACTGTGATATTGGAAAAATGCAAAGGATCCAGAATATGTGTGCTAAATTAGTTAATAATGGAAGGAAATATGACAGTTCAAAAGCAGCTTTGTTTAAATTACACTGGCTACCTATTAAAGCTAGGATTAATTTTAAGATTTTAATCCTTATGTACAATTGTTTTACTGGAAATGCCCCATCTTATCTTCAAGAACTTGTTAAAAAAAACAAGTGAAAATAGGCCTGGCCTCAGATCCTCAAGCAAAAATGATTTTAAATATCAGATTCCTTTTAGCAAAAAAAAAAACAATAATAGAAGTTTTGGTACTATTGGCCTCCTATTGTGGAATATTTTACCACCTAGCATTAAATGCTCACCATCTATAGACGTTTTTAAGAAGAGACTCAGAACACAATATTTTAAAGACTTCTATAACTTAATTCAAACCAAACTTCAAAGATATTTTTTATGAATTGATTTTGTATCAATGTAATTATGACATTTTAATTATTCATTTGTATTTTATGTGCTCTATTGTTTTAATTCATTTTAAGCTTTTTTGTATATCATGATTATTTTAATCTATAACATTTGATAACAAATTTTATGTAAAACGCCATTGTAATGTTTTTATAGAAATAGGCGTTTAATTAAATAAAGAAGTTTAAGCAGACGACATGTTTAGATAGTTATAATAACGCGGTTCAAGTTTGTACATGTTTGTTCTATGTTTAACTGTTCCTGCTGTGGAAGGTCAAGTAAAGCAGACGATAGATGTACTTTTTACCGCCTCGATTGTATAAGGTGTATTATGATTGTGACCATTTGTTGGAAAGGGTGTGTGCGATAGTTTCAATACTACTGATATATAGTGGACGACATAGTAATAGGCATGATTCAGGTCAGAAATGTTGACATCTCGCTCTGTTGCATCGGAATATAAACATCTATACAAGTGACAAAGCTATATTGTCCTATTGACAGACATAACAAGAGCTATTTTTAGTACAGACATACTTTATTGACAAATATACAAAACAAGTAGTATATACAATATTAACAAGGATTGTTATAGTGATTTTTATTTAAAGTGAACATGCCAGTAAACATTTACAACACTGTATAACCTTTACGAACAACATCTAAGAAATAGCTAGAAAGTAAGTAAAATGAAATGTACATAAAACATTCTGTACAACATACATTAACATTCTACTAAATACATTCAAAAACCATATGGATATGTGTTATACTCTTCACTGATCGCCCTTTTATCAAAAACAATTCTGTAGTCTTTAATTTCACGTTTGGTAAGTATATGTCCGGTAGAGGGATTTCCAATAATTTTATGGTCGTCAACCTTGCTATTATTACTGGTCACCATTGCTTGCACTGTGTCAAAATTAATCTGCAGATATTTTTTAAAATTCAGCGTTATTCCTCGCACTTTACAAATTGACATTTGTCCAGTTCTGTTTGGCGTAGCAAGTCTATAAGCATAATTTTTTGGACCTCCTGTGACGAAATGGGTTATGTTATTGCCAGGTACTTCATTACCGAGGTAATCTCCAAGTAACGGTTCCCATTGTCCTGGAGTTGTTGTAAACACCACGGAATTAGTATCGCAGTACAAAACACGGTCTCCTAAAGGTTTCAGACAACTATATAGCTTTAGGCGTGCTTGGGCCTGGTGTAAGCAGCTATGATGACATTGGTTCGGGCTGATGGCTCTACAAAGTCGTCGTTATATACTCATTCTACCTTGACAGACTCGTTGTTGACGAATTGCACGTTCTTTAGCTTTTGTTGGTCTGATGTCATCATGTCGAAGAATTCAGCTGGGTCAGATGTGTGAGTTGTTTGAGTCAAGTTGGTAGGTTGACCGAATATACCCCAAAAGCTATTCAGCATCAGTTTAGCCAACGACCTTAGGCTGGGATTCTTCTCTATTTTAGCGTAGTCTAAAACGACACCCTCTGTGTAGTATGTCCTGTATGTATTTTTGTTTAGTGTTTTCATCCACACACCAGTCAGGCCAACCGCTTGCCTCTTGTCTTACTTTCAGGAAGGTGTTAACATAATCGGTGAAAATGCCTCCTGTTTTTTTGTCTCGGTGTTATATTGAGATATATTGTCAAAATGCCATACTTCATAGATGGTTTTGAAGAACGTAACCCTGCAATATGGCCTCTTTTAATTCATCAGTGACCCAAGTTCCAAGCATTGCTCTTTCACTATCGCTGTGCTCGTATAACTCTTGGTAATTTTCCGTACACGTTCGACAGAGACTAAACATCAGTTATCCATTACACTTGTTTGGCAGAACAGGTATGTATAAACCTTTAGGTGGCAACACTTTACATTTGATTAATCCTTCATACTGACTGATTTCCTTGTTGAAGTTCTCTGTTATGATTTCTGGGTGGCCAATTGGTACCTATTATTTTTCTCCATGGTCCTAGCATACAAATCATCCATGCTCTTGTCGTTTTCTGGGTTCATAGTTAGCTTCGAGAAGCATTTAGGACAACCATGCCAGAAACACCCATGGAACTCGAGTGCAGTCTTTTCTCCATTCAATTCATAATAGCCGTGAACTTTATAAGGGCCTGTTTCTCACCATAGTTTCTTCCATGCTGTATTGAGATTCCTTTCGTGTAAGATATGTAGGACATCCACTTGTAGGCCATGACAGATTGTTTTTCCTCAGGTCGGTAGCCATGTGGTACTATGATGGCTATACTCTCATGCCCTAGGAAATTCGTTCTATACACACGATTGCACGCAGAAGCGATAGTCACACACTTCTCAAATGGGTCTATGCCCCCGTGACCATCTTTCTTGGTTAAGCCCATGAATAAGTCTCTAAATTTCAGGCAACATTTTCTAAGAATGTCCACATCGGATTGGCAGTATCGAAGTAATTCCTCTTGAAAGTCAAAATCATTGTCCTTATGTTCGTTATACCATTTGATAAATTTCCTGGCCTCTGGTTTCATACTTTCGGAGGTGTAATATTGGATCTCTGATAAATGAGGTAATACAGCGTGTTGGTTTTTCTTTCTACTAAACATATGTGGAAAGTATCCTTTGGCCAGTTCTGTCTCCCCAAAAGACTTGGGCATTTCTGCAAGCGCCATAGGGATAAAGTTGAGTGAGTCGATCGTTCGAATGTTACATACAGGTACATTGATCGACATGTACTTAGATCCCGTTGTGATAACTTTCGGAAGGATAGAATTATCATGTTGGTACTGGAGTATGGGGTATGAATCATAGCCTTTAAAATTATGACAGATGGCTGTGGCCCCGGCGTTTTCCTCTGAAAATAGCCATTGGCAAAAGTCTTCTGTAGGAGTGAGCCCTTTGAATACTCGCTCGTTTTTGCCACACAACTTACAAATCGTGCTGGATGTCACTGGACTTTGCATGCATAATCCACACACTTTATGTACAGCACACAAATTAGGTCGGTGTTGATTGGTACCGCACCAAGACTTCTTACAGTGTCCACATTTACCATTCTTTCCTTCATTGTAATCTTGTCCACATTCAAGAGCATCGTCTTGTGTACACTCAAAATCAAAAAAGATGTACTGAAATTGTCCCTTTTTCTTTGCTGTGTTCTTCTTTTGGGAGTTTTCCTCCTTTACATCAACTGGTAGCATATGACATTGGTGATCTTCATTTACAACAATCTTTACATGTTTTACAATAATGTTAATGGCAGACATGTTTCTTTTTACGTTTGGACATATTGATTTCTGATCACAGTCTTTGCACTTGAAATATGTACTGCACGTACTTTTGCTTTCATCACTTGTTTTCAAATGCACTTGATAGCACTTGAATAATCACGGTAGTGAAATTTTGTCAAATAAGCTGTGAATGTAAAAGTACTTAAATAAAGAAAATAAATTTAGTTATTATTGTTTACAACAATGTGACATATATTAAACAGTAGTGTAAGGATTTATATATGTATAAATATATGCATATTGCTATTGTTTTATTGTATTGACACATGAAACAGTTATATCTTAGTATTCATCATAATCAACAAATGACAGTTTAAATATAAAACATTTCAGGAACTGATTTGATTAAACGGCAGGTATTAATATTTGAAATGGTATAAGTAAGTGTACAAATATACCTATATCAACTTATAATTGAATATATTTCGTACTTCAAACGCTTTAATAATATACACACCCAATTTCTTAATGACGGTCTCATTTTGAGTCTGGAATAATTGTTTTAATTTAAACATGCTAGGTCTCTTCCAATAGTAACTCTTTATATACATATTGCGTAGATCATTATAAAGAATACATTCTAAGATAAAATGAAGCTCGTCCTCTAACTTGTTACAAATATTACATTTTCGATCGTCTCTTGCAATCACTGGTCTTTGCCACCTGTCAGATTCTATAATTAGGTAATGGGAAGAAAGTATAAGTCTTGTCATAGCAATTCTAAATTTTGGTATATTTAAAATACAAAGAAAGTATTGAAAATTGTGATTAATTACATTATTATACAATAATGATCTGGTCGAATTGTTTATTCCTGCTTGCCAAGTCAGCAAGTAATTGTCATTTAAACGTTGTTTAAAAATGCACATAAAATAAACAGAATTGCCAACTCCTTGTTGTAACCACACGTCATAGAATCCAAGTCTAAGCCAACTCCTAGTGGAAATTGAAATTCACCGAAGCGTTGCCCACCACTTGCACCATGCTGAATGAGTCTAGCATATTGCCTTAATCTACTTTTGATTTCGGATATAGACTTAAATTTTGCATTTGTCATTGACTTTGAAGAAAAAAACATCACATAATGTCTGCCTATCTTGATGTGCTTCCACTGGGTTCGATGAATCGTATATGATGTAAACAAATTTATTCGCCAAAGTTTTCAAGTCAATATCGCGATTTAAACTTGCATACGACGTTGGTAATCATTACCAGTTCACACAGTCACTCAGTACACCGCAAATAACCCCACTGATTGGCGTAGTCGCTATGGTTCCAAAACATCACAACGCTGCCGAGTTCCGATATGGTTTCTCCTATGTCAGAAATGGACTGTGTTAACCTCTGATATTCACGTGGTCTTAAACACAGTCCCTTTTTACAAGGGATAACTTCTTCCTCCGGTTGCTAGTATTGTCGTATATCTACACAGGGATTGCCTTCTTTAACTTTACAAAACACGCTGTCGCCCAAATGATTGTTGTACGTGGTACCATTAGCCAAAGCCTGGTCCATGTTCTCAGAACTGACGACCAGATTTTCAACGCCATAACGTTAAGCTGATATCCTTCTTAGCAGGTTTATTTTTCTCCAGCTGTCTTAAATCCTAAAATTTAGCCCCCCCCCCCGCACACACACATACGTGATACAAAGGCTTCGCTAAATAACTATACTATACAAAAGTAAACCTGGAGATAATGATCGCCGATACCATTAAAATCGATTCTATCCATAATTAGTATACGGGGTTTACGAGCGCTGACAGTCAATTAGTATTTACACTTAGAGCACATTTTCATGTTATCAATATAATTGCAATATATAACAGCGCAATAATATCATTAGCATTTTGTAAAAATAATTTCATTGCCACACGGTTCTTTATTGGTTTGATCATATATTCTTGAAAGTTGAAAAAGTTTAATGACAATCCCGTTCGTTAAAATTGTTCTCAGGATATGAGACTTCAAATTTACTGTCAACAACAACGTGTGACTCCTTAAAAAGCGGTTCAGAATATGTCATGATATTAGTGATTTAAAATATAAATTTTGAAACTGAATATATTTATATAAATACCGAAAAAACATCGAAGAGACAGTAAAGGTAATTTTCGCGGCTATTTTTCGTACTCTAGTACGAAACGGAACGCTGAAAAGCGAACATTTCGTACCCAAGTTTTTGATGCATAAAATAAGATGACATCGAAACAATGAACGTCAATCAGAAATATATTTAAATTGGATGGAATGATATTATCAGTGACCAAAAATTTGGCAGCAAATACAAAAATAATCGAAATTATAAATGGAAAAGTTTATTCCGCGGAAAATATTGGAAATCGCGGAAAATTATTAAGGAATTCTCGGAAAAGGTATAAATGTCTCCAAAAGCCTTATTTTTCAACCAATTTGAAAAAAAGTAATACCATTATAAAGGCAACACTCCATGGATTCAGAATATGTAAAAATATATTGGATAGAGTAAAGACATAGATACGTATTGCCGTCCGAAGTCAACTGATGTTTTGCATTTTTTTCTACTATGATTATGCCTAAAATGGAATTTCCGGAAAAGATAAAAAATGGTTTCAAAAGCAATCTTTTAATTCCCGACCACCAACACTTTGATATGTTTTGAAAGATGAATATACAAAGATGTGAAATGAAGAAAAAATAAGTTGATAAATTTTGAACTTTAATATAAATTAACAGTTTAAAATTGTTAATATAATAATATACCAGACTATTAAAGATACTAAATAATAAATTGTACGTGTATGCAATTTGAAATTGTATGATTACAAAAGTATATTTTATTATGATAATGATATTTTTTCTTGGTTGGCTTCTGAGTAAGGCACCAGTGGTCTTTTATGCTGTAGTTGAAATCTGTATGATTACAAAAGTATATTTTATTATGATAATGATATTTTTTCTTGGTTGGCTTCTGAGTAAGGCACCAGTGGTCTTTTATGCTGTAGTTGAAATCTGTCGATCATCGATCGGCACGAGACTGTTGTCAATATTTAACGATCAACTTGCACACGAAAAAGATTGATTTCGATAAAAAAACATATTAAGAAAAAAATCGAGTCCTAAATAACGAAAAATTAAATTCAAATCAATCAAACTGAAAATGAAGGTTTAATGGCATGTTTTATGATGTCCGGGAATTACGGAAAACTTGCACGTTGTAACAAAATTATATGAATTCTACAAATTTATAAATGAAGATATTCTGTATATATAGAGGTTTACTTCTGCTTCCTAATTAATTCCACATGTTTACAGACTGATATTATCTCTTGTACACAGTGATCAGCCGAGGATTATTTCTACCACTTAATTAGTCCTGCATATTTACAGGCAGATGCTATAGTCAGCAGAATTTTCTATCATTAATAATATAGATAGATGGGTTGCCCTGATCTGATAACCAAATCTGGGAAATACATGTATGCCACGTGATGAGATTTTGAGTGATATATTTATTTGCTTGTATATTCATTCTGAGGAGATTCTGTCTAAGAGTTGGAGTTTAGATTCCGAACAGTTAATATATAGTCGTACTAATAACTTTGGGTTGTTTCATTAAAAGTTATGGTAGAAATATTAAGACTTTTCTTACTCAATAAACCCCGTTTCGTAACATGTGGGTTTCTGTATAAACCGGAGCGATTCGTCCATCACCGATTACAAAATGTCATTATTCCATAACGATTGCATAATAAAACAAAAACTTGACTGATATTTTTTGTTGAATTATTTACCGTTTATCATAAATCAGCAACTTAAATTGATAAACGTATCTGTATAATCGTTGATTTATTACACAATGTATCTTTTAGTTACAATTCAATATGGCGGCTGCCCCTGCCGTTAGCAAATTCTGCTAGTTCACATGAACGCTCAATTCATCGGTGTGGTTTTAATTGTAAATGTGGGATAGTAAAATGCATCATTTTTTTATAATTTTAAGAATCTCATTGTACATTTTTGTTGTTTGTTTGTCACATTTTCTTTCCATTTTTCTGACACTTACTCGATGCAAATCACTGTTACTTACGTGTCTACAATTATGTGTATGCAGAAAAGACATGACAACAGTTTTCTGTTCTATTTGGACAGGAGGCAAATAATACAAAGTTCAAATGTTATAATAGAACCTTGTTTTTGTTTATTAAAGTTACAAGTATGAGCCAACATCATGACTACAATGAAGTGTCTAAGGTCTTTGACGACTATTGGTATGCTATCGGTTCAGATATCATGGCTGCTATGATGCAGTTTCATTGTGGAAAGCCTTTAAAGGTAAAATTATCTATTTTACACTAAACTAACAAATAAATATGTGCTTGTATAAAGGTGTTGATTTCCTATACACGCTAAACACGCTTCATTTAAACATCCATTATTTCTTCATTATCGCCTGATACAATGGAATATATCCAAATTTATACAAGCAATCATGATGCATGATGTTTCAATCAAAACGAAATACATGTACAATGTAGCAATAATAAAATTACAAATGAAAGCACTTAAGGCTTGCGTACCATACGTAAATGCATATTTTTAAAAAAGTTTTTGTGAAATGACGCATGTCCGCTTATAGTAGATAACCTCGGGATTAAGTGCTTATCAAAACACCTATTAAACACCTATCCCACTACAAGGGTAATGCAATTAGTGGTTGTACGTTTTACGAAGACGACACGCACACACAAAGATATATGCTAAATGCGTACAAATATAGCCCATGTATATTGAAAAAAAAAACACTTCGTGTTATTCTATCCATGAAAATATATAATAATACAATATTCGAAGATGAAATAGGTTTGTCCAACAAATGAAAGTGAATTACGTTACCGTTTTAAATGTACAATACGTAACACTAAAAGAAGAAAAAGTCGATTAAACATTAGTTTACAAATCATTGTAGATCACCAAATTAAAATATAATTTACCTTACCATGTTAGTAGTAAGTTCCGCACTCTTGCAAAAAAGGATTTTGCACAAGCAAGCTGTTTTGCGAATTATGTTACTGTTCATTCAGGCAACAGAAAAACGTGCCAAACCACGTAACTCTCAATTCTATACAAACCTCCTTTCCCTAAGGTATAAGAAAGTACCACATGATATTATATTTTACGATAATTGATACTATATATTCTGTGTTAGTTGTGCATGTGAATTTCTTTACTGTCTTACAAAATAGTACCCTTATTCAAGCAAATGATACTAAATAAATTATGAATGCTTATGTTTTAATTATATATAAATGAAAAAGATGTCAAAGACATTGATGAAATCGATTTTAATAAATAAAATAACATTTTTTGTTCATGCATACGAGATAAAAAGTCACAGATTGGTTCAACTTACTGCGTTTTTTTTTTTTGTTTGACTGTATAACCAACATAGAATATAATATAGCTAATTCCTAATGTAATAATTAAATTTAGACTCATATACAGACTCCAATTTAAATAGCCTATCTCTATATTGAAATAAAAAGTCTTTAATCCCAAACATATGATATTGTTAAAAATACTGAATGCTCTCCCATATGGAATTACCCCGGTTGCGAGGGTTAATAAACTCAGTATGTCAATAAGTAGAGCGTTAGGCTTACTTTGAGACTTCGAGTTTGAACCCTAGAGAGTATGTTCTCTCTGATGATATTGTTGAACACATTGCTTCTAAGGTCATGCATTTTCCACTGCTGATCATTTATGGTATGGAATCCAGGAACACTAGCTTGGTTAACTGACCATCAGTGACTGAAAATAGCGAAAGAATACTAAATGTACAATATTTCCCCAATCATTTCAGGATTTACATGTTCTTGATGCCGGCTGTGGTACTGGAAATTATTCTAAGAGCTTTCTTGATTACGGTATTGGTAAAATAACACTACTTGATGCTTCATCTGGGATGATGAAACAGGCTGAAAATAATCTGGCAGAGTATGTTGTTGCGGGAAGAATACAAGACATGGTCACTACACCAATGCCTCCTTTACCGTTTCCGGATGATACATTTGATGCCATAGTCTTCAATGCGGTACGTCTAAAACAAATAAATCAGCTAAATGATATGACCGTTACGCAGTATCTTTTACACTTTTATTCGATCCATATTGAAACAACTTGTCAAAACCTAAACTTCCCAATTGATTTATCGATATTTTTTGTTCCCAGAATTCCGGTAACTTGATAAAATACGGCTTACATGCTGGCATATATTTGTTTATTTTGAATTGATTGATGAACTTTTTTCAAGTCTTGATTCCTAAAAATGAGCGTTTTTTACATTATCACTCTTTGAATATGATCTCACTACTAAGTGATTCATATGTATGCCTCACAGTTCTTTCTTGGACATACCATTAAATACATGTAGTAAAAATATTCAAAGAAATCCATCTACTAGTAGTTTATCTAGTTTAAGTTTTTCGTCCGAAAATATTAGGGTTTTGGTGTTTTGCAATATCTAAAACCATGCTCATTTTTTTCATTACCAGGTAATCCATCATATTGAAAATAAGGTTACCATATTGAAAGAGGCAAAACGAGTGACAAAACGAAATGGAATCATAATCATTTCGACAGGACTGACTTCAACACCAGTGTGCTGGTTTACCAAAATACTGCCAAGGTTAACCGAAAGATTTCAGAAACAATTTCTTACTGTGGAAGAGTACGATGACATCTTTCATACAGTTGGTCTTGACTGTATACAGAAAATGAACTTACTTGGCAGTGACATGATGAAGGACTATTACAACTTCGAAGGCCCACTAGACGAAAATTGGCGACGGGCTCATTCTTACTGGTCACATGCTACTGAAGAGGAAATGAATGAACTTCACGCATTTATTAAGACCTTGAAGAAGAAAGGAGAGCTTGAAAAATGGGGAAGAGAACATGATCAGGCAAATACTACTGGTCTTTTGACATTGTTCATGTTGGCGCACAAGAAATGTTGAATTTGAATAATCTTTATCAGAGCTGCTTCCTGTATTATTTCGCTTAAGATACCTATATCATACTTGATCTCCATTGTTCACAGTTTATGGATCATCACGACAGCCCTCCCGTTTTTAGTTTATGTCTACCAAATTGGTCATGTCCATGTACTGTCCTATCTTATCCCGGCCATTTACAACTATTTTATCGAAATGCTTTAGAGGGTATTGTTTAATCATAAAATTTCACGAAATATCCGAGCTTTGGTACATTATTAGAATGCATGAATGCCCCTGACAGAATAGAAGCACTTTTCAACGAGTAAAATGCTCATTTATATAAGGTGCAAACACCCAAATTATATAAATTTAATGGAGTATTGCTATCAAATTGCAATGTTAAAGTGTTCTATTGTTAAATAACGTGCTGACACATTGTTGGTAACTGAATGGGAACTGCAGTTCGTGCACATTTTTAAGACAATATTGAAGGTAAGAAAGATTTATTTTGCAGTATTTCAATGTACATGCTAAGTAATTGCATTAAGTAAGGGAAATATATACGTTGCAGGACTTCAAGCGCCCATAACTCTATTTTTTTACCTATGTGAAATTCTCCTTGTCAGTGTATATTTTATACATGAGGGACCAAACATGAATATGCACAAAGAAACTGTACATTATACATGAAGGATCAAACATGAGTGTACACTACAGAATATTTTATGTGTTTTTATGTGTTTCAGTAGTACCAGTTTCTAAGCTGCTTATAGACAACACGGCTGTCTACATGTTGAAGGGAAAATATAACTTTCAGAACAGAAAAACTAACATACCTATATGTACCTTATGAGCCTAGTTGGATAACATTGAACAAACAATATTTCAAATATATCATGAACATTTGGTTTGGTTGAGAATGACTAAAATATTGAATAGTGGTCTTTCACTAAGCCAATAAAAAACATAAAATCAAAATTGGCTCTACTGAAAACAAGCAATGATTTTATTGAGATCATTTAAAAATTGTTTACAGACAACAATCAGTTCATGTGGAACTATGAAACACGTCTCAATCGACAGAAATACATTGGTCCAAAGTTTGAAGACAAAGATGGCAAAGCAAGCTGCCCAAATCTGCAGTCTTGATGAAACCTAAACACATCAGAAAATAAATTTGTCATTTCACTTAAATCCTCCACAATAATATCAATGTTAGATTTCCTCCAAAGTTCATCCAAAGTATCCTGAATAACTCCTTCATTCTGTGCAGCACTTAAGGTACAAGTTGAATATACCACACATCCACCTGGACGACAAGATTTTATACCAGCTCTGAAATAGAAACCTTTCATTAGGCTAGAAATGTTCTTGGTTACTTGACCCAAAAAAGTAGGATAGGAATAGTGCTATTATATATATATATATATATATATATATATATATATAATAAAGAATGGTTGAAGCTCATTAACACGGTTGTTTCATTGAGAAAATGAGGTAAAAACAAAGCCAGCACATTAGATAGGTCAGAAAACTTCTATTTCTTTTGTGAGAATACGAGGTATGATTCATCCCCAACTCATATCTTGAATTTTATAACTAGAAACTTTAGGGTTGACACAAAAAATATGGTTGCTCAGGTAACTGTAAACACCACTATTTTTTGACTGATTGGCTTTAGTCAATACTTAGATTGTACAAGGCACCTCGATGGTGCTTATGGTCTGTGATAATACTACCAGTCTTATATGCTTAATCATTTTGTGTCAGTGGTATACTGTGGTAACTCATTAATACAATTCTGAGCTTCATTGTACTGGTTAAGTAGGGCATTTTACTGCATAACATTCAATATGAACATATACACATGAGATGTTTGTAAAGACAATAAAAGTAAATAAGTTACTGATACTGGTACATGTATAACTAAATTGAGTTGTGAGATACTTATCTTTTTGCATTTGCACTATTTTGAATAAAATAAAGGTATTTTAGTCATGTTCATATATGTCATCAGCAAAAACATGCTCAAAAAACATACAGTATGCTGGGAGTGTATTATACATGTGTTGACTCAAAGTACCCTAAAGATGACTGGGTCAAACTAATTCTAATAAGACACTGAATGTCAATTTTAGGGCTTGAAATAGCTAAAATAAAGTGATCTAAGAATAATTTATAATGATAATTTATCAGTCACATACATACATGTATATGACACTTAAACTGTACTATGTCTATACTTTATTTTATGCTTACTGGTGAAATATAGAATAATATCGGTGAAATAAAACCCTTTATTTTACAGTTCGAAACAGTGAAAATAACAATAATGTCTAAATTCTACTTTATCTGGTCCCTGACAGAACTACTTTTTTGGAATGTTTCATTGCCTCCCTTGCATTGAAATAAATAGCTTGCAAACTCAACGTTTACAATATGGAAAACTCAAGGGTTGCCACAATTTGATTTTGAGTCTCAAATTCTTGCTTTCTTCTTCAAGTTGTCACAGCAGTGTACGTATTGAACAGTTGATATTGATATTCAGATTTTAACCATTCATTTCGTTATCCAAGTAGAAATTATCCAAATTTCATCATTTGTTTTAACATTATCCATGAAAAAATATTGGAACTATTTTGCCCTAAATTCATGACCAGACATCAGTCATTAAATTTGAGGTTCCTTACAGGGAAACCAATAACTGCTTGATCCGAATTTAGCAATGAAACAGTCTTAACCCTTTGCCTCATTGTACCGCATTTCCCCACATTTAAAGCAGACGACTTTTGAAAACGAGGCAAAAAAGCCATTGCTTGTAGTGAGTAATGACTTTTTTTGCCACAATGTTTTCCATTCTGTCAGAGAGAAATAACTGAATTTTCTTAAGTTAAGAAGAGTCCAAAGTATGTTTCTAAGGGAAAGGGTTAAACCAAGTTTAAGCATAAAATAAAAAGAAAATTTGTTTGTTTTGGTGTATGATGGTGGTTTATTTCACCTTGTGACCAATAGATTTTATATTTTCACTTGTGGCTGCACCAAGGTGAAATAACCAACAAAGCAAACAAATATCTACGATATCCAATAAAATACATACATCAGTAAATCTTTCTGTCGTTTTGGCATCTCAATTCTTTCATTGATACGTTTAATACAAAATAAGTTATTGTCATCTTCTAACAATGAATGTCGGTCTGTGTTACATGGTACATCAACAAGAACCTGGAACAAATAAAAACTAACTCTTAAAACAAACCTACAGTACAGCAGTAATAACCTTCATACATGTAGATGTATTAAGGATGAATTATACAATGTGTGAACAGTATTAATAATGTAAAGTAGTCAGACAACCTTGTCAGACAACTTTCACGAATGAACATAGAAATTAATGAATTTGAGGCTATGCTGCAACTGTTCTTACATATCAAATAGTTCACTCTTTAGATTAAATATAATTTTATCAACTCTTTGTAATACAGGTTATGGAGCAATGTTTTCCTAACCAATTTTGTAGTTTGAAAGATAATGGATCGTATAATTATAGAAAATGATTCCTATGAACAGGTACCCAGAAGAATGAATTTCTTAATATGAAAAACAGGCACAGCATTTTTTTTAAAATTCTACAATTCAGACAAATTAAGGGAAAATTTCACTCTCACATTATTCAGTATTAATTAATTAAAGCATAAGAATCTTTTTCATTGAATCCTTACCTACGAATCACAAGACAATTGTTCCTCAAGATCAAGCCAAAAAAATGAATTTGAGGAAATAAAAGATCTATCATTGGAATTCAAAAAAAATAACAATACTCACATCTTATTTCCATTATTAACAAATTTTCATCAAAGTAAAAAAGTAATCATTTTTAAAAATTCATGAGCAGAACTCCAATTTATCTGCTGAATAACAAATTTGAGATTACAAAGCAATGAGAATTGAGATTCAAATCAAATCTTAAGTTATATTATCTAAACATAGACACAGACAGATACAAAACATGTTACCTTGTCATAGATAGGATCCTGGAAGGCCAAACCATTAGAACATTTTATAACCACATGTTCTCTTTCTTTTTCAGGTATGTATAAGCTAAGAATGTTGTGTAACCGTTTAATTCTTGACCCTGACAAATCATTGCATGTCAAACCCCCTATAATGCAGAAATAGAACAAAATCATCTTTGTGAAATTGTTAAACAAGCTTTTACATTTTTTATCAATCACTATTGACTTTAATGTCTCTTTGGCTACTGAGAAGCGTTTTATCAATTGTGAGCATGTGATGAATTGTTACATTAGCCAATTTAATTCTTAATTCTTAGTAGTATCCAACCATTATGTCAGTTTTACAACAAGACTGGTAAGGATATGAATATTCTTAAGTAAATACAATTACATAAATAAAAGACTTTGGTAAACACGCAAGCAAATGTTCAATCAAATGTTGAATCCATCAGTGCAAATCATCAGAATTGCGTAGCATCACCTGGTAAGCCAGTCTGTAATATAGCCAATGATTTTCCACCTGGTGCTGCACAAAGGTCTAACACTTTGTCCCCTTCTTCTAAATCAAGAGCAATAACAGGCAGTAAAGAAGCAGCATCCAACATGAAGTGACCTTGAAAATATTGAAAAAAAATGATATCATAATCGTACAATGTATTTCACAGTATTTTAAGTAGAAGATTATAACATAAATAATTTGTTTGAAAATAAAGTGTACAGAGGTAGCATCAAAGGAGTAAATATTTACCAAACATTGTAATCAAAGAATAAAATAATAATAAAAAGGGCTAAAGTAAACATAATAAACGATCTAGCACTTACACAAATATCCATTTGGGGTGTCTGTTTTGATTGCAGGAAATGGTGTAATGTTGCCAGGTGGGAAAGCCATTACTGTGAGATTCATAGGTATCGATATCTTCCTTGGTTTTATTATATCAACTGGAACATCCATCGGAGTATATACACTTCTTTTAGCTTCTTCGGTCCGTAACTGTTCTCTCTCAGAATACACTCTTTTGGTTGGTACAAATGAATACAAATTAGTTCTGTCAATATTTCTACGTTCTTCCTCTGTCAAAACATTAGCTTCATTTCCTTGATCAATCTCAATAAAGTCTTCAACATCATCAGACAAACTATCAGACACATCAGCTGTATTTACATTCATAAATTTTCTCTCCATTTGGTAATTACTAGAAGATGATGAATGTTGAACAGTTTCTGATTGTTTAATTAAAGCTTGAGCAATAATATCAGTTGCTCCTAAATCAGAAAACTCATCATATTTGTTCGCTGAAGCAAATTCATTCATGATTGCACAAGATTTTTTGCCTGTAAGCAATGCTATTCTAACGGATGGCCATTCTTTCCCGAATAAGGGTCTGTAATGAAGATCAAAATGTTCCAAAGCTCTGTCAGAATTGGTCATTTTTCGCTTTCTTTTCTGAAATAATTATACATCTCAATAAATACTTATAGTTACTATTAGAGAAACTGGTATTCATCAATGGAAAAAATCATACCATAAACAAACAGAACTCTGCAATTGTATCAACTGCTTATAAATAATATATTCTGTAATTTTTCCCATTTTCTCAAATAGGTAAACACATGCTTCTCAAAACTGCTGGAATACTTGCCTGACATTTGGTCAGGCAAAGTTTGAATTTCTACCTGACCAAATGAACATTTTTCTGCCCAAATATATCAAAAATGTTGTAAATCGCACCAAACTGCCAAACATATGGTCCCGTACTCGCTGAAAAGTTATTGGACCTGCTCGAAATTCGCCTAACATATCCGACAGTCAGGCAATTTTTGGTAACCCTGGGAACATGAAAGAGAAATACCAAATCTACATGATACATATGTCAGTATGAATTTGGAGTCAATTCGCATCTAGAGCAAAGTAAGATCAGGGACCAAACAACATAATGTAGAGTCCCTGACTAGATATAGATTTACATTCACTGTTTTTTATTATTTACACATATTTTAATGTTGCTCAACCCGAAAATAACATTGGTTTTGATGTATATTAATGTATTTGTGTAGGTCTTCCCTAGGTCTTCCGTATGTCTTCAATTCCGTGTAGTCTTCAATTAGGCAGGCCAGCATGATTTGTGAATCCTTTTTTATTTAGATATATCCTGAACAATTACGTTATGATTTCATTCATCAATATAAATTGTTTTGTAACAGTAAATATAAAAATTATCAAACATTAAATTGAAATAGTAACTAATTTCAGTAGCAACAAATGAGGAAACTATGAGTACGTAAATTTTGTGTACGAAACAAAAAAAAATAATTCGACCCACCTGACCTTTCTTTACTTTGAACGACCTGACATTTATATTTGTTAGTCTTAAAGAATTCATTTTCGAGATTAACAAAAATCTGTGACTCATTACACACGCCTGTGCAGACATACTTAACATATTAAGAGATAAAATACAATGAAAAAATTCATTTGATGCACGATAAGCACCATTTCAAAAGAACCCAACGAAACTCGATCGAGTTTTTAGCTCTTTGGGTTGAATAGGGACTGGTTGTTAATATTTTTTACTTTTATGTAATTTGAACCGAAAAATGACTAACACCCGTCTACAGTCGGCATTACTTGCACAAAATGGCGTCCGAAGTAGCAAGTTCTGATGATAATGCCAGTAAAACCTATTCAGGAATTCCAAAAGCTGACTTTTTGGTAAATGCTTGTATTATTCATTAAGTCTAAATATCAATTATTCATATTTACTAATTATTTTTGTTGTAGTTTCTGCAATCGCAACATATCGGTATGATTTTTTAAAACAGAATTTGACAATCAAGAATCAACATGAAAACACGTGTTTATAAATAAATAACTCTGTCTTTATATTAGTTAGAGTGCATCCTATGTGTACGTAGCAGAAACATCACTCTTCAATAATTAGTTATTCCAACTCATAATGCATGTACATTTGATGTGTCGGTGTTTGTAATATAAAATGTGTGAACGAAAAACCTATCATTGGATTAACTTGTATCCATGGAGATGGATGTGGCTGGAAATTAGTGGTGAAACGATACTCCTGGTTGGTATTATGAGTGTCGCAGTACAACTCCAACAATTCAGTGTATTTGGTATGATACAATACACATCTTGAGTGCTAAGCTTTGATTTTTTCATAATAATTGCTTTGGAAAATAATGTTACTGTAATAAAAGATTAAGTCGTATTTAAGAACAGAACAAGAACATGAATCAGAATGAATTTTTATTATCCCTACTTTTTCTTTCACTAAACTGATGATCAGCAGTATTTGTAACCTGCATGAATTAGTTAATGTTTTGAATGTGGACGATGAACAATGTTTGCATGCCGTGACTACGTTTCCATGACCATGAGTTAGTCAGTTATGTGGTAATATGATTGATTTGCTGATTGTTGATACTATGCTAAAAGCAAACAATATGCAGATGTATGAAAATTGCATGAATTGTAAGAATAGGAATACTGTAATGGATCATGTATTTACTGCGACAGTTACAGTTTCACATTACTGTCAGTTAAATGACTCATCTTGAGTGTAGCTCTTACACATCAGAACATCACCTAATGTCATCTGCCTGTTGCCTGTCTGTACCTAATATTAAATAGTCTTTTTAACCCTTCAGTTTGCAATTGGTGATCTGCCATTGATTTTTTTGCTATTTTGGGATAGAATCCGGGTCCAGTTAAGTTGGGAAAAAATGCATGGTGTGATACAAAAATTGGGAGTTTTTTGGTCAGAAATTGGGAAAAAATGTCTTTATTTTCTGTTTACTGGACCCAAACAAAGAAGGAAAAGAATTGCTGTCTGCTGATTTTGCTGTTTGTAACTAATAAAAATACTTGACAGTCCGTGTGGCAGTGATTTTTTAACTAATTTGTATTCTCATATATTGTTACTGTTTGTTTGATTTTGTGAGTCCCATGTGTATACTCCGCTTTATAATTTTGCAATCTAAAAATTAAGGCTGAAATATTATGTTTCACAGGAGGATGTAGATAGTTACATGAAAAGTTCAGATGATACTGCAGAGTCTGCCTTGAAGAAGTTAGATGAACAGCACAATAAGTACAAGTTTATGGAATACAATTTGACTACAAAGAAAGCCAGGTAAATATTACCTCTCATAATACACATTTACTATCATGCATAGAGTGGTGGTTTGTCAAAAAATAGTTTAAATAGCCAATTTGCAGTTGAATTTATCATGATAAAATTGATTACTTTTATTGTCTTGTAAAACATTAGTCAAATACATTGAAAGCTATTGTGGACATATGTGCAAAGATTGCTCACGTAATAAGTTCAACTGTTTATAAATGAAACTTCTCTTCCTCTTCAACTTTTGAAGTTGTGAATTCAGTTTTCTTCATTATTGCGGGGTAATTAGAAATATTGGAATTATTTTATACCTTTTTGTTTTAGATGAAAAATATCAATTCTTTGCTCGCCTATTGATATGATGTAGGTGACTATGCATTTAATTTTATTATTATACTTATTCAAATGTTTCTGTTACAGATTAAAGGCACAGATTCCTGATATAAAGAAAACTTTAGATATTATTGCACACTTGCAAACAAAAAAGGTTTAGTTGTATTTTATGCTGTTAAATGCTATCAAAAGTAAAACCATGTGCCAAACATGCTTCCATATTAATATTAATAATTAGTAAAACATGGCTTAATTGAATTTTTAGCGTGACCTTAAATTCTTGTTAACCTCAAAGTCTTTTGCATTCTTATTTTACTTCTTTTGCCTATTTTACTTATGTTCTGGTTTTAGAATTCCAGCGAAGCCATGGAGACCAGATTTTTACTCTCAGATCAGGTGTATGCAAAAGCTAGAGTACCTCCCACTGATAAAGTGTGTCTGTGGTTAGGGGTAAGTTCATTTTTGTATTCACCTGGTGTGATCTATGTTTGATGCAGCTATAAGTGTGTGGTTTCAATATCCATGTTGAAATATTTGTTAGTATGTTTTTATTTATCTTCTAATCAGTGTGCTAGCTTTGTTAAGCTTGAATTTGCCCTGCACCAAATAATCGTTGAATGTACAAAAATGTCTGTCACTGAGGTACAACAGATTCTTTATTTACAATATTAACAAAACATGTTTGAATGACCATCTTTCCAACATAAATCATCTTGTAAAAATGTTGTCTTTTACTTAAACAGGCTAATGTGATGTTAGAATACAATTTAGATGATGCAGAAGCATTACTGAAAAAGAATCAGGAGGTTGCTACTAAAAGTTTAAAACAAGTAGAAGATGAGCTTAGTTATATAACAGAACAAACTACTACTTTAGAAGTTAGTATCCTTTTGAATCATACTAGGACTTGTAAGTATCAGGACTTTGTACCATTATTATATTATATTATGTAATACTGTCCCAAAATACTCTTTGATGATTCTTTGTACTGCCATTCGTCCTTATCACTTTGTGATTCTATTTTACAAAGTTGTAAAGATGCTGTAAATTGCATGACTTGTGGCCGTTAACTCAGCACAATTGTCATTAAAATATTCATACAGACATACTTGATCAAGTTTGAATCAAGTAACCATGATTCTATTGTTGCAGAATTTTGTGTGTCTTCTGTCTTATAGGCTTGCGCATTTTCTGTTTCAGTTATATTGTTTTATGTTTGAAAAATAAAGATCAGTTTAATTAAAGAAATTCCTGGCCAAATTGAGACTGAAATTCAACCCTTTTTTATTTACCATATACTGTAATGATTGTATTAATTGTTTTTTTGTGATATTTTTTTTAATTTGGAACATCTTTACAGGTAATGTTAGACAACTAAAGTTTACTTTGTTTCTCCCAAGCATCCACAATTTTGACTGCAGCAGTATTCAAATATTAATCCTTAACCTAGTACTAGATATGGCTCGTGTATACAACTGGGATGTTAAACGTCGTCAAGGAGAAAAGGTGTCAAAATCGTAGTAGTATTCCCATGCACATTATGTTTGTATATAGGCATTTGAACAAGTATAGGAGTTGTGGTTCAAGATGGAGTCCTGGACATCTGAACAGAGCTGTACCTGTGTTCTTATCACTTTCATTTTTGAGCTCTGAACATCTTAGATTAATTTGTTCCAGATAATCATCAATAATTTCTGATTGTGATGCTTGTTTGAATGTTTTCGTAACAGATTTAACAAAGCGATGTATTGATTTGTTAATTCTACCGAATGATGATGCCACAATGACTATGTTTATTTGTGATTCATACAGCTTATGCATGATGTTTGGGTTTATTTTAATATTTGTGTCCTCCTGTCATATGGTTTTGTACAGGCTCAATGTGTGTTAGGTTTTAGTTGCTGTTGCAATCCATAGATATGAGATACCTAGATAGTACTGAAATGATAAGTTACTGGACCTATACCCAGCTATTAATGTACATTGACAACTCCACTACCTTTCAAGACACTACAATGTCTTAATATATAAGTGATAGGAATAATTTCTTTTGTTTATGGACTGAAAATACCTATAATGCAACTGTCTGGTTGTGCTGTAAACTGATATGTGCTGTATTCTAATTTAATGTATTCTGTATTTAATGATACAAGCTGTCTATGATAAATGAAAAAATCATGATTGATTTAAACTTTGAGGTTAAAACAGGTAGGATTTCTTGGATTTGTCATCTGTGTCTAGTACATCATTTGTTGTAGACACCCACTCCAAAGAATGTGCTATATTTGTATTGTAAGTTTAATTCATTATGTGCTCAATATTCTTCTGCTTATTGTTGCTTTCCATTTCTTTGGCAATGTCCATTTGACTCATATATACAAATAAATGATCAATGAAAAACAGATAATTTTGTGTTTTTTTATGAGGGCCATTCATTCAGTTTGTAGTCTAGTATTTACCCTGCATTCAAGATGTTTAATTGATTGTGTTTATTTTTAGTGGGGGAGAAATTGAAGCATACACAATTACATGCTTGATAAATTGATATTAATTCTGCATTCAATGAAATTAGGAGTAGGACAGTGTCATTAATGTTTTCCATGTCTGGATGCTTGGAAACATTTAATTACTTATTAAGACTTAATATAATTTGATAGCATGGTCTATGATTATGTAACTATATGCATAAAACTAATTCCAAACCATTTGGATGACCTGCATTTGATTTACCTAATTTTATTTAGTAGTTCTTGACTTCAGTTCTGTAAAAGGAACATGAAATGTCTGTAAAAAAGTATCTGTTGTGAAAATACAGTATGACTATCTTATTTGTGTGAAATACTTGATTGTCATATTCATTTTATACCTATAAACTCAAGCCTGTTGTACCAATCAACACACTTGACAAATAGGAGAAGTCACCTTGTGGAATACTTGAAAATAACCAGCATAAATCAAAGCAAAGATTTGTATTCACACGAAATAATTCATCAACATATGCATTGTTGTCACCCAATGGAACTGATTGAAAAAGTTATTAATGATGTAAGTGAGTAGTCCATATTAGTTGGGAGTACAATTGTGGATAAACACTGTTGGCCAAACAGTCAATCTTTCAATGAACATTATCATAGGTGTTAACAAAGTTCAAAAGTTCAATGACCAGTCCTGTCTAGAGAACGAGTTTTTCAGTTTGGTTCATATTGTAACCGTTACTTTACACGATTCTGTCCGCTAACTGTAGTCTAAGCAGTTATATTCATGCTGTGACAGAGCCAATTCATAGAGAAACGTGGAAATAACAATTGTTTTACATTTCCCGATTCATTCTGATAACTTTGGTTCAGGACAGCCAAAGTAATAATCTTTTGAAGTTTCATCACAATGTGATTGACGATGTGGTTTCTGGGGACACGCTGCTATATAACTCATTTACTCATAAGATGTATTATAGAGATCATAATATCTCCTCATGATCCATTGATTCCATGTAAACTAAAACCAATTTCTCGCCGAAATGACTTAAATTGTCCGATAAATCGATCAATCACAGTAGGCGCACGAAGTAAGTTATATTATGTACGATCTATGTTCAACATGTCAAAAATATCACAGCTATTTCTTCTATACATGTGTAATATAAATCACGATTGTATTATATTCTCAATATTTTTTAAATCATGCACAGACTAACTTATCATCTAATTCTTGGACGAATGTTATTCAGTCCTATTGAACAGTAGTGCTGGTACTTGACCAATGGATACATCAGTACCGTTCGAGCTTCGATTACTCGAAGAAAATTCGAATGTGACGTCATCAACCACGTGAACGGATGAACCTTCGACACCTTTATTAGTTGAACTACCCCTCATGATGACCATGACAGTAAACACACGCCTCGGTGGTACTCTGATTGGCCGAGTGAACATCACCTCGTAACTCCGCCTCAGCGTATCTGTAGTTATACGAGCATCATTTTTCCTGACTTCTTCTTTCAAATCATCATAAAGAAATAAGACCATGTTGTACGTTTCTGTTCCCCTGGCCGCACCATAAACTTCTATACCGTATAGAACGATTGGTTTTGAACAACTGAATGAAATGGCATCAGGGGGACCATTTTGTGCCCATTGACCATCGTAAGTCCGAAATCTTACGACACGTGACATGTTTGGGCTCGTAGGCGGTTGCAAAGGACTTAAGGGTTTGGTGTTGACTTTTTTCGGTGATTGAACTCTCAAAGTTACAGTTTCCCGATGTTTATTTTTATTACCATTCTCCTTCTGCCGATTATTCGGTAAACTCCGCTTCTTATCCTCCGAACGTTTGCTTTTTAATCGATTTCTTTCCCTGGTGTTGAATAAATTCGACAGTTGTCTTGGCTCCCCATGGAAATACTGGTAAATCGATACTGATTCGTCATTGGACAATATTTCTCTGAAAGAAACTTTCTGAGTAAAGTAGGTCACGTCCATTGTTGGAAACCTTACAAAATACAAAATTGGACCTAGAACTGTTCTGCGATTTTCGTCTGTTGGAGACAATTTCTTTCGTCTGCACTCTGCTGTTGACCAATCAATGGTACATTCAAAGATATGCTCTTCATCAGCTTTGAGATTATCAGATCGTAAGATGTCTGTCAAACATTCGCCGCAGAGGTCACTAAATGCATGAGATCTCAGACATTCAGTGCTATGAGCAAAAAAGAAATGCAAACATTTATCATACAGTTTTGTTTCGTCGTACTGATGTGCCTGCTCCATAATCTTACACACATTGCTTGTAGACATCCAGTTCTCAAGAAACGTGAAGCAAATTTTTGTCAGAGCCTTGAGCTGAAACCGTCGAGCTGCGTATAAGATTAATGTGACGTTATCCGCTCTCATATCGATATTGTCTGTATAAATGTACCTGCAGAGGAAATACACGAATCGTTATTTAACAGCATTCAATATGTTACGGATTGGAGATCACGATAATTATGTTAAATGTTTTATGCGTCTGCAATTCACGAGGAGATTAATTAATAGAGCAGGTTTCACACAATGAATTATTTAATTTCCAATATTAAAATCATGCCTCAGCACAACTGTTGCGGTTTCGATTTTCATATTTCGTTTTAATGCCGACTTTATTAATATTGTTTTGAATCGAGTTTTGGTAAAATGAAATAATTCGGGCTAATGTAAATACGACACTCTACGTCCAATTTACCAGCTTTTCTATTTGGTCGATAATTGGTGTAAAATAAGCATTTATCCATCACAATAAAAAGGGTGATTTTTTTCATGGAAGTTATGTTAAAGTGAGAACTTGTTTTAATAAGATTTTAAACTGTCTAAAACGACGACTAGGTTGGAGTGTTGAGAATCAGTTCTTGTTGATGATAATGTAGTTATTAATTTAGGTCTTGCACAAATCTATGTGTAAACATGCGCCGCTACACTTTCATTTATAGAATAACATCAATGAATTATTTATTTGTATGGAGTTATTGACTACCATTTGAAAATAAATGGAAATTGTCGTCAAGACTATGCTCTAGAAGTTTGTTGTTTTATGAGATACAATTACACTACGATTCATAGATCAACCTTATCTTGTGTCATGCAGAGGAGTGATTTCATTTGTTAATAAATAATTAATATTATCGTGTATGAAATAGAATTTTACAGAAAACTGGTTCCGTTCATTCTCATTGATTTTGTCACAGTTGTAAGCCAGTAAGCAACGATGGGTCGCTTTGTACGATTGACAACACACGAATTAAAATGCTAGCAAGTTCCTCTGTATGCAAGTCTTGAATATATTCTTTATTTATTTGTTGCTGATCTTTTTTTACATTTGTTTAATTTCGACATAAACATCAACAGACATTGTAAATGGATATTCATCGACGAAACGGTGTATGGATACAATTTATTAAAATATGGACAAGATGCGCCTACAGTCCTCTTATCTTAATTTATTTAGGAGGTTTCTGCGCTCAACGTGATGGAGGATTGTTAATGCTATATAACCACTTAACTGTACACTAGCATTAACCTCCACAGGTCAAAGCTATTCTAGTGAACTACGAAATTACAACTTAGGACATCAAATTCACCGCTTAATCAAAACCAACCTGAAGCACCAGAAATATGTATTTTGTTCAATAATTCGATTCAACTTTTGCAACACAGGTTCTTCTATGCGCTGACATAGCTGCCCCCTCCTCCGTTGAAAGGTACGATATAATATATATGTCTCTTATTTGTTTCACATCTTAATTCTGTTAGTATAGACCCATTATACTTTTTTATCATTCTATTTTTATTGGAATAAGGATGCGAGTGGTAAAAACAGTTAGTTTAATTACTGAGAAATTGGATATAAACATATGAATTTATACCTAATATATAAGTAAATGATAATGTACATCAAATAACACATACGTCAGAGTGTCCTTAAATGTTTCTACCGTCATGTCCGGGACATTTACGGTCACTTCCGGATTAAACACGTGATCTTTTAACACTCGATGAAACATTGGACTTCTTGACATAAGGACGTACTTATGAGCCAAGATCGTCTCTTTATTATCACCGACTTCAAATATGACGTCACATGATATCTCGTGATGTAGCATGTAATAATTGGCTTCTAGAAGAGATTTCCCTGTTTGCCAATCGTCCTGAAACAGTGTGTACAATACAAGTATAAAACAACTCTATGCATAGCTTATCGGATTTATGACACCGACATGTCAATCTCATTAAAATCATATTAAATAAATCCGCTTAGAACTTTAGTAAGAAAATGCTTATCGATAAAAAACGTCATTTTGATCTGGCTTTGTTGGCAGCAATCAGTTGATTTGATGTTGTTTTTGAAAATATTAGTAATACTCTTGTATTGTTATTATGACAAATAGTATGAACACCTGAAGACGTCAGTTAAAATGTGTCCCTATCTAACTATATTGTACATAAATCAACAATAGTAAAAATAATGACTTTTATACAGACTCCCCTCCCCAAAAAAATAATAATTTTGCTGATGTACCTTTTGTACATTGTGCTTTCAGCTGAGAATCCATGTACATGTATTATCACTATTATTTTGCTGTGATTTGTGAGAAAAAAAATAGATGAAAAGGGTTATTCTAAGCCATTCATGGAGTTGAAATTCCATTATTCGTTCACTTAAAACGTCTGTTGACATAAAGTACTATTTATCATAGAACAAACGTACACATTTTCAAAATAATAAAATGTATTTCGAGATTTACGTTTGTACTAGACATTCTCAGTGTCATAATTTTAGTTAGTGTAAAGAGTACCATCGTAAGAAAATTATTTTTTATACAAATATCTTACCATGTTGGTTGTTTAAATGACTCAGTATCCAGAACGTATAATCCTGTGTTCAACTGTCATTGAACACTATCTCTCAATGTATTTATTCCATACAACTCCGCTAACCATTTGTATAAGTTCACAATGAAAAATCATCACCATTTTCAACGTATGAAAGCGAAAGGAATTTTTAAATTGAGCCTAAGAATGAAACATAAACAGCGTTTATTAGAATGTTTGACATACACTCACATTTGTTTGAATAGACTAGCCGGATGGTTTCCTTGATGTTGTTGTCTTATGACGTTTTCTGAATGTTTGTTGGACCATTTCAGTCGCAAATAAAAGCTCTATCGATTTTAACATTGATTAGTTACCAGCATTTTAAGCCGATATGGATTTCAGATGATGACAAAGATATGTTGTGCGGGCTTTATGGATAAAAACCAATTAAAATCTATAGTTATCTCTCGGAGTCATAAATAAAAAAGATCCATGAAAATTTCATTCCCATTTTTGTTCTTTTTTTCTTATTTAGAACTGTAGTCCTTTTCGGCGATTAATTAACGAGTAATTAAACATTTCGGTTTTAATTGATAAACAAACAGTAATCACTGACATTTGTTTAAGTATTGTTGAGTGTATATTGTTCCTGATAACCGGTATTATATTTACTGACAAAACATTAAGTGTTTGTCTTAATGTTCCCTAATGTGTTTGTTCTGATCATGTTACACAGTAGCACCGATTTGCAGTCTCCCTCGACGAATCGATTATATAAATTTGACAAAACTTGTCTTTCTTTTTCCACGTGAAATTTTCTGAATAAGAATGACATGAACTTGCATGTCGATACAGCAACATATTGTCGATATGGTGAGATTATCAAATCCATTATTAAAGCATGTTCTCTAATTAGATAATTGAATTCATCTTACAAAACACTTTGAAAACTTTGCGTGAGTTATTGCCTTTGTTGAAAAAAAATAGAAACACATTAATTTTTGAAGATACAGCACATTGACATAGGTTTTTTTATTAAATCAGATTGATGCTGTGTTTCGCATCTTTTTACCGTGTGTTTTCATTGAACTGGATTTTTCTTTAATCTTGGAGAAAATGGCTGCTCCCGTAAAATTCAATTTAACTTAAAAGGGACAAAAACTCAAACGATAGGAAAAAATCTTGTGAACGATAAAATTTATAAAGGTTACCGAAATTGGTCCATTCCATTTTGAGATGATAATTTTGGATATTGTAAGTGTAAAGCCTTAACTGATAAGTAAAAGAATCCGTTTTATACTGAAATATACACTTGATATACTACATGTATGTTCTGATATATGAATACAAGACGCTGTCAGAGTCTATTTAGTGTCATTCGCTTCAATGTTTCTATAAACAGTTTAACATATATAACCAGCACCAACAACCTTACCAGCGCTCTAGGATAACATGTTCCCTCCAATCATTATCAAATTCCGCCATGTGATGCGTTAATCCGAGGTGTAAAATAAACAGTTATAAATTTAGTTATTAGCTCTCATCAAATTATTAATAAGTAATGACTGCAAGTAAACAATTCAATAAACCTATGAAAATGTTACGGTTGGTGTGATTAATTGGGACAGTATACGATGCAACCTGATACAACAATGCCATTGTGTTTAACAAGTGTTTTCTCCGACACGAATATTTATAATTAAACAATATCAATCGTATCATAACACCGAAGCGAAGAACACTACAATGGTGAGACACGGCACGGTCTTCGACAGTCCTAAGAAATTCAGATCATAGTTTTCAAATGTCGTTGTCCTTTTATCAGGTTTTATCTGATCTGACACCTCAGCTGATCTGAAAACATTCACCAAAATTTGCATTGGCATTGAACTTAACTTATATGTCAGACATGTAAAGAATCAAATGTTTCCAAACAAGTTATGATCAAACCTTGGATATTTCCAGGCTAATTTTCGAAAACAGAGTAGTTCAATACTGCATAATGGTTTAGATTTTTTTCTTGAATTACAATAAACCAGTTTCAATGTCAAGAATATTTTTATATCGGTATATGATGTATATGAAGTTTTATCTAACCACATGACGGTGTCCTGAAAAAAGCCAATGATTTGCTTGTTCCACACGCATCTTCAAATCCAGTAGCTATACTGAATTGGAACTTGTAATAGAATGTAATATAGTACCAGCGAAAAATAGAATAAAAATGAAACAAAGTTGACATAAACTAACTAAAATCATGACGCCTTTGTTGTTGATTAATTCCTCGTCTACAGAACCAATAAACCAATTGTTTCTGTACAAATAAATATAAGTGTGTGCCTTCCGTATGCCGAGACTCGTACCAATTAATATTCAGACACAAGTTGAGTATGTTTATGTTAAATACGTGTACTTGCATTGTTGCCCATTGAGCAATTTAAAGAGTTTGATATTTGCGCTTACTCTAACCAAGCAAAAGATAATCAATTCCAAAATGAAATAATTACAGACAGGTGATTTGATTATGCCAAGAAGATAAAAATCCTTATCCTGTCAATGCATCTTTTAGGTATTAAGATAGTACAGCTAATCTATAAACTAATTAATGTCAATACTACAAATTGTTGTTTGATTAATTGATTGAGTATATCTTAACAACTTGTTGGTATATGTTTTGTACATTCCACTGTAGCTAATATCAGAGTGATTTATTTATTTGTCATTTTCCGAGTAAGTCAATTGTTGCATATCTTGAGCTAGTTTTTTTTGAAACAAATATATGAGCAAAACGAATCTGGTAAAATGACTCGTACGAACATGTTCACAGGTTTTTTATCTGTTTGAAACCGTTGTGTTTACATCAGCATGCATCGCTACATGAAGTTTCTTGTCATTCTATTTTCTTCATCAATGACAATTTAAAACTCTTTGGTCTTTCAAGTGAGGATCGGGCATGAGCTCTCTGGGTAAGTTAACAGCATACACGTTCCCCTAGGCATTCACCTAACACTAATACTTCAATACATTGTATTCACATTAGCACTGTGTTTGTCTTTGTCAAAATGAATGTTCAGTGAATTAGACCATCTCGGAAACCAGCATTGTCTGAATACTATCTCGATGGTGTCCCTGCTTTTTTTACAATTTCAATGATAGTCCATGATGAGATGAACCAGCGTATCTATAGTGTGAGATCTGTTCTGCTGAGGCAACAAGGGATCGGAAACGAGGAGCTGTTTCCAAATTTCGCTTTCCAGATAGATACAAACGGCTTGCCACAGATTAACGATATCATCTCTTGTTGTTGTTGTCCAATATCGCTTGACAGATCTTGTATTGAGCATTTCTAGGGCACACCTCGTGTAAACTCATAGACAAAACCAGAATTTTTACCCTTTTTTCAACAATTTATCACTTAGCACTGAATTCACCGCCTAGTTTCCGAAATAAGAAAACGTATTAATAAGTGTTTAACCAAACCAGGGAAATATTTTTTTAAATTTTGTCAATTTCTGACGTTACACCTCTCATTTTCTAGAAGATACATATTTTGTAATTTTCACTTAAATCACATTCATTATACAAGAAGGATATCATGTAAATGGTGATCATTTGCAGATATAGATTATCTGAATGCAAGAAATAATTAAGTGAACTGGATCATATTGTTTTAACATCAAGTCTTATGCTAGTACTTATATCTTTCTTCTCGAAAGAATCTGTGCTTAAAGAAAACTCCTTTCAAAGGGACCGATACTAAAAGGCCCCCAATTTTAATTAATTTAAGACAGTAAAATATACTGGTGGAAGTAAGAAGCAGTAAGCTATGCTCGTAATAAATGCATATAGCCTGCGACCGATGTACACAGTGTATATTGGTCTTAGGTACAACTAAAAGTTGTCCGGATGTAAACGTACGAACGTATTAAACGGCATTTTCTTCAACCAACTTTGCGAACATCACAGTTACTTCCCTTGCAGAAAGAAACTCCATTTGCAAACAGTTAACCTGCGGTAGTTGAAGCGTGCGGCTTAATCGTAGCGGTTTTTAATTTTATGTGTTTATTTTAACTTATTATTTTAACACTATGTTTTATTACTACTGAATGATTAAATATGGATATTGGACAAATAAAAGTTCGCTGTCAAGGTGTAAATGTTCTGCATGGAGGTAAAAAACTTTTTTATGTAAGATTTGAAAAAGATGACACTGCAAGTTATTTTACTGACCGCTTATTTACAAACTGGTGCCTTTTGCACTTTTGAGTCTTGTCATTTTACAAAAATCAAACAGAAGATGAACCAAACTGCTTATGTTGCCATTATCTTGTTATATTCTGTGAATATCTGAAGTTGTATTTTTTGTTTTGTTGAAGAAGTGCTTTTTATACACATTCAAATAGTGTTGTATCATGAGGATGGTAGACTTAATGGTAGAGAACTGTCATGCATGTGAAGTATTTTGATCAGTCTAAAATAAACAACACTATTTACTGCCATCAAGAAAAAGGTTTATTTTGTTGTGAAAATACTTGATTTAGACTCACATTAAAACTTGAAATGACAAAAACACTGCAGCTGGTTCAGTTTTTTAACTATATCATTGGTCAGTCTTCCTGGTGAAGTCAGGACCTCCTACTTTCAGAGTAGAACAAGTGATAAAAAATCTTAAAAGTTACTTGTCATGTTCAGGCCATGTTGCATGCTTGGCCAACAAGTTATATACATTTTTTATATCTTTCCTGAGAAATAAATACAATAGGTTCATATGGAATGTTGTTTGACATGTACTGACAAACAATCCAGCTAGTGAATACTAGTATTGTAATTTCTTTAAATTATGTTAAACTTCTGTATTGATAGTTAGTAAACATGCTATTTATTATCAAATCATTTTTATTTGTTTGCCATATGAGTATATACGTCAATTTTGTTTCATTTTATCTTCTGAGTGCTATCTACTTTTACAAACTCTTTATTAAATACCCATGAATCCAGGTTTATGAATTCTGGGTGTGAAAACAATATTGGTCTGTTTTAATACATTTGCAAACTTCTGTGTGGAACATGATAATTTTACCATTTTTGTTTAACTAGTTTTAGAATATGTATGCTAAATTGTTGTTTTTAAGGAATTGTATTAAATAAATTATTGATTCTACATGGTAGGTGGCTGATCTACTCATCTGATACTTGTGTTTTAAGCTGATTGTTTGTCAAGTATCAGCTCTTCAAATCTTAAATTCCCACACAGTGTTTGTGATTATGTTATGCTCTGCTGAACGTTAGGCAAAGGTATTCAATTTTGTACATCCAATACACCATAGGGTCTGGATCTGTAATGTGAAACGTCATCCTTGCTTGATTAGGCCAGAAAAAAAAGATAGCTGTGTTTACAGTTACCTCACAGAACCTGAATTTTGATGCCGACCCTAAAAATCCTTACAGCAAATCCAATGTATGAAAACTTGGGGCAAATGGAATTTCCTAAGTAAAAAAAATATGTTTTGAAAAAAAAATAGAAAGGTTTGTGACCTACCTACCCTATTGGTTTGGTCAAGTAACCATAAACCCAACTATTGTCTTTCTAGCCATAGCCATTTCTTTCATTTTGTCTGAAACTTTTTTATTTATAAACCTGCATCAAGTATCCGTCTTTGGTGTTGTTAAATATATCAGTTCATCATTTAAATATTTCATATTATGGGCATTTAGACAAAACAAATATTAAATCTGTTTTGCCTTCATTCATATATAAAACACATATAACTGTTGAAATGCATGTAGCATGAAGATTTATTGTGTCAATATTTGTGATTAAGTCTGACGTATATCAATTAAGTAACGATACAAAACAAGATTGTGTTTATTCATTGCATGCATTGTTACACATGGTATTCATTTTGTATTCAGAACTTCATAACCTAAGTTTTTAAATCATGATTCATTGTTATTTTATTGGATGAATTTGATCTTGAGCTTTTAATAAATTGAGGCATTTTGTCAAGTGTGATTTTTCATTTTTTGCTTTAATGGACTCCAATGAAAAGTTTTTTAGTGCGTCTTTCGAGGAGAACTGCTAGTTGGTGTCTGGTTTGCATCTTTCTACTAGTTTTTAGTTCTATTACAATTCATAGATAATAAAATCCAGAGTTACTATCAATATAAACATACTTATAGGGGTGCAAGTTTTCTGGTTTATACTGGATTTCCGGTTTTTGAAGGGTTATGAGGATCGTTTTTCCAAATCATCAAAATCTGTTGAGAAATTGGGAGGGGGTGCATTCCTGTGACACGTAAACAGTTAAGTGTTGAGGAAGAGTTATCTATCATTTTAAAGATACTAGAATGAAAGGGAAACAACTCCTTTTTGCGACATATCACAAAGCATTCTCATGTGAAGGCCCCCAGCAATATTTTTAGGTTTTTAGAAATTTCCTACTAGCACCCATGTACTTATATCTGCTAATTTTTATTGCATTACTAATGCTGTAGTAGTTTTAACTAAATGATGTATGGTGTATCAGATTTGTGGTGTTTTAATATTCAGTGGTATATCTCGCCTATATATTAAAGAACTGCGTTGATGATTAGATGATGATATATCCACTTTTTATCATCAGTGTTTTAAGACTGAAAAAATAATGTAGAAGTGATTTCTTTCAAAAATATAGTCGAGCCCCTTTTCAATCATACTTAGGACAAACGTTAAGACATTAGGCCTAAAAGGGGGTTTGTTTCCGGTTACATGCCCAAAACAATATAGGGTGGTAGGTAGGGATTTTTTTCCATATATACCGGCAGCACTGTATGGGCATATGTGCACTGTAATATTGAGTTGTGAAAATTACAATATCGCACTACAATTCAGATGCCGTAAAAACTTATGAGTCAGCAGGTAAAATATTTGGTTGGTCAGGTAACTGGAAACAAACTTCTTTTTTTTAGGCCCTAGTTTTGATGATAGTTTGATGGAGCATACAGTGAAAATGATCTTATTTTATCATGTACGTGTTACTTCATAATGTGCACGTTTTAGAGAATAATTTTCTAATGCATCACTTCTGTTATATGTTCACGTCCATTTCACATTATGAATACTCATTCATGTCAATACAATACTGCTGAATAAATTGGCCGGGAAAAGTTTTAATTGTTTTGATGAAATTACAAATTACTTAATTATGAGTGTTGTCACTGTATAAAGTGTTTAATATCTTTGATCTGATGAAAAGCTTCATACTATGAAACTTATATGTATTCCTTACAATTGTAAAGCTGAGCAAACATTTAAAACAATCATTTATACTCACATTCTTTTTGCATTGCTAACAATTTTATTTCCTGATGAAACTGTATCAATGAATTTATGGCCAGAATATTTTCATGACACATTATATTCTTTTGCTTTAGATGACTTATGCATTCTTTTTGTCAAATCTTTACTCATTAATTTTGTTAAAAATTTACAATTTCCCCTGAGGCATTTATTTGCAGCAAATGTACCATGTTTGAGATGTATAAATATTTTTACGACTATGACAGCATTCTTTAAAGATTGTTTACATAGCAAACGAATAGCCTCACTCTTTACTATACAACCTTAAAATTCTCATAATACTGTGAATTAAGAAGATTACGGGCTATTCTGGCCTTAATATTACATAGTAACCCACCTTTATTTAATTACTAATATTTGAAATAACTTCATCTCCAAAGCTAACAAGCAGTTTAAGATGAATGACTCCTTTCTCAACATTCTTGTTTTAAATAAACAAAATTTTAATAATAAAAGTTCTGGCTTCCATGCTTCTTTGTTTTGATAATATAAGACTGTTTGTGTTTGTTTTCTGTTAAAAGGGTGTTTGTTCCATCTATATCAGGGGCCATTTATAGGCATATTCCCTAGGTTTTTTTTCGTTTTTTAACAGGGGCTATTTAGAAGCATTTTTCTTCCAATTTTCCAAAAATACCGTGTCATTTTATCCCCCAAATTTAAGAAAGGCCCTAATCCCTTACCTGTGAAAAAAAGCCCTGCTTAATATATGATATTGAAGATCTTTATTTTTAGTTATAATTCTACTTTAGATGCAGTAAATCTTGTGTTTGAGTTATTCTAATGCTGATGTTGTTACCAGTTGTTAAAGATCTATGAGTTACATGTGATTATAAAAATTCTTCTCATACTTGACAAAAATTTCTTATTTATTGAAAATATTGGTAACAAAATTGTTTGAAATACTGTGCTTGGGGATACAACGCTCTTGCATTAATAACGGTATAATTAAATTTGAAATTGATACATCCCCATTGATTACATGACGGTAAATTATTGTTAATTATTGATACATGTACTACGATTCTGGCTGGATGATACTGTTATGTTTTATTAATTGTTTTATTTAGTTTTTATTCCTTTTCAACTCTGGCATATTCAATATTGTCACATTCAATACTTTTCTGATGACTTATGACATTTGTACTCAGCAATTTTTTTCCTTCTTTGTTTGGGTCAGGTAAAGACTGTTCCCAATTGAAAATGAAGACATCTTTTCCCAATTCCTGACCTAAAATTTCTCAATTTTGGCATCATGCCATGGATTTTTCCCGATCGGACCGGACCAGGGCCCTTTCCCAAAATTTAAAAAAAATCACTAGAACTTGTATTCCTCAGTATTTGCTGTGAGTTCAAGTCGCTGAGACAAAATTTCACATGTATGGAAGCCATCTGGTTGGCATATGGAAGGTCTGTGGTTATACCTAGGTGGGTCTTCTTCCACTGTTAAAGCTGGAAAAGAAGCTAAATGACCCTGCCTGTGTGACATTAACTCCCAGTGCTGTCTACTTTGTGCAAGATGTTGTTCCAGAATGTCTCAGCTCACTTATAAGGTCACCTAATTACAGTACAAACATAGTACATGGTGTGACAATATTTACCTCTCACCCAAATGTTATAGCAGTAATTATTTCACCTATTTAGTTGAAGATCTCACTGTGTCAAGCCTGAAGCAATTTTTGTAAACCTTAAGTGGTGACATTTTTATCAACCTGAAATCTTAAGAAGCCACACAATATATCTTTAATCAGATAATTTTATTAAAACCGTGTTAATAGATTAAGTTTCTGTTTTTGTATCATTTGCTGATGTTTTTTTCTGTTCTGATGTTGATACAATTTTTATACTTATAAGTGCAGCAAAATGTCTTCTTTCTAATATCAAGCCCATGTCAATACAACAAGCTCGTAATTTTTTTACATTTTTTTCAGTATTTCCCTCTATATTTTATCTTAATAATTAGACTGACATCAGTATTAAGCAAGTTATATTTATTTTGGTGCCTAATATGGTCTGAATATTGAGGTAATATTGTACTCATCACAGTTTCTTTAATAAGTACGTTTCCATTTAATTGGTCTGTTATGCAGGCAAATTTCGAGCAGGTCCAATAACTTTTCAATGAGTACCGCACCTGAAATGTCTGGCTGTCATGCACGATTTACAGCATTTATCACTAATTTATAATATATTCGGTCAGACAAATTTTCATTTGATCAGACAGAAATTCTAACTTTGCTTGGCCAAGTATTCCTGCAGTTTTGAGAAGCCTGTGTTATCACAGTACATGAACTTGTGTTATGTTTTGAGATATTGATATTGGTTGCTATTTAAATTCTTCACAGCTTTACTTTGTCTTGTTATAACATTTTATACAGGATCTAGGAAAACTTTTAACTATCCCTTCTTTCATTTTTGTTCATGTATAATTTTATTTCTATGAAGCAGTCTCTCATTGATCATATGTCTGTGTTTGTAGGTTGACTCACTAGGGTGTAAGTTATATAATGACGCAACTTCGCTTTTGAAATAATTTATGTCCTTTTTATTTATAATATGTACTTGCAATTTTGTGGCTGACAAGGAAAGGTATCTTGCGTTTGAATTAGTTTATGCTACATTTAAAAATGAATTAATTTACAACCCTCTAACTTTACATTAAGGTTTGATATGATGTTTCCTATTACAATGACTCACATTTGGTGTTTATGGGTATAAGCAGTAGATGAATGAATTACGTTTCACGTATAAATATTGTTATGAATCATATGTTTACTTCCATAAGTACAACTACTGTATATACTGGTATCATTGATAAGGCCTAAAAAAGTTTGTTTCCGGTTACCTGACCGACCCATCTTTTACCTGCCGACTCATAAGTTTTTAAGGCATCCAAATCTTAGTGCTATATTGTAATTTTCACAACAGTGTTGCCAATATATGTAAGAAAAAAAACATAAAAGAAAATATCTGTACATTAACTGACCCATACATTTTCGGGCATGCAAGCGGAAACGAGCCTTTTTTGGTTTAGGCCTAAGTCTTTTGTATTATAATTCTTGAATTATACAGTCTGATGCTGTAATTTTATGAATAGGAATGGACTAAATAATTCTGTCATGTATTTGTGATGTGATGACAGAAATTGGCTCATAATGTTCTCATAATCTGAATATCCCTTTCATTTATTTTCTGGAAAATATGGCACTTTGTGGTATTGAGTTATGTAATGTTGTGATCCCTATCGACTTCTAGGATTCTGGCAGCTGATGCCTGGTACAGAACACAACAGGGCTCACCATTAATCATTGTTTCACCAGGATGTTTCTTTTGAAAAGGCTTTCTTCATCTTCACTAGTTAATCAGAATGCACATACTAATACAATCACCAATCATATTGGTACAGCATCAATCACTGTATACAGTCTTTGCCCTAAACCCACTAGCTCAAAACCTGGGGCTTGTAAATTTCTATTAAAATTGTGTATTCTGGTAAATTATTTATTTAAAATAGCCCACTTATAGTTTGGGCTTGTGATTTAAAAAATTTGTTCCAACACTTGTGTGCATAATTTAAAAAAAAGAATACCATAATTGTATCCATCTGATATCATAAGATATATGTATAATTTTATAGATGGGGCTTTTATAAAGTAATAATTGAATATTTAAGTACTGTATTGTGAATGTTTTCTTGCTATCATAATATGATCTGGTGAGGAATGTTTTACACAATTTGTTGCTGGAGTTACAATATTTATATTTGATGAACAGTTTTCTGATCTCCTTCGGAATGTGTGAGATTATGGTAGGCAAATATTGATTGATGATGTTCAAAGTAATCTTGATCAATACCGTGGTGGTACTTGTAGTCAATCATACTTTTTGGTCTCCAACTCAATTTGTCAAAAATTGAGAGATTGTTGACAGTATTTATTTACGTTTCTAGGGTTCACTATCAATTATCACACACAAAAACAACATTTTTTCAGCATTTGTATTCATTGACATTATTAGCTTTTTTGCAAACATTTTTTTTTTGTTGATCTTTAAGGTTAACATTTATTAATATTTTTATTGATCGTTAAGGTTTACATTCATTTTTTGTGTAGTAATTTGTTAATTGTTTTTTTGATGATATTTCTACTTATGACATTAATCTGTCATTAGTGCTAGAAAAACAACATGCTGTGTGTCATGTTCCAGTTGAAAGGATTGATTAATTTTATGCTAACAGTCATTTATTTATAATATCATCTACTATCCAAAACTTAATATAGAAACTAGTTATTACTCATTAAGTGTTTTTTTGTTGCTATGTTTTTGATTGTTACATATTTTGTTAAATCTTTTGTATAAAAGCATTGTTGTGTTGAAATGAGTGTTAATCTTTTGATGACTTGTGATAGTGTTGGTATGACCTCTATAAACATGATGGCTTGGTAACATATCTGATCTGGTGCTCAAATGTAACATTTTTATCAATTATTTTTGTTCATGTCTATGAAATAATTGAGGCTTCTTAGTCATTAAAATAAAAACTATGAAACACTTATTCTGACAGTGTTGGGTATAGTGTTATTTGGTTAATCTCAACTCTTGGCTATGTTTCCTTCATGGTATGTGCTCACTTGAATTAAATGCTGTTAGAGTTCTTCTGTGGTTGAGTGGTTTTGGTCTCTGATTAGTAATCACAAGCCTCTCAACACTTTGAGTTTGAATTCTGCCAGAGACCAGAAAAAATCAGCATTTGAGGAGCCGCTGTGCAGCATCTACCCACTTGGGATCTTCCTCTGCCGTCAAAGCTGGCAAAGTCACCATATGACCCTTGCTGTTGGTGAGATGTTAAAATTACTGACTGTAGAATTGAATGGACTGAGTTGTGAGTTAACTTTTTGAGGTTAATTAACTAGGAACATAAACTCAGTAAAGGTAATGTGAGGATTGAAATAGACACAAATGAAGGGTCGTTGTACTATACTGGTATTGATTGGCCTTTGACTTTAATATACAAGAATAAGAGAAAATTTATACAGACAGGAAAATATATAAAGTCATGCAGTTACACAGTAAATTGAATGTGAAAACATTCACAATATAAACGGCTGTATTGTGGTGACATTGTTTGCCATATTTAGTAAATCTAGTTATAAAAGAAATTTGTAGAAACATTAGTACATAATGATAGTAAAACAGTCCAATAATTGATGAGAATAATAGTATTGATTTCATACAGTATCCTTGATGTTTGTATACATGTGCTGATAACTTCGACAGATTACATTGAACATGGGGTCGTTAGTGTTACCTTATACCTGCTGGTTTTTTGTAAATCTGGTAATTTTAGGGTGGTTCTTTCATTGTGTTTATACATTGTCATAGATACTTGAAATTGACATCTGTAACCTGATTAATGCATTCCTAACATGCATGAACTGGTGTTACTCTTTTAAAATGAGCAGGGCTCGGCAAATCCTGTTGTCTGCTCATTATTACGAGTAGAAATTGACTCGGGACAAATAGCCTGAAAAATTTGTCAAGCCCTGATTAGTTTTCCTTTTTAATGTTTTTCTTTATATTTCTGTGAAATATTTACTGAAAATAATTACAACTTACAAGAAATATGTTTGAATATGTCCAAAACTATAATCTCCTTATTGAATGTAATGTTTTTGTTGATCATTGATCAGAAGTTTATTCCATTGATAATTTTGCATTTAATTTTTTTTTCATCATTCATTAATTTGTTTGTTTGTTTGTTAGTTTGTCTGTCTATCCAGGCAGTCAACCATTCTTTTCTTTGGTTTGTTTATTACCTCAGCTGTCTGCTGCTTGTTGTTTTTGCCCTCCATTTTAGAAAATAAAATTTCTATTGCTATATGTTATTACATCTGTGATTTTAATGTAATAACTTTCTGACAAATGTATGCTAAGCCAAAACATCAAAATAATGCATTGATTTCTTATAACTTTGGTTTTGTTGCTACATACGTCAACAGATTTTGTAGAAAATTCAAGCAAACCCATTACTTCATCATATGTTGTATAAATTGTATACAATAAACTGAAATCTGACTTCAAGTTTGTCAACAAGTTAATAATTCATTAAACTGATGTGAAAGAAAATTTTCAAAAGGAGTCAAATTTCAATTATAATAACAGTATGAAACAAACTTTCTGGTTTTTGATGAATGATGATATAACAGCAATGAAACAGTGAAAATATTTCACAATTTTGTACTTTTTATGGATGGAATGATTTGATTAATAAAATAAATGTGATATCAATGAATTTTATCTGAGTGTAGTTTTATCATTGTTCTAAGAGGTATAGATGCATTTTGGTATAATTAATATGTCTGCAATCTATAAAAGGTTATATTTCTGAACTCTCATATTTTGACCAATCATACTTGGAACAGTTATAGTTAAACATTCAGAGAGGTGTCCACCCCCAACATTAGACCTTGACCATTATTTGGTAGATGGTATAAGGTCATAATAGCTCAAAGTCCTATTTTTGCATTTTCATTTCAAATAATCTATTCTTGAAGTAGAAACACCTGGTTTTTTTTGTTTTAAAATGCAATACCCTCATTTGTTGATGCAACTATAGCTTACATAAAGCTTCAAATAATTTATTTATACTAATTTATTTTAGCTTGCTTGTGAAACAAGCAATTTTGCTCATATTAATCATGCTTCTGCTTCCTGGACACTACACCAGCACAGCATCTGAAAAATGGGATCATGAATCGAAACTGTCAAAGCGGGGATTCGAACTCAGGGCCTACACATCAAAGGTCAGATGTTCTACCTCTAGACCACAATGCCTCCCTCAAAAAAAAAATTATAACCATTATTATTATTCATTGCTTGGTATAAATGTACTTTAAATTGCTGCATGTTTTGTAAATGCTTTGTGAATATTTCAAATACTGCAGTTATATTGAAAATGTTGATATCAGTGTAATGTTAGACCTTAACATAGCTTATTTCAGGGTTAACATGTTGTTTCTCATATCATTTAGAGTGTCATATAAAGCATGTATGTTGAGACATATAACATTTATGCTTGTATTGAAGTGACAAATGAACTCTACAGTAACTGAACTTGAAGATGTTGTCATGCTATTTATTTCGCATTTATTTTGATGTCACATATCGGGGAGACATTGTTTATCAACCTTTGTCCTGGCTGGCCAGCTGGTTACATGGATACCAAGTTGTGCCTCTATTTATACCAGATAAAATCAGAGATAAATGGATTTTGTGATATCCACGATTTATTTACTCTTCTTCATGAAAATTAAATTTAATACATTTAATTATCTCAATTATGAAGAGTTTGTAATTTTTGCGTAGTTTCATATTTCATAATAGTACAAATATGCATTGTTTAATTTAACTCATGTGTATAGTCATTCTATTTATTACTTATTTCATGCCTCAGAGGGTCAATAATGTCATATGATTTTGTTGTTTTACAATGAAATACAATCTTGCTGTGAAAATAATGTGGATTTTGAACCATCTTAAAAATGAATGATTTTACAGTAATGCTCTGCGATTTTCACCTTGTTTCACAATTTGAATACAACATCACACATAAGGCTGGAATTCAGCGCAAAACTTTCACAATTAGGCTGCTTACAAATTTTTATCCTCAAATACTTGGTTGCCATTTGTCATTTTTTCGGATTTATGTTAAGGAAATGTATCTTAATGGTACACGGGTATATATGGTGACAATTTTTCAATGTTTTTTAAGGTATGACTGTTTTTTTTTCTGATTCTGAAATAACACAAGAGAAATGGTGACACTGATTTTAGAACACCAATTTTTTTAAATTGGTTTACTGCCATGCTTATTTAAATGAACTGTGTTTGCCAATTAGTGCCAGCCAGCATTTAACTGAACTAATTTTTTTTGTTATTGTTATATTTTAATGATCTTTATTATCAAACATTGACAAACTCTGTACAAGCATTAGGGGATGCTTATCTGTAGCTGGAATCATTGTGGTTAAAATGCATCAATGTAGATATCCATTGTAATTTTTTATATGGTTTACAATATTTCGTATTGTTTCTATATTTTAGCTATACATGAACAACATGGACTAGCGTGGACTGATGGACAGGGAATCTTTCTGACTCCAGTTTCATTGTTTCAAGGTAAAATCGAGAATCAGGAACACAACAAACTAGGAGAGTTTACGTAAGTTTATGTGTATTCAGATTATTGTATTACGTACTTCTCTATATCGGTGTCCAGTCTCATTATTTCATTCTGTGTTGGTTTACATGAATGTCAAAAGCAGCAGCAAGGTTTTACATTATAAATATTTCTTAATAAATTGAAATATTGTCTGAACCACTTTTTACACATTGGATACTATTTGAAGAGTTATTTAAGCATTTTTTTCTGATTCACAGTTTTTAGTTTTATTTGTCTAAGAATCTTCATTAGGAGTGTTTATTTTGGGTAGGAATGTTTCATTAGAGGGGGGGGTGTATCATTTAAGGAAGGATGTTTAATTAGATGAGGGGTGTTTAATTAGAGGAGGGATGTTTCAATAGGGGAGGGATATTTAATTAGAATAGGGATATTTAATTAGAGTAAGGATGTTTAATTAGAGTAGGGGTATTTAATTAGATGGGAGATGTTCAATTAGAGAAGGGATGTTTCATTTGAGGGGTGTTTAATCCGAGTAGGGATGTTTAATTAGAGTAGGGGAATTGAATTAGAGTAGGGATGTTTAATTAGAGGAGGAGTGTTTAATTAGAGTAGGGATGTTTAATTAGAGGAGGAGTGTTTAATTAGAGTAGGGATGTTTAATTAGAGGAGGAGTGTTTAATTAGAGGAGGGATGTTTAATTAGAGGAGGAGTGTTTAATTAGAGGAGGGATGTTTAATTAGAGGAGGAGTGTTTAATTAGAGTAGGGGTGTGTAATTACGGGAGGGATGTTTAATTAGAGTAGGGGTATTTAATTAGAGGAGTAGTGTTTAATTAGAGTAGGGGTGTTTAATTACGGGAGGTATGTTTAATTTGAGTAGGGATATTTAATTAGAGTAGGGGTATTTAATTAGAGGAGGGATGTTTAATTAGAGGAAGAGTGTTTAATTGCATGAGGAGTGTTGAATTAGAGGAGGAGTGTTTAATTAGTGTAGGTATGTTTTATTAGATGAGGAGTGTGGAATTAGAGGTGGGATGTTTAATTAAAGGTGGGATGTTTAATTAGAGGAGGGATGTTTAATTAGAGGAGGGGTGTTACATTTAGGGAGGGATTTTTATTAGGTAATATTCTGTTATTGTTGTCTGCTACAACTATTAGCTTACCTGTTAAACCAACGAACTGTAGTTGTATCTGTGCAACATGTTTGTGAATATAATGTAAATGATTGATTTAAAATAAATACTTCAGTTATAAATGTGAATATTTATTTTTATTGCCACTGTATCTTAAGATCTTTTCATGTTTGCGAATGTACTCTGCTTGCAAGTCTTAATCCAGTCAATTTGCAGTTTTCACCCTTATTTTTGACAGTTCGTTGTTCTGGGTAGCAGCGGTTTTCCTTTTGTGTAATGAACACAGCATCTCATATTTATGTTGTAATGATGTCATTGTAGGTTTTATTTACAGTATTCTGAATAAATTGTACAAGTTGTTTGAAAACATTTAATGTGCTCTATTTAATGGTTAAGTATCCTTTTTATCTTCTGTAAATACAGCTGTAGGCTTTTATTACACAGAAACCTGGGAGACTTACTGGGTATTCACTTATTTCTATTATTACATAATATTTAACATTGTTGGAATATTTTTACAGCTATAGAATATAAGCTGTAAACAGTTTGTGTTAAAGAATAACAAAATGGGTTTAAAAAGTTTAAGTACCTTGTAAAGGTTGAACATCTTGTTTGAGTAAAGTATTTAATTAAAAGTAAAGTTTATTATTGAAGAGATAGTGATTAACTGTATCAAGCTGTTGTATTGTGTATTGAGTGGGTTGTTTTTGGTTATTAGCCTATGATAGTTACAATTACTTGCATCTTCAAAATTTCTTGTTAAATCCCAAAATCCAAATGTAACAATTCCTGTCATCCTATCAGATACGTAGTTAGAGTCCACTTTAACAGTTTACCTGCCTGACTTCTGCATCATTTTGTCTCTAAAATCTTGTTGATGCAATAAAGAATTTGATCAGTTTAGATGGCTCAGTGACTGTCCCAATTTATTATCTACTACTTGTGGTATGTTCCAGGCTTAATCATTTTTACATCTTTGAATAATGCTGATTTTGACAAGCCCAAAGTCTTCATTTTTTTATTTATAATTCATCTTACATTTAACTGGATTTTACTGTTTATTACATCCAGGTGCAGAAAGCATTTCAGAATTAGAAAGTGTTCTTTAAGGGGTCAGAAATGTATGATCAAGCCATGTTGATCTTATTTTTGTTTGTCTTGAAACTAGTTGTTAAATATTTTGTTCTAGTTTTCTGTGACATGTAGGTAGAGAATGTGATTGTTATTTACAAATAACTTTCTGCTAGCTCATTATCAATGTTATATGATTTATGCATGTGGAATTTTTTGCTTGAATGAATCTAGGTTACCAGTAAACTTTCAGTCTATGGTTATACAGAGGTAAACTTTATTTGGTCTTTCTATTCTTAGTGTGGTCATTCTTTAGTTTAATACACTGCTGACAATTCCTAAGTCTTTCTGTGGAGACAGTTAGAATTATTTTTGTTCTGTTTTTTTTAGCAAGCCGATTAAAAAAATCTTTAAAAGTTATAAAATAGTGCAAAATAGTGTGACAGTTTTCATTCTAAAATGGTGGTTGATTTTTTTAGGTACTTGTTTAGAAACATTGAACTTTTCTTTGAGTTGTTATAGTTTTCTGTAAATTTAAAGTCATAACAGAAATTGAGTTTCTATAACTGAAGTATTTAGAATTTAATTACTGTGAGAGCCATTTATGTGTAAATTAAAACCGGGTGTACTAGATACTTACTATTGTGTTACCTCAAGTTACTGAGTATCATGTATGAAGACTAAGTACAAAGTATATCTCTGTTTATTTATCATAATGTAAAATTATATTTTACCTTTGTTTTAGTTCAATACTACACTGATGATTAGAGGTGAAACGATTAATCGCGATCCATTGTGATCCGCGATTTTTCATGCTCGATTCGATTCGATTAGATTCGATTCAATGACGGCAATTTCGATTCGATTTTTTTTTTGGTAATACCTACTTTCATTTTCCGTAGTATGCGAGTCAAAATGACTGAAATATAACGAGATCAGCATTCTTCTCGTGTCGTCAGGCTCTTTTCGCTCCATGTATTACGTTCCGAAAACGTTAACTAAATCCCAGTTGTCTAGGCGCTTTCTTCATACCACACAGAGTAGTTTCAAGCGTCCGGGACGGAACGTCGTCAAGACGCTTGCTTTCTGGATAGGAAATTATTTTCAAGCGTCTAGCCAAGAAAGAACGTAAACATGACAGACGAAATAAAGTTGAGAGCTCCTCCAAAGAATTATAGGTCGAAGGTGTGGGCATACTTTGGATTTCGAGAGGGAAATAATGACAAACCAACCAACATGCAACTTTCAGATCTGAAATGACTGTGATTCTGTGAATTGTTCTCTGTGGACTAGATCTAGTCAGAACAGTACACTGCTCAGTGCTCACCACTTTACTGTTTCAGTTTTTCCTATTCACAAGTTTTATGTTTCGTTTGTTCCATTGTTTACAGTATTTAAGAAAATACATTCCATCGTAAACTAGTGGGATAGCTATTTTATTCTTATCCTATTTAATTCCTTTTAAAATCGAAAATCGAATCGAAAAATTGAATCGTGGGATGAAAAATCGAAATCGGATCGAATCGAAATTTTTTGAATTGTTTCACCTCTACTGATGATCTTGTATATAAAAGAGGAATAATTCATTTCACATGTTTAGAACATCCTGAATAATCTCCCTTTGTATTAAATTGGCAAATTAAAATATGAATGGATTATAATGAAGTACCATTCAGGGTATAAGGTGATAAAACACCAAAGAAATATTGTCTGGAGAATGAACTATTAATTGTCAGAAAATAAGAAATGGAAGACAATTAAAACATGGTATTACATGCTATCAAATTGTACCAAATATTCCCTAATAAATACACCTTGGTATTGTTGCTACATTTTACAGATTTTTTTATTTATTTGTCAATTTACTGATAAAACATTTTTAGAAGGATTTGATAGAACCTGTAGGTTTATTAAGCCTTTCTTTTTATCGTAATTTTTTTTTTACGTATAAGTTTGTTGGGGGCATTTATTAGGAAAAGTTTGGTATATTATGATTTGGTTGAAGATTATGCTCATTTTTAAGTTGAATACATACACAAAATGTTGCTGAAATTTGTGTCGTAGATTTCTTATTCCTTGTGCATTATTTTTATAGATCAGACTCAAACATTCCCTTTTATTATTTCTGATTTTAATTTATTTTTAATACTGGGCTTAAGTTAAACATTTGTATTATTCTGTTGGTTTTTTAGCGATGATGGTCCTATGGAAAGGTAAAATTTGATTTCATTTTTTTTAGATTTTTTTTCATTGGAATAGTCATGTAGTTTTAAAACCTTGCATGTCACATAGTGCTAAAATATTAGAATAAAAATCTGTCTCAAGAATATAAAAACCAGAATTTAGATTGATTTTGACTCAGAATTTAAAAGGAAAACAAATTTTAATAGTTTCTTTCTTTAGACGAACAATTATATACCTGATGCACAAGCACTGTGTTTTACAACTATATGACAGTGATAGCCAGCCCTTGTTGCACTTATCATGCCATGATGGAAGTGTTTACATTGTAATAGTTTCACAGCAAACACAACAAAGATGGAATGAGTTTTAAATTGTTCAGATACATTGTGGATATTTTGAGTTGTAAACATTGCATGATGATCGTCAGATATTTTTTTTTATTTTTATATTTTCATTTTTTTCGTTTCTCGTTATGTCTATTTGTAATTTTTTTTTACATTTGTTTTGACAACTTGAAAAAAAACAATTATAGCTATATTTTTATATTATTTGCATGTTATTTGGATTTATTTCATTATTATTTTTTGGCATGACATTTTAACATGTGCAGTAGTATATTACCTTGCAGTTCTTTACTGGAATCATTTATTAAGGCATAGTGAAGAATATATGCAATGTTTATGAACGAATTATGCCTTCTTACACTGATACAGATTTTTTCATGTTTTAGAAAATGTTTAGGGAATGTTTAATTTTTAGAGATACTTGGACAAATAATTATTTTGTAGTCTATGTAACATCCTTTTTGTGTGTTATGAATTATGTTATTTTTTTTAATACAAAGTTACTCTTATAACATGCTGTGCTTGTATAGGACACTATGCTCCATGTGTGTGTATGATATAAACATGTGTGACACAATCACAAGCAGATTCCACTCCTATATCCAGAATTTACTTCAAACTTTTACCTCTTTGTTAGAAGTCCTTTTTGTTACTTCTTTCCTTAGTGTTCCCTGTAGCTGTTCACTTGTGCTGTGTATTATACAGAAAGTATGGCACTCTTATAAGGTACAGATGTGATGTTTTATTTCTTGCACCTGCCGCCTTCTTCAGATTTTGTTTTGACCATATATGGAGTGCTTAAATTAAGACTACCATTTGCTGAAATGGTATTTAACTTACCACATTTTATCAGTGCTTTTGTTGCAGTCTAACTTGTCTTTTGTGACTAGGGGCCAACATGTGAACTACAGGAACTCTGTAGCATACAGTTATCAAGGAACAAATAAACCAGTAGTATTTTTCTTCGATTTTGGGGAAGGGTCCAAATCTGATCCCATTGGGAAAAATTGCTTAGTGTGATGCCAAAATTGGGAATTTTTAGGTCGGGCATTGGGAGAAAATGTCTTTATTTTCGATTGGGAAGGGTCTGTTTACCAGACCCAAACAATGAAGAAAAAAGATGCTGTAAACCTCTGCGATGAAGGGAAGCTGACCAGCTAGCTTACAGAAGGTCAGTGGTTCTTCCCAGGTATGTGTCTGAGGTCTTCCTCCACTGTTAAAGCTGGACAAGTTGCCATAACCCTGACTGTTGATGCTACATATAACACCATTGAACCCTAGAATAAAATCAGCTGTGTGTGAAGATGATATTTCCTCTCTTTCTCTGATGACCTATGTTACAACTTTATATATTTTTTGTACATTCTGAAATTTGTCTTAGGATTTTATGATGTGTTAAAATATGGTTTTGGTTTAACTTGTGTTGTGGACAGAGATGTTTTTTTTATTTACTAATCTTACTTTAAGTATATAATGACTGTCCTATGATAATGTTAAAAATAGTTATCTGTATGATTTGTGTCCTTCAAGTTCTAAGTCATCCATTCTGCAGTGTAACCTTTGTGTACTTAAGTGTGTTTGATGGGGATAAAATGAGTTAATGCTGGTTGCATGTACATATTGAAAGTACCATCATTGAGGTCACGACTGTGGTCCAGTGGTTAGTGCACTGGACATGTAACCCGGAGATCGAGGTTCATATCCCGGTCACAGCAGGTCATACCCTTCTATGAAAATTTGACAAAAATGTCGATTTTCCTCCATATGTGGAGAAGTTGCTGGCTCTGTGTGGAAGGGTAAGGTTGTACTGGTTAGTATACAGTCCAGGAAAACTGGTTAGGTGAACCGATCGCCATATATAAATGAAAAATTGTTGAAAAAGACGTAAAACACCAGTGACAATGTCACATAAAAACAAGCAAACCATTATTGACTTGAGATTCTGACCCTTACCAAATTTTTCCAAAACATTCACGGCACATTTACAGTTACATGGCTATTTGTGACAATCAAACATATGTATTAACATCAAACATTGAAGACTGTTTGGAAGAAATACGCCAGGTGGTTTATTAAAACATGGTGATTGTTTAACAGAATGATTAACTTAACCAGGTTGTGTTTTGAAGTGTTTACATTATTGGATCAACCATTTCCTTTAAAGTGTTTTTGCAATAATTTGTGTACTTGAATGTTTTATTTTTTACTGATCTTGTTTGAATCTGTAATGAATGATTGTTATATCTTGTGACTTATGTTTACTTAGATGCTTCCAGTATAATTAATTTAAATATTTTTTTAATTAGTCTAATCTAAGTATAAATGACTCTTTACTACATGTACTAATAAAGTCTGTTTGGTTAGCACAACCATCAGAGCTCAGAACTGTTGATATAAAAAAACTGACTTTTTTCTCTGACAATATTGGGAAGATATTACAGCAAAGGTCATTAGTCATGACCAATGGTTTCACTTCAAATGGAGAATCAGTCTGTGGCCTGCCTAGATACAGATCAGAACTGGATGGTAACACAGGAACATGGATTTTATCAACTGACCATAATACAATAATTAACTATTGCAACTAAATGGCTGAGAGCTCAATACTTTATATTTATAGTATATCATATCCATAAAAAGTAAAAATGGACTCCCTGTTAATGCCACTTGCAAAGATTTACTTCATCACACACAAAATTATGGGCTACAGAGCCATAAACAAACCATTTTGACCAACATCAGCTCTTTACACAAGTACATGCAAACACAGAAGTATGGTAAAAAAACGTCATCTGTGATATAATTATAGTTCTTATGTTTCCTTGTTTGTTCATTAAATGGTCTAATGTTTTCAGTCGTGGTGTGAAGTCTATACATTGGAGTGATAGTGTCCAGCCTGAGTTATGTTACATGTGTGTGGTACATGAACACAACATCTCTATCTGGAAAGTGGAAGGTCATCAAACAAAGTTAGCCTTCAAACAGATTCGTAAAATCAACATACAACCTGTACCTCAAGGTAAATTTAGTACTGTAAAACCTCTATACTAAGACTGATTTGGGGCCCAAAAATCTGTTTTAACATTGAGGTAGTTTCATTATCAAGTTGAAAATATGATCAATATATTGAATGCCCATCTGATAATATTTAGTTGGGGTGTAACAACGCGCAAAACCTGTATTGCAATATATTGCAATATGTATTGTTTTCGCGCAGAAAAGCAAAGCAGGAATAGATGCACATGCATCGTCTTAAATGGAGCAATATATGTTTGAAATTTATATGTAGTTTTACTGTGAAATAGCCCGCAGATCTATATGTCAACTAGTGTCGCAGGTAGTAGGTATACGTTCACATCTTCCAGCATTTACGAAAATGTGGCAATTAAATTTTGTTGCTTGTAAATTTGTCTTATTTCTGAGATCTTTTCATCGGTGGCGACACCACGACTACAAAAACCGGTTCAGAGAAAAACGAACCGGTAAAAAAATGTCAGAATTTGTATTGCAATATTAACTAGTATATCAATTAACCGTTACACCCCTAATATTTAGTAGTTAAAATGATATGGTCTTAATATTGAAGTCTTTTTGTTGTCATTGTCTGTTGTTGCTTAGTTTATGATATACAGTTATCCTGGTTATTCAAATATGCTTGGGTCCGCAAAAATTCATTCAGATAATTCATGGTTTAGAATAATCCATTTCAGTATAATGCACTGGTTAGAAAATGACAGTGCAGACTCTGTCTGTTCATTACAAGGGAGTTAACTTCCATTTTATTTGTATGCAGACATGTGTAATATCATTATTGTTATTATTTTCAAATATTTTGAATGTATAGGGACAAAATTGGGTCAAAGAAAATATTTTGGAAAATACTGGATGTTCAGATAATTGGTTGTCGAATAACCGAGGTTTTTCTGTATGAAAGAGTTGAAGTTTCTTATATTCTCCTATGGGTACAGAGCTACCTAGTTTTGTTTAATCATTTAACATATCTCACAGAAAGTTCCATAATCATTGATCATTTTACCTTATTACTCATTTTCTTAAACAATCCTTTTACTTTTTTTCTGTGTTCCCTTCTGAAAATAAAGGTGATGTCATTATTCATAAAAAATCCCTTTTCTTCCGGTGACCATGTGGTAAAATACTAGTTGATAAAACAGAAAATAATTAGGTCTAAGAATGCTGAATGCTTGGTAATTGTGTAGGAATGTCATTCACTTTGTTTTGTATAGTGTGTGCATGTGTTTTATGTACAAACACAAGATAACAGCATTTAAATATCTTGGCTTCATATCACGATATCATGATTTATGATATCAAATACAGCATTTTAAATAGCCTTCTTTTTGTGTTACTTGCACAAAGACTCAGTTTTGTGTGAATTAAAAAGTTTGTTAGGAAAAGTTTGACAGCATAATTTGAAGTATAAAACATTTTTTTTATTTAATGATTTTATTTCTTTAAATGGTTATGTTATTGTGTGAAATTTTAGTCACATTATCTGCTATTAACAGTTACTAATTCATTATTATTGTTGCTATGGAGCAGTCATAAAAAATAATTTGTGTTGAATACTAGTGTGCTGGATTATTACTAGTATTTTGATACTTTGATATGAATAACTTGTAATTCATCAAAAAGAATTGCCTGAAGTTCTTAAAATAAAGTACACTGTACAAATAAAAGTGTATTCTGGGGATTTTATAGTTGTCCTATTTACCAGAAATGTGTGTCCTGAGATGTTGTTGTAAAGTTTTGGATTTTAAATAAATAGCTATGTTTGGCTTAAAAAAATCTGATGTCAAATATATTAAAGGCTTGTGATAAGGTAAAAAGAATAATAAAGTACTTCATTTTATTTCATTGTTGTAAGTTCTCCCTTTAAAATGACATGAGACAATGATGATGTCTTGTTTAAATATGTTGTTAAATGAGCTTGAAATATTTTATGTATAATAACGATTATTTCTGAGTATGGAGTGATAAATTCTGTTCATAATGTATCAATAAGAATTTGAACAATATGATAGATTTTTATGTTTTTGAATGAATGATTTTTATTCAAAATTTTTATTTTAAATAGGTTGTTTATGGAATCCAGGACGTGACATTCTGTGTGTTCTTTGTCCCCAGCAGTCCAGTCTATACTACAGCCATACGCGTAACAAAGGAAGTCAAGTCTTGTTACAACTAGAGAGGTTAGTTTTACTGAGTGCTCTGTGTATGTTTTCTGACATGTTGCCGTCTTTGTAACATATTGTATGTACATTAATCATAATAATCTGTTCATTGTTATAAAGGGACTTAACTAGATTGACACTAGAAAATTGTAAAATGAAAATGTACAAAAAAGTGTATTTAAGGGTTCAGTGACATGCATAAATATTAAATTTATTTACATGTATATGAATATGAAAATGTAGTACAGTTAAACTATAATATATATATATATATATATATATATGTGTGTGTGTTTTAGTTGTGTGTGACCATTTTAGGTCTTGATACACCATCCCTTTAATGCGCTAGCCCCCTGTGATCATAACTGTTCAAATTTTATCAACGTGTGCTTTTACTCTGTAGATATTTTTTCTACAAATCCCAAAGGTAGCTATGCCTTCTTGTGAAATGTGAATTGCCATGTAAATAAAATTCATGTGTAATGTCAAGTTTGTTTATTGTCAAATTGATTGTCATACTTTTAGTAAAGTTCACTTGCACCGCTCAATTCTCTGTAGTGGTAAGAATGATAGAAATGACATGCTTCTTGGACTGTGTACTTGCTTATATTAGGTACAGACCATGTTGTGACTCTTCAGCTTATAGGAGTTATTTTCCATGTTTATGCATACATCAGATTATAACAGATTATATTGTTTTTTATGTTACAGGGATAAGATACGTTGTGGATGTTGGTCAACAGATGGTGTGAAACTTGTAATATGTATTGGGACATCATTGATGGTAAGTTATATGTACAACTGAGTACTGAGACCATATCAGTTAGATCGATACAACTATTGTGTAAAGTATACTGGTGTTACCTTATCTGGGAACAAATGCTTCTGATAAACTTTTAGTACTAACAGAGTCCATTGATGTCAGGTGTCTATAATCCACACTTTATTTTACAAACCAGGAGTAGCAATTTTTAAGCTATAGGACATGAGCACTATGTATGTGACCATAAGTTTAATTTTGGTTTAGCAAACCATAGCAATATTTTCTAAAACATTTTATGCTTAGAAAATGATTTCTGATTTTTGTTTCAGTTGCATGTGTGTGATTTTTGTTGAAAATAATGAACTTCCAAATGGTGCATGCAAATGTATGCAGATTAGCATGCATTTCCAGTCTCTGACCCATATTTTATTTAATATGACATTCTGTTGTTAATATGAATACTTAATCCTATTGCATTGATCAATTACTGTATGATATACTTCATCAATGTAACATTTTTACTGTAATAGGTATATCATTGGTCAGACATTGATAGTTCGGTGACGCAATATACAACCATTTCATGGACTGTTCCTGGGTAAGTATTGGTGCTGCTCTGTGGAGCTGTTGTTTAGATTCACATCTGTTATAATTTTATAGACAACACCAGATATTCATAAACAGACTCATAAAATCATGTTACTGGTATATTAGTATACAATTTAGCCTCAGGATAGTTTGTGGTCACTCAGGGTGAAGTATATACACTTAATAAGATTTAATGAATGATATACTCATTGCTGACATCTGATTGATGTAGTAAATATGCTGTATACTTGCTCTGGATAGGACTTGTTTACAAAAAAAGAGGATTATAACTGATGAGTTATATTACTCAATTAAATAGTCATAATTCATCCAGAAATAATATTTGATGGTTCGTCTTGATTTCATTTTATCTGTTTGTCGGTCTCTTTGTGTTTTTGCAAAAAAGCAAAACATGTGGCAAAAGTATTTCCACAATCTAAAAAAAATACCATTAACTTTTCAAAAATTAATAAGTGCTCTGCATCAGAACAGGAACAAATAAGAATGTGTGAAATTCAGAAATATTCAGCAACTATGCAAAAAAACATTTTCTGTGAAGATGAAATGACATATGGTGCAACCTCTCCAAAATAACACCCTTTGGGAGAAGCAGAATTATGCTGCTGCTGTTGAGAGATTGTTGCTCAAGAGAGGAGTGGTTACGCTATTTATGTTTTCAGATAGAAATTTGAAAAAGCATCATATTTAAGTCGCTACATCATGATTAAAGGGCAGTACAGGTGTACATAAAAATCTTTAAGACCCTTATTAGGCTTGTGTAGCTGTTGGGCCTTGCCAAATAATATTGTAGGATCTAATAATCATGATATAGAACATTAGCTTGTTGTGTTATATTTGCGTCCAAAAAAAATCTCTAAAATTTGCAGCAAGATGATTTCATGAAACCATTACTGATAATTTATTCAGACACATTGAAAAGAATAAATCCTGGTTTTATTTTGCAAGGTCCTAATTTGGCTATGTGTAAAGTATGTGACGTCAGAATAATTAGAGTTAATTAGCTTATCAGATGATTATATAACATAATTGTGGTACTTCGTAATTTATTCAATTAAGTATAATCAGAAAACGATTACTTAATTATCTACAAAAAAGATAGTTTTGAAATTATCTTAATGGATCAAATTGTGGCCACTTTTTTTAGATTTATTTTGAACATTAGATTAACTCTGATGTGTACAATGTTCATATTAAGTATAATGTCCCTTCTTGAAGATGAGCATACTTTAATTTGTAATTGTAGGTCTGCTACAGTAGACCTATAAATTGTATGATTGATCAAATTCAAGTTTGTGCTGTGATAAGGAAATATTTTGGAAATATTTTATTGATTTCAAATTTAAAAATACTTTGAAATTGTAAAATATTCATTATTTATAATAGTTAAATAAACTGAAGTTTTAATATAATCTATTTAAATAGACAAACTCAACATTTTGACAAACTTGTGTCTGTATTTACTTTTCAAATTTACTTTTAAAAATGAGAATTTTTATTTGATAATTGTGTTGTTTAGTCAATCATACATGAAATTCTGTAGCCCTTAGTAAATGTTCAAAGTTAGACATGTATTAGACTGATCTATTAAAATATCTGTGGGGCCTCCATGGTCAAGTGGTGTGAGTTCAAATCCCACCTGGGACCAAATTTCTCATGTGAGGAAACTGTCCAGCTAGTTTACAGTAGGTTGTGGTTCTACCCAGGTGTATGTCTGGAGTCTTCTTCCACTTTTAAAGCAGGAAAACAAAATGACAATGACTGTTAGTGTGACGTTAAACCACATAGAAAAAATTAACTTGCCTAAATTAAGTCTGTGTGTAAGTCTTAGTTTAGTTTGATTTATATGCATTATCTCCACACCTGTATATATGCTTTACTTTATGAGTCCTGCTTATCCTGGTACTTGTAAAACAAATTAATATGTGATAAAAATGGGTCTGTTGTATTTATTTGTCTACCGGTATTTAAAGGTGATTATTGTAAAAAATGGCTACGAAGTATTTGTTGTATGTACAAGCTTTTAAATGAAAGAAAACTAATTTATGTCACTGAATACAAGTTGATTGCACTGATTCATGTTTTGGTTCTATGTTATTTACAATGACTGTGGAATATACCACCCAGTATGATTCAACTATAAATCATTATTGCTTAAGGCTATTGTATCATAATGTATGGGTAACCTTTACTGATACTTGCTGATAGCTCATAAAATAGGGGTCAACACAGACAGTTGATAGTGAAATACTTTAATTTACATAAAATTGAAATCTTATAATTGATATTTGAAATTGAATTTGCTTTTGAATCAAATATCTGTTATTGTAAATTGAAGATTTACTTAATTTTTTAATTTAGTTTCTTTTTCAATCTTGCTCAAAATATTTTTAGTAACAATTATATGTATTAATTCCTTACATTTACTTTGTTGATCTTGTCAAATCTATATTTAAAAGAATGGATCCATGCAATATTTAAAAAAAATCGTAAACCTCTATTCAGGCTAGTGAACTATCTCATTATTAAGTATTCAAGCTAATGGTAAATTGTTTATTTGCAATTGCCCACTTATAATTAGGGCTAGTGCTTTAATAAAATAAGTTAGGACACTGTAGGATAAAGATATTGTTGTCTGACTTATTTTTTGATGTACAAAACACCAATATGATTTTTAAAGTGTGAATTAATTTTATAGTAAAGAAAATATTGCTTATATTTTTTTCCCTATATTTCCTTGTACATATTAACATTTGTGTGACTGGTTGAAACTATTAAACTTTAATAAGTTACGGCATTTTATATAATCAGATCTAGTCTCACTAATTGAGACATTTATACGTCTATACTGTATAATCTTATCCATTTACTATACGGTCATACCCTTGGGGAAATGACAGAATGACTAACTAATCATGATAGCATGCTAATTATTTATTTACGGTCGCATATTTTATGTGATGTCAGATCAAATCAAGCGAGAAATTGATGATATTTTCAGTAGTTTGTTGATCAATTCTTGTTGTTATGAATTAGTTGAGGATAATATTAAATAATATTTTGTTAATTCATTGTTATAATGTAAGTTTGTTTGTAAACACGGTGTAATCGATATCCAAAGATGTGTAATGTTGAATGATTGGTTTAAATCTTACATAGGTATTAATTCAGTCCAGTTGTTAAAAGAGAAATGTTTTCTGTTGTTTATATTATAAGTTAACCATTATTATGACAAATACCTATTTTCATGATCTTTGATCTTTTTGTGTATTGTTACATAATACTTTAAATTTGTTGTTTATACATGTTTGAATGCCGCCTAATAATATGCTGCAATATTTATTTAGACTGTCTTTGAAATATTTCTTCTTTGATTTTGCTTCAAATTTCAACATTTTGTGCTTAAATTGTTGTAAATTTCGTGTTGACATCACTTATTTTGGATTAGACTACATTTTGTATTTTTCTGGCAGGATATTCACCTTAGTTCTATATAACTGTCATTAATTATTTTATACACATGTATATGTATTTTAAGATGTGTAAAATTATAATAAACATGTATTTCTAAGCATGTATTCACAATAACTGCTTTTAATGATCTCATAATTAGTGTTTATGTTCTGCCTGTCATTTATTTTGACAGCTAGGTTGCGAATAATCATGTTATTCATTATGCTTTTACGTCTGTTTTATCACATGCTTATTGTATCGCCTACTTATCTTGTAGATTGACTGGACATATATCTAGTGTTGTCGCTGTTCAAAAGGATAGAATAATCACAGCTGGTGAACTACCTCTAGAATCATTGTGTAAACAGCAGGACACTTTCCTGGTTCCTGATTTGTTAAATTCAAATTCAAACAAGCCAATCACTGATGAGCTTACAGATGCTGATATTCTTATTCCAAAGGGGAATGGAACTTCAATAACAGAGTCACTTTTGAATCTTCAGAGAAATCCAAATGTAAGTAATATAATACCTGTATTTAATCGTAATAGAATAGAAGACACATATTGACTGGTTTATAAACATTTTGTCATGGACTGTGTCACCAAAAGTATTGAAATTAAAGAGAAATAATTAGGTTCTTGTTGTTAGTTCCACTGTTTTGAAGCTAGATTAAGTTATATTCATCCTTTGATATGTTTTCATCTGTTTAATTCAGTCAGTAGATGTTTGATTGGGAACTATTTATACCAATAATCTTGTCTAACATTATAGAAATTTTATCTTGTTTTTATTATTCTGAATGCTCATCAGTATACTCAGGTATGGAATATTTGTTCTTCTGACAATTCCACCGCTATATTTTTGTATATTTGCAGTTATCTTTATGAAAGATTTGACAACAATGATCTGGTTCCCATTAATTTGAGCTTGTAATTTGGTGTCAATTGCATTTCATATGCGTCTGCATTTTTTGGCCATTATTTGAACTTGCTGTTTAAATTTCACTAATAAAGCCTTTAGTTTTGCATTTTAACCCATCTTTTCAGATCATATCTGTAATATTTATTGTTAATCAGTTTATGTACATCTATTTATTTCTATATTTCACAGACTGTGGTTGAGGATAGCTCTAGATTAGATTGTATCGAAATTTGTGAAGACAAGGATCCTGTAAGATTGTATAGTGTCAGGGTGAAAGGTGTGCTAACACCCGATCTTCTACTCTATGTGGTAATGCATTTCTTCATTCTGTGTGCTATTTTATTGTCTGTAAGAATCTGTCAGGTTTTTTGTTCTAAAAATTTAAAATATTAATTCTTCACCCGAAATATCTGCACACCTGAAAAATCGATTGTCAGAAACTGACACAAAATTCTGCTTGCTACATTATATTTGTTACCATGTACCATATATTTTTTTGTTTTATTTTGATAATTTGGTGACGAAGGAAAGGCTCAATGCCTATTGCAATGCTTTGCTATGAACGTCCTAACACTAGTAAAATACAATGAAATGATTCTATCAATGATTGTTAATGGTAGATTCATATTTTGATGTAGCTGCATAAAGTAGGATGCTGAAACTTGAACATTTTCATAATGAAAAGAAAAATTACCTGGTTTTATTCATGGAATTTTATTATGCTATATTTTCAGGAAAGTCACAGTCTGCTATTAGTAGGCAGTAACTCACAGACATTGTTACAAATATTCTCTTACAATAAAGATCAACTCTCAAAATATCAGGAGATTGTAAGTTCATCGAAAACTTGTCTTTATACTGGCATAATAAATTATGTACATGGTTAAAAGTTTTCTGGAATTTTCTGGAACATCCGGTTTTATCTAGGTCCAGACCTTACTGGTTTTTAATGTTTTCGTGGCACCGAGGTTAAGATTTCCATTCTTTTTGAAAATCTTCAACTTTCACCCATGCATGTATAATATATTTAACTCTAAGTTTTGAATATTTGTAATGTTACAATTGAACTATATTCAAGCTGTTTTTTCATCCCATAATTACTGTAAAAAAAGAGAATTTGTAGGAACCTTGTGATATATGGTATGTTACATGATAATACATTGAAGTCTCACCTAGTGACCACCTCAGTCTTACAATAACCTTGTTATAGTGACCACTTATTTTTAATTAAACCATCTAATTATTATGATCATTTTTTCAGCAACCAAAGTTGCCTTTGTTATCAAGGTATTACTGTTCAAGTGTTCTGATTTGTAGTCTCAATATTTCAATGTGGTTGAATTAGTTTCAACATGGACTTCACATATAACTGCCTTAAGACAAACAACTTATGACTAACTGATCTTCTAAGTTCTCAATTTGTTAAGTGCATTATGGTAAAAAAATGAACTCTATATCATGTGGACTGTTAACACATTGTACATAGTGGTCTAGTGAATGCTACAGAGATATTTTAACATTATTTTCATGACTTACAGCTTATGAACAAAGACGAGAGGCCGAAAGGTGTAGCAAATTTACCTAAATCTGTGGGTGATAATTGTGGTGTGTTGATTTTACTTGGCAAGAAAGATTTACACGATTCTGCATTTCCTTCCTCTTCCTCCTACATAAAGATGAAGTCTGTGATGAAATTTTTCCACATTAAACAAGGTATGGTTTTGTAACCCAGGTGTCAATTTGTGACTTTATTCAAATCTTTGATGTTACTCAATCAGTTATAATTTAGTTGGCAGCAAAGCTCATGTTTTCCACATTTAGTGGAAGTGTGAAATACTGATATTTGTATCCATGCATAAAATAAAAGTGTTAGCTTTTAAATTGCTTTTATATTTAATTAAACTGTATATTTAAGTTATTCTAATTATAATTGTACTATGACTGGCAATGAGATATTGTGACATTAGAGTAGTTCATGTCTTTTTATACATTACTCATAAAACTTACATACACTCACAAAACAAGGTATTATTCCTTTATCGTGTAAATTACTTACTTTCAAGTATTTATTTACCCGTACCCAATGTGTGTTTTGGTGATATTTTCTCCAACAGGTCGTTACGAGAAGAATCCATTAACTCACACTGTGAGTGCTCCATCCATACCCATGTCTGTGGCCTCAAATGGTCATCAGGAGGAGAAAGATTATGACTCGATTTATGAGAAAGTTCTCAATTTTGATACGAAGCTGAAGAATGGTGTGAGCAACCTGTCGAAGTCTGAGAATAAGGAAAATAATAATTCTGTGAAAATTGAAGAAATAGCCGAACAGAAGACTGCTGAACAAAAAGTTCTAAGTGAAATTCCTAAGCAAAATGGAGAATCACATCATTCAAATGCTAATTCACAGACCATCAGTGGAACAAAAGAAAATGCCGAACCTCCTAAAAGACCAGTTAGGAAGAAAAGATCAATGCGACAAGGACGAGATGAAGCTGGAAAATATGTGACAAGTAATGGAACAAAGACCGAACATGAAGCTAAAATGCCAATGGAATACTTGTCAGACTCTCCTGAAATGTCGCCTAGAGATTGTGACAGGAAAAATGAAAAAAGTAATTCACTGAGCAAAATTGCCGAAAGTGTTCCTCGTATGGACAGTAATGACATAAATAGCCCACATTGTGAGTCAGAAAGTCGGTTGGCTGGTAGTGTCATTTCAGAATCAAAGTTACAAACTTCAGATAATCAGATTGTTTCAAGTGAAAAATCTACACCTCTACAAAAAGACTCTTCAGCAGAAATAACCACTCTGAAACTTGGGGTGAATAATAGTGACACCAATTCAGTGAAATCTCGGATTGTTGAAATTGGAGGTGACGCAAATTCATCAGAAAAAGATCTAGAAGTGGAGAAAGCGGATTTTTCGTCTCAAAAACGGAATTTCAAACATGTTGATATGCAAGCATTGTGTTCCGAAGAATCTCATAATCAGAAACTGATGGAAGATTACTGCAAGGAGAAAACGAAGTCAGTGGAGACTTCCAACAGTAATATTCCTGATGTAGCAGGTGCTCAGAGTGTGTCCATGGAGTCCTTGGAAGATATTGACAAGATTCTTAAGGAACAGGTAGCTAAAAGATATGAGATGAAATTTTTGTTATAATTCAGTGTCAGAGCTTAATTTTTACAATACTTTCAATGATATCTTTTTTTGCTTTAGTTGTTACACAGTGTTTGAATCATAATAACTCAACCTCATTATTAATGTAGTAGCAGTGCATGAAATTTGATAAAGGTAACACCTATATCTTACTGATAGCCAGTTTGACTCATTAATCAACAATACATTTGTAAATCGTTATTGTTTTCAGAATGGAAAAATTACAAAGTTGCAAGAGCAGATGAACAGGCTAAGCAGGTATGTAAGATGTAATATAATGGTTATAATAACATTTTTTTATATTTTGTGTGAAAGTGAACAAAAACATCTTTTGCTTGATAAGATGGGAACATGAATTGAATATTGTGTTTATATTCTTTATAGTTTAATACTTAACTGTCTTCATTGTTCATTTCTCTCTTATTAAAACTGTTAAAACAATACAATAGTTATAATAGTTAAAACATTCCTGAATAGAATATTGATCCAAGATTCATTGAATATTACTAAAATGTAGTTAAAGTTTGAGATAAAACACAGATATGTATGTATATTACAGGAGGATAGATGAGTCCACATGTGTTCTACCATACAGATATAAACCAGTTAACAAACCAGGTAAGAATTCTGTGCTACATCTATTGTACCAAATTTTGAAGTGATTCGAGGCATATTTTTTAAGACATTCTATGATTTGTTAACAATGAGTTGAAAGGTAGACTGGAAATACTAGCATGGTAAGGTGTACTTCATTTTTGTGTCAGACTGGTGATCAAATTAAGAAGTCTTTTTTCATCATAAGTATAAGAAATAGTTGTCCTTTTCTTTGCATGGAGTCAGTAGTTGCAGAACGACTCAAAAAGGGGACTTCTTTAAGTTAAGTAAGTTTCCAGCTTAAACAAACTAATTGCTATGAAATCAAATTTAAAAGCTGCAGTGCATCATGAAATGGGCTAAATTAAGATACTGTCTCAGTGTTAGTTGGTTCACAGGTATTGATTGGTTTTGGCCAATCAGTCTGTATTTTATGTTGATATTGATTGACTTTTATTAGTTTATCAAGGCAATAAATCTTCAAAATGCAAAATGTATTTACTGAGTTAAAAAGTTCTGGACCGCAAGATCATACTTTGGTCAGCAGGAGTACCAGACAAACAATATTTTATATGAAGATTTGTGGTAGATTATTTTTTTTAGTATTAATTAGAATTGATGATATTTTGTACTTATAGATTTGGTTCAGGTGTGCTTTTGTTGCAAGGATGGATTTAAGATTGAGAAGAAGTTCTTATTAGATAATGGACGGATTCAGCTTGAACAAATCAAACAAGCTTTTAGTTTAGAAACTGTGGAGATTTTTATAGGTGAGTTAAACTCTTGAAATCAGCAAAATAAAGTTTTTGACTCTTGAGAACTGTACCAAAGGGTCAAATTTACAATAAAATTAGAAGGAAATTTTGTTGATTTTTTCAAATTATTCAGCCCAGGGTCATTTTTGACCCTCAACTCTTGACATCTAGTGAAATCCCTGATATATATATGTATATATTCTAAGTTTATATGTACAAATGCTTAATGTAAAGAATTTGGCATGGCATTTTGCATAAATGTTGAACTTTTTATACATATATACATACATATATTAATGGCTGGAGTGAAAGTGAATTTCTTTTTAAAGAATTTCACGTGGTATTTATTCAAACTCATGGAGAAAAGTAGATAAGATGTTATTCAATATTGTCGTTTGAAAGCTGTTAATGTTGATTTTGTTGTTGATGCAAAATGATGTTGAAAAGATGAAAATATAAATCCACCACACAGGAAAACTGTAATGATTCATTTTATAAATCTATCACACTGGAAAATTGTAATGATTCATTTTATAAATCCATCACACTGGAAAACTGTAATGATTCATTTTATAAATCTATCACACAGGAAAACTGTAATGCTTCATTTTATGAATCTATCGCACAGGAAAACTCTTAACGATTAATTTTATGTTATTCAGTGCCTGTATTTACAAAAGGAAAATAAATATAAAATCTGTCCATTATTTCCCTCACTGGCATACTTGCTTGAGTGCATGGCTGTTTTTATCATGGCATTAAAATTTGTGCTATTGACCTCACATAAAGATGTTCTATGTATTTTTCTAGATGACGAGGCTTGTGTAGTTGGTTGTAATATTGATGGTTACATACCACTGAAGTTTGAACCCGGCTCATCAGTGAACATAAGAGGCAAACCTGCGATGTCCTGAAACCATCCTAACGTTCGAACATTCTGTGATGTGTGAAATGAAATAATTCAACATGGAAGGAACCGGTATTTCTTCTTACGTGCTGCAACACAGTGATCACCTGTTTGCTGTGATGATAATCTGTTTAAGTCAAACAAGATGAATTGTTCTGAAAATTTCTTGAATTATGAAGATACCTATTGAATAATGTATCTGTTGATGATGATACAGCATTTATAATTTACTGTCAGTGTCATGCAGAACAAGTGTCATGTTAGTAGCTACTCTGTGATTGACAATGTCTTACTGAATCAGGTTTTGGGTGTTAGTAAATGAACTGAAGATTTGAGATTAATTACAATTCAAGATACCATCTATTTAATCTATGCCACTGCTTGGTCTGTTATACAACATTGACCTATACGGTTTTGGAATGTTATATTCCCTGTGTATAAACCTGTATATATGTATTTTGCATGAACAGAAATCAACATTTATCATAAAAATGTATGTACAGCATTTTATTACTATTCATGTATTTTATTTTAAGTTTTATTCAAAAGGAAATTTGCAAGTTTCTCATATTTTTAGCAATAATACATTATTATCATTGGAATATGTCTTATCAAACATTGTATTTCACTTATAAGTCTGTGTAACTTGTACCTTAAATTTAGTTCATTTTATGCCTGAATTTTTAAATGTATTAAATTTATTTTTATCTCATTTCTACATGTGTGCATTTTTTAAAGCAGTCATAATCTGTCTACAGCATTAATTGATTTTCAACAGCTGCCCTCGTTATGACAGGGGCATGGTGTCCTTACCACAATAACAGAAATAAAGAAATTGTATTGGTTTACTCACATTCATATATGAGAACTTTACATTGATAATTCATACTTTGGATAATCAAACACTATAACAATTTTGTCACACATCTCAATCAGTAGTTTGTTTAAACGCTAGCTTTTGTAAAAATCAGTCATGTTCACAGTTACCTGACTGACCTTTTTTTCTAGCAGCAAAGTCCGAAGTACAGAACTATTTGGGGTTAAATCATACCTCCGAAGTATGAAAGGTATGTTAAAAAAATTAGAAGTTTACAACCTACATACCCATTATTTGGAGTCAAGTAACTATAAACATGACTTATCTAGCTTCATCAAGGTTTGAAAGTATAATAACAAATTTTGTTTGACTTATATTGAAAAGCAAAGATGAGAGGGTTGGTTACCAGTTTGAATCCTGTGTTATAAGGGGGAACAACTGGAAACAAGGAGCAGATCTATTAGCATTGTGCAACCAAACATCAACCAACAGAAACACTCTGAGAATACATTATGTACCAGTTTCAAGTTTGTGCAAATACAGGCAATATTCAAATGACTGGTTATTTTCAATAATGGGACAATCTGTCTCGCTAGAATACTAACATGTAGAAATATACAGGATATGTCAGACAAGATGTTGAAGCGTTATACAGTACAAAGATTTAATTTCAAAATATACACACATTTTCAATTAGTTGTATAATTAATTATAACAATTTTATCTTTCACAACACACATACCTTATAATCACATAACACAATTGTCTCTCTGCACTTATAATGTCAATGTTCCATCATTTCCTTAGAAGTTACTCTTCCTCTTCAATTTCCATCCAGCGATGAATTAACATATTAACACCTACCTTCACTTCACTTCACAGAACATTAAAATCATAAAAGTATAAGTAACAATATAAAAACAATGGGGCTTATAAACATATACAAAACTAGTAAGCAGTTATTGTCTTACCAAATGATTGCAGTTTACCATATTCGGCCAATTGTTTCTGCAAGTCTAATGTCACAATTACCTCCATGGTAAAAGCCAACACAATTTTCAGCACAATGCATAATAAATGATTTCTAGGAAAGTTGTTAATGGGGCAAACCAAGTAACCAATACAACAAAATATATTAAGTATAAACATATAATTAATGGTCAGAACAGCACAACAACTGAACTATTTAGTATCCAGACTTCATAGTCTTCAAGTGCTGTGAAATCGTTTACGAATGAAATCAGCCTACACATGTCCTCTGATAAATGCTCACATTCATACTACTGTAAGCAGGCAACATGTAGACCCTCTCAAGTCGGAATTATATTCTAAGATCGACAATACACAACAAATTCTTTTGCATTCAAGCTTTGCACCAGAAAAAATATTCTGGTATTTTTCAATTGAATTAAACTAAGATCCACACATATTCTCACCATTTTATGTTAATTCCACTCCGCTTCAGACAATGTTACAATGGGAATACAGTCTTCTCTGGACGCAATTAAAATCAATTTACACATGCAACAAAAATGTACAAACAATAAAAATTTTCAAATTTCATTTTTTTATTGTTTTCTTTAAAAGTTTTAAATTTTTAACTCTGTAGAGTGGAGATCATATAAATATGCAAACTCATCATTTACACGCATATTGCAATAAATATGCAATTATAAAATGCCAAATTCAGTATATTAAATAACCCAATTTATCAACATTCAAATTTATGCTAAAACACATAATATACAGATAAAACATCATCCATGATCATAATTTGAAAATCATTAATCAAGACTTTCACTTATGGTTTATTTCAGTCCATAAAGATAAGATCTTAAAAAATGACCGTGAAATAAATGCATACATGATTAATTGGGACTGACATTGATAATGATATCCTCATTCAATGTAATATACAAATATTGCCTATGAATTAGGGATACTTCAGTATAACACTGGATACACAACTATTTTTAATTCACAAGCAGGTTTGAAAATGTTCTTAGAACTGATTGGAAACCTAAGGGTTTAGTGTAAAATCCATCTTTATAGTTTGAAACTGAACAATTTAGCAAAATACGAGGCATTGTTATTAAGATTAACTGAAACACTGACAGAAAAATGTACTATGACATTCAAAGTCAAGTCTAATGTAAATATCGACTTTTTTGTACTTATTTAGACATGGCAAATGACACATTCTCAGCTTATGATAAACTTCAGATAAACGTATGATAAAAAACCCACTTGGGCACAAATGAATATGAAAGACACATTCACAGAGCATTCAAAACTTGAATGAGTTACAAGTTTATGTTGCACATGATGTTTAATGAACACACTCAACACAATTAAATTACTAAATTTCACAATATTTTAACTGGGTAATTCTCCTTCCTCTAGATCCATTTCAACATTTTGAATTTGATCAGCTGGAGAACTGTCCACAGCTGACATATTATTCTCTATATTTTCAACCTCTGTTGGTATTAGATGTTCGTCAGATACTGGTCCATTGTTATGAACATCTTCACTTTGTTGAGTGGTATCCTCAACAATTTGATTAGAATTGGAATTATCAGTATCATTTGAAATACTAGGATCTTCATTTTGTACTTGAACAACACCAGTATGAATATTTTCATTGCTTTCTACTGCTTCACTATTTTTAGACTCGTTAACTGTTTCAACACTATCACTTGCAATTTCATTAAATTCATTAGTGTCTTCATTTTCCTTTTCAGTGAACTCAGTAATTTCAGGCACAAATTCTAATGTACTACTTGCATTTTCATCCACCGAACCTGAAATTTCACCAGCACCACTATTATTATCAACTTGAGCTTCTGTCTGTTCTTTATTAGTTTCATTCTGTTGATTATCATCATTATTACTCCATCTACTCTTACGAGACCTGTCCCTATCACTTCTATCTCGGTCTTGTCTATCATCACGGTGATCATCCCGTCTTCTCCAATCACGGTCACGATCTCTATCCCAACTACGATCTTTATCATGGTCTCTAGATCTACCATGATCTCTGTCTCGATGCCTGTCTCTATCTCTCCTGTTGTATCCTCTATCATCACGATCTCTGTCATCATCTCGACCACGGAATGACCGATCTCTACCACCAGATCTGTCTCGTTTGCGATCATCATTATTGTTTCTAGACCCTGATTGCCATGAACTGAATTCTCCATCTTCTTCATTACCAGCAGTATCATCTGCATTTTTCTGTTCATTCTGATCCTTTGACTGATCAGAACTAAACGTTTCACCAGCAAATGTATCCTTAGGTTTCAAATCTAGATCTAATAATGAGACAGGTCCTCGCACACCTGGCCCTCTGGGACCACCAAATCTAGGAAATCCACTAGGTAAATTACCCATAGGTGAACCTCTAGGTCCTGGTCCTCCCATTCTTTGATTCATTGGACTACCAAACATATCTGGAGCTCCCATGTGGGGCCTCATCTGCCTAGGTCCACCCATTCTTGAGTTCAAATTCCAAGGTTGATTAACAGGACCAGGAGGTCCACCAGGGGGGAAACCACCAGGAGGAGCTAACATTCTCACAGGGGACTGATCTGGTTGACCAGGTGGAGGTGGTTGGTTTTGTGGTGATTGTCCAAACTGTCCAGGTAAATGAGGGGTATCACGGATAATCTCTGATCTATCCTCATTAATATCCTCATCTTCATCCATGTCATCATCTTTCTCATTGCTATCTGGGGGCCACATCATCTCCGGTTGTTTTGGAACTTGACCAGCTAGTAATGGAGGTCGCTCTCCAACCTCTCCTGGCTTACTTGTAGGCATTCCAAGCAAAGGTCTCATTGGACTTCCAAACCCAGGAGGAGGTAGTCTGAACCCAGGAGGCGGCATGCTTGGATTAAAGCCAAACCTTGGAGGACCACCGGGTGTGAAACCTGATGGACGGGGAGGTATTGATGGTGAACTTGGAATTACTCCTGAAATATTGAAAGAACTTATTATTAACATGCATCAAATAATAAAAAATAACAAAGCAAACAATCAGACAGAATTAAAACATAATATACAGTTGAAACTCTTTATATCAGAGTTCAAGGGAATTTGCAAAATACATTTGCATAAATAAAACACAAATAAACAAAAAATTAAAAACATATTCACAAAAATTTTATAATCATGCATGTGGACACCGACATATTTGCACAATTGTCATTAATTAAATATTGATTTTGGAGTTCAATACAAAAATATCCCATCAGAAAAAGACTCTGGGTTTTATATTTATTTCAATATAAACTGGACTTCTATAAAAGTGTGATTAATATAATGAGTTTCGACTGTATTAAAAATAACTATCCAATTACACTAAGCTTCTCATTCTTCTAGTTATGTAGAAAAGTCTTAGAAAAGCATTTTCAATTGTAAGAAGTATGTAGTAATAATCATAGTCTGTTGTCCTGACCTGCGTCACTGGGTTATAAAAACCAGTAATGTTCTAGTCATAAAATGAAAAATAACACACAGGAATCTAAGAAAACTAACAGAAAAGACAAACTTAAAGAACTTATATTCTGTATCCAGGTTGTCTACAACTTTAATATTGACTGAGTGGCACTCAACAGACTGAGATAAAATGGGACAAGAAAATACCAGACAACAAAATTGTTCGTACCTGCTGTTGTAGACATGATGTTTTCGATGGTTTGTGCTAGGGAATTGGCAGCTGATAGACTAGGCATACTCATTGCTGGTAACGGTGGTAATACAGCAGCACCAGGCTGAAATTAAGATTAACAAGTCTATAAACACAGCAAAAAGCCAAAATCTGTGAAACTGGTAAAAAGAGTTTTCTTTCATATACTACATTATACTGTGCTTATTAACACAATTCTACCTACAATGACATTACAAAGACACACAGAAATCTAAATTTTTATTGGAAAGCAATAAAATAACTATACAATACTATGTAATACAGTATATATTTGTTTAATAGATGTAAATTTATTTCACAGAACATCTTGCGAAAGTAACCCACATTAACCAAAGGGATCATTAAAAGAACTCAACACTGATTCAACTTACGGGTCTAACACCCGGCAAGCCAGGTACTTGTGAACCAGGCGGCATCATAGGTGGACCTCCAGGAGTTAACTGCATAGGTTGCGGAGGCATACCAGGAACAACTGGACGTTGCATTGACATCATCATACCCGGGAGCATACCAGGAAGTGGTGGCATACTGTTTGGCATCATACCTGAAGCACAATACATTATAAACTTTTACAAACACATAATATAGACAAAAGAATATACAATTTAAACATGAAAAAAGTTAACAAATGTAAATATTTTATGACCATTTTTTCCAATAATATTAACTGAATATCTGCCAAAGTTTTTGCCAATAATAAAAGGGTTTACCAAATAAGTCTTTCATAGAAAGCAATCAAGGAAATATTTTGGTCTTATAAGACTAAGTTTAAATGGCAAAGTACATGAGAACTCATTACTCAGAAAAATAAAGTTATAATCTTGCAATTATCCAAACTGTCCACCTATGGGAGATGTATTGCATTTCATTTTACAAACTATCAACATTTAAATCCATTTAATTTAAGCAATGCAATGAAAACAAGAAAATTCAACCAAATAACATTTACCCATCATTGGAGGCTGGCCTGGCATCTGTGGTATTGGAGGTTGACCAGGCATACTGGGTTGAGCCATGGAGTTAGTGGTCTGATTATCCTGAGCTGCAGCTTGTGTGTTAGGTTCTAGTTTTACTTTTTCTGTTGGTATATCTGTAATGATATCATAAAAGATTATTGTTTCCTTACAAAAAAGCAAACCAAATGCAGAATACCAGGTACACAGAAGAGTAGGTACCAAATATTTATAAAAAACTTTATCAAGGTAAACATAATAGTTCACAACCTTCTACTCAAATAAATTGCACAAAGACAAAGAGGCCTCAACTTTTTGTTACATCATTACCAGTCAGTAGAGCGCATTTATTGCTACCAAAACGTTGATTTATGTTTGCATTTATATATGCAAAAGTGAGTCAGTTTTAGTATATATTAGTATCACAATCGTCAAAATATACAGGAAATACAGAAGGTTTCAAACTAAAAATGAAATTTGTTGGGTCCAACTTTTATATCAAACAACAATATAATCATTACATCAATCTATGTTTACCGACCTTTTAGATGTTCTGGTAATGATATGCCATCCAATATTCCTCCATCGAGAAAATTGGAAAGATCTTTAGGTAAATTATCCCATGGTATATATATAGCTCCTTCATCCACATCCCAACTATCCTTAAACTGAGACTCTCTAATAGCTGTACTTTGAGCCCAGGCAGTCTGAAATGTGGGTCAAAACAATTATTAATAGTCTTTTTTGTTCAATGGTGTTTAACGTCGCACCAAAAGCCAGGGTCATTTATTAACTTTCCAGCTTTAACAGTGGAAGAAGACCCCAATCTTACACCAGAGTAGAACCACCAACCTTGCATAAGCTAGCTGGACAGTTTCCTCACATGTGAATTTTGATCCCAGGTGGAATTCAAACTCACTGTGGTTGTGATTACAAGTCAGAAAATATAACTACTTAACAACAGAGGCCCCTGATTAATGGTCTGTCATGAGGCTTAAGAATTTCATTCTAAAAATACAAACTTGACATTTATTCCAAATCAAAACAAACATTTACAAATTTGTGCAATTCATTACGAAGACAATATACTTATTCGTAGACAAGTCTAATGACAGAAAATGTAGAGTATACCTTTAAAGCACTTCCATTTAGTTTGTGACCTTTAAGACGGTCAATAGCTTTGTAGGCATCTTTTCTGTTTTCCATTACAACATAAGCACATCCCCTTGGCGGTACCATCTAGAAATCAAACATACAAGATTAAGAAATATTTTCATTCCAGATAGAAATATCACACAGTCTGGTTTATGCACAAAAAATGAGGTAAAATAAATAGCATAGCAATAAAAGAGGAAAATGGAATAATCAAACATTTCCTTCAATAAGAGCATAACATTAAAGTTTAATGTAAAAGACTCAATTGTGAAATCAGGATCAGAACATGATGAATCATTTTTTGAATAAAAAATAAAAGAGTGTACAAAACAATCAGAGGAAAGAATGAGATTCTAACTAACATTTATATTTTCTACAGGTCCATAATGTTCCAATTCTGTCTTCAGTTCTTCCTCACTTGTAAATTTATTAAGATGACCAATCCAAATAGTAGTTGTACAAACTGAAAAATCAATGATTTATTTAAATACACATCATACCCACTCATATTAAAAACTTTTGCAGAATAATAATAACTTCTGAATAATTATCATCATCAATTATGGTCAAAATTCTGAATATTTATAACATTAAATTATTCTCAAATCAACCACAATTATGACAAATGTATACAGAGCATGCATTAACAATATGCTTATGAATTCGATGAAGTTTATGTCCACATTTTTAAATATTTTTCATTAAATGATAGCAATAAGACAGTAAAATTCATTTGATTTCGAATATATAATTATGAAAGTATTAACATACTTGTCACAAAGTTTCCTCTAACAGCAGGCAGTCCTTTCTTCTTTCTATCCCTTTCTTTCTCTTTCTTTTCTCTGTCTTTAGACCTAAAATAAAACAGTTCAGCAATATCATATCAAATCTTCAAAAGAAACCAAACCTTTGTCAGTTTGATGATAGAAAGTTTAGGTTATAAATCAGATATGAATCAATAACCTTTTTGTTTTAGGTGCTTTATACATGGTTGCATTTAAACTTGCTAATAAAATACATCTAGTGTTTGAATATTCACCTTCAATTAGTACAAAAACATAAACAAATACATTTAACAAAATCAATTCTTACCTAGATCTCCTTGGGCGATCACGTGACCTTGACCTCCGTCTACGATCTCTAGACCTTGATCGTCTTCGTCTCTTTGGTGTTCTGAAACAAAATAAACAAATTTTGAAACATAAATACAAAAGTGTTCCATCAAATCAAAACTTGTCATTAGCAATGAACCAAACTAATTGATAAAATGGTGTATGAAAATTGAAAGTATACTGTCAAATCATGTTTTTTTCCTTCTATAGCAGGGGCCATTAATAGGTGTCTTCCCCTGATGAAAAATCCTTAAAATTTAACAGTTTTTCCCATAAATTCAGTTTACATCATGTTTTTTCTTTCTCTTTTGGCAAAAAATACTGTTATTTTTCTCTTTATTTAAGAAAAACCCTCCCCCCACCTGTGAAAAAAGCCCTGGTCACAAAATAATCCATAATTAAGATTTAACAAAAAGAATACATAAAAAATTCACAACAATTAAAATATTTCTACACAGTAAAGCTAATCTAACCTAGACCTAGATCTGTCACGAGATCTTCTTCGCCTATCTCTACGGTCACGATCATCACGATCCCTAAACTGTTGGTGATCCCTAAAATCTTCATCCTGGGCTTCTTCAGTAAACTCCCCTTCTTCATGATACTGACCACCAGGCACTGAAGGCTGGGAACCAAAAGGCAAAGGTGGTTGTTGTACGCCCTTAATATGGCAAAAATCCATGCGTTATGTTAGTTAGAAACACTCCAAAGTAACAAGATATAATACATCAAAATAGGTTAGTGTGTTAGATTACATTTAATTGAGTTATACAAAAAATGAATGATCGACCTTGAAGAATAAATTTTCACTATTTTTTTATACTAAGATAAGTTCAAAAACAAAGACATATGATATTATCTCTTTACTAAAAATTTATCAACAAATACTAGTCACTTCAAATAAACATAAAAAAAATATTTTAAATTCTAGCAGACAAAATAATTCAGAATGAGCCTTTTACCTGTGCTATTTGTTGATCAAATTCTGCTTGTTGCTGTTCCAAGATACGACGGCGTTTTTCCTGCTCAGTAAGTTCAGAGTACTCATTATTTCTTTGTATTGATTGTGAAACTTGATGTATCTGTTGCATTAATCCACTATCATTCAGAATATTCTGTACATCACTGAAAATACATCATATGATACATATACATATATATATGTGTTTACCTCATTGATTTGAAACACCAGGATCTAATTGTGTGTAAAGCTGCGTTAAGTGAAAAATTCTGAGAATGAGTAAGGCATCCGACTAGCAAGTACAAAGAAGAAGCCAAATGTTTGCCAGTCTGAACTGCAGAGGTGGACAATTTTCAAGAGGACTGATAAAGTAACCAATATTTTAATTGATGATTTCTTACCAGAATGACTCAAGCTCAAACTAGACATAGTATATCTGTGAACACATATTGCTGTAAATAAATCACATTACTTACCCAGTTATACCCTGGTTCATTTGTCTTCTGTCATCCTCATCATCACTTTCACCATAATCAAAGTCAAGAAGTTTCTACAAAAACATAAGAAAAATTTAGGTTACACAATGAAAAACATGCTAAGAAATAAATGAAGATCAGCATCAACTTCATATTAAGAAGACAACATACAAGCTCATATAAAACAGTATATAATAGCACTTCAACAAATGAAAATTTAGTATTTCCTCACACTGATAACAACAGCATTATTCTCAATTAAACATATACCCAAATATTTTATAAATTTAGCTCTCTTTTTAAAACATATTACCTTATTGAAACCTTCTTCAGGTTTGAGCTCTGATTTTTGTAGAAGTTGATTTGTCAAAGCTTGTATTTGTGCCAGTAAATTAGCATCAATCAATGGAGGACCTCCTGAAGGCTGCTGCATTAATGCTGTCTGTTGAATCAATTGTTGTTGCAAAAGCTGTAACTGTTGTAATTGTTGTTGTTGAGCACTCAGACTGGCATTGCCCTGCAATGTGTCAGACTGTAAATATTAAAGTTATTTTGCATATAATTAACCATAAATTGCCAGTACATGTAACAAGTATAAAGGAAGTTTTACTAACTTGCAATTATAAATTTATAAATAAAGTCTGAAAGACTATTGATTTTCAAAATATCAACACTGTGTAACGATTTCTCAAGGACAAAACTAATACCTACAAAGTACTATTTACACTGAGAAAAAGTAACACTATATTATTGGCATTATTGGTGAAAAACAAACCATATAAACATGACTCAAAAAGGCAGGAAATTTCATAGATTGATACCCTAACTAATGATATAAAAGGCATTATTTTACAGTTTGATATTAATTAGGGTCTCACAGAATTAGTCTGCTGTAATAGCTGGGTTACTGTGTTCAACATATCATTCTGTGTGGCTATCATACTTTCAGCTGTAGCTTGATTCATGTTATCATTCTGGTCCCCAGATTCACCTGGTTGTTGGGACTGTGCAACATGTTGTGCTGGGTGTGAGCTGCTTGCTTTTCCACTTGCTGCCAGTACTTTGTCAACAGCAGCTTGAGCTAAAAAATAATTGAAGTCAAAAGATAAACATGACACACATATATTTTAGAATACAGTTAATATACTCATTTATCCGCATTCGTGTACAAAAGATATACATAGGTCATCCATTTTGAGATAAAATGGATTTCCTAAGATAACTACTTAACAGTTTTCAGTAACATACTTTATTTTTGTGCATCCCACCAAAACAACATATGAACATAAATCATGTACATATCAACAATCAAGTCAAGTTCGCTGTTGATTAAAATAGCTTAACAAAATGTCTTTTCAATACCCAGTGGTCATGATGCAAATTTATCTCTTAGTTCAATTATTACCTCAGTGTATTTAATTATTGAAGTGAAATTTACCTGCAGCTAGAAGAGCGGGTTTGGTTGGATCTGCAGCCAGGTCCAGTAAAGGTTGGACAATTTCACTAGGAAATACATCATTCTTCTGCCACAAATTCAATACCCTGACAATCTTGCTCTGTAATAAATGTAAAATAAAATTTAATTTTTAAATATATATATTAATGGTTACATTAAGACTGATGAGGCAGAACCACAAGGGTGAGGCTGTATTAGATACACAATTGAATAACAACACATATAAAAGTATCCTACTACAGAACAAATTGATCAGATTGACAAAGCCAGCTGTTTCAAGAAACACAAAGACAATAGAAATACCACAGCTTGAATGTATTTTTGAAATCATGACTTTTTAAAAACTGAGCAGCAGGCAAATGTTACCACTTTCCATATATCTAAATATTAACAACAAGAACACTTACTCTTTCTTCACCAGGGCATTTGAAGAGGTTCTGGAATGTGGTAATAATGTTCTTAGTAAATCTTGGTGCAAACACATCTTTCTGTGAACCAAACTGATGCCTAGATTGTCTTACAACAGAATCTATTACATACAAACCAGGGACCTTGTACTCAGGCTTACACTGAAAGGTGAAGTAAAATATGACGATGTTATAGATGTATAATAATCTGGTTACAACATTTTTAAATTTCACACAAATCATTAAAATTTTCAAGACGACACAATTGTTACAAGCATCTCTAAAAGTCAAACAGAGATTTTTTTGATGAAATTAGATTCTATATGGTTAGTGATTACCTTCTGAATGAATTTTTCTACACTCTGCACAACATGTTTGTAAAATTTGATGGCTTTGATAGCACACTTGGTTACTGTTGCCATCTTGGCTCGAGACACTGGTGGTTTCGTCTCATACAGACCTGATAACTGAAATAAACCGCAGCATTTAATGAGTTTACAAAGCCATGAACACCTTTATCTACAACTAATAACAATAATTGATAAGGGACTGTGAAATATCAATTTTTTTTCTCAGCATTTTGGGAATATGACCCAACCCCCAGAATTGGGAATTTTTGTGACATTTTGGATAAAATTGGGAAAAAATCATGCTGTATAAAAATAACTTAAAATAATGAAATAAAACTAAAAAATAATACATTTATTTTGTTTTTTTTCATGGGGATAACTTTGTTATTATAATGATCTCTGGACATACTTTGTGACCAGTGTTTTTAGACTGATATGGGGCCAATTTCAGTCTTATTACAGAATGAAAAGTGCATGTTTCCCCCAAATTCATGAATAATTCTGCATTGGTTGAATTTTATTTTAAAGATCATTGAAGTTGTTCCCTGTAACAAGTGTAGCAATACAAATAACTAGCAAATGGAGCATTTTCATTCGGTGCATAGGATGGGGCATATTTATCACTTGCTCTCAGTATCATCAGTGTTTTTTTTTTACTAAGAAAGTGACGCCGATAATCGGCGTCTTCCCCTCGACATTTTTTCCCCCAAAGAAGCATTTTTCCCCTTGCTAGGATGCATAATTCCTCTTTGAAGCTATTCAAAAATAGGCAATTTCAGTTTTAGTAGATTTTATTCAGCCAAAATATCTATCAGACCAAGGTTTATCGGCATTTTTATGTAGAGTTCATTTGTTTTGTAATGATTGAGCAAACCTATCGGGATTCCTCAGCTTTATAACGATGTCTGCTGAACCAATCCGAATGAGCTGATTACCTGCGATAGTTCAACGATATACATAGTGACGAGAACCAATACTAGATCTCGGCCCGTGACGCATGCGTATGTCCACGCTTATGATGCCTGGAAGCAGGTGCACGTTTCCATTTCCGGTAAAATGACGCACAATTGATGAAATTAAGAAATACGATATCTGACGCAAAGCATGCTAAACGGGTAAACTCCTTTTTTGTGGTAGCAATTAAAGATGCCATCCCTAGGCCAATCGACGCTCGATTCACTCATGAGCATAAATTTTTGGCCAGAAAATCTAACTGATCAAGAACATGAAAGTGTGCTACACCTGTTCAAATGTAGAAAAGACAAAGATATGAACCTGTAGATTGTTGTTTTGAATGCTAATGTCATAATCATTGATTCATGAAAACATTGGTTGTGGTTATGTGACAGTGTATCAATATTTGATAATTTCTCCAAATTTCCCCTTTCGCGTCATTTTTCCCCTTTTGACCAGCGTCCAGTGTCTTCCCCAAGCCCTAAAAAAAACCCTGATCATGTGTGGTCCTGACACGCAATCCATAATAAATACTTATAAAATCAAAGGTGATACTGCACTAAGAAATGTAGTTGCAAGGTACACAATATACACAGCTATGAATTTCTTTAGCAGAGAAATTTTGTTTTAATTAATTCTTTAGTCATAGCATTTAATATGTTGATGGCTCAACAGTACTGATGCCCCCTGAGTCTGTGTTAAAGAATCGGACCGGTTATGTCTGAACCGTCCAAAATAGCTGACACAAAAGAAGCCCTGTTATTATCAAATTTACGAAATATGTAAACATCAAAATAATAAATTTCCAAAAATTACATTACTCAGTAATTTACAGTCAAATTTATTTGCCTATAGATGAAAACCTAGTGTCCTGTATAATTCTATTGAGTTTTGCAGATGGAAAATTACTATATTTATTTAGCATAGGCTGACACAAAATTCAAATAAGTTCATGGAAAGATAACAGGTAAGTTAAACCCTCCATTGTATAGTAAATTGATGACGCTAGTTTTATATTGTTAGCGAAACAGCTGACATGACTAGCGATAATTGACTTCATTGTTAAGAGTGTTCTTCACATAATTTGAACAAAAGGTGAACTACGGACAAGCAGAATAAACTTTGTGTCTGGACATTTGTTTTGGAAAGCTGTATTAATATCTTTAACAAAATTATCTTAATACAGAAACGTTTGTTTTTCTTCAACAATCGTAGTTTTTTTCGAAAAAGAAAACGCAAGGGCACAGCGAAAAACGGTCGAATGTCAGTTTAAAAGTAGTAAACAGTGTAAAATACCTCATTGTTGAAAGCTCGAACGGCCTCCATCATGAAATTCTTACAACACAACACCTGGAGCCAAAAAAATTGGATTTATTTTCATTAATTTCTCTACAACCACATTCTCCGGCGTGGGGAGAAAATGGCGGACATCCGATGAACAACCGTGTATTGTTAAAAGGTCATTGATTGGACAAAATTAATCTTAATCGAAGGTTTGAACCAATCAAAACCCACATAACAAAATGACAGCTTTTGGTTTTTACCCTGCAAAGTTTACGTAGCCTGGGAACCAGTTGAGATTGACATGTCACAATAACGATAGTTCACGTATCGGTAATGATTTAAATTCATTTTTTATTCCATATATTCTCCGACAGATTACGCATGCTTATTTGTTCTCTGGCGATACTCTGATTTTGTTGTTCGGCCTTGCATGCAAGATGCCTGCTCATTGATTAATTATTCAGCAGTTCTTGTAAGCGATTCAGATAAGTAAGCCTGCTAGCTCAGTAGCTGCTGTCTAATTGGTTGATGTTTATCAAGATTAATTTTTGTTATATTTTTTATAAGAATGCATGCTATTACACCGAATTTACTGGCTATGGTGATTTATTATTAAATTGTTTACTGATCTAGATTCTGAGTTGCATCTTGTCATGTAAATTCTACTTTCACTTTTCCCATATGGGATACAAAATCACAAGTACAGTATATATGGTATCTAGGGTGTTAAATTCACGAATTAGTTATGCAGGAGGGTATACATTCAAACGTGTTTTTTTACCTTTGATTGTCTGACTGTATTTGAGTAGCTATAAGCTTGCACTAATTGAGTCGTTTTCATCTCACATTTTAGTGTTGTTATTTTTTAGTTTTTTAGTACCCAGTGGCATGGAATCAGTGTAAATGAAGTTTCCTTGACATGAATTACTCTTCAGATTGAAGAATAATTCTTGGACTGGTTGACTCAGTGTGAACTTAAATTATTGTGACTTTCCTGTAACATGTCTGCATCGCAGTATTGATTATGTGGTTGCAACATTTGCAATAAATTATTTGCCATACCCCCGCAAACAAAGTTTTCTGGGATATACTGGAATCACCCTCATTGTTGGTTGCTTGTTTGGTCAGTCACGCAGTCTGTCCCCATTTTGTTTGCAGGGGTATTTAATCACTATTCACAGGGGTGTAGAAATGTTTTCATGTAGCCGGTAAGCTAATAAAAGTAGAAGGGAGTCTGAGGGTTTGCCTGGTGGAGGGGGGGGAGGGCAAGTAGGCAACACCCTCGTGGGGAAATCCTCTAATAGCCAGTTGATTTTTCCAGCTTCCGACTGATTTTACACCCCTGAATTCAGTGACAGGTCCAGTTATTACTGAATTATTAAGGTTGTAAAACAATAAAATCACAGGCGGGCCTATAGGAAAGTAAAATGTAGACAATTAATATATATAGGTTGCCACTCATCAGTAATGTCTGTACTTGTACAATATTATATTGTCATAATGGCAGCTCATTTTGTCATTTTCAGGTTGTTTCTAAAGAATGGATCATTTTCCTACTTGTGGCAGCTATGTCTATCCCTGTATGATAAAATCTGGTGAATCTGTGATGTGATTTGGACAGACATGAAATTTTGTAACTTAGACATAAAATTCAGCTGAAAATTGAAAATTTAATTAAGAAATGGATCAGTAGTAATTGTACCAGTTTCTTGAATTCATTGATACACTTCCAAGTATTATAAGCCATGCTTTGTGATGCCGTTCTACTTAAAATGTAATGCAAAATGAAATTTTTTTTTTGAAGTCGAATGCATAGCAAAGTATTGTGCATTTTTATTGACTGTGTCTTGTCACCCAGTCAACTGTTATGTAATAAATATACAGATCAGTGATGCATTTTAAAACTTTGTTGGTACTTCACACAAGACTGTGATAATTATTCCTGTAATTTGGAAAATGTGTATTTAATTTTGATCTAATCATATGTTTGTCATTTCATATTTATACTGTGCATTGATTAATGAAAGAAATGGCCTTATTTAAAAGACACTCCACATGTTTGAAGGGGACCATCTTACTGTGTATTTGTGGTTGTCTATTGATGGGAATGAATCTTCTAAGAAAAGTTCACAGTTATCCCCCTTATAATTCAGTTGGACAAAATAATCTACCTCTTAACAATGATGGTTTTAGGCAAATAAAATTAGGTCCCCACAACATTCTACCTGCCTTTATGCATAAGTTGATACCAAACTTCAATGTTACTAGTGTGGCAAACTTTACAAAACCGAGTCTGCATTTGAATGTGGGCAGCATTGAAAATCATGCAGAGATTAAGACTAAATTTCCTGCTGAGCTGCAAAGAAGCTTCAAAACATCTGAAAATGAGAAACCATCATACCAGGCTCATACCTTCTATTACCCGTGGTACGGCACGCCGGAATATGATGTAAAGTATTTCCACTGGAACCATCCCTACATTCCTCACTGGAATAAAAACATTGCGAAGAAATGGCCAAACTATACACACAAGCCTCCGGATGATGTTGGATCAAATTTTTATCCATTGCTTGGTGCATACAGCTCAAAAGATCCTGAAGTTATAGATATCCATATGAAGATGATGAGATATGCAAAAATAGGTATGTATACAAATTAGTCTGCACTGGTAGGCTAGAAAAAGTCATGTTTACGATTACTTGACAAAAAAATTGGATGCAAAGCTTTCTTCTGTTTCTTCTATACATACATCTCATACTCTGAAGGTATGACTTGTGTCCTCAAATATTTTCATACTTTGGATTTTGAAGTAGAAACTTTAGGGTTTGCGCCAAAAAATGGGGTTGGTCAGGTAACTGTAAACGTAACTTTTTCTCTGGTCTCATTGTTTCTGAGCACTAGTCTGGTTAGGGAAGTTGCCTCGAAGAGCAGCAAGCTTAAAGCTTCAATGAATGGCATGTACATTTTTTATGAAGATAGGATTACATTATTGACTTGCATGCAAATGTTTCAGTTCTTTGATTTGATTTCATTTATTAGTATAAAAGAAGCTATTGTGATCAATGTGAATATTACCATTTCATTTATCAAGTTGCAATATGCATTGTGTAATTTTATTTATTGTTGCTTGTTCTTGTTTGAGTAACTTCAATAAGTATAGATAAGAAAATGATTCCTGGAAAAAAAACAAAAAACATCCCACTCACCTAAATATTACCCTCCTCAAATTCCCCAATTTACCACCTCCCCCAGAACACGTACCATACAAAGATGTTATATATGGAGAAGAATACATTTGTATTTAAAGTCTCAACATGGATTGGAAAGTTGATTGTCCATGCAAAGTCAACTCAAAGAACAAAATTCACTCTAAGAAGGAGGAGAAATATGACCTGTATTTACTATTGGCCTTATTTAGATGTATATTAAGATGAGCTTATGAGAGAATGAGTGCTTAAGAGTGACCATTATTCTTCAGGTGGGCACTCATTCATGTTTGACATGTATCTGATTTATTTAATGAAACAACTTGTACGAATAATTATCTCAAATTTTTAGATTTCGTGCTGGTAAAATTTTGTTAGATAATGAATGAGGCGGCTATGTTTTATTTCTATTTTATGTAGGTGTTGTAGTTGTTTCCTGGTACCCACCTGGGGATGCTGACAATGAAGGCAGGGAACCAGATGCCATTATGCCACTATTACTTGATGCTGCAGAAAAATACGATCTAAAGGTCAGTCAGACTGTCTGTCTGTCAGTCAATTAATGATTTTCAAGTGAATTCTGGAAATTGAAGATTTAATTAAGCAGTAGGATTTTGATATCTTTGAGCAAGCTTGCATATCTTTCAGCCCAGCATAATTTTTTTCTCATAGTCTCAATGTAGGTATTGTTCATAGAATTTGTGTTAGACAGGATTGTGAATCAGTTTGTTGTTATTGTCCATTGATATGCTGGAAAATTTTATGGCAATCATAGCTTGTCATACTTTTTTTTACTTTACCTGCAAACATCATTGTAGCAATCTTTATCCAGAGTTGTCATTGTGAGGGATAACAAATAGTGACTCTGGAAAGAGATTGATCTTTTAGCTGCTGTATGATTCTTCTGTTCTTGCATTGTGTCTTTGTATAATTTCATGAATAAAAATTTAGTGACAAATGCATTATATTTGTTGATTTAGTAATTTTAATGTTACTTAAGTTTGAACTCTGACTATACATTAACTTTTAATATTTCATGTGATTTAGTTAATTGATCAACAATGCCAAAATTTACTTTATTATGAATACTTCAGGTGGCAATTCATGTGGAGCCATATAAAAGTCGTGATGCTGTTACCATGAAACAGAATTTAAAGTACATCTTGAATAGGTACGGAAATCATTCAGCATTTTATCGTACAAGTTACATGAATAAAAAAGACCTGCCTCTTATATATACCTACGATTCCTATTTAACTCCTGCATTGGATTGGGCTAAAATCTTCAAACCTGGCTTCAGTGGCTCTGTGCGTGGAACCGAATTAGATGGAATTTTTATTGGTTTGTTAGTGGAAGCAAGCCACAAAGACCATTTACTTCAATCTGGTTTCGATGGATTTTACACATACTTTGCTACAAATAAATTCACGTATGGCAGTTCATGGAATTTATGGCCAGGGCTCAAACAGTTCAGTGATAAACATGGTCTGATGTTTATTCCAAGTGTTGGTCCGGGTTATATTGACACAGAAGTTCGACCTTGGAATGGTGAAAACACGCGTAAACGACTAGATGGGAAATATTACGATGAATCATTCGCCAACGCTGTCAATGTTAAACCAGAGATTATTTCTATCACTTCTTTCAATGAATGGCATGAAGGCACACAAATAGAGCCAGCCGTTAAGAAAACCACAAGATTTAGAAAATACTTAGATTATGGAGAAAAGGGGTCCAGTTATTATCTGGATTTGACCAAAAAGTGGATAAAGATATTGGATCATCAGTAAAAAAAAATAAAGTCAAGTTGAGGATCATAGGTCTGTATTGTTAAATAGATATATTACTAGTCACATGATGCTCATTGTTTATAAACACCTGGTGTTCAAACTCAATGTTCAAACTTATTGTTAAATCAGTTTTATTTCTTTAAGATTGTTGCCTTGGTGATGTATTTATTGAATCATTGTTTTATTGTACTTTGTTATTTAATCCAGATTTAATTTTTTGGGGAAGGATGGGGTGTGATTTTTATTTTATGTATATTGCACATGTTCCTCGTTTTTATTATCTAGTTATGAAGCTGATATATAATATGCACAATGTGATATTTTCCTTGTAAAGGGAGTCATTCAATGGTTAATTTTACCTGATCATTGGTTGAGTTCTCTCCCTTTGTGTTATCTTGATGCTAATTTTTATGTATTTTTCTATGTGTCACTGTGAAAGTTCTTATTAACTTTTCATTGACCCATCTGTGCTGGAAGGTTGTTATTTGTATTATAGTCAAACTTGTGAACAAAGGCCACCCTTGGGAAAGACAAAATATGGACTTAATTGACAGGTAGCCTTTATTCAGAGGTCAGTGTTTTCTAAATAATCAATGATGGTTTTTCAAAGAATGATCCTTATTCACAGGGTGGCCGCAAACACTGGTTAGACTGTATATGTATAAAGGTAAAACCTAATTATACTAAAACAAGACATGTACATTTAATTAAGAGAAAGAATTTTAACTGCTTGCTTTGAATGTAAACTGACCATTATTCAAAGTCAAAGGTTGGTTACTTATGTAGATTGTTCTCAGGCAGATGATGAGTCTCAATCATTTATTAATGCCATAGAAATCCTTTGTCCAACACTACAAATACTTCCTGGTTTGGCTGTGATATATTTAGACATGATTTAAGGTCTGTTTTAAAAAGGATAAGTAATGAGGATAAACTGGTCTATAATTAAAAGTCATAGATCAGTAACAAAACATATGAACAATCTTCTGTAGTTTATCTTTGCCTGCATAATTAGACATTGAAAGTTTGATTATAACTATTGTTTGACTGTAAAATTTATATTCATACATACAGCTGGTTACCATAGTTACTGTACCTCCATTAACAAAGTTTTATGGAGGTATACTTATATCTTCCTTCAGTCTGATAGTTTATCAACCATTCAATTAATTATTGATGTTCAGTTGAGTAAACTATTTCCATTGTTTTTAGGGATTTCACAATATGAATATCATCTTTAAGTAGAGGTATGATCGTATTTAAAAGTTAGTGTTGATGTAGGCCACGGCTGTGGTCCAGTGGTTGGTGTGCTGGACTTGTAACCCGGAGATCCGGGTTCTAATCCTGGTTGCAGCAGATCATACCCTTCTATGAAAATTGGAAGAAAATGTCAATTTTCCTCCATGTGTTGCCGGCTCTTTTTGGAAAGGGTAAATTAGTACTGGTTTAGTATACAGTTCAGGAAAACTGGTTAGATGAACTAAGTGGTATGTAACTGAAAAATTGTTTAACCCCAGTGACAATAAGTCACATGAAAACAAAACTGTTGATGTTGCAGGGTTTGTGCCCCTCTAGACATTGCAGTTATTTACTGGTGATAAAAATTGTGAATATTATATCCTTTTGCAAAGCTTAGTAATTTATTTAGCAACATCTTTAGTCGATTCTGGATTTGTAACACAAATTTTTATTCCTTAGTTTGTTACCAAATATTTGTCTTCATACTCTGGGTACTTCAGGAACTATAAATTTTTGTATCTTATGCAGTATGTAACATTCCCTTACATCCTATATACGTGTAGTTTTCAGAATTTTATATTGTTCTATAATCAGTCTTCATGGATGTGTATAATAGGTTTCTCAATCACTTACTGAGAACTTTTTAATTACTTCTTTTGTATGTAAGGGACCTATCCCTTAAATAAGTAAGAAATTCAGAGTGATGTACAGAATGTGTTCGTATAAAATTTCATAATTATGTATGATTATTTATGTCCTTTAATCCATTTTATAACACTATTCAAGATTCTGAGTTGTATTAAATTCTTGATTGATGATTGGTGCAATTTTTATCTTTTTTTCTACGTATTTTTAACTGTATAGATCTTTTCATCATTATACTTTTACTATATTACATTTATAATTTTGGAATGTGTATATGAGATTTTACAAATGTTGATTGAGCAGTGTATGTCGTACATGCAGATAATTTTCCTTCCACAGTATTGCTACAATTTATATTGTCATACTTATATGTGTTCAAGTTTTTCCATTTTCATTATTTAAATGAAATTATTTGCATTGTGATAGTAATTACTGTCATTGGATAAAATCTGTTCTAGTGCCTCGTGCTGGTCATATCTTCTACATCACCTGTCATTCATATTAACCAATGAATTCTGTGTTCATTGTATGAGTGGTACATATACAGTTGAACAAGGTTATAGTGAATCTCTGGGGACTCAAACAATTACTTTGTTAATTCATATACACAATAAAATACGTTCTTGGAAAAATGAATACCTTATATCTTATATTTACAATATCCAATTCTTCACTATAAGCATGTTTAACTCTACTTGTAGACTGGTGAGATACAAATTATTGATTTTGTTTTCATTTTGACCATTGAAAGTATTAAATCATATATTTTTTATTTCAGTTAATTGATATTATAAAAGACGCCAGGTACTGGTTCAGTTAGAGTATTTTCACCATTAACACTAACCTGTTCAAATTTCTGTTGATATCCATTTATGTACTAATAATTCTGCATCAGAATAGTTCCTGTATTTACATACAATTAAAACTCATGTCATTCTTAAAAAAATGTTGGTTTACGGTTGCATGTCCGAGACTTAACAGTTGGTGGGTAGATAGGATGAGCTGGGGATTTTTAATTGAGTTGGTCGCATAACTGCAAACCAACAATTTTTAAAGGATGGCACCTGTTGATAATCATTTGTGTTCTAACAATTCTGCATAAAAAACTTATTGCATTCACCTACAAACGAAACTTAGTTCATATCCATTGACAACTGATGTTTTTGAAATTAACCACACCAGTTGATATTTAGCTTTAAAATATTAACTATGAGCATGTCTCGTCAGAAGTAAATTTACATTTGTTATAGCTAGTATTTTTTGTTGAAATCCACGGATGTCTTTTTCTACACATCTGATTACATGACTAAAAGTTTTCCTGAATTTTTTAGAACCTCCATTTTTTCCCAGGTCCGGACCTTACTGGTTTATATTGTTTCCGTGGCACAGAGGATAAGATTTCTATTTTTTTAAAAAGTTTTTTTTTTCAATTTTTTATCTTTCACTCTTATGATTGTCCTAATTGTATCTAATTACAGATAATTATCATCTTCCTTGTTTACAGATTGATGATGTTTAGTTTGTCCATTGGTTGTACTTTTAATGTATTTTGAAATGATTAAGGATTTGTTCTTGTTGCTTCCCTGATGCTCTGGTGAAGTCTTATGTTGACTTATCAATTATTGTGTAAATATCTCAAACAAAGAAACAATCAAAAGGGTAGCTATGGAAAGGTCGTCTATAGAATCCTGAGTGCTCTTGTGTAGTATTTTATGTATATATTGTTGTTTTTACGTGCAGTGAAGGAACTATGTACTGATGGTTCACTATGCAATGATTGCCTTTTCTCTCATTATTTAATTCAGCTTCCCACAATTCATTATCTTGTTACATCTTGAAGTGTAGGAAAGCTGAATTAAATAATGAGAATTGGTATATTTAAAGTTAATATAATAACATTTATAACATTTATGAACTGTTTAAATACATTTGAAAACCTGCCTCATAATGTTGATTAAATATTCTACAAAATTGTTCCAGTTAGAACCAATTAGATTATTCAGTATAGTGCACTATGTGCCAATATTCTCCATATTAATTATTCCTTGTCCATGTACATATCTGTGTATTTTTAAAGTATAGCAATGACTAGATATGTTATGATATATTGGAAAGTGTCCCTTATTACCATGTCTCATTGTGGTCAAGTACAAACTTGTGTTATCTTCATATGATGATTAGAAATGTTATATGTTACACACTGTGTCCCTTATACCTGCACCATGTTTTGGTAGCAAACATATCTGTTAATACTGTGATAGAAGATAATGCCATTATGCACGCATTATTGTATGATGCAAATGTTTTAACCAATTTATGTTCATGTAATACTGTTTTGATTAATTATTAAATTCTTGATAGCAAAAATGAATTCTTATTGTAATTTCTTGACAAAGTGTAGTTTTGTAAAATACATTCATTAAACATACACTTTACAGGCCTGCCTTTAGAATATCTCCTACAGCTGGCTCAGTAATAGTTCTTGGCAACTCTCAGGTTCTGCTCACCAGGTGGAGCACATAACTTGTTCTATTCACAGGTTTAAAAATCAGGGGGAGGTAAATGTGTTGTCTTGACAATCCTAATGAAGATGATACATGCCATGTCATTTGTCTTGCATATCTGAGTCACTCATGATGTTACAGGGTAATCACTTGCGTGCAAATTTGAGTGAGATTATGTTCATACTGGTATGGAACCTAGAAACATTGAATAGGTTGAATCCTCGCTGTTGTACATACATTTGGTTTAGTTTTTAAGACGGTTATCCTCTTCACAAACGTGCGAAGTTTTCACATCATGAAATTTGACAGATTTAACAAATAAAGATAAGATTACGCTTTTATATGCATTTATATGCAATTGCACCACTGATGACACTGTTGATAAATGAGGGACTACATAGCTGTTATCTACAACCTGAAGCCGATACCGAGAAAATAGTCATTTTCATAAATCAGATAACCCTTTCCTTTGGTATAACAAATAATAATTATTTTACATATACAGCTTTGAGTTTTTGATTTTTTAAATAGTGGTTATGGGAATTATTTGTTGTTTTAAGACCAGTCTTCTGTCACTAAATCATCAATGGCATTTGATATTTGACCTTAAACTTAACTATTTCTCATCAACAAGGCAGTTAATCTGTTTCAGAGTCACCGCATATCTGACTAATCTATACAATTTTTAACTTAAGTCTTTATCCCATCGTCTTTCAATTAAACTTATTATATATATTTTAAATATATAAAAAAATTGGTGGTGTTTACTTCAGTCCTATAGAGCTAATTAAAACAAAATAAACGTCTATATTACAATGGATTTATACAAACAAATACCTTAAATAAATTCAATGGTTGCGAAATTATTTTGTTTCAAATATTGGAAACTTGATTCAAAAAACAACGGACATTGTTGTAATTTCAACAATCGTTCATTTATATCTTATTGACATCAATACCAAACTCATTGATTGTCTTGACTTAATTTATATAAATATTTGAGTGCAATATTTGATCATCAACCTATAAATGCTTAATGTATCATGACCAGAGTACTCTGACCGGTAATTGGGCAAAACTTAATGATCATGTGAAATTTTAAAAGCATAATAAAAACGTAGAGATAATTTATTTCGTCAGTTAATTGTTGCAGGTATTTTGCCTGTCCTAAATTAAGTGTTTCGTATAGATCGTGATAAATATGACTAAAAGGAAATACAGTAAAATGTTTGGACTAAATAAAAGACCTGACAACATAATAAAATGTCATTAGTTTTGTTTTGTTCAATTTAGGGAGCGAATCAAAAGTTGGCCTCTGTTGTATGAATTGATACAGTGGTCGATCTAATTAATAAAAATATATAGAGATGATTATTCACCACAGACTTCATTATTATTGTATATACAGTTTCTTTATGATCATGGTATATCGTCTTCACATTGCATGAAAAAAGAAAGCGATAAATTGCTCAGATAAACTGTCGTGAATAGCTCCAACATATTTTTGTCACATATCTTTTAACATTTTTCATGCACATTTACAGCACCATCTTATATATTTTTTTTAAAGTTTAAGTAAATGCAAACATATCATATATAATACCTTAATAGTAATAATATCGAAAACTGCAAATGTTCACATTAGTAAAATGAAGTGACGTAACTGCAGCCAACATAATGCTTGTCATAAAATTAAACCTTCAACTTGTTCGTTCTTCAATGTTTATTCGTACAATCTTGTTTCCTTGATTATTAAGTGCAAAGAGTCAAAACTTTAACTACACTATATACTATGTATGTTCTGGTACGTCAATTAACAAGATACTTTACCATCTTGATTACTAATAGAACGGTAAAATCAATCATCGCTTTAATATGAAATGTTTCGCATAATAAAATTGCATGACAATTAGTGTCTATTCAATAGAACTGTATCTTAAATTTCCAAAACTTCAACTCAACCAGTTGTCTCCATTCTGATGTTCAGAAGGTCGAGCAATTATTGCGTGTTCAATGACAATTGATGACTTCTATTCATATGTTATTTCACAAATATTTACTGGATGGATGATTTTCCGTCATGGGATATTCAGTTTAAAACAGGCAGTGGAATAAAAATGCTGTATTGATTATAAATATGTTTTATCGTTTTGCACATTTTTTTCGCAATTAATTTCGCTATATGCAACGAAAACTGAATATTTAGATAATAGAAAATGACTTTTTCATAAAATCTTTGTTAATTACGTAACTACGCAATGTTCTTATATGATATTGTGTGATCAGATCTCTTGAAGACATTTGGAAGTGAAAATTGGACTATAAGTGTATTAAATCTAAGGGAATTCCTTTTTTCTGTTTCCATACTGGAGATAAAGAAATTAATAAATGTTTGTATTTGAATTAAGCCGAAATGACTTTGACAAAAAGAGACATCTACATTTACATGTTGTTATGGATGTACATAAAATACTGTAATGCTCAGACTGGTAAGTTATTCAGACATTCATTAAATGCTTATAATATCATTCATATTAAAACTATAAGATAACTATACGTTTCCATGTTTTGACTGAAAAGCGCACACGGAATTGTAAAATTTGCATGTCTGATTTTGATATTAAAAGTAGTATGTAAATTACATTGATTCACATATACATGTAAAAACTCTGAAATCATATTGCTCATGGTTTATTTGATATCAATAAATAGTGCCAAAATAATTGACAGTGAGACGACATAGAAAAAATCAAAGAATTCGATTCAACAACCACATACCTGTCACTAAGGGTGAGCCGATTCATCGAAATCTCGATGCATTGCAATACTTAGTGATCCGATAGTACTGATCGATAATGAACACGGCGATTCAATAACCATCGCCGATATTGACTCAAATGATCGATAGTTTTTCTTTTTGTCCCCTTTTCTCTTCGTGTGTATCACGGATTACAAATTTCACGCGTGAAATATTTGTCTTGACGTTACATATTCAATACAGTGATTTTGAGTTTAAGGCACGAAAATTGCGTGTTTTTAAGCGAATTGTAGTCGTGTGACAATTTTGTGTATGGCTTACAAGTGAAAATTTACTTAAACACTTTTGTATGTATATATATTTATGTCATTCGCGCGACGCTTCGCGACTTAAAGCATATGCGCATGTGTCATATTTTTTCAATCTCGATCTTCAATTTGATTTCGCTTTTTAGAATGTTTAATATATAAATATCATTATGCTATCAGTAGTATGCATTATACTATGAAAGTTCACATTTATCTCAGACGTTTAAGTTTTTATTGTTCATCCGTATTAAAACCATTGTTTAATTAGACTGGCAAAAATCTATATCACGAATGAGGCCCAACATTTGGAGACAGACAATCGACAAATGGACACAGTTTTCCAGAGTAAAAATCTCTAGTTTTTACTGGACGAGTCTGATCGCAAACTGATAAACTGATCGATTGTTTATAAAAGCGTTGAATAAGACAGATAATCAAAATAATTTTATAAAGAGTATGTCGTGCTAGCTAGAGAGAGGCTGGTGTTATTACATGTATATGCTTTTAGATTTCATGTAATTTACACAATTTATGCATATCAATATTATATGTTTACTTACACAGCTTTTCTAGCTCCCACAATAAATTACCAGTCTGGTCAAGCATTATGCTGTTTGTTGTTTTTATGACAGTTTAGTTAAGACTTTTAAATAACTTGCTTCCCGAAAATAGCGCGGATAAACCAACGCACGCAAAGGATAGGGGAGGGTGGCAAATATCTCAACTGTTGGCGACATTGTTCATTGCTGTTTATGAATAAAAGTAACATGTTCTTAAATCTTTCAAATGTTTTTCACAATACTTAAAAGTGATAAAGGTAAAATAAAAGTACATAGAAAAACATTTGCATTGAAGAAAAAGTTATGTAAAGTTAATTTTAATTGTTCTGCGTACACTAAGTTTCCATTGATAAAGAACAATTGATAGAGAACAAGGACTACATAGCAGACATTATTTTTACCTTCTCTGATAATCATTGACACAACTTTAATATCAATAATAACTATAATGTAGAACAATAATACATTCATTATTTCAGTTTAATGATTTATATAAGATATGAAATGGCCTTCTAAACTTAGTACAAACTATCGCAATAGTGATCTGCAAAAGCAATACTATCGCAATAGTACTTTGAACAATATCAATATATCGCAATACTGTAAATTGGCCTCAAAAGTCACCCCTACCTGTCACTAACAAAAACTAGTTTTCTTGAAACTACGATCAGTTCATGTAACACTATGTATTCTCGACAATATTAATGGTATACTGGCCATCATAAGAAAGTAACCATCATAAAAATTCTTCTATTTTGGCCTAATATACTGACCTTGAAATTTAATGGTATACAGCAATTGTATGGGCAATAATAGATTATAATAAACCATATCATGAAATGTTTCAGCTATTTCCAGAATTAAATTCATCTCGATTACTTGCGCTTTGTCTTTTTATACCAACATCACTGACTGGTTACTTTCGTATGACGGCCAGTATGCATAATAATGTATTTACAGTCTTTTTGTCTAGCTTTATATCAGTCTATGAATCTTTAGATCAATTTTGACGAACTTCTTTAGGTTCCATCTTTCTGACGATAGAAATTAATTATATATAATGGGGGCAAACAGTTTGGAAACCGGATCAAATTGTATTAATCCCTGCTGTAGGGAAAATAAATTGTTTACATTAAAATTTAAAAAAATCTACATTCTCAGTTATTTTAGAACACAAATCTACTAAACAGTTAATATTATTTTACATTAAAATTTAAAAAAATCTACATTCTCAGTTATTTTAGAACACAAATCTACTAAACAGTTAATATTATTTTGTATAATCATGGCATATGCGAGTACATGTTATTACAATGTCTGTTTTCCAGGTTGTGGCAATTTCCCGACACCCAGTTCTGGGTCCGTATATTACTCAGCGGGAACCGATCACGGAAGTTATGCATACGTGACATGTAATAACGGATTCAAGATAAACGGATCCGCACTGGTATATTGTGACAATGGAACGTGGAGTGGTGATCCGTTCTGTGAACAAATTGGTAAGCACTAGGTTAACTTGTAAATATTTTCTCCAATCTCTATCCAGAGTTGTCGTTCATTATCCATCACATACGTCTCTGCCGACGTCTGGAAAATAGTTCAAAAACATATGTCCGAGTTTCTTTTAGTTTCCATCTGGTACACAGAATCAAGTTTTTGTTTTCTCTAAATGTACATATGTTGTCATAATTTTACACGATTACCTTCGACTACTGCGTTTCGTTTCTATTTAAACGACTTAACTTAGTGACTTAATTACCGAATGTAAACAAACACTCTCCGTCGGGAAATAGTGAGCTAGATCAATAAAATAATTTCTCTGATGTTCTGGTAAATTATAACATCTTTTGTCTCGAATGTATTGTGCGAAAGAAATTGCTTCATTAAGTTGTAAATTTTGTACCATTTGTGACTTTATTTCTTGTTTTACGTGAATCTTGTAAAAAGCTGAGAAGTTGACAGAGATGCATGCGAGGGATAACGAACGACAACACTGGATAGAGATTGAATTTTCTTACATACTATTATTCAAAACAAAAGCGGAATTAAACCACTACGCAATTGCACACACTAACTTGCAAAATTATTTTTTCAAGTAAAACAAACTGTTAGTAATAACGATACTTCGTTCAGATCTATAATATGGTTTATAGGGTCCAATAAACATGCAGTTATCTATCTGCAGAATGCGACGATCCAACACCTGTCTACGGTCAAGCCTCATCTGCGCAGCGCACGTACGGTACAACGGTAGATATTAGCTGCGATGAGGGATTCAACATTACGGGCGATTCCTCGATCGTTTGTCAGGCAGACGGCACATGGGATGCATATCCCACATGCGACCCAAGAGGTAACGTTGCATTATCGCATCCATTCGTTTTGCATTATATTCACGACACCCCATCTTAACGTATTTGCATTTGCCGTGTGATCCATTTCATTATGTTTCGCTGTAACTTTGCCCAAACTCTTGGAATGTGTTCAATGCATCAGCTGCTAAATCGTCGACTATTTCTTTGCCATCGACATTTTCAGACTGTGGCCCATTGGTGATTGCAAACGGACGATCCACGGCGTCGGATGGCACAACATTCGGACAGACGGCTGAACTCTCGTGCGACACTGGATACACACTCAGTGGAGACACGTTTGCGACTTGTGTAGCTTCTGGAGGTTGGAACGGATCTACTACGTGCACCGTCGTTGGTTTGTATCGATTGTTCATGTAGTAACATTATGCTTTTCAAAACGTTATCTTTCTCATCGAAACTAACGGTCATACTTTCCAGCACAATCATTTCGGACAAAGTCCGTAGAATCTTTTCTCATGTTCAGGTCGGTCGGGTACACACGCCTGAGTGCACAGTGTAAACACTTCTCATGGTTATCATTGAATTCACAGATTGTGGATATCCAAACATAACGGACGCCGAGTCATTTGAAGCGCCGAAAGGAACAACGTACGGCCAGCTAGCCATAATTAGTTGCAGCACGGGGTATGCCTTGAACGGAACTTCCTTCGTAACGTGTGATCACACCGGCAACTGGAGCACACTTCCTACCTGCGAGATAATAGGTACGTACATTGCATGTTATTGCGTCGCATCGTTTCGTGTGTGCTCACAGTGAAATAACGAAATGAAGCCGACACATGAGCTCTAGTGGAAATTGGATAATTATGCAGTTTTGCATTGACGATGAGATCTGTACTGAAGCAATGAATAGATACCGTTATTGTCGGTGCAAGTGTAAATGTACCAGTCGAACGTGCCCTTTAGTAACCCTGTCGATAGCAATATGTTAGTGCTGCATTCAACGCGGTTCATATATTTGCCCCATTTGTACTGTAATTCAGTCGGCATACAGACGGTTGTTCAATAAATGTGTATGAATATTCAATAAACATGCTGCTATCTATCTGCAGAATGCGACGATCCAACACCTGTCTACGGTCAAGCCTCATCTGCGCAGCGCACGTACGGTACAACGGTAGATATTAGCTGCGATGAGGGATTCAACATTACGGGCGATTCCTCGATCGTTTGTCAGGCAGACGGCACATGGGATGCATATCCCACATGCTACCCAAGAGGTAACGTTGCATTATCGCATCCATTCGTTTTGCATTATATTCACGACACCCCATCTTAACGTATTTGCATTTGCCGTGTGATCCATTTCATTATGTTTCGCTGTAACTTTGCCCAAACTCTTGGAATCTGTTCAATGCATCAGCTGCTAAATCGTCGACTATTTCTTTGCCATCGACATTTTCAGACTGTGGCCCATTGGTGATTGCAAACGGACGATCCACGGCGTCGGATGGCACAACATTCGGACAGACGGCTGAACTCTCGTGCGACACTGGATACACACTCAGTGGAGACACGTTTGCGACTTGTGTAGCTTCTGGAGGTTGGAACGGATCTACTACGTGCACCGTCGTTGGTTTGTATCGATTGTTCATGTAGTAACATTATGCTTTTCAAAACGTTATCTTTCTCATCGAAACTAACGGTCATACTTTCCAGCACAATCATTTCGGACAAAGTCCGTAGAATCTTTTCTCATGTTCAGGTCGGTCGGGTACACACGCCTGAGTGCACAGTGTAAACACTTCTCATGGTTATCATTGAATTCACAGATTGTGGATATCCAAACATAACGGACGCCGAGTCATTTGAAGCGCCGAAAGGAACAACGTACGGCCAGCTAGCCATAATTAGTTGCAGCACGGGGTATGCCTTGAACGGAACTTCCTTCGTAACGTGTGATCACACCGGCAACTGGAGCACACTTCCTACCTGCGAGATAATAGGTACGTACATTGCATGTTATTGCGTCGCATCGTTTCGTGTGTGCTCACAGTGAAATAACGAAATGAAGCCGACACATGAGCTCTAGTGGAAATTGGATAATTATGCAGTTTTGCATTGACGATGAGATCTGTACTGAAGCAATGAATAGATACCGTTATTGTCGGTGCAAGTGTAAATGTACCAGTCGAACGTGCCCTTTAGTAACCCTGTCGATAGCAATATGTTAGTGCTGCATTCAACGCGGTTCATATATTTGCCCCATTTGTACTGTAATTCAGTCGGCATACAGACGGTTGTTCAATAAATGTGTATGAATATCAATAAACATGCTGCTATCTATCTGCAGAATGCGACGATCCAACACCTGTCTACGGTCAAGCCTCATCTGCGCAGCGCACGTACGGTACAACGGTAGATATTAGCTGCGATGAGGGATTCAACATTACGGGCGATTCCTCGATCGTTTGTCAGGCAGACGGCACATGGGATGCATATCCCACATGCGACCCAAGAGGTAACGTTGCATTATCGCATCCATTCGTTTTGCATTATATTCACGACACCCCATCTTAACGTATTTGCATTTGCCGTGTGATCCATTTCATTATGTTTCGCTGTAACTTTGCCCAAACTCTTGGAATGTGTTCAATGCATCAGCTGCTAAATCGTCGACTATTTCTTTGCCATCGACATTTTCAGACTGTGGCCCATTGGTGATTGCAAACGGACGATCCACGGCGTCGGATGGCACAACATTCGGACAGACGGCTGAACTCTCGTGCGACACTGGATACACACTCAGTGGAGACACGTTTGCGACTTGTGTAGCTTCTGGAGGTTGGAACGGATCTACTACGTGCACCGTCGTTGGTTTGTATCGATTGTTCATGTAGTAACATTATGCTTTTCAAAACGTTATCTTTCTCATCGAAACTAACGGTCATACTTTCCAGCACAATCATTTCGGACAAAGTCCGTAGAATCTTTTCTCATGTTCAGGTCGGTCGGGTACACACGCCTGAGTGCACAGTGTAAACACTTCTCATGGTTATCATTGAATTCACAGATTGTGGATATCCAAACATAACGGACGCCGAGTCATTTGAAGCGCCGAAAGGAACAACGTACGGCCAGCTAGCCATAATTAGTTGCAGCACGGGGTATGCCTTGAACGGAACTTCCTTCGTAACGTGTGATCACACCGGCAACTGGAGCACACTTCCTACCTGCGAGATAATAGGTACGTACATTGCATGTTATTGCGTCGCATCGTTTCGTGTGTGCTCACAGTGAAATAACGAAATGAAGCCGACACATGAGCTCTAGTGGAAATTGGATAATTATGCAGTTTTGCATTGACGATGAGATCTGTACTGAAGCAATGAATAGATACCGTTATTGTCGGTGCAAGTGTAAATGTACCAGTCGAACGTGCCCTTTAGTAACCCTGTCGATAGCAATATGTTAGTGCTGCATTCAACGCGGTTCATATATTTGCCCCATTTGTACTGTAATTCAGTCGGCATACAGACGGTTGTTCAATAAATGTGTATGAATATCCAATAAACATGCTGCTATCTATCTGCAGAATGCGACGATCCAACACCTGTCTACGGTCAAGCCTCATCTGCGCAGCGCACGTACGGTACAACGGTAGATATTAGCTGCGATGAGGGATTCAACATTACGGGCGATTCCTCGATCGTTTGTCAGGCAGACGGCACATGGGATGCATATCCCACATGCGACCCAAGAGGTAACGTTGCATTATCGCATCCATTCGTTTTGCATTATATTCACGACACCCCATCTTAACGTATTTGCATTTGCCGTGTGATCCATTTCATTATGTTTCGCTGTAACTTTGCCCAAACTCTTGGAATGTGTTCAATGCATCAGCTGCTAAATCGTCGACTATTTCTTTGCCATCGACATTTTCAGACTGTGGCCCATTGGTGATTGCAAACGGACGATCCACGGCGTCGGATGGCACAACATTCGGACAGACGGCTGAACTCTCGTGCGACACTGGATACACACTCAGTGGAGACACGTTTGCGACTTGTGTAGCTTCTGGAGGTTGGAACGGATCTTCTACGTGCACCGTCGTTGGTTTGTATCGATTGTTCATGTAGTAACATTATGCTTTTCAAAACGTTATCTTTCTCATCGAAACTAACGGTCATATTTTCCAGCACAATCATTTCGGACAAAGTCCGTAGAATCTTTTCTCATGTTCAGGTCGGTCGGGTACACACGCCTGAGTGCACAGTGTAAACACGTCTCATGGTTATCATTGAATTCACAGATTGTGGATATCCAAACATAACGGACGCCGAGTCATTTGAAGCGCCGAAAGGAACGACGTACGGCCAGCTAGCCATAATTAGTTGCAGCACGGGGTATGCCTTGAACGGAACTTCCTTCGTAACGTGTGATCACACCGGCAACTGGAGCACACTTCCTACCTGCGAGATAATAGGTACGTACATTGCATGTTATTGCGTCGCATCGTTTCGTGTGTGCTCACAGTGAAATAACGAAATGAAGCCGACACATGAGCTCTAGTGGAAATTGGATAATTATGCAGTTTTGCATTGACGATGAGATCTGTACTGAAGCAATGAATAGATACCGTTATTGTCGGTGCAAGTGTAAATGTACCAGTCGAACGTGCCCTTTAGTAACCCTGTCGATAGCAATATGTTAGTGCTGCATTCAACGCGGTTCATATATTTGCCCCATTTGTACTGTAATTCAGTCGGCATACAGACGGTTGTTCAATAAATGTGTATGAATATCCAATAAACATGCTGCTATCTACCTGCAGAATGCGACGATCCAACACCTGTCTACGGTCAAGCCTCATCTGCGCAGCGCACGTACGGTACAACGGTAGATATAAGCTGCGATGAGGGATTCAACATTACGGGCGATTCCTCGATCGTTTGTCAGGCAGACGGCACATGGGATGCATATCCCACATGCGACCCAAGAGGTAACGTTGCATTATCGCATCCATTCGTTTTGCATTATATTCACGACACCCCATCTTAACGTATTTGCATTTGCCGTGTGATCCATTTCATTATGTTTCGCTGTAACTTTGCCCAAACTCTTGGAATGTGTTCAATGCATCAGCTGCTAAATCGTCGACTATTTCTTTGCCATCGACATTTTCAGACTGTGGCCCATTGGTGATTGCAAACGGACGATCCACGGCGTCGGATGGCACAACATTCGGACAGACGGCTGAACTCTCGTGCGACACTGGATACACACTCAGTGGAGACACGTTTGCGACTTGTGTAGCTTCTGGAGGTTGGAACGGATCTACTACGTGCACCGTCGTTGGTTTGTATCGATTGTTCATGTAGTAACATTATGCTTTTCAAAACGTTATCTTTCTCATCGAAACTAACGGTCATACTTTCTTTCCAGCACAATCATTTCGGACAAAGTCCGTAGAATCTTTTCTCATGTTCAGGTCGGTCGGGTACACACGCCTGAGTGCACAGTGTAAACACTTCTCATGGTTATCATTGAATTCACAGATTGTGGATATCCAAACATAACGGACGCCGAGTCATTTGAAGCGCCGAAAGGAACAACGTACGGCCAGCTAGCCATAATTAGTTGCAGCACGGGGTATGCCTTGAACGGAACTTCCTTCGTAACGTGTGATCACACCGGCAACTGGAGCACACTTCCTACCTGCGAGATAATAGGTACGTACATTGCATGTTATTGCGTCGCATCGTTTCGTGTGTGCTCACAGTGAAATAACGAAATGAAGCCGACACATGAGCTCTAGTGGAAATTGGATAATTATGCAGTTTTGCATTGACGATGAGATCTGTACTGAAGCAATGAATAGATACCGTTATTGTCGGTGCAAGTGTAAATGTACCAGTCGAACGTGCCCTTTAGTAACCCTGTCGATAGCAATATGTTAGTGCTGCATTCAACGCGGTTCATATATTTGCCCCATTTGTACTGTAATTCAGTCGGCATACAGACGGTTGTTCAATAAATGTGTATGAATATCCAATAAACATGCTGCTATCTATCTGCAGAATGCGACGATCCAACACCTGTCTACGGTCAAGCCTCATCTGCGCAGCGCACGTACGGTACAACGGTAGATATTAGCTGCGATGAGGGATTCAACATTACGGGCGATTCCTCGATCGTTTGTCAGGCAGACGGCACATGGGATGCATATCCCACATGCGACCCAAGAGGTAACGTTGCATTATCGCATCCATTCGTTTTGCATTATATTCACGACACCCCATCTTAACGTATTTGCATTTGCCGTGTGATCCATTTCATTATGTTTCGCTGTAACTTTGCCCAAACTCTTGGAATGTGTTCAATGCATCAGCTGCTAAATCGTCGACTATTTCTTTGCCATCGACATTTTCAGACTGTGGCCCATTGGTGATTGCAAACGGACGATCCACGGCGTCGGATGGCACAACATTCGGACAGACGGCTGAACTCTCGTGCGACACTGGATACACACTCAGTGGAGACACGTTTGCGACTTGTGTAGCTTCTGGAGGTTGGAACGGATCTACTACGTGCACCGTCGTTGGTTTGTATCGATTGTTCATGTAGTAACATTATGCTTTTCAAAACGTTATCTTTCTCATCGAAACTAACGGTCATACTTTCCAGCACAATCATTTCGGACAAAGTCCGTAGAATCTTTTCTCATGTTCAGGTCGGTCGGGTACACACGCCTGAGTGCACAGTGTAAACACTTCTCATGGTTATCATTGAATTCACAGATTGTGGATATCCAAACATAACGGACGCCGAGTCATTTGAAGCGCCGAAAGGAACGACGTACGGCCAGCTAGCCATAATTAGTTGCAGCACGGGGTATGCCTTGAACGGAACTTCCTTCGTAACGTGTGATCACACCGGCAACTGGAGCACACTTCCTACCTGCGAGATAATAGGTACGTACATTGCATGTTATTGCGTCGCATCGTTTCGTGTGTGCTCACAGTGAAATAACGAAATGAAGCCGACACATGAGCTCTAGTGGAAATTGGATAATTATGCAGTTTTGCATTGACGATGAGATCTGTACTGAAGCAATGAATAGATACCGTTATTGTCGGTGCAAGTGTAAATGTACCAGTCGAACGTGCCCTTTAGTAACCCTGTCGATAGCAATATGTTAGTGCTGCATTCAACGCGGTTCATATATTTGCCCCATTTGTACTGTAATTCAGTCGGCATACAGACGGTTGTTCAATAAATGTGTATGAATATCCAATAAACATGCTGCTATCTATCTGCAGAATGCGACGATCCAACACCTGTCTACGGTCAAGCCTCATCTGCGCAGCGCACGTACGGTACAACGGTAGATATTAGCTGCGATGAGGGATTCAACATTACGGGCGATTCCTCGATCGTTTGTCAGGCAGACGGCACATGGGATGCATATCCCACATGCGACCCAAGAGGTAACGTTGCATTATCGCATCCATTCGTTTTGCATTATATTCACGACACCCCATCTTAACGTATTTGCATTTGCCGTGTGATCCATTTCATTATGTTTCGCTGTAACTTTGCCCAAACTCTTGGAATGTGTTCAATGCATCAGCTGCTAAATCGTCGACTATTTCTTTGCCATCGACATTTTCAGACTGTGGCCCATTGGTGATTGCAAACGGACGATCCACGGCGTCGGATGGCACAACATTCGGACAGACGGCTGAACTCTCGTGCGACACTGGATACACACTCAGTGGAGACACGTTTGCGACTTGTGTAGCTTCTGGAGGTTGGAACGGATCTACTACGTGCACCGTCGTTGGTTTGTATCGATTGTTCATGTAGTAACATTATGCTTTTCAAAACGTTATCTTTCTCATCGAAACTAACGGTCATACTTTCCAGCACAATCATTTCGGACAAAGTCCGTAGAATCTTTTCTCATGTTCAGGTCGGTCGGGTACACACGCCTGAGTGCACAGTGTAAACACTTCTCATGGTTATCATTGAATTCACAGATTGTGGATATCCAAACATAACGGACGCCGAGTCATTTGAAGCGCCGAAAGGAACAACGTACGGCCAGCTAGCCATAATTAGTTGCAGCACGGGGTATGCCTTGAACGGAACTTCCTTCGTAACGTGTGATCACACCGGCAACTGGAGCACACTTCCTACCTGCGAGATAATAGGTACGTACATTGCATGTTATTGCGTCGCATCGTTTCGTGTGTGCTCACAGTGAAATAACGAAATGAAGCCGACACATGAGCTCTAGTGGAAATTGGATAATTATGCAGTTTTGCATTGACGATGAGATCTGTACTGAAGCAATGAATAGATACCGTTATTGTCGGTGCAAGTGTAAATGTACCAGTCGAACGTGCCCTTTAGTAACCCTGTCGATAGCAATATGTTAGTGCTGCATTCAACGCGGTTCATATATTTGCCCCATTTGTACTGTAATTCAGTCGGCATACAGACGGTTGTTCAATAAATGTGTATGAATATCCAATAAACATGCTGCTATCTATCTGCAGAATGCGACGATCCAACACCTGTCTACGGTCAAGCCTCATCTGCGCAGCGCACGTACGGTACAACGGTAGATATTAGCTGCGATGAGGGATTCAACATTACGGGCGATTCCTCGATCGTTTGTCAGGCAGACGGCACATGGGATGCATATCCCACATGCGACCCAAGAGGTAACGTTGCATTATCGCATCCATTCGTTTTGCATTATATTCACGACACCCCATCTTAACGTATTTGCATTTGCCGTGTGATCCATTTCATTATGTTTCGCTGTAACTTTGCCCAAACTCTTGGAATGTGTTCAATGCATCAGCTGCTAAATCGTCGACTATTTCTTTGCCATCGACATTTTCAGACTGTGGCCCATTGGTGATTGCAAACGGACGATCCACGGCGTCGGATGGCACAACATTCGGACAGACGGCTGAACTCTCGTGCGACACTGGATACACACTCAGTGGAGACACGTTTGCGACTTGTGTAGCTTCTGGAGGTTGGAACGGATCTACTACGTGCACCGTCGTTGGTTTGTATCGATTGTTCATGTAGTAACATTATGCTTTTCAAAACGTTATCTTTCTCATCGAAACTAACGGTCATACTTTCCAGCACAATCATTTCGGACAAAGTCCGTAGAATCTTTTCTCATGTTCAGGTCGGTCGGGTACACACGCCTGAGTGCACAGTGTAAACACTTCTCATGGTTATCATTGAATTCACAGATTGTGGATATCCAAACATAACGGACGCCGAGTCATTTGAAGCGCCGAAAGGAACAACGTACGGCCAGCTAGCCATAATTAGTTGCAGCACGGGGTATGCCTTGAACGGAACTTCCTTCGTAACGTGTGATCACACCGGCAACTGGAGCACACTTCCTACCTGCGAGATAATAGGTACGTACATTGCATGTTATTGCGTCGCATCGTTTCGTGTGTGCTCACAGTGAAATAACGAAATGAAGCCGACACATGAGCTCTAGTGGAAATTGGATAATTATGCAGTTTTGCATTGACGATGAGATCTGTACTGAAGCAATGAATAGATACCGTTATTGTCGGTGCAAGTGTAAATGTACCAGTCGAACGAGCCCTTTAGTAACCCTGTCGATAGCAATATGTTAGTGCTGCATTCAACGCGGTTCATATATTTGCCCCATTTGTACTGTAATTCAGTCGGCATACAGACGGTTGTTTAATAAATGTGTATGAATATCCAATAAACATGCTGCTATCTATCTGCAGAATGCGACGATCCAACACCTGTCTACGGTCAAGCCTCATCTGCGCAGCGCACGTACGGTACAACGGTAGATATTAGCTGCGATGAGGGATTCAACATTACGGGCGATTCCTCGATCGTTTGTCAGGCAGACGGCACATGGGATGCATATCCCACATGCGACCCAAGAGGTAACGTTGCATTATCGCATCCATTCGTTTTGCATTATATTCACGACACCTCATCTTAACGTATTTGCATTTGCCGTGTGATCCATTTCATTATGTTTCTGCTGTAACTTTGCACAAACTCTTGGAATGTGTTCAATGCATCAGCTGCTAAATCGTCGACTATTTCTTTGCCATTAGCATTTTCAGGCTCGTTATGTACGTATACAATGTGCATGTATATACATATCTTTATAATTGTATAGTGTATTTCTTTGTGAGATATTGCTTTTAGTTATAGTTTATTTATTACGTGTATATTTTATTCATTTTGATAGAATGCAGCAAATTATATTACAATTTTGTTTAGATATCTCTTTGGGAAATATTCTTTTTAAATTGTCATTATGTTTATTGTTCCGTTCTCCATATATGTAAGCATCTTTTCCTGTTAGTTATATTATGAATTATTCTTTACCAACTGAATATTATCATATTTTCAATATTTACTGATGTAAGCCATATGTTTTTTATCTGAGATCGTTACTTTTGAAGTCACGTCAGGGTGCCTTTCTGTTGAAGCAAACATATAATGTGTAATGGAATCATAAACTCATGTTGCTTATTTTTATCCTTTTAACAAGCATTTATCAACGAGATTCCAATTTTTATATGAATTGTGTGCCATATTTTTATTCTTCAATTGACCATCGGTTGGTATCACACTTAGTATTTATAGGAACAATAACTTTCAATGTTGAAATGTCATGATTTTAATTCAAGAGTGCATGTATTATATTGCCTTATACCCCGATTTTCTAGTTTTGTTTTTTTATTTGTTCTTGTATCTTGAAGTCACGACTCATTAGTACTTGTTAAGTACATTGTATTTATGTTTAATGCTACTAACACCATGAGAATTAGTACCTTAATCATGTCTCTTTATTTAGGGTATATAAATCGGTGTATTACTTTTACCATCCAGCTTCTCGATATAGGTGGCATGTTTTATCCTCAAATGTTTGACCATCAGTTATTTATCTGAATCATACTTTGAGTTTTGATTTTGTGACTATTGCGACGAAACTTTGTTCATTAGTTCATCACACTAGGTTATTTTACCTTTTTCAGATTGTGGTAGTCCAACACCACCGAATGGACTTGCCGATGTGTCTTTTGGGACATACTATGGATCAAATGCTACAATTACATGTAAAACTGGGTACAATATATCTGGTTCATCCATTGTATACTGCTTACATTCTGGTTGGAGTAATTTGCCACAATGCATTATTCAAGGCAAGCTAATGCATGCAGTAAAAAAGAAGATCCTTAAAAATGTTGGTTCCCAGTTACGCGACCGACTCATTCATTTTTTTTCTTTTTGGCATTTTGACCAAAAAAATAGTTCTTTATTCCAGCATTTCGTTCTTTAATGCGAGTATATTATGTTAACAAAAATGCCTACCTGCCTACCCACTGTTAAAAGATTGGGTCACGTGATCGCAAACCAACAATGTTTTAAGGATAGCCCAATGGAGCAATTATTCCGGTCCCTAGGAATTCACTATTACCGTGTTCTACTGTATAAACAATTTCATTTTACATGTAACATGTTGAAAGAAACCATAGTACTTCTCGACTTTTCAATTCCTTTTTAAATTTGCTTGACGGCAACATTTTGGGCAAAAGACGGAATTTTCCTACCATATTTCTGGATTAAATGTCCTCTACAAAAATCATCTGAACAATACGAACAGTTTATTAGTTATACTGACGGAATGAAATTTAGAATGAAAACTAGAATTATCATTTTATCATAGCATTGAATACCTTTCCACGCCTTATTTGTTCATGTATATACCTTCTGAAAATTCAGAATAAACTTCACAAGCATTATCGACTGATGTGTCAAAGTACGTTTTGAATATTTTTGTCTGATTTCAGAATGTGGAGATCCTACCCCGGCTAATGGTCAGGTTGAAATGTCTAGAGGATTAACATTTGGATCAGCTGTAATATTATCATGTGATGATGGTTATGATTTAGTTGGAGATACTCATATATATTGCGATGCTGGTCCTGTGTGGAGTTCGACGCCTAGCTGTATCAGAAGTAAATTATGTTAAAACAACTATTATGCCATTAAGTTGGTTTTGTTAATAGCTTTTGAGATCTCCGGAGATGTTTAGTCTTCTTTTTTATCTATGTTATTTATGTAATGCTATAAGTCTACATATTCTCATCACAGTGAAGCTTGATTTTGAACTTGTTTTTAAAGTATGTATAAACTTATTTGATAGTAATTATGACAAATAGTGACATTAGAGTGAATCAATGATTTTATTGTTGTTTTTATTTGCAAAAATAAAACCAGTTCCAGTTTTCAGATATGCAAATAAATGTATGTATAAAATAAAACACATGAAAAATTCAATTCATTTTGAATTTAGCCGAGTTTTATTTGCATATCAATAATAAGCGTTTGTGATTGATAATTAAACTATATTCGTTATTGCGAGCTATTGTACCTTTCATTCTTTTCTTTTTCTCTGTCTCAAGTTACTGCGGCTATAGGTTCATTATGTTCATTGACTATTGTTTCAGACTGTGGTGACATAACGATGGAAAATGGTCATGTAGATATATCAAGTGGAACATTGCTTGATGACGTAGCTGGTGTATCTTGTGAAGCAGGATATGATCTTATTGGTGACACAAGCTTGTTATGTCAGGATTCGGGATGGACAGGAAATGTATCTTGTATTGCACAAGGTATGTACATTTTTTATATTTCATTCATCAATTTGCATTCTCTGCAGCTGTAAGGCCATTGATGGAAATATCATGGAACATATACTTTGATGTCTTTAAAGAGATATCATAAACTAACTTGATATTTTTAGATTGTGGAGATCCGCAGCCAATGAATGGTCTATCCGATATTCCTGATGGTACAAAGATAGGGGCTATAGCTCTAGTAAGTTGTAATGATACATATATATTGTTTGGAGATGCATTGCTGACGTGTAAACCAGGCCCGGGATGGAGTGATTCACCTACATGTATGAAAGGTAGGAATTTTGAAAGGTTTCCAAAACATTCATGATGTGATATTCTAATAATGTTAAGTAGATCCATATCCCAGGCAATAGACTATAATATCAGTATGTTAGTTACTGCACTGCCATATATCACGTCATGAAATATGTAGGTGCGTAAGAATTATTGAATATTTCCGAAATATCCAATTACAGTAAGTGTATTGCTGGGTTATTTCATCATCATCTAGTATTTTGTGGAGGTTGGATGTTTTGCTTGTGTTTTTCTATGAATCCTTTTCTTATACATTTTTAATAATTATTTGATATGCAAGAGTTTTTCATTTTCTAGATTGTGGGGTTATTACTATCGATAATGGAGATATTGATACTACATCTGGGACATTAATTGGACAGAACGCACAGATCACATGTAATACTGGTTTTGATCTCGTGGGTGACAATACATTTGTGTGTTCTGATAGTGGCTGGAGTGGAGCGGCCGACTGTGTAATACAAGGTTTGGGCGAAATTGTATAAAATATTTTTATTTTGTTACAGGTCATTTTAGAAATGTTAGACATTTCACTTTCTCTCATTCATGTAATATTTAAGAGGAATGCAACAATTTATCTTGGGATTAAATTGTCAGCACACACTTAATCTAAGAAATGCCTAAACTAAACATAGTTCTATTTTATTACATCATTTTCGGTGCCTTATGATTGAATAATGAAAGAGATGTAAATATTTGATTCAGATTGTAACGATCCTTCACCGGTGAATGGTATTGCAAGTGTACCAACAGGTACAACATTTGGAGAAGTAGCAATTATCAAATGTAATGAAGGATATGCCCTACAAGGAGAGGATCACGTGACTTGTGAAGATGGAGGAGTGTGGTCCTCAAATTCTACCTGTTTAAGAGGTGTATATTAGTTTATTTCATAGCGTTCGTTAAATCATGCAGGAATAAATCTGTCTTCAGATTTATCGTCAACATTCCATTTAAAATTATTATAAAAGTAGAATGGTATAGGTAATGAGATCACAGATGTGTAAATAGGTCTTTAACGCAACGCTAAACCAACAGAGGTACTTCACTAACAATAATCGTAAATACATATTTTCCAACTAGTATTTTGCTTCCTTGCTGCCTCTTCCTCTTTAGTTGTTTGAATCATTATGTATATTGTAGATTGTGGTGTTATCACTATGGATAATGGAGACGTTGATACTACATCTGGGACATTAATTGGACAGAACGCACAGATCACATGTAATACTGGTTTTGATCTCGTGGGTGACAATACATTTGTGTGTTCTGATATTGGCTGGAGTGGAGCGGCCGACTGTGTAATACAAGGTTTGGGCGAAATTGTATAAAATATTTTTATTTTGTTACAGGTCATTTTAGAAATGTTAGACATTTCACTTTCTCTCATTCATGTAATATTTAAGAGGAATGCAACAATTTATCTTGGGATTAAATTGTCAGCACACACTTAATCTAAGAAATGCCTAAACTAAACATAGTTCTATTTTATTACATCATTTTCGGTGCCTTATGATTGAATAATGAAAGAGATGTAAATATTTGATTCAGATTGTAACGATCCTTCACCGGTGAATGGTATTGCAAGTGTACCAACAGGTACAACATTTGGAGAAGTAGCAATTATCAAATGTAATGAAGGATATGCCCTACAAGGAGAGGATCACGTGACTTGTGAAGATGGAGGAGTGTGGTCCTCAAATTCTACCTGTTTAAGAGGTGTATATTAGTTTATTTCATAGCGTTCGTTAAAACATGCAGGAATAAATCTTTCTTCAGATTTATCGTCAACATTCCATTTAAAATTATTATAAAAGTGGAATGGTATAGGTCTTTAACGCAACGCTAAACCAACAGAGGTACTTCACTAACAATAATCGTAAATACATATTTTCCAACTAGTATTTTGCTTCCTTGCTGCCTCTTTCTCTTTAGTTGTTTGAATCATTATGTATATTGTAGATTGTGGTGTTATCACTATGGATAATGGAGACGTTGATACTACATCTGGGACATTAATTGGACAGAACGCACAGATCACATGTAATACTGGTTTTGATCTCGTGGGTGACAATACATTTATGTGTTCTGATAGTGGCTGGAGTGGAGCGGCCGACTGTGTAATACAAGGTTTGGGCGAAATTGTATAAAATATTTTTATTTTGTTACAGGTCATTTTAGAAATGTTAGACATTTCACTTTCTCTCATTCATGTAATATTTAAGAGGAATGCAACAATTTATCTTGGGATTAAATTGTCAGCACACACTTAATCTAAGAAATGCCTAAACTAAACACGGTTCTATTTTATTACATCATTTTCGGTGCCTTATGATTGAATAATGAAAGAGATGTAAATATTTGATTCAGATTGTAACGATCCTTCACCGGTGAATGGTATTGCAAGTGTACCAACAGGTACAACATTTGGAGAAGTAGCAATTATCAAATGTAATGAAGGATATGCCCTACAAGGAGAGGATCACGTGACTTGTGAAGATGGAGGAGTGTGGTCCTCAAATTCTACCTGTTTAAGAGGTGTATATTAGTTTATTTCATAGCGTTCGTTAAATCATGCAGGAATAAATCTGTCTTCAGATTTATCGTCAACATTCCATTTAAAATTATTATAAAAGTAGAATGGTATAGGTAATGAGATCACAGATGTGTAAATAGGTCTTTAACGCAACGCTAAACCAACAGAGGTACTTCACTAACAATAATCGTAAATACATATTTTCCAACTAGTATTTTGCTTCCTTGCTGCCTCTTCCTCTTTAGTTGTTTGAATCATTATGTATATTGTAGATTGTGGTGTTATCACTATGGATAATGGAGACGTTGATACTACATATGGGACATTAATTGGACAGAATGCACAGATCACATGTAATACTGGTTTTGATCTAGTGGGTGACAATACATTTGTGTGTTCTGATAGTGGCTGGAATGGAGCGGCCGACTGTGTAATACAAGGTTTGGGCGAAATTGTATCAGAAAATATTTTTTTTATTTTCTTAAAGACCGTTTTAAAAAATTTAGACATTCCACTTTCTCGCATTCACGTCATATTTAAGAGGAATGCAGCAATTTATCTTGGGATTAAATTGTCAGCACACACTTATATTAAGAAATGCCTAAACTAAACATAGTTCTATTTCATTGCATCATTTCCGTGGCCTTATGATTGAATAATGAAAGAGTTGTTAATATTTGATTCAGATTGTAACGATCCTTCACCGGTGAATGGTATTGCAAGTGTTCCAACAGGCACAACATTTGGAGAAGTAGCATTCATCGAATGTGATGAAGGTTACGTTTTACAAGGAGAGAAGCACGTGACTTGTGAAGATGGAGGAGTATGGTCCTCAAATTCTACCTGTTTAAAAGGTGCTTATTGATTTGTTACATATTCTTTGCTAAAATACGCATGACCAAATCGAGGGTTGACCCTTAACCATCGTAAGTCACTATAAAAAAATTACAAGGGAGGCAAAAAAACTGTTAGGTTCGTCAAATCAAGACTTAAGTACTTAAAACATCAGTTTTTGTTTGTTAAAATAACTGAACTCTTATAGTATTCACTGTATTGATTCATATCTTCTAAAATGGTCATTTAGATACGATACGTATTGAAAGTAACAGGATATCAACATCAAAGTGGTTTTTTAAACAAAAAATTGCAATAATAGGTCCTTAACACAATGCTGAGCCAACAGAGGTGCTTCACTAACAGTAATCGTAAATACGAATGTTCCAACAAGTATTATACATCTTTCCTGCCTCTTCCGTTTTAATTGTTTGAAATATAAATAATCTTCTTTTCAATCATTTTGTGTTGTAGATTGTGGTGTTATCATTATTGATAATGGAAATGTTAATACTACATCTGGGACATTAATTGGACAGAACGCACAGATCACATGTAATACTGGTTTTGATCTCGTGGGTGACAATACATATGTGTGTTATGATAGTGGTTGGAGTGGAGCGACCGACTGTGTAATTCAAGGTCTGTAATAATTCTGTGATACATATGTTATGCAACTAGCGCCAAATTTGGTCAATAATTCACTTAATGCATTAAGTTCTCAATTAATTACGTTGTGTCAATAAACGACAAACATTATATATGCACATTACTGGTTAGTTATAAAACAGTAACAAATCAGCAATTTATCCATAACATGCTAAAGTTTTTTCAAGACGGTTGACAAAGTCACAATAAAACATAATAAATTTATTACCTGTTTCTATTCTATAGATTGTGGCGATCCTGCACCTACAAATGGACAAGCTAATATACCGACAGGTTCAACATATGGTGAAATAGCATTGATTGAATGCAACTCTGGGTATGCTCTGATAGGAGCAGCAATGATTACATGTCTGGAAGGTGGTTCTTGGTCATCCTCTCCAACATGTTTTAAAGGTATAATTTCTCTTTTTTCTTTATATAACATAACTGTTTGTGCATTTGTAATTCTCACGGTAACGAACAATAGAACAGTATCAAACTGCTGCATTGTATTGTGTTACAGACTGCGGTGATCCATCAGTACAAAATGGAGAAGTTGCTGCACAGGAAGGTACTTTATTAGCTGCACGGTTAACAATAACTTGCCACCCGGGATACGATCTCACTGGAAATTCGTCGTGGAGATGCACAGATTCTGGTTGGGACTCAACTGCAGTTTGTTCAGTACAAGGTTGAACATGTTTATTGTTGCTTTTATATTTTATGTGTTTCAGAATAACGTGCTTTGCTTTCATATGTAATTTCAGTAATTAACAAATATTGCCTGATGTGTCCTGGCTTTAACATTACAATTGAAGAGTCATATACCTGATGATAATATCTGATAATAAAAATATATGTGTATCTCTGCATGGAACATTCTGTTCGGAGAGTGGGTTTAAAAACCAAACTTTGTACTCAGTTATAGTGAACTGGGTAAATTGAAGTATTAGATAGTGCGAAATAGTTATTTTTCCAAAGCCAAACCCTTCTTGTAATAAATATAATGAAATTTAGAAATATATTTTGGTCCCCAGGAATTCACAGTGAATGTGCATTATTGTATATCTGCATAACAGAACAGCAACATTATTAATACCAATTCCATCTCCATACCTTTTTACAACTAATATACCTTACATTTGATTTTAACATACCTGGTTAAACTATGTGGTTTTACTCATATAGAATAACTTGATCAAACAAAACACACATTCTATCAGGCATTAAATATAATTCCATATATCTTACAATATACTACATTGATATTCATAAGGTCAATTGATGTCGCAGTAAACCAAGCATTCGTTCTTTGCTTTTACAAGAGTATGACTTATTACAGTGTTCATCATATGGATTTACAGAAAGTTCTTATTTGATAATTGTCCAATTATATACTAGTATACATACACATCTCTTTATACAGATTGTGGCAATCCAACAATAAGTAATGGTGTCGCACAGTTACCAAGCGGTACAACATTTGGTGCACATGCGCAAATGTCATGTAATGATGGTTATAAGCTAACAGGGAATAGTTTATTGGTTTGCTTGGATGGTGGAGTATGGAGTGGCGCAGCTGCTTGTATAGAAGGTATCTTTTGGTGCTGTAATCCACCCCGAATTGGCGAAGTTCGCCTACATTTTCATGAAAACGTTTTTGTTAATTGCCTATTTATTGATGCTCCTCGTGGTCATCAGTCAGTCTGTTTTTGTGTGTTTTATAACGTACACAGTTATCTTATACCTTTAAATTATATATGACACAGATAATAAGCGTTATCACTGAACAGAAATTGTTTATATTTTTGTAATTATGCCTATTTGATTTATTTGCAGCGGCTGGAGATGGAACAAGTATGTCATATTTTTATATTATCCAATCCCTTCCAAGACAAATTTACCAAGTAGAAATAGAATAACATAGTTTTATGCTATATAATGTACGAAATAAAACATACAACCTGTTGACACCATGCATACATTAAAACTCGTCATTTTTAAACTGTACATTTTGTAGTTGTTCAACTCGGTCAAATCCATTAACAATTCATGCAATTAGCTCGAGAAACATCACTTAAAACCTAACTTTAAATGTCATAAGGAGCCTCCGTGGTTGACTGGTTACGGTTTCCAACTTGTATTTACTAGTCACTCAACGCTGTGAATTCGAATCTCACCCAGGACCAAATTTCACATGTGAAGAAGCTGTCTAGCTAGCTTAGAGAGGGTCGGCACCATATTTCTACCCAGGGGTAAGCCGGGAGTCTCCCTTTCCTGTTAAAGCTGGAAAGTCGCCATATGACCCTGGCTGTTTGGTGTGACGTTAAACCCTAGCGAAAAAAATAAATGTTTGTACGTTTTGTTATAACAGATGCATCTATTTCTTCTCATTGCAGCAGATAGCTCTACAAGGGATGAAACTTTCAATTTAGGTATGTAATGCATATAGTACATTAAACTAATAAACATAGTTTACTTACAGGACAACTAAAATAAACAAAAAGAATGAATTACAAATATCAATTTTTTACAAATGTAGGGAGAAAATCATGTACTGAGCTATAATCAGCCAGTAGTCTATCAGGTACTGCGCTACATCAAAAGGCATTACTGAATGTTCCTTATATGTGTGAAAATCAGGTCTACTATCACGGACATCTGAATAAAAAAAAGATGATTAATGTAAAACTTGTAAATGTATTTGTTAGTGAAGCACACTTTGTTGTATGAATTATTTTATTCTAAAAGTACATCCTTTGTTTCAGAAACCACATTGATATTTGGTCTCATATTAGGATCAATAGTGTTAGTTTCCCTCATTTCTCTCGGTGTAATTCTTTACCTGAAACGTTGCAAGCAACCGCTTGACAAGGTATGTGTTTTAGAAATTTAGAAATGTAAGTTTCCAAAAAGCTGTAGTAGAATTCTTGTTTTATTATACTAGCACGATTTAGTATCTTTATAAACCACTTTAAGTTGTGGATTAAGAGTCATTTTGGTCTAAATTAATGACATCTTTGTTTAGTGGTAGAGAGACAGATTTCATATCAAAAAGTCAGTGCTTGAAATTTCATAACTGATTACATTCTTCCACGACTTCAATATACCTTAATTGGATACAAGTACTAGTTAGTTACTTAGAAAGCAGTCCTACAAAATTTTAATGTTTATAATAATGGTTAAAACGTTTGTTCAAGTATTGCTATATTCCAAGGATATAAATCATTATGCTTTACATGGTGCAAACACGTACACTAGTATACATGCATAGCAATTATATAAGCATCTTCTTTCCAGCACGACATGATTGATGAGAATGAATTCAGTAGTCCAGTACAAAATTGGGATGATGATGATGGGGATGATGATGCAGCCTATCCATCAATTCTACTAGCACATCCACCACCAAGTAGTAGAGATGCAATTCCTCCAACGTTTGATACCCAAAAAAGTAACATAAACATAGTACCACCTATGAAGAAGAAAACTCCACTAGATGATGTCAAGAAAGCAATAGGAACAACTGCTGAAGCACCAACAAATAAGCCTTCAACTACTAAGAAAAGCCCTGGAGATAAAACTAAGAAAACATTACCAGCGCTACCAGATGACATTAAAAAGATGCACAGTGACAAAACAAAAAAAGAAGTAAAGGTCCCACCAGTAAAAAGTCTTCCTCAGAATGCTGAAATAACAGCACCTGTCACAGCAATAACAACTGACTCAATTCCAGCTGTTGTTGTAACAAGTGATATTGAAAATATTGTTAAGCATGACAGTAAGGATATGAAAAAGGATATTCCAGGAAAAGAAAACAAAAAACTTGTCAAGTCAGATTCTAAGCTTTCTCCAAGACCAAAATCAAATGTTAAAATTAAGACAGAAAGTAAGGTAGCACAATCTAAACTCCCTCCCAAAACAAACAAACTGGATGAAACTGTTATTGATATTGACACTGAGATGACTCACTCAACTTTGGTGCCAGAGGTTCATGTCACTCCACCAACAGATATCAGAGATCAGAGTGGAGAAAATGACAAGAATATTAAAGTTCAGTCAACTACTGATGCACCAGTGAAGGAAAATCCTCCCCAAGCCAGTGGCCTTTCAAATGTGGCTGAAGTAAAACTTCTAATCGATAAACCAGCAATTAGAAATGATAAAAGTTATGAAAATAAATATGAAAGTGATGATGATTTTTATGATCCAAAGCCTGAGATGCAAATATCAAAGGTTCCTGTCAAAGCAAGCAGTGTGAATGACAAACAACAAAAAAATCAGCTAGAAGATGTTCACAAGGATCAATCCCAATCAGTCACCCCAGTAACAGCAAATGAAAAGCAAAGAAATAGATCAACAGAACATGGCATTGCGCCAAACACAACTACTGCAAGCATTTCATCTAATGCACAACAAATAATGCCATCAGTTGAGAGTACAGTATCTATTGATATACCACGATCAGTTGCTGAAACACATGTTGACACTTTACCTGAAGATAACAACACAGGTTCATTCTCAACTGAATCAGAGATGGAGCTTCCCAGCACACCACCACCGAAACCTCCAAAACAGTTTTTGTTGGACCAAGAGCCAACCATTAGCTCAATGAAGCTATCAATTCTTCATGGAGCTAATGCTGATATTTTCCTAGGTCATGATGATGAGCCACAAGAAGAGTCATTTCAAATTACAAGCCCAAGTAAGCATGTACTCTCAAGATATGGTAAAACATCAGCAATGCGGAGAGAAGAAACGAGGCTTTTAACATCATCATATGGAACACGCCAAGATAAGTTGGTCAAAAATTACAATCCAGGCTTAGCAAAGAAAAGTATGGATCCTAAACTGAAAGAACTTGAGCAAAAGAAGAGAGCAAAGGAACAGGAAGAAATAGAGCATATGAGAAAAGCCAGAATGACTGAAATGAAAGGTGTTTATGGACATGCTTTATCAAAAAGAAGTACCAAGAAAAAATAAAAATCCATGCCTGACTGCAAAAGGTAAAAGAACTTGTCAAATTTGAGAAGTGACAGATAATGAATTGTTTAGAAAACTTAATCATTGCTACCTAAATGTTATGTTTTGTATTGACTTGACACTGACACTCTGATATATATTCTACAGAGGTTTGTGTATACATATGTATTATTATTTTCTATAGGCATGTTAGAATAGTAAAGCAAGCTTAATGACTTATTTATAATGTATACTGATATTAAGTTTTTCAAAATGTGCATATGTGTTTTAGATGTTATAACAGTTTAAATGTATAAATAACTAACTTGTTTTTATTAGCAGAGAAAGTTGTAGAATGTTAGTATTACTACTATTATTAGGACCAGTTAGTCAATAACATGGACTTTGTAAGACAACATGGTAATAAAAACAATAATGGGAATGAACAAACTAGTAAGAATATATTTTTTCAATATTTATTCTTCAAGCAATCATGATATAGTACATGTATAAATAATCAGCCTAATTCATCAATAATGGACATTAAGCAGAGACAAAACAAGCACATGCATGTCAAACATTATCACATTCAATATGAACATTATTTTTTCTACATAACACCGGATGATTAGATCCTCTCCTCTGCTGTAATTTGTTACATACTTTATGATTTATCATCTTTTTCTGTGAATACATTGGGAATAATGCAATCTGGATTTCTCTGATATATGTTATAACGCTAGAAAAAATTTAATCATGTATATGTTTACTTGACCATACAATCATGTTTAGGGTACCTGACCATAAAATACAATCATGTTTAGGGTACCTGACCATAAAATACAATCATGTTTAGGGTACCTGAACATAATATGCAATCATGTTTAGGGTTACCTGACCATAAAATACAATTATGTTTAGGATTACCTGACCATAAAAAACAATCATGTTTAGGATTACCTGACCATAAAAATTCAATCATGTTTAGGGTTACTGGACCATAAGATTTTGGGTGGGTCTAAAAACTTCCCTTTCTCTATTTTTTTAACACACTTTTGCACCTTGGAAGTATGATTCATCTCTAAATATTTTCATACTTTTTGCTGTCAGAAACTTTAAGGTTAGTACAAAAATATGGTAAGTAGGGTAACTGTAAACATGACCATTTTTTCTTGCCTAATCAATTTTACTGAAGAAATAGCCAAAATATTTCTCTTATCACCTGCATAATATTACGTTTATATACAGTTGCAATGTAAAACTTGCAAAAAATGCAACACAAAAATACCTTAATATTATATGTTTTAGATGTTTTTTTCTGAATCTGTTCAGAAACAAGAAAAAAAACATCAATGATTAAATACAAAAAAACTAAATGAAAGATTTATAATGAAAATACACATCTATTGACTAAAAGTGAGCAACAATGCCAATTTATATCTAAATGTTATTGTCTTAATAACAAATGTTCAAAAATTCTTCATTTCCCCTAACAATCACAAGAAAACATGTAATTAAACATATAATTCAGTAATCAACACATTTTTTTTTAAAATCACTAAAAAATTATCGCCAACAACATTATTCAAAATTTACTTAGTTCTATATATCACCGGAGTACAATGTAATCATAATACAAAACAGAAGAAGCAGCAAAAAGAAAATGATTACAAGATGACTAGTTTAACTAGTGATAATGGTAGTACAACACGTACATAACATCACAAACATATGAGAACTAACAGTTCACCGAGTCATAAGCTATAATTTACAGTGCATTTTAAATATCAACTCCATACTTCAGTAATGATTTAAGGTATTTTTGGATTCATAATTTTGGTAGAAAAAAAAGAAAAACACATTTTCATTTAAATTACTTGTGCTTCTATGACAACACTTTAAAGAACAAAGTTTAAAATATTGAAGAACTATTTGAATAAATAGAAAAAATAACACTTGCCTAGTGCTAAAAAACAATAAGTTAGTTCGTGAAACAAAGTTTGATGAATATCATCACTAAAGGTTTTAATTTACTAATTATAGCAAACTTATTGTAGATACACCCAATATATGGTCCAAATGACAATTAAATCATACAGAAAATACATACAGAAAATATGACTATTCTTTCAACAGATATCATATTTCACCAAATCACTGCCTATATTAATTAAAAGTACTCCAAGTGCCAATATCTGCTTACATTCCATCAGTACAAACCTCCACACTAACAAACTGGGGCTCTAATACCCAGTTTTTTTTCAAATTTAATGCATTCTGTATAAGACTTTTGAAAACTGAATACAGTGTGTATTATATTAGGAATTTCCTCTCACTCCAACCATATTTAGGCATGCTTATTCTGAAAATTAGCCACTCAGAAACTGTTTATATAATGACCATGTTTAGGCAGGGATGTATATATGTAATCTATGTCCCTGGTTTAGGGTAGTTGATATATTCCTTTTAACAAATATAAGTGATTTCTATACTTAATTTCTTTTGTAATCATGAAATATGATTTTTTTTCTACATAAAAACAAACGCAAAAGAAGAAAAATAATAGAAAACAAAAGAAATATAATGCCATACCTAAACAAGACAGGTTAAAACACAAGATCACAATGTTTTCTCATTTGCATTGATAATTTGCAATAAAATAAAAAAATGATTAAAAACATGAAACTTTGATTATATAATATTGCATTTGATTCAACAAATAAAGAATAAAAAAGTAAGGAAATAAGAAAAAGACAGAAAAAAATAACAATTTAATGAGTGTATAATTGTTTGTGTACACTATACATTCAAAAGAAAAAAAACTTTTATACAAGCATTAGAACTCAGGAAAACATGACAAAAATATACACAGAAACTAATACACATGTATGTGTAATAATACGAAAATCAGAATGAAAATAAACTATAAATCACTAATAAATAAAAAAACATAGTGTTATGATAGTCACATTATGTCATTTTAGTCCTTCAGCTAAAATGTTCTTATTATGTATGTTTACTGTCCATATTAATATTCTTATTCTTAGATAAATCAACCATGTTCTATCAATTTTAAACAAACTTAAAAATAATTGTCATACTTATTCATTTCAATTTTTTCATTTCATTTTGATTAATTTCTGAGGATGCAGGGCCAAAATTCACACAAAGCTACACGAAATATGTGCATATAACATGTAAGACTAGTGTCAGACATATAACATATAAAACTTCTGCCAGAACATAGGAACACACATAGGTAAATCTATCATCATACTAAACAAATAAGTCACACTTTTATGCTGGTCTGATCATACAGCGAAAGAATTTTTCTGGCGATTGTAATAAAATCTAAGACCTACCATATGAACTTCATTTCTCAAGACTAAACCTAGTTTATTAGTTTCAGACGAGATTTCAACCCAAAATCAGTGAATCTAATTTTAGACGAAGAAAAGAGTACCTTTCTTCAAATCAATTTTGTACAAGTTTCAATTCCTTGAAATGTCGAGTACACGAAACAAAATAAAAAATGTTTTGCTGGTTACAATGAAATATCTGAGGACATTCAAAAGATCAACGTTACATGCAAAAAAATCATTAAATATAAAGCAATTTATTCTACAGATTTTGTCAGGTTTAAACCCCTATTCAGAACAAAAGAAACTCACAGTTAACCAATTCAGATCAACACAACTGTACCAGATTCTTTAAACACCAAATCATCGACTTTAATGGACCCAAAGGATGAGATATGAACCAATGAATCTGTTAATGACTGCAATTGATTATTTTAAAAACAAATTATACACAATATTGAAATTTAATCTCATGTATATAGCAGCAGTAATATTGATCTAAACTAAAGCACTATGTGGACACACTCCTGGATTATACATTCAAACCATTGACAAACAAACTGAACGTACAATCCATGTAAAACAAAAATATGAGTAAAAGTGTATGAATATTCCTGTGTTCAAAACATATCAGCCATCTTCCTGTCAACACTTGAAATAGATTTGGGACAGTTATGGTAGTCAAACAGATAATATTGCTGATTAAGCCTTGTGTTCATTAAGGGTCAAGGTTAGATCAAAATAAAACATAAGAACAATAAATGTTCATATTTAAATTCAGTTGAAATCAAATTCGTTTATGATCTTAAAATTACTCCTTATTTTGATTCAAGCAACTTCGAGTAAAATTTTCAAATCTTATTGTTAAAAGAAATTGATTACATAAAAACGATTAGTAAAAACAGTCCAAAAATACAGCATGCAACAAGATTTTTAACATTGTAGATCTATAAGCCACATATAGAATTTCAACAATTAATCTTTAACTAAGATCAATTTCAGCCAATTCAGGAAATATTACTTCTCAAACATAATTTCTCTGCAAAAATGTTGAATACATCAAAGTAGCCACATAGGCAGATTAATACACTAAACATGTATGATACAACCATTAGAAATAATTGCAGCAACACAAATGTACGCTTTTGATAGCAAAAATATTTTCATTAAATAAATACATGTATATAAAATACATACAATTAATATATATGAATTCTGCACTTTCAAAAAAATGCATCATTCTAAGCACACTCCAATCAAATGGCAATATTTATATGGAAGCAATTAGTATGTAAACACATCACAATACATGATTGTCATAAACCATGGAAGACACTCATTCCAGAAACATCAGGTTTGTGCTTTTATGCATCTATATGTCCCTGGTCCAGGATTATGGTTTCAGATTAGTAATCACTACCTCCTGACTTTAGTGAGTTTGAATTCCACCAGTACCACATATGAATCTCACCAGTACCAGACAACTCTTACATGTGAAGAAGCTGTCTAGCTAGCAAATGAAAGGTCAATGGTTCTACCCAGGTGTAATTACGCCTGGTGTATTCCTCCACTGTTAAGTGGGAAAAGTAGCCAAATAACCCTGGCTGTTGGTGTCACGTTAAATCCCAGGGATAAAAATGCATCAGTATAAATATAATCTTACAGGGGCACAACTTCATATTGAAACCACAAAAACATTAAAACTTACAAAAAAATCATTTAATCATACAGTGCCATTAATATTTCTGAAAAAAATTATTCACAACTATATAAAAATACAATACTGCTTAATTCAAATTTAATTGTATTGTGTGATAAAAGACATAGAGTTTTTCAAAATATCTGCATGTGTAAGAAAGTATTGTAAAACCCAAGTACTGCAAATTAATCATTGAGTCACCTTTTTTACTTTTTTGTAATGACCATTAAAAGAAAAGAGGTTTCAGATTTCATAAAATAAATCAGGAATCTAGAGTCTAGTTCCTTTAAATGAAACAGAATGTCTGGGATGTATTTAACAAGAGGGCCATGATGGCCCTGCATCGCTCACCAGAATAAATGTTAATCAACTTGCTACTAAAAAGGTAATAAAGGTACACTTGTGGGCAAATAATGGGGAACAATAATAAACTCGATAAAGGACCATCAAAGGATACTACAAAGGAATATTCATGATGACTGAAGGATGCCACAATTTGGTGATGACCCAACCACTGGTTCATGAAAACAAGTCATTTTAAGCTATTTCTATTCTTAGCTCTAGTGGCCCTTAATCGGGTCCGACCATTTTTATTCCAGTAAATCTGATAGAACACTATCTAAAGATACTAAACACCAAGTTTGGTAATAATCCATCCATAGAAACTTGAGAAAAAGCTGTTTTAGGGTATTTCTATTTTTAGCTCTAGTGGCCCCTAAAAGGGGCTGACCAAATTTATTTGAACAAACTAAAGAGAGGACCATCTAAGGATGCTACAAACCAAGTTTGGTGATGACCCATCCATTGGTTCATGAGAAGAAGACATTTAAAGGTATTTCTATTTTTAGCTCTAGCGGCCCCTAATAGGGGGCCAACCATTTTTTTCAGCAAGTCTGATAGAACACTATCTAAAGATGCTAAAAACCAAGTTTGGTAATAATCCATCAATAGAATCATGAGGAAAAGTCATTTTAAGGTATTTCTATTTTTAGCTCTAGTGGCCCCTATGAGGGGCTGACCAAATTTATTTGGGCAAACTTGAGAGAGGACCATCTAAGGATGCTACAGACCAAGTTCAGTGATGATCCATCCATTGGTTCATGAGAAAAAGACGTTTAAAGGTATTTTTAGCTCTAGCAGCCCCAAATAGGGGCCAACCATTTTTATTTGAGCAAATCTGATAAAAGTCCATCTAAGGATGCTACAGACCAAGTTTGATGTATTGGTTCATGAGAAGATGATTAAAGTTTTGTCCTTTTTAGCTCTGGTGACCCCTAAAAGGGGCCACATGGTATAATAAGAGCAAATTGCAGTTAGAACGTCAAAAGGCTTCTGCACAGCAAATTTGAAGTAAATCCGACAAGTAGTTTCTGAGGAGAAGACCATTGTTGATGCCAGATGCCGGAGCATCCACCTACCCATCCTAATAGCTCACCCTGAACCTTTGGCTCTGGTGAGCTAATCAAGTGTTGAAAAGAGTATTAAATAAATATTCTCAAAAAATTCTCATTGCATCGATCAATACAACACAAGAGAATTAGTAACATGATACAAAGACAATTATATTATATACAAATATCCTAAAAACATCATCAGCGTCATATATTATAAAAGTGAAATCTATAAAAACTGAGCAAGCAGAACTATTTCCAACAGGAAAGGTCACCCATTTGTAGAAATCTTCCACAATTTGATACCAAGTATATTGATTGAAAAAGTAATTAATTCAAATCACAGGTGTTACTGTAAACATCTAGGAGCAGCAAGAATTGATTAATTGATGTATAATTAGATCTGAGGAAGCAAACAGCAAGAAATTGTTTACTTGCAAGGTACACATTACCTTCTATCATCTTTTATAACATTTCAACCCAAATAAATTTATTTAGTAATATAACTGCTTTTTTCTGAAATCCTCCAGTCAACATAATTACTACAATAACGAATATCAATGTTTACAACCTATAAATGTATCATTAATGCTGACCAAGAAATTTAACAGAACTTAAAATAATTAACAAATATTGTACGCCTTAAATGCATGATCAAACATTTTACATACAAAATACATAATTTATGCAAGTTATAACAACCAGCAAGTTGTTACAAACAGCAATACATTGTATGCGATTACCATCGAACATTCATACAATATTTTGATGAAAAATCAGCTGATCTTTGATACAGTAGATACAGCATAAAGCATGCTAACATTCAGCATGGACAAGCATGTCCTAATATTAACACGAAGCAATATAATCAATGCATGAGGCAAAAAGTATGACTCAAAATATATGTTCAAAAAATATATTCTTAATAAATCGTAGTCTAATGCTGGTATACAGAGCAAAGGTCAGTCAATAAAGGTGAAGTGAGCAAAACCATGTTTGGGAAAGATGTAACACTTCAACAACAATAACAATGGATTTCTGATACCGGATTGTTGAAGTAATGCTGCTAATCAATGAGGTAAAGAAAAACAAGAGTTTAACATATTCATTGTTTCAAAACCTTAAAAAAACTTAACAACATATTACAAACAGACAGATGGACAGATAGTCAGGTGGACCAACAGATGGGAGAGAAGCTACATAAATGTTAAATACATGTAAAGTAACAGGTCAAACAGAGTGCCACCTACAAATGGGAGAACTATTACACGCAAATACAAAATGTCAAACAGTTTAACAAAATACCCTGAAGCAAAAATCAAAATTACAAGTTTAGTAAATATACTTAAAACAGAACACAATCAATTGTCACATTATTTGATTGGAACAGTACTCATTAAATTGAAACCTCAATAAACAATTACAAACACATTCCAATTTGCATGTAGCAAAAATATGAAGAAAGCACACTTGACAGTCACAACAAATATAACTAGTAATTTCCATTCCTTTAAATTTCAAATATCAATATGAGGTCAGAGAGATACCAATAGCAGACATTTAGGCAAGAAAAACAATAAGAAGGTACACAGGCTTCATATCAAATAAAAATCTGTAAATATTTGTATCATAAACATTTGCAGTTTCCAAAATGGCATTATTAATTGGAAATTGAAAGCTAGACATTACTAACAATATGAACTATTTATGATGAAAATAGAACACACAAAATGAAGACAATTTCACCATGTACATAATATATATTTGTTCATTATCAGAATCAAGCAGTTCAGAGATACTGATATACATATATTGGCAATTAAGCATGGAAGATAACAAATTTACAATAAATCTGAAAAAAATCAACAAATGTCTATTAGCTAGCTCATCTCAGGCCCCGAAATATATCTGTGATACAAAATGTAATGCTCACAGATGGGCCAAACTTAAGTTAGAATAATAATAATATAGTATTATAATGCAGTCAATTAATCTTATTTCAGTACATACCTACCAACCCAACATCACAGACTTGAGGCAGAAGAACACCAACTATGAATTATTCATTGAAGCCTGAAGTGGACGATTTTCTTCAACCATAAAATGATCAATTTTACAAATTAATTAAACATCAGCCTCTAGATGATACATGTCTCTTGATTCTGGACTATCACAGAAGATTTCCCCATCAATATCCAGAATATCATCACACTGTTTACCAATCAGAGGTAACAGCACGATATCATTGTTCCCATTCTCACATGAATTATCACAGTCAATTTGAACATCATTTAAACTTTTATTAAATGGTAAAGTCACAACGCCTTCATTTGTAATGCTGTGTCTTGGTAAACTTGGAATGCTAATATCTTTGACTTGAGGGCCATCTTTTATTTTGGACGTAGATGGGACTGGCTCTATAGACATTGTTTGTCTGGCCATGAAGGATGACGTGTAATCTGACTGGCTGGATTCAAACTGAGAACCAGATCTCACGTCACTATCATAATTGTAACTAGTGCCACCAGCTGAATTCTTCTTCCTTGCAGCTGCAATCTGTAATGCAGGATTAAAATAACATATGTAGATATAATGCAGGATTAAACTAACATATGTAGATATAATGCAGGATTAAACTAACATATGTAGATATAATGCAGGATTAAACTAACATATGTAGATATAATACAGGATTAAACTAACATATGTAGATATAATGCAGGATTAAACTAACATATGTAGATATAATGCAGGATTAAACTAACATATGTAGATATAATGCAGGATTAAACTAACATATGTAGGTATTCATTAGATTTGTTGAAGAACTAAAATCAACAGAATCCGCTGTGAAATGTATGAAAATAAATCCACATATCAAGTGTGACAAGAGTGGGTTGAATATCACATAAAGGTCATGAGAATGTAAACCAGATACTTATCCTCACTGAATCTTTTGTGTAACTTAATCAATTAACAGAGTGATAAATGAACTGTAAACAATCCAAACATAAAACAGAGAAATCATCAAGTGCAGAATAATTTTGATGTTATACAGTTAGCAACATATAACAAAATCTTTAGAGCTCACCTTTTTGCGTTTGTTGTACTGTACAAATTCTCCTAAACAAATTATGAACATGATGCTTATGAAGAAAGCAAATGATGTTCCTATTGTTATTATAGCAATCTGTCCAGGTGTCAGTGGACTTCTAGTACTTTCTGTAACAAAAAAGAGGAACGTTATCACAGTGCCATTACAGAGCCATTTTGTAAGACTTGTTAGTTCACTTGGTAACACACTTCACTGTTCAGCTAGGAGTCAGGCATATTTCAATGACAATTTAACCGAACAATATAATGCTTGAATTAAATAAATTACTTTCAATTTCATGTCACTTGCAGCATAGAGGTAGATTAATATTACAAATGTACAGGTTCCTTATTTTTCATTAAATCAAAAGTATACAAGTGATAGTTAACTACAATATTGTCTCTAGACTCAAGACTACAGGGGTGTAGAAATGTTTTCATGTAGCTGGTAAGCTATCAAAAGTAGAATGGGGGTCTGGGGGTCAATGCAGTATTGTGTACATTGTTTCAGAAAAAGTAGCCGACAAGAATGCTTAAATTGCCAGTTGATTTTTCCAGCTCATTTCTACACTCTTGGGTCTAGCCTGACTAGAAAACTATTGTTAGACTTTCAGGCCTAAGCCTTCCCAAGCAAGACCCCCAAAGACAGAATTTGCCAGTCACTCTAACTCTACCCTCCCCTCCCCCCACTTCGTATAAGAAAACCAAGATTGGTATCTAGAAGTATCATGTATCTTATCTCTCTTTGCTTCCTGGTATGATCAATCATAATTGCAATTAATGACCATTTAATTGCTATTTGACTATCATTATTAACATCTAGGCTTTTCTATACTTTCACCCCAATTTAACTTCCATTAAACTCCCTTAAACCACCATTGCCATTGCCATTGCCATTTAACAACTTGTGAAGGTTGCATAATATATATTCACATTTCTAAGTAAGTTCAATTGTCATGTTTACCAATTAAGAACTCCAAAAATAGATACAAATTTTAAACACTTGAACTTAAATAACTTTGGACTACATGACACTCTCTTTAACTGAGGTATAACTAAACAGAAAGAATTCAGAGAACTGAACAATGGGTACAGTACATAAATACAAGAAAACTGAACCACTACATACCATCATGAGGACTATCTGTAGTTGAGTTGACAGTCACAGATTGTACATTCAAAGACATGAGTAACTCAGGGTATCACAGAATCATACTCAAGATACATCAATCACACTTGGTCTACAAAACTGTCAGGTTACCACAGATTTCAGGAGATATGCACTCAGTTGTAGCAATGATCAAACAAATGTGTTAAAACTTAATACTGGAAACTGGTGCAAGTATGTGAGAAAATCATCTGGTGGATGAAGTCAATTCTCTAGCTTGTATTTCATCAACTGAAATATAAAATAAAATGATATCAAAATTACAAATGTTAATCCATTCAAGCTAAACTTCTAATAATACAGGGTCTTCAAGACAAGTGTAAAAAATATAACAAATCGTAGAAGCAAATGTTACCGCCCATCAGAATAGAGAGCAACTTTTTATCCTATATTAAAGAAACAGGATAAAACTTTCATTGCATCCTCACTAACTTAAGAACTAAACATCAGCAGCATTTTTTTTCTTTCTTTGTTTGGGTCTGGTAAACAGACCCTTTCCAATCGAAAATAAATGTTACCAATTTCTATATCACAATGCAATTTTTTCCCAATTGGACAAGACCTGAACCCTTTCCCAAAAATTGCAAAAAAAAACACTGATCAAGTAACATGCAGCCAACTAGGTTTACTCAATCAGCACAGGTCTATCAACTGAGATATAATTGTTTTGATACCTGACTTCTGTGCATTAGCAAAATGATGGCTACCAATTGGCGGATAGAAGTATTCTAGTCATATTTGCATGATACCTTACTGCAATATCATTGATGAAAACAGTAAAAAACGGCACAAACAAATTATTTATTATAATTTTACAGAATGCAATGAGGTAAAATTTAATGTAATTTGTAAGTTAGAGCAAAAAATGTTGAATAACATAGAACCAATTGTCAACTGTCAACAAACAGATAACCAAATTATTATCAATCAATCGTAAACCATAAAAAAATAAACCCAAACAGGTAAAGATTACAAGAATTTTAACAAAACTTGAATGTTAATCAATTATAAACAAATTCATTATGACAATTCATGTTGATAAGATCACTTTGAGTAAACGGTTGGCACTGGCTATCAATTTGACTATGTGTATCTTTAGATGCCAAAAAGGAATTCTAATCAATCAAGAAACTTTTCTTACAATGTATTTCGTCTTTCTACAAGCCACAAGTTGGCGAGAGTCACGTTTTTGCCTGCAAACCGAAAGAGTGACATCTGTAAATAAATATTGACGACAGGGGAACTAACTCCTGCTTTATGTCGTGGATAAAGTATAATTCCGTCCCGTATCAACTGGTTTCATAAACATGTATGATAATTGATATGTGATAAGTTGTCACCGTTTATAATTCCTGCGGAAAAGCTGTTTACACGTTCTGTTAATAGATCTACATGAAGTTATATGCTATTTTTTGGGGGGGTTAATTTACCATTCATTGGCATAATATGAAACAAAATATCAATTATAATTTTACGCTATACTAACTAGATCAGGGTTTAATAATCAGGGTCACACATGGAATTAATCATTTCATAACAATACAAATTATACAACCAATCAAAACTCTATTACCTGCATCTTCGTCTTTTTTTCGTCCAGATTTAAACACCAAGGCATTATTTAGCATTTGTAGAGATTTCATTCAGCATGAACATGCAGACCTACACATTTCAAACGTAACTCCACAGTGATTATAATTGTGAATAATGTTTTTTGCTAGTTAATGATTTTTATCATTAACTAAAGAGGCCGGAGATTGCTTGTTAATACGTGTCTTCAGTTTAGAAGCTCAGTTAATGATGATAGATCCATTCCATATTTTATAAGAAACAGTTAAATCTAAGACCAATGTTGACGCATTCGTCCCCGGTTAAATAAAGATGAGCCCACCTGATCGAGTTTTGTACTTCAGTCGAAAAAAGATATATTCCAGTCAAGACTGTGGAATTAGAAAAATTTTAACTGATAATATCATTTTGTTATTTGATTAACTTATCATTATCATTATCAGGAGTTGAATGAGTTGATCCAGTTTTTAAATTTGAGAAGTTATTAATAGATCAATATTTTTGTAATAATTATTTCCTGTTCTCAATGAATGATTTAATAGCATGTGATATTGTTCTATTTTATTGCCGCTTTACTCCAGCTCTTTGATAGAAACCAGATACCACGTGACTGTCACGTGACACTCTTTCTGCAGAGGCACAAATTTGGTTTTCTGCGTGCAATGCACGGGTTATTCAATAATCAATAACAGTCGTTATCACCAGTTAGGAGCGATATTGTCCTCAAGTAACTTTTAATTGACTTAATTAACTTTCTATCACTGGGGATATTTGATAGATAAATATTGCAATATTGTTTGGGCGCGGCCCGTTTAACTTGTGTGTAGAAGCTATATTTAGCTGTCAGCGAATGAAGTAGCAAGTGGCCCATTTAAACCAGTCGGATTGTTAAATGATTTGTGTTTTCAAAAATGGACCATAACGCTATAGGATTTGACCTTGCGAATGCAGAAGCAGGTAATATTTTAGTTATTATCAATTCATTTATATAAGATATTTATCGGAATTAATGATATACATTTTCATCATTAAAATGATGCCGTTTCGGATATCAAAAATATTCGGATATGTAGAAGTGTTTTAGTAATTTTACCTCTACGTTCATAGTAACAGTTTAATTTGCTGATGAAGTTCGTTTTTTTAAGTATTTTATTTCATTTTTGAAAATAGCAGTGACATATAGACCAGGTCGGTTAATTAACCCCCTTTCAGAACTTTGATAATTTGTTTATTTGTATTTATTAAATTGTTTGTTATTTTTGAATTTACTTTTCTAAATCAAGGAACTGTAAACATATGCTTATCTTTTATCCTAGTCTCTTCTTCATTCAGTGTAGAATCAGTTGTGATAAATTGAGACCAATTTCTTTTGGTGACCCCACTGGTGGTGAACTTGACATAGTTGCCACAATGGCTTTGTGTATAGAAAAAAATTAAGCTCTTCAGACTATTTCTCTGTCATTAGGTGGGGGGATTTTGGAAAACTTGGCACAAATTTTCAACCATATTGAGATGATGCATTGTGCCTAAGATCGATTTGAGTGACTCAAAGATCAGGGTCTTTTGTTAAGGTCAAATATAAAAAATTGGTCTAAAACGGACTGAGAGGATGGCCCTTCCAAATTCATTTATGAAATCGGCCGACTGGAAAGCCGAATAAGTAAGGCTTCCTCATCTTTTAACAACAACAGGCTCTACATGTTACTTTGGGCTCCTGTAAGATAAAGGATCAAATTAATAAATACAGCATCTTGTCTCCATATTTCATCAAATGGTTGAAAAAGTTTAAATAATAGTTTGAAACCAGTGATTGGGAAAGGCATGCGCCATGCACTATAGTCACATTAAAATTTAAAATGTCACATTATCTTTGGCAACTGATGCGCCTGTGGTACATTCACATGTTTTGGATCCTTTCATGTACGAAATGAAGTGAGTACGATGTAAATACTGCTGCTCTGCGTCATCTGATGCTTTATGCAATTCTTTACTTTTGCAAAAGCAAGCACCTAATGGCAGACGCTCTGTGTCATACGCTAGCTTTTTCTTTATGCAACAACTATCAGATAGACACTTATAAATAGTTATGAAAACTGTTTTAATTGCTACTCAGTTATTGCCACATGAAAATGCCACATTGGTTTTCAAAATGTCACACTGATTTTGCATCCCAAAGGGCCATTGAGAAATTTTCGTTCCCGATCACTGTTAGAATCAGGACAAAAAATAGTTTTGTGGTGAGGTTTGTGACTTATGTATAATGGTTTAGAATGAGTAAGGTACCACCAGTTTCTGTCTTATGGCGAACCCTTGTCTTAAGTTATGGACAAGTAGAAATTTTATTTAATCAAGCATACAATTGCTGCAATCAGTATCTGATTTTTAGTAGCATGTTTTTATGAAAAAGCTTGTAATGCAATATATATACCATAACAGTGATTTTTTGTGCAATGTTTGGGAGAATATAGGCACTCCTCGCGTCAAAAAAGTCTATATTTTACTCTGAAGTGCCATTTTTTCTCTAAATTTTCCACTTTTTCATGATTTATCGTGCTACATTTCCCTTTTTAGTGAGGTGAAGGCAGTTTTGAAAATGTCATTGCATTTATTTAATTTTTCAAAGAATTGTTTTGTGTCATAATTATTCTTTATTATTTTGCATGAATAAATATATATTTTTATCAATTTGTTTCTATAATTATCAGCATGCTATTTTTTTGCATACAAATCTCCTAATTATTTTTTTCATGTATTCACTGAAAAATTTGCAATGTTATGTACTGCAAATCTGGTGCCATCTTGTTATATTAAATCACAAAAAATCTTACCTAGTTGTTGACTTGGAGTAAGTGTAAAGACTTTTAAGTTATGCTTGATTTATTGTATAAATATTTATACATGCTTAACATTCAATAGTTTCATTAGTTTGTTCAAAGATAACCTACACTGTATAAGTTTTTATAAATCCAAACCATCAAACATGTACGTTTAAGTCATTTATGTTTAAATTTTGAGGGTTAAGTGACTACTTTTTGGCTACTGTATCTTAACTCATATTGAGAACTGAACATATTTAGTATATGTATCCATTTTGCTACTGGATCTGTTTACAATTTTAACATTTGAATTAACTTGATGTAAAATTCTGTATTTTACACTTCAGTTAATGTGGAGAATGACAGTATTTACTTGTGCTAGACTAATGGACAAGTAAGCTAACAGTGAGGCAGAAGCTGGTCTGTCTCTTATGGTCACGTTAGAAACTTCGGGATAATCAGACATGTTAAAATATATTTTAGCTGTATATTTTTTTTCTAAATGTGAATTATTTCAATAAATGGAAGTTAGCTTTATGCAACACCTGAATAATTCAGTTGTCATGGTCTAGATCACACACTCATTAATATGTAATTGATTTGCATTTCAGAAACTTGATACTCTGGTTACCAATTATTTACATCAGTGATATGATAATGTTTCTATTTTGATTTATCAGAGATTTAGTTTATGCTGTAGTCTACAATTGTTTGTTATGTGATAATATTCAAAGCTTTGAGTGTTATCCATGCCTGTTTTTCATGAGTGAATGAATGGTAGTACTGTACCATTCATTCACTCATGAGAAACAGGCATGTTTGTTTATATACAAATGTCATGTTTTGAAATGTTGTTTGTTTTGTCTTAAAAATTTCTAATGTTTTGTTTTTATGACAGCTTCAGGACCTAAACATGTCACACAAATATCGTATCGACCTATCAACACAGATTGTAAGTTCCAGGAGTCAACACCCAACTAGTATTCCACTCTATAATTATAAATATATAACTGTCATCTTTACTCAGATGCTGTGACTATATCAGTAAATAAGTATCAACCAGCATAACAGTGGTATCACTGTATATCATATGTCATATCATATATAACATTATTAGAATCCGAATATTTTGGAGTACCAGTATAATTATATAAGTTTGCATCTGAGTAAAACTTTGTTTATATTGTTATCACTGTTTACCATCCTAACAGTCTATGTAAAACAGCTGTAGAGTGCTACCAGTCTATGGATTTACAAGTTTATAAACAGCGATTTTTTTCCTTTTTTGTTTGGGTCCCATAAATGGACCCTTCCCAATCGAAAACAAAGACATTTTTTTCTAAATCCTGACCTAAAAATTCCCAATTTTAGCAGTACACCATGCATTTTTTCCCAATTTGACTTGACCTGGACCCTTTCTCAAAATTAAAAAGTCACTGATAGAAGACAATGATATTAGGAAATCTGTCGCCAGTCTGGTTCTTTGTGTTTTCATTTGGGAGTTTTGCATAGACTGTTCTAACCACAGTGTTCTTTTGCTTTTTCTGGCCTTTTGTGATGGAAACACTTTTTAGATATTGTGACTTAAAGGGGCTGCAGTAGGGGACATATTTGGATAGATGCATGTAGATCATTATGCAGGAAAAATTGCTCTGCAAGCACTTGTATAGGCTTACAGGATTTGGCTATATCATAGTATATGTGATCAGCTTATTTGTTGGTATTTGTTCTTATTTTTATTTTTGTTTTTATTTAAACATTTGAAGTGTAGAACTATCTGTACACTTGATGTAGGTCAGTGAAGTAGATGGAAAAATTATTTAACTATTTGTGTGATTATTATTGACCTGTTATGTGATAGGAAAATGTAGTTATTCTTATTTTGAAGAGTTCAACAGAGGAAATGTGACTGAATGGGAAAATGCTTGATCATGAATAACTTTCTACTGGGAGATCCATAAGATCAGAATAGTTTATGGAAATATGGGGAACCTGTGAACTGAAAGGTCACTAGTTAACAGTATAGGAAAAATTACATTTTTTGTGCATAGTGAGCCCCTATATAGAGGTGTAATTATTTTATTACTAAATGCGAGTTAAGGTTACCTTTATCCACATGGTGTCCTTAATATTTTCAGATGGCTGTTAACTCCACTTTAACTGAAAATTGTTAATTCTTTGTGATGTTCAGTAAGGTTAATTGCCTTAATTCATAATGATATATATATATATAAAATACATCTATTAGGGAAAAAAATGATATCTATCACTATGGTTGACTTCAGGTCTTATGATTCAGTCTTGGTTTCAACTTTTCACCTTTTAGCATACTCACATATTACTTGATTTGACCATCACTTGATCTTCTTTATCGTCTTATAACACGTTCAAAAACTTGAGAGCAACTACTCACTAACTTTCAGTCTATGGTGATGGATAACTGTTTCATTGCCTGTACTAATTTATTTAGATAGTTATTAATAACACTTGTTAATTATTGATAACCTGAAACATGAAGTAACTAATTGTTAAGTTTATTATTAGAGTTACTGGTATACATTATATTGGTATGTTTCATCATTACCACCTCTCTCTAAATTCTAGTTCTTGTCCTTGGGGTGTGTGACTGGGCAAGGTCCTGTTTAATTAGACACTTTCGCTGTAATTCCTTATAAAATACAATAGAATCTAATGTGCCTTTACAGTGATTTTTTTTCATATATTGTACAGCTGAATATTGACTGTTTCCCCCAGCCCCAAAAAGTTATATTTTCCCCTAAAAATGCTTTATTTATAAGTGATACTTTTTCAAATTTTCCCTTTTTTCTTATTTATCGCGCTATTTTTTCCCCTTCTGTAAGCCACAGGCAGTTTTGAAAATTAAAAAAAAATCACTGCTTTATTTACAACTCATGATAGTTGTAGTATAAATCAAGCTGTGATCAGATATCTGTTACAGCAGCAATTCTTACATTACCATGGTAATATAAAGCTTAAATTGATGACAAGATATACCATTATTCTCGGAGATATTGATTCCTCAGGAAATTGATACACTGTTTTACAGTAATATTGGTGTAAATCATTGACAATCTCGTAAAATGTCATCATCATGAAGTTACTACAAGTATTAATATTGCCACTTGTGTATAATATGTTAAAATGTTTTGTTTAATTGATGGTATTGGATTTTCTGGTGATTTTATGATGTTCCTGTTTTAACATTTGTTGATCATATAATATATACTAATTAGATTATTGTTTGAATGCATACATATCAAGTTTCCTGTGTTATGGCATTAATTGTTTTGTAGCATTCTGTTTGATTTGTGTGTTTTTTTCTGAATATTTGTGTTATGTTGGACTCACATGATTAATTCTCTGTGAAGCTTAAGTGTATATGTTATTCTAATTATGATTTGTGTATGATAGTAAAGGTGGTTACACCATCTGGGTAGATGGCTCAATGTGGTGATATTCATATCCTCATTTTTTTCTGACCTTCACACACAAGGTCACGCAAAATGGTTGCGTCACCGTATAGAAAGGAATATACTGATCAGACTTAAGCCCCAGGGTTTTCCCTAAGATTTTTCACTCGAGGGTCCCTCAGGGACTCCCATCTCCAACATTTTAGGGGTCCATTGGGATTTTTGGGGGTCCCACACAGAAAATGCCAAGGGCAAATTCTGAGTTGGAAGGGGTCCCGAGGATGCAGTGGTCACTCTCAATGCGAATTTCTCGGCTGATGCAAGAAACCTGTGTCAGGGAAATCCCTGAAGCCCTACAAAGTAGGGCCCCATGGTTGAGTGTTTATGATCACTGACTTGTAATGATCACTAGCTCCACACCAATCCGGGACCAAATGTCTCATGTGAGGAAGTCGCATGTCCAGCTAGCTTACAGTAGGTCAGTTGTTCTTAGTAACCCTGGGGCAAGTCTTGGTTCTTCCTCCACTGTTAAAGCTGGAAAACTGCCGAATGACCCTATTTGTTGGTGCAACATTAAACTCCAGTGGTAAAAAATAAGCCCTACAGGCAGTTAGAGCCTGTTGACTTAATTCTCTTCATTTTGGTGTGAGGGAGGTGAGCTCTGAACAGATATGACTGCACATATAGTATGTACATTATCTTACTGATAATTTGTAAGAGTCATGTTACATATCACTGTTAAAAGTATTATTTTTTCTTCAATCTTCACATGGGAGAATGTTTAATTTCATATCAAATATTCCCAAATAAATGCCCCATCTTGACTTGACTTTGATAAACTTACAGATTGCACTATATGAACCTCTTAGAGACAGATAACTCACTTCTAAATGTTCTTTAAACACACAAATTGTCTTTTTTTGCCTGAGTATAAAACATTTTCAAAACAAATATGGTTGGAGTATACAACTTTCTTACTGAAATATGACTTTGTAGATAAGATAAATTTAGAAAGCTCACAGTCAAATATGATAACTGTCAATTCTGCCTACCTGTATCCATTAATAGACAACATTGATTTCTGTACTGTGCATCCTGATCAGCGGTATCTTTGTTGATAACTGTGACTGCTTGATATATGTACCAACATAATATTGGGCTCTCATGTACATGCATAAAAGATTAATAATTTTCTTAGTGTACCCTTAAGGAGATAAAATCAGGTGTTCATCATGGCATGATTTGATGGTTTGTGATAATCTGTATGAACAATAGGAGTTTTTTCTGTTGTTATGAGTGTGATAATGTTGTTATCTTGTGTTACATTGAAGTGTGTTGTGATTAAGCAAATGGACTACATAATATTATGATTCAAGCAATCTTGCATCTTATCAGTAGAAAATAATTCATTTCTAACATTTGTGTGGGTCTACTGTTGAAGATATGTACAAAATTCACTCAGGTAGGAAATATTTCTCATGTCATACAAATCTTACTTTCATTACCTTACTGGTATGTAAATAATGTGTGGGATCATACACACGTCGTGACTGTTTGTGAACTTTTGCTTTGCTTAGCTTGGCATCTTAAGTCTATTAATAGTTACAGAATGTGTCTTTATTTTTGATATTCATACATAAGTATGTTTGGGTTTGTTTTGCCTCTGTTTATGATGATAATTCAGTCAAGTCCAGTGATAAGTGACCTAATCAGCGTTTCTGGAATCCAGTTTTACTTTTTGTCTCCTCATTCTGTTTACCACATCCCAGCTGAACGATGTGTTGATACAGGTCACAGGTTGACAAACTAACAAAAGCCTTCAGTAATGATATAGTAAAAAACACCTAGCAGGGGTATTGATCTCACAGCTTTTAGAATGGAATAGAACAGCACAGGAGTTTTATAATCTACTAACTGAGCTATCAAGTCTGGCTATTTGTGTGAACATAGTATTAATTCATCACAAAAAAAAAAACAAGTATGATTGTACCTGTCCTTATTTGAGTATTTGGTTCATATTTAAGATATAGCCTTCACGATATTTTTCAGTTCATTATTGCGCAATACTTGTTTTCTATTCATTAATGCACTTACTGGTAATACAATATTTTCCTTCATGAGCAGAAGAATCTTCACCATTGTTCACTGAATGTTTTACTTGTTTGTATGATAATCAAAAAGCTAATAGCTTAATACTCCTTTTGTTAATGAATAAATTTCCATCCTATGGTGCACTTTTTCTTTGAATTTATTTTCTGGTAATTTTATACCTTTTTATGGTAATTTCTGGTTAAAAATCATATATAGTCCTGAGCTAATAGAATTATTACTTGAAGTGTCAATATTGAAGTCAAATCCAGTATGTCACTTTACAGTTGTGTTAATTGGACCTTTTAGATTCTAATTTAAAACCTTGTGTTCGGTGTTTTGGCTAAATTTCACTTATAGAGCCAAATTTGATGATGTTACACCCTATCTACTTGACTCTTATGACTCATTGTGGTATAAAATACTTTTCATGTTTTGTTTGTTTATTGTGTATTGCCCATGCTTTTACATTGCATTAATATGTGTGCATATATGATATTTTACAGCCCTGAATCTGTGTACAAAGCCACATGGTAAAAATGTTTAGAAGTGGCCATGTAAGAGGTTGTTGGTGTGTGGAGGTTCTTAGGTTATCACAAATATGCTTTCATTATGAAATTGTTTGTTGTTTAATCTCAATCATTCATTTTAATTATCAGTAGGTTTTTATTCACAAAATTGTAATATGGCCATTTTACCCTCAAATATTTTGAAAAATGTAAATGTGTTTAGTCCAAATTTGTACATACATCAAAACTCTTCTATTATGGACATTCGTGATTCTGGTGCAAAGTCCCCTTAATTAAGTGGGGTGACTGTATTTCTGAATCACCTGTCTGTTGGAGAATGAAGACAATGTGTATGTTCTTTCGAAAATGTCCCTTAAATACCAGGGTGTCTGTGATTGTGGAGTGTCCGTAAGATGAGGTTTTACTGTATTTTCTGACTATATAAATGTTACAATTACTGTACATGTATATATTATATGCACTGACTTCATGTGTTATTTATCACCAGATTTTATTACACTGGCCCAATTAACATTAGATCAATATAGTTTTGACAACTTTGTGTTAATATGTTATTGTCTTTCTGTCTACATATATGTGTAGGTATAAAATCAAGATGTTGTCGCCTGTCCTTTTGGTTTATCAGTTGTAGTCTGACATATTTCTGAAGATTACAATGTTTAACTTGATAACAATATTGGCTTCATATTGATTGTTTTTTATCACCCATTAAATTAGGCCTTATAAAAATATCTTTGTTACGTATCTCCTGACACAGATTTAGTAGTGTTTAACTGCTTAGAAATATTAGGGACTAGACTTGTTAATTTGTTATAATAGAACCATTTAGCAAGGCTTAGCAGTCTAAAAACATATTTAGCACAATGTTGGTGGGTAAAAGATTTCACAATTTTTGCAGACTGGCCGAGAAACATCAGATAAACATGTTTTTATTATGTCTTATGGAGTGTGCTTTTGACTGAGACTCTCCTAATGTACTTGGCTATATGTGCTTCTGAGATATATTTTAGTATCAGATATGAGTACTGTAAGATCTATTGATTTAATCAAAGCTGTAACTCCTATGGTGTTTTTCTGATAAAATACAGAACATCTAGCGTATTATATGAAGTCATTCTGGCTGATAAATTCATTTTATACTATTAAATGCTGACTCATCTGGCTTCATAGTCTGATGTCCTGATTTTATGGTACAGTAAAACCATGTTATCTTGAGGAGTCATTGGAACAGACTAACTGCTCGTAATAAATGTGGTGCTCATAATAACAAGCTATTTGTTTGTGGGTTTAAAATATACTCAACTATAACAAAAAATGAGGGGCTTTAAAATAATCCTCAAGATAAGTCTGTGCTCATGATATCGATACTCATAATGTTTGACTGTTTCATGAAATATCATAATTATGTATGCTGATACATTTTCTACCTGATCTTTCAGGAATCTGAAATATAGGTAATGAAATCATGAAATTAGATTACAGGGATCAAATTCTAGGTCACAAGATCAATTCAAGGCTCAGCTGTATCTCTGGATTTGATTTTAAGTAACTTAATGATTTAAAATGTTTTTTCCATTGAAATTGAGACGATATTACAAACTAAGTCAGGATGAATCCTTGTATGTCAATTGTGGCATTGGTCACCTTCCTTAGGTTTGAAGTCATCTGGTTGAACCTCCCCTCTCTTGGCCTCATAGACTATGTTACAACCTTTCCTGATAGCTTACATTGATCCTGGCACCTTATACCTACTGTAGTTGGCATGATGAAATTTGGCCCCTTACAGAATTTGCTTGTCTTCATTGATTCATCAGTGTCTTGTTATATCAGGACAAATTAATAAAGTGGCTACTCGATCTGGTATAAAGTTATTGTTTCTTAGGGTTACTAATTAACTGTGTAATCTGAACTTGTAGTTTAAATATTACCCTGGGAAATGTTACCTAATGTTTATTTCTTCTTTACTTTGTTCATTAAGTGTTTGTTAACAATAATGTGCTATGTTTTACCATGATATAGCAATATGTCTACTAGGTAATTAAGTATTGTTTACCCGGAGGGGGGGTATATATATGGGTTGAGAACTTGCAGAATGATATAATGTTGTGAGATACTGGAATTAAATACTTCAAGGCACACATTGTATACATTGAGTGCAAAAAGGTTGCCAAAAGGTGAGGATGGATGTACCTCTGACTCTGAACCCTGATATTTCTACCCATTTCAAATATTATGTACAGTAATAATGGTCTGGTTGCCTGTGGCAGTAAAATCAATCAGTTAAGTTATTTGTTAAGTGGCATTATTGGGAAAAAATGGATTTTATTCATTTAATTGTGGTAGCAATTTGTCTATTTGAAAGTGTAAATTCTGTATGGGTTTTAGTTTGCATATTCTTGTTTCAAGACTTGCCTTGGCTGTTTGCTGTTACCAAATAAGATGGAAATCTTCAGAAAATGGATTTGGAGAGGTTGTTTTTCTGAGAAATGTACCTCACGATAATCAATTTTCAGACATTACCTTTTTTGTCAAAAAGAATGGTTGTTACATTATTCAAAAATAAGATAATAGCAGGGATCATTGCTTGCATATAGCTTATGTCATTTTTAAATGGTCTTGTTGGATAATTTTTTTATCTCTTTTAGATCTTAGGAAAGCAACAGATGATTATTATTTCACCCCATGCTGTACTGAGATACGCTCTGACGTCACCATATGCCCAAATATTTACTATACATATACATGTAAATTTATAAAACATATTGATCATCATTGATTTTTAATGTAAATGAAAATAGTTTCTATTTATTTTCTAGTTATTTAAGTATGTTTTGATCAATATGTCTTTTCAAATTTATTGGAATGAAAACTGTTTTATTACACATTCATGTCATGGAACATTTAAATGCTTGAGTTTGTATATGGTACAGATGTTTTCTATTGAGTCAGATAAATAAGAATATACTTCTTTCAAGTTTTCATCTCTCTTCTGTGATAATTTTGTCAGATTTGGGGAATTAAAACTAGGTAGTTGTATAAACTTATGTTCTTCAGACATTTCGATGATGAACTGACTCTAAAATGTCTGCATGGAAGTAAGGAGAATTAATGTAATGGGTAGGTGGAGACAATTAAATGATTTTTAGTCTCTGAAATTCTTGATGTTGAAAATTGAATTTGAGAAATTTAGGGTCTGAGAGTGACAGGAGGTGACTCAGATAAAATTTGTGCTATGACTATATTGTTTAATTATGTTTGTTTTATATTTTCTGTATCCTGACCCTGATGGGTCATTTCTCCACTTCTTATCATTTGTTAATTTATCAAATATTTGATGTTTGAGTTCATCGGTTATGTACAGTACTCCTAGCTCTGTGCTATTAAAGTACAATGTTTACTTGTAAATCACTGTATTTGCTAAAAGAGATTTGATTTATAAATTTTGTCAAGTATGTTGAGGTGACAAATGGTCATTGATAGTGTCCTTCATAATTAATTCTTATGGTTATGATATGTTCATGCCTTGATATTTACCCTCAGACAGGTTGGCATGACCTGTATATATTAGGACAGAGAAAAAAAAGTTATGTTTACAGTCACTCAACTGACCTTATTTTTAGATGCTGACTCTAAACAATGATATAAAAAAATTTGCATGAATTGTACCCCATATTCTCACATTAATATTAAGAATAAAAATAAAATAGAAATGCTTTTTTATCTACCCTAATATGTTTGGTCAAGTTGCCCTACGCTTGACTGTTTTTCTAACCTTGCCTAAATGTATCAGTAGTATTTAGCCAAATTTTATGAAACATTGATTGTACTTTTTTTGTCCACTGTAAGTTCATTCGGTTCAGTATTGCATTTTCACTGGACTGAATGTCCATTGTTTAAAAAGGTTTTTCGTGAAGATGGGTTTTGAGTAAAATTGATTACTAAGGTTGTGGACATTCATTTCTTTGTATAATAGTACAAGCATTTAGAAGTGTAAATTCTAATGTAAAATTATTTTTTTGTTTTCATTTCTGTTTAGTGAAAATAAAAAAAAAATGTGTTTAACATTTACAAACTACAGTCTAACCTGTGTTATGCAGCCATCTCCAAATAAAGGCCACCCTTTGAATAAAGGCCATTTTTTAAAAAAAACATTGTTGATCATTTAGAACGCTTTAACTGACCTTTCTCAAGGTTGGCTTTTGTTTGCGGGTTTGACTGTATATAAAACTGTATAGAACTCCTAATCCTGATGTGATAACACTGTGTGTATAACAAGGAAGCTTCCTTCTGTACATAAGATATAAACCCAGCACAAATGTTTATCTTTCATGAATCTGTGTGTACATTTACTGGATTTAAAGATAATAGCTGGAAATTTTCCTTCTTTCTGTCTAGAGCCTGTTGGGGGAATGTTAGATTTTGTAGATTTATCATTTGGTCATGTATATCATTATGTACAGGTCAGAGTTCATTGAGGAAACACTTCAGAGCAGAGTTTGCCTGAATAAGTAGTTGTCTTCATATAATAGAAACAGGAAAATTTGAAAATTGGAGCTATCTATAGGGTAAACAATTACAGTGTTGATGGAAGAGATTGATCCTTGTACAGTCTGTCACTAGAGTCATATCTCTGATGTCAGTGACTAATAAAAATTGCCTCATACAAGGGAGAAATTACTTTTTTTCACATAAAGTTTATATCAAACAGAAAAATGATAATTTCAGACTACAAGTGTAAAAAGCTTAAGTCATACTATATCTGCACATCTATTACATACATGTATTCTATTAACCCAGATTCATTGATTTAGAAGTATTAAAACTCCTGCTTTTCTTTATGTTAGTGTTCCATTTAGTAAGATTGGACCTGTTTAAGATCCCTTTGATCTAAGTTGTAGAGATATGGTTCCTGGGGGCAGGGTTACCTGTGTTTTAGTCATTATCTGTTATACTTTTATTTACACGATAAATTAATAAAAATAAATGTTGCTGAATGTATCACTTGTCGACAAATTGTTATAAAGATGATTTATTTCATGTGGACATTGAAATTTTAAGGTAAACTGCCACTTAAACTTTAATTTCCAGGGTGTAAAGTTGCACAAATATCATGGTGATACTATTCATATAATTCTTTCTTGTCATTGGTCCACTTAAAAATTGAATGCAGAACAACCAATCAAATTTCAGAGTTTGAGGACTAGTTGTCCAATGTAGATTTTATATGCATGGATCCAAGACTTCATACATGGAGCTGAAATTCGGGAATGATTTGACTTACCACATTATGTGAACACTTTTATCTCTGTATAATTGATGTACCAAACATTGAATATTCCCATCTTAAAATACCTGTGCATGACTATCATGTTGTAGATTTTATTTTTTTTTTAGTTATTGTTTGAATTATTTGTGAATGCATTTGGTATAATTTGCAGGATCACTTGAAAAATTTATGGTGAAATATGGTGAGATGATTTGTTCTCTTAAAATTGTTGGGTGGGGCTTTTATTAGGATAGGAGTGTTAATTTGGGAATATTTGGGATTTTCAATTTGTGTTGTACATTTCATTCTTAGTTAATGTTGTTATGTTTTATTATGTTTTATATTTGTTGTTTTGTTGACTCAGTCTATGTGCATTCATCATTTAGATGTATGACATTCATAGTCACTTATGGACTGTAATTATCCCATACATGTTATACAGTTCTGTTGAGAGCCATCAATTACCTACATATCTAGTAACATTGACAGCTCATTATTACAGATTGAATGTTTGGTAACAGTTAATGTAACAAGGTCAGCTGTTAATTTGTATGTAAACATTTAGTGGTATACAGTTTCACTGGCATAATCTAACTATAATTGTTTATTTGTTTGTATTTGTTGATATCCATTTGTAGCAGTTTGTAACATGTTAAACTGTTATTAAGTTTGTATTAAATACAACGGAAGAAAATTATTGTAAATTAATTGTGACATGAAGATTTATTGTTGAAGTATGACATCATTGGACTGGCTCTCATGAATACATCCACAAATCTTGTCAACCAAATTTATCTTTTGTGAAATGTTACTTTCAATAAAACATGCACACAGTATAGAAACACAACTAAAAGTGTCAGTTCAGTGTTGTTGTAGCTAGTTTGCACCAGCGCTAAGTTATATTTTGTTTGCCTTTTATTCTTTGTTTCTTTTCTTTTGTACTTTAGCTGCAGTTGCACCAGCCCCTGTTCAGCCACCAGCTCCCCAAGATGGCATGATGTATCCACCACTAGACCCAGCCCCGAGCAACACGGGGTCTGGTCAAGTTAACCCTATTGGATTTGAAATGCATAGTGAGTATTCATGACACTGGGTGTCTTGTCATAAGATATTGGAGAATTATGACGTAAATTCTATGGTCAGTTCCTATAGATTAGTTAGCCTGACATTAAAGTTATATTGTGTTAAGAACATAACATTCTAAGGTTATTGTTACTAGTACTGTATTATAATTGTAGCCTTTTTGTTTGATTTTGTCTCTAAACCAATCAAGTGCTTATATATATATATATATAGTGTATGAAATAGCAGAGTATGAAATAGCAGAGTAAATGTCATATGAGTGTAATTAGTGAATACTTGTTCAGCAGTGCAAATTTCACATGTATGTAGTTCATTGCTAAGTGGCATTTGTAATTTCATGGCTAATTTTGTAATCATAAGTGGGTACATATTCTGTTTTATTGATGAATACATATTTTGTTGCTATTGCATTCCATTGATGGATTTATAGAAGTCTGCAACTTGGGCTACTTGCTGACATCTGGGTTTATTGAAATTAGAAAAGCACAAAATTGTCATTTTCCTCATTAAATGCATAGAAAAATTACTGACCTATGAGTTTTGATAACTTGATTCAACAACACAAGTCTCACTGTTCTATCTTTTTCACCATGATAACAAATTGAAACAAGGAACAGAGTTGAGCCTATTTACATCCTGTTTATTTCAAATTTCAATAGATTGCACTTACATTCTTGTGGTCCATATTGGTATTTTAATCTGACAAATTAAATAGTGATGACAATACATCTACATGCTTGGATTTTTTTCCTCTTTTTGGGAAAGGTACCATACATACCAAATTTGGAAAAATCTCATTCTTTTACACTTACGCAGTAGTGTGATGATAAGAAAATAAATTTAAATGGACAGGTGACTGTCTCTATTGCATTTTATATTAACCTTTTCTTGTGTATGTTGCATTTCTATGCAGCCTTTCTTTACAATCTATCAATTTAACAAATAGAATTAATGAATATAAGCCATGTTACAATGACCACATGCTGGTTTCTACATCCAGTGAACTTTGGCATTCAAAATTCTTATTTACTTTTATGAGAAAAAGTAAGCTTGAGTGTATTTACCAATTTGGAAACTTTAAATTTCTATTTGACTGTTCAACTAGATTCTGTCAATTACAGTGCTATTGTTAATGAATGTTTCTTAGACAAATATTTATACTGGAATCTTGTATTGGTGTTTATTTTTAAAAATCATTAACCCCTTCACTTAAATTTCCAATAAAGGTGTTATAGGTTGCTCAGAATGGTGTCAATATTCAACCATTCCTGCTGTACTCCCGTTAGTAAGTTTTGTTGTTATATATTTAGCATGATTCTTCACTTTGAGATGATTAACAACACTTCCTTGTACAAAATTCAAGGATTTGAAAGATGTCAATAACCTTTGGGGCCTCTGTAGTCCAGTTGTAATGTTCTCTCACCAATAACCAATGTAGCCCCTGACTGCTGTAAATTTAAATCCCACTTGGACCCAAACAAAATTCACATGTGAGGAAGCTGTCCAGCGAGCTTAAAGAAGGCTCAGGTGGTTGTACCCAGGCGTACACCTGGATTCTAAATCCTCCACTCTTAATGCTGGAAGAGTCACCAAATGACCCCCAGCTGATTGTGTGACATTAAACCCCAGAGAAAATAAAACAATGGCCAAAAACTGAATTTTCAAATGTATTTGACATAACTGTCACAAAGTAAATTGATAAGAAGTTAAGATGAAGTATTGTTTCATTGATGAATTGATTTAGAATGAACACATTGTAAATTTCATTTATGCAATAAATTTGTTTTCTATTCAGTATTAAGAATCAATTGAAATGTTTTTCTTCCAAAAATCAACTTGATAAATTGTTAGACTGGAAAAAAAATTGTCATGTTTACAGTTTAACTTTATTAAACAAAAACCTGGGTAGATATAGGTCGCAAAACTCTTTTGTTTTTTGCTCTATTATAAAAATAATCAGTCAATATCCAGCATCCGTCATCTGGTCATTTGCGGTGAAAAACTAGGTCACCAGGTGAAATCAAATGAAATTCTTGTTAACACTCTAGAGGCCACAGTTTAGATTGGATCTTCACCAAACCTTGAAAATGGCATAATACTGTTTTACCTATTGAGATAATTTTTCATTTTTTAAAACAAATTGGATTGTTTTCTTTCATACTGACTTAAGTGACATACTGTAGTATTGTTAGCATTACTTCAACTATTCAACTAAACAGTGTACATTAATAACACTCATTCTTCCGTCAGTGTAACGCTATAAATATTTATCAAACTATGTTTTATTTTATCATAATCCTGCCTGATGTCACAATTGGGTTAATGTCATGTATATGTTGTACTAAAATGATTTGCTGCTGGTATGTGTGAGTAAACAATTTCTTTCTATGGGTCAATGGTTGCCATAATTCAGTGACATTATCCAGTGTATGAATACTTCAAAGAATCCAGTGTACATGTATAATAATGCATTTATGCTGACTCAGCCACATAATTATGCTTTTGGATTTTGTGACAGATGCTAGACAATAAAGCCTGGCTCCTGTTTCATAATATATTATTGCTCAATTTAATGATAATGTACAAATTACCATGCATTCAGTAATTTGTGAAACTGTAGCCTGAATTGATTTTTGCTCAACTTAATTAATTTATTTAGCATTCCCTTTCTGAAATATGAATAAATGAAACTTCTTATAATGTTGTAAAGGATTCTGAACAATCATTGCCATGGTAACAATATACAGCTGTCTTAATTAAGTCATCTTTATTTGGTTAAATAGTGTGATGAAACTTATTTAAAGTCAAGGTCCTTTATTTTGCATATTTTTTGTTATAATGGAATGTAGTAAGTTATTAGTATACCTATGTATGAATGGTAAGTCCGCTTATCCTATTATGTGAAAACTTTTAAAAACAACAACATTTTGATGTAATACTCTCGTTTTAAAGGTCTACTATTGGCTTGAATATAAATTAGCCATTCATGCAGATATTGTACATTTATGTGTAATATATAGGTACATTATAAATTTTCTGTGTAATAGTTTCAAACATGTTTAGAGGATGTTATTAAATGTATTAATATGGTGATTAACATTCACTACCTTTTATATGGCTCTGATGCTTTTTTTAACATTGAATACCCTGAATGTGTTCTGTAAGACAAGTTTGTGTATTTGATCGATTGAATCATTTGAACGTAACTTTTTGATAAATGTATGTATGATTATATTGAGAGGTTTATGATGTAAATTAAGTTTGTTTGGTAGCTAGATCAAACATTCTCCGCCTAGATATATTGTACTTTGGTAAAAGTTATTATCTTCAGTCTTAACTGTGTAAGATTTAAGATACTTCATGCATTAAAGCTAAATTTTTAACACATGGAGGGAATATGTAAATAAGCCTTTATAGTAAGTTTCCATTGACCTTAATGTTACATTTTTGATGGAGTAAGAAGTGTTTATTTAAAAAACAGCTTGTGGTTACTATGGTTACAGAATGATGATTACAGGTTTGTGGTTAAATTTTAATAAAAAATTGAATTAAAGGTTAGTCAAACTGTTTGTTAGCCCAGTATTTAAATAGCTTAACCAGAATTAAAGCAGTTTCAAGCAACTGTTAGATGTTACTGGATGAAAGCATCTTTCTGATACCTAAAACTGATTAATGACTTTTTGACCTATCAAAACAATCAGGCAATATTATCTGGCTGGCTTGCTTCAAATTTTTTTTTTGCCGAATGTGAAAAAATTACTTTCACTTGTATGTTGGAAAGGTCCACACTTAAGATGGTTGGAAACAAAAATGATATAAAAAACAATTAGTGCCTTCATTGTTGTTGCAAAATAGCAGGATTATTTCAATATAAGGTGAATTATTATGAATTTACTGAAATGTTTTAAGGGAATTTTGACCCAGAAATTCAGAGTTTTAATTCTGTCTATTTCCAAGATGTTTAGAAAATAAGAAAATCTGTGTATGCTAGCAAGAATGTGGTGAAATGTTGGTTTTTAAGAATCAATTTCTCTATCCAAACTACTGAGCATTTTCATTGAAGACCCAGTGTTTGATTTTTGTCTCGCATTTATACAAGGATTATTCATGATTGTCAGTTAATTACCATATTCATAACTAATTTACAGACAGATTACTCAAACCCATAGAATCACCTTATCTTATGCTTGTCACTGATAGACAGTAAATTGTAGATAGATAGTTACATTGAACGATAAATTATGTGTGTTTTTTTCACTGAATATTGATACTTATTGGATGTAATTTGCATGTTGTAAAGGACATGCTACACTATTTTAGAGCTTGCATGGTTTGTTTTTATTATTTCTTATTTTTTACTGTTTATTAATTCAGGATTTAATTCTGATTGCTTTGACATTTTTTTGAAATTATTGTGATGTTGTAGTTAATGGTGTTAACATTTTCTTTGTCAATCACTCACAAAGATACTTAGAAAAAAATGTACAAGTGCTCTGTGATTTAGGTGTCTCTTTTTCTGATTCTAGTACTGTATCTGATTCGTTTTCAGATGTGGATGAAGGTAATGTACCAACAGAAGTTGTGTCGGAGAAAGTCCCCATGGACCCAAAGGTAACTATAGCTATACCATTTCTCATTCATTTTATATAATTATAAAAATACAGCCATACATACATAACTTGCTTTGTTTTACACAACAGTGAACTAAACCGTAAAAGAAACTAGGATTATTATGGTGTATCAGAACTTTGAATGATCATCAACATGCAAGACACCTGGGAATTCTGGTCCATTCTCATCCATTACGCAGACATTGTAAGCCATGAGGTCTATTCTCTTGTGTGTATTGCTAGGAATGTATCTCTTGTATGTCTGCAAGATATGCTAGGCATTATAATTTATCATCATAATCTGGGAAGTCTAGAAAATGTTTTCTTTGAGAGTGTTATGCATGCTGGGTAGAACTATATATGCCATTCATAAACTCTCCAACTTTTGTTGTCTCAAACATAATTTCTTACTGTTATGTAACGCCTGAACTATGCTTATGTTATTTAGATAGAAATATTGCTAGACTTTGGTTTATATAATTTCATTGGACACGAGTCACCAAAAATTTTTGATTATTTTTAGAACTCGGCCTTCAAATGGACCAACAGTTAAGCTTTAAACTGAGACTGGTCACATTCCCCAGTTGTGTCCCCTGTAACCTGTTACAGGTATATTATAATTATGCATATTCATACATATTACGTTGTGCCGAGACTATGGGTGTAACCAATATAAAACAGTAACATTCAACACTTCATTATTGTCTACAAATTAGTTTCCCTTGCTATTTGACAGGGTAATACAACAGAAGAGGATATTACTTTATTATCACCACAGGTTATTATCATCTCACATCAAACAGAACATTACCTTATACGTGTACATGTACATTTGTATAGTAAATATTATGCATATCATTATTTTACATAGGATATGGGTAAAAGGAGTCTTTTTGACTTTAAATAAAAAATTTTGTCTTTAATGGAGAAGTTGCATTAGTACAACTTGCTTACTATTCATTGTTAATTAGTCTTAAATACGTTCATCACTTTAAAATATATTGCTTGCATTTTCTTGGGCTTAACAGTAGATTATTAAGACATGTATTTAACTATGACTGCCGAATGTTCATAAAATTAGTACATTTGTTCTCTGTCACAGTACACGTAAATGTCTGGTATGAAATATATATTGTAGTTCCTAGTCTTTACATTCAATGCTGGAATAAAATGCTTTCAAATCATGCAGGTAGCTTAAGAATTCAGTGTAATTTATTTGTTGTCTTGTGAAACTGAAAATGGTTTAAACTGCTTGAAATGTTTTTTATATTTTCCTGGTAGTTCTTAGCTCTGTTATGTCACCAGATGCATGTGACTTCACACTTTTTAGTCAGGCAATCAATATTATATTGAAAGTATAATATTAAAAATTGGTGGAAAATACTGAAATTTTTCAGGTGACTACCCCATGACTGTTTGCTAAGTTCTTGTCATAGTTTGGGTGGATCCTGTCTATATTTTCACCTTGTAAAATCGGCTGATTTTGTGAAGCTGATCAGTGTTGACATGCATACACTGCCAGCAAATATCTGATTCATCATTAAGTATGATATGACCTGACACACAAAAAAATGTCTGTGCTCTGGTGTTTTCCAAGTCTCTAAATGCATGCATGGTATTTGATTATAAAACATAATGTATTACTGAATAGCTTTCTGCATATATGATAACTTGAATATAAATGCATGCATGCTTGGTGGGTTTGCAAACTATTATTGAAAACTTAATTGTGTTTATATGTAACATAATGGGTATGATAAGTTTAGAAATTTGAATATGAAGTTCTTGTTTTTATGATGAACTTGAATTGCAGCATATTTTTTAAAATAGGTGGTTACTTGTGTATGATAAAAAAGGTTACAATGCTGCTTTTTCTGGTATGTATCCAAGCAGCCTTAAAATGGTTCAGATTTTCTAGTTTTTTTTTCATTAAAACATATTTGTTTTCAAAATTCTTCTAGTAACTTACTAAACTGTACAAAGTTTTAGACTGACTTTTAAAGGGACCTTGTGAAGCGCAATCGAATATTGGCATAAATTTTTGCGCTATATAAATGGACTTGTATTTGTATTTGTAAACACTACAACTAGCAATATGTAGGCAAACCTGTTTGACTGAGAATGAAAGAATGTCAACCAGCAGCATGAATGATGAGTGTGAACTTTTCATGTTTGTGATTTCTCTTCAGTCTAGCTCAGAGTTATGACTTACAACCTTTGTGCATGGTCTGGTATGTAACTCTGAAATCGATGTCCAGAATTCTGGTGCAAACTGGCCCAGAATTCAGGTTAATGTCAGATCTTGGGTTAGATTTGCACTCTACCAATCCTGTAATTTGTCTGGACTGGCTGTTAACCCTTTGCCTCATGATACACATTTCCCCGCATCTGAAGCAGACGACTTTTGAAAACATTATAGTCAATGAAGCCATTGCTTGTAATGAGTACTGGCTTCTTTTGCCACAATGTTTTCCATTCTATCAGAGAGAAGCAACCAAATTTACTTAAATAAATTGATATCTTGTATAGTAGCATTAAATTTGGAAGAGTCTGATATGTGCTTATGAGGCAAAGAGTGAAATCATAAGCATGGAAGTTGTTTTGAATAGATTACATTGTGTGCTGTAGTATTTATATCATTTGATGTTGTGTTTATATTTCTATATTGAATGTACGTTCTTCTTGCCATGCTAACCAGTGTGAGACTGAGGCGTATTTAGTTGATCCTGCTCAACCTGGCAAGGGTGTGAGGATGAGAGCAGGTTCATGGGTAGGTTCTTGTCGTTGTTGTTGCTGGTAATATTTGTTGTTTTCAGTTTACATTCTGTTGACACTAGTTTTTCCATGTTAGTGTTGTGGTGCTTTTACCCAACCCAAAAGGTCTTGTTCACCCCATGCATTCTTTAAAAGAAGTTATGTTTTACCCAAGTTTGGGTTTATTTTCATACATACTGTGACCTGAATGTGATTCTATTTAAATCAAGCCCTTCTTTACAGAATGGATGAATGTCCAATCAGTGGTATTTTTTGTTCCATTTCTAAAGGGTGGGAGAATGATTTCCCAGTTGAAGGAATAACAAAATAGAGTCTTTATATTGCAATATTAGTATACTGTTTTACTTAGGGCTGTGTTTTAATTTTACTGTACATGAGAATAATGAATATGTTAAACTGATGGTTAGAGTAAAATGTTGTCAGTGTCAGTAAGATTCTTGCATCTATTGTCTTATTTTATTTGTTAATTGTGCATATAAATTTTTTGGGAGGGTTGGGATATTTTTCCGTTGTATATTTATATTTTGTAAGTTTGGTACAAAAATGTTGTTTTTTTTTCATTTTATGGAAGACTGGAATTATTTAGAGACTGAAATATTATCATTTATTGGAGCAACAGATAAGCTGCATATTTGCGTATTTACTCAATTAAATTTACAAAATACGCAATTGAAACTATTTTAGATGCGTATCAAAAAGCACTTACAAAAGCAAAATACCCAATTAAAATATTTATGATGCGTATCAAAATCAATTTTCCTGAATACACATGCATATAGTCATTTTCGTCAGTCAGTCATTCCTCATTGTCTCAGACAAACATTGTAGCGATGCGGTTCAAAAACAACCAAATGTGTACAGTTTAGACTTGATAAGTAAGAGCATTAATTCTCGATTAATATAAAAATCATAGACTAACAGGTTTTGGGAAACCCAATTATATTTAGCAAATACCCAATTCAAAATGAAATGATGGAGTTATACCCAATTCACTGAGAAAGCTTATCTGTTGCTCTGATTTATATTTTGTGACATGTACATTATGATCCATGTTGTCTTGTCTTCTATTTTCTAACGATCAGCTGTTCTTATTTTTCTATTATTTGGACCAATAGTTCCGTTTATCACCTTGTTTTTACAGACCTTAGTTCATGATAATTATATACCTGTTCAAACCTATGTATACATATTTGTTTACCCATGTCTCCCATTGTGTTTCAGTCTACCATATATTTTATACAATAAGTCTGTATACTCATTACCTATACACAGTGCTACATGTTGCAAAGTCTCAAATTGCTGATAAAACTAGCTTCATCCCACCCTGTGGAATACTTTGTGTTCTTGGAATACATATTGCATGATACTTTGGTAATAATGCTAAAACCATATTTATAAAAAAACAAATGGAATCATTAATAGACTTATATTAATGGGTGCTGCATGATTAAGTACAGTGACACCTGCTTACAAAGTCCATCTACCAGAGAGTACAAGTTTGGCTTTTATTGGAAGCAGTCCTTATTTATAGAGTTAAAATACCTGTAAATGGTTCAGTTGGAATTACACCTACTGGTATGTTCAGCCAGGTGGATGCTGTTTTCATACGGTCTCTTTTGAAACATGGTCTTTAGCTCTTGTTTTGGCTGTATTTATCACATACTATGGCATTATTGCTTCATTAGATCTAAGTTGGTCTGTATTGATATTTCATAGTGTAATATTGTTAAGTTGTTTTGGTCATTACCTAACAGTTGTTTATCGTCTTCAAAGGTGGTTCAGTTACTTGTGAACAGATAGCCTATCAGTCTTAAGAGACATCAATTTCTAGTTGCCTTGTGATGATGGTGAATATATATTTATAGTTCATCTATGACATTGTTGGCATTCAGTCTGTATTGTTGCTGCTATAAGCCTAGACTGATTTTCTTACAGTATTAAATTTACATTTTAATATAAGTGATTTTGTGGTATTCATTGTGTATCATATGGTATTATGACCAGGGTAACTGTTTATTTATTTTCTTGCTTACTTTTCCTTATTTGTTTGTTGCTTCTGAACATTGTTTCTTTTGTATTAAATGTTGTCTATTATTGTTTCTGTAATTGCATGCTGCCTGGTAAAGTTATCAAGTGTAAAGTTAATGAATAATTTTGTTTTTACAAATAGATATTTTAATCAGTCAGCATTTTAGTCCTTAAAAATACTAAAAATAAATTGCCTATATTTATGCATGCTAAGTAATTATAACCTATGCATTTCTTGTTGTTTTATTATACATTATTTAATGTGCGCTAATAGTTTTTGTTAATTATTTTTATTAATGCTTTATAGATTGAAATATTTTTGTTATGATAATAAATTTTTTGTTGACGAAGGCATTATAATCAGTGAGTCTTTTTGTCTGTGATTAATTAAAATTACTAATTAACATTCAATTCTGGGTGCACTTAATAGAAACTACCTTGTTAATATCCTTATTAAGGAATGGTCACCATCAGATGTCCAAAATATCTCAAAAATATCCAAGTTCTAGATTTGCAGTGCTGATTTTCAAAATGTATTTGATTCCAGGAAAATCTTTGAGTTTCAAGATGAAATAACTGTTTGACAAGCTGTGTGCTGTGTGTGAACATTGTAACAGTATGTTTCTATAATATGAAATTACAGTCCTAATTTAAATGTATAGCTATTCTCTTGTCATATACAGTGCTCCCTCCCATAGTGTCACCTCCAATGACTGATTCCCTCCAAGAAATGACAGTTAAAGGCACACATACACATACACTGTATATATAGTTGATAAATCGCTTGCTGGATGACTTTAAAGTGATTTAATTTGTAAAGGTGACCATTTCTGTAGTAGGGAGATAACTAATGGCTGATATAAAATTAGTGGTTTGAATATGTGGTTTAATTGTTTATCTTCTTATCAGGATCCAGCAAAAGAGGACACCCTATATTTCAATGATGGTACCCGGCGTATTGATTTCATACTTGCCTATGAGCCAGGAACCTCTGCCGACAAAGAGAATAGGGTTGCTAAGAGGGAATATTTTGAAGGTCAGCTCATCAAAGAAGGTTTACAACTTGAAAGAGAATCTGCTGATGTGAGTAAAGTTTTTGTCAACTCATTGCTATGAAAATACTAATTACAATACAGAGATCTTTCTTACAGAGATTTTTCTTTTTTGTTAGAGTCAGGTAAACTGACCCTTTCCAATTGAAAATAAAGACATTTTTTCACAATTCCCAACCTAATAATTCCCAATTTTGGCATCAAACTGTGCATTTTTCCCCAATTGGACCGGGACCGAACCGTTTCCCAAAGTTAAAAAAAACACTGCAGTATGAATGAAAGTGGTCACATTGAGCCTAATGTAAGTATAATGGTATTGATTTCTTTGTACCATTGCTGCCATGAGTTCGAATCCCACTTGGGACCAAATTTTTCATGTGTGGAAGCTGTCAGCAAGCTTGAAGAAGATCCGTGGTTCTACCAGTGTATACTCTCCCCCTGTTATAGCTGGAAAATCCCAAATGACCCTGGCTGTTGTTGCAATGTTATACCCCAGGGGAAATTTCTTTGATTGGTACACTTAAAATATTCTTTCTTAAATTGTTAATGTTATTCATGGCATAGCAAACAATCCTTTTTTTACAGAACATAATTAGTTCTTGATTAAAAAAATGCTATTTTGCAATGGATTCATAATTTCTCAATATTTCATCCTGTACAGTTTGATGGGTTGATATGAGACAGTTTTGTAGAATTATGTTTAAGTTTCCTAAAAACCAGTCTGTGCACTGTTGCAACTGATGTCTGGCTTATTTGTGCTGAAATGAAGGTTATGTTGAATCATTCACAGAAAACATTATATTTGTCCCAAACAGATATTTGGATGGTCAGTCGCCTGCATCGAGAAATAACAACATTGTGTAAAATGCTGTACATTTTGATTTTAGCTTGTATTTCTTAAGTGAAGCGTATGCCTCATCATTTTTGTTCATCCAATTTTGTTTCATAAGAAAGCTACCTGCGCTGTTTGATAGAGAATGATTGCAAAATTTAGTTCACTGAGTTGTTGTATCATTATACAAAATTTAATTTTGTTGTTCATTTCTCCACACTCAACTGCACAAAGCTGTTTTTTTGTGATTTTAATTCTTTGCGCACAACTTCGTATAAGTTGACAATTTATATGGAAATTTTATTTACAGTATATTCGAGTTGAAGTTTGGCTGTTTTTGTCCTCCACTGTGATATTCTGTGAAGTATTTACAATAAATAACTTGCATGTAGTTACCTGCTGATTAATTTTGTATTGACATCATGGTCTTTTCTTACTAACAAATGTTATGGAGTCTGTAGCACAATTCTACATGAACTAAAAGAACATTCTGAAAATTGTTTATTGTTAGTTTTGTATCTTTTTAACTTTTAACAAAAGAATATGAAAGTTAGATTATAATACCTGCAAAGGGGTGATGTAGTGTAGATACACTTATAAAATTCAATGTGTGATAATTTATCTGTATATCATTTGCTTCTCTTAAATTTTGAGTTCTCAGCTTGACTCCATTTGCATAAGAAATACAATAGAATACATAGAATTGGACGTAATTTTAAGAGACCCTCTTGCAGTTTTCTTTTTCATTTTGGGAAAGATAACCTACTTAACCTTTGAAAATGGTCTGTATTTTGGATTGGGAATAGGTCCATTTACCAGTACCTGTAATATGGTAATAAATCCCTGACATGAAATTTGGGCTCATTGTGACAACCAATCTATTTATTCTTGTTCTTTTGGCTTTAATTTTTAGTTTTAGTTTGTTTTTACCTTATATTGTTTAATTTGATTTTATGAATAAACTGTTTATTTTTATTGATTTGTTTCAGCAATCAAAGAGTGGCAAGGTAGCTTTTGTGAAAATACATGCATCATGGGATATTCTTGCAAAGGGGGCTGAACTTGCAAATATGAAGATGCCTTTAGCGGTAAGACAGTCTACATAATTGCCATCATATCATTTATTGTACTCTTCAAATTGGAGGTAACTCTATGTGTCAACTTTTTACTCTTCTAATTGGAGGTATTTTCATGTGCAAACTTATCACTCTTCAAATTGGTGGTAACCTCATGTGTCAGTTTGGCTTAGAATTTTGCACTGTTTTATCTTTAATGATTCTGTAGTTTAGACAGTAGATGCTTGAACTGATCACTAAGTTATTGATGCTGTTTAGTAGGGTAAAATTACACAGTACCATACATAGTGTTGCATTATCTATAAACTTTGATTTTCTGTGTATATCCATCATGAGTAAACCTTGAGTGAATATTACATTTTAAAAGCCATTGTTGATATGTTATGATCTATGATATGTTATGCAAGAAAATTCTGAATTTCATACATGATTGTGACTATGTTTTAAACGTCAAATTTTAGCCGAACGACATGGAGTATGAGCAGAAAAGTTTATTTGATTGTATTCCTACGCCATTTGACCTTGATGAAGACCTTATCAAGGATGATGATAACTATTTCACAGCACCATTTAACAGAAGCAGAATGGAACAGTATGTACTTATATATCTATATCACTATCAGATACAGTTACTAAGATTTTACGTTTATTCAGTTTCTGAGAAATGTTCATTGTAGGGATTAATTCTTCATGCCTGTTGAGTGAAGTTGGTGGATAAATTTGGAAGCCCACAGCTGATATGTAAATAAGTTTGTTTTAAAAGATGCAGGGTCACTTGGCTGGACTTCTGCAGAATGTCAGAAATGTCAGGACAATGTTTATTTGGTAGACTTATTTTGTATCAAATAAAGAATTTGAACACAGGTTTATGATTATCAATTTTCAGCAGACTTGATTTTTTTTATTTATGTAGATTTTTTGTCTGTTCACATTATCATTTTCCTGTGCTTTTTTCCCACATTTATAAGTTAGTCTTCACTGCTAATTTTAGAATTATCTGATTAGGCCATTCTTTTAAAAAGATGTTGGTTTGTGGTTATGAGACCCAAACATCCAACATTTTTCAGCAGGTTGGCATTTTTTTAGTGTCTGTGTATGCTTTTACTGAAAACAAAAAACTTGAATAAAGAACGAAAACGATTTTTTTTATCAAATTAGCTAAAAAAATTTGGGTCAGGGATTTTTGAATGAGTCAGTCATGTAACTGCCAACCAAAGATTTTTTAAAGATGGCCTGATTGATATACTGTGAACATTTTTGGTTCTTTAAACCTTATTTTCATTAAATCCTGGTCAACAAAATGTCTTACCAAATTATTTCTACCTGCAAAAAGGCAAGTATAGTGTAAGATTACTTTCCATTGTTATTTCTGATCAGTTTGTTTGTAGTTGATCAATTTTACTGATAATTTGATTCCGAGTAAGATAACTACAAGTCTATTCAGAATGGTCCAGAAAGGTAATTACTGTTAATGATTTTAAATTGTCTTAAGGTTCTTTGGATAATGTATAACTTTAATGTCAAAAGACTAGTTACATTCTACTGTGCCATCAAGGCAGTTACTAAGAAAATTGAGAAATTTGATAAATCAGCTGATTTTGAGAAATGTCATCTGATCAGACCTTCAGATATAGGTACCTTACCAAGTCATTCAAACATGCATATATTATATATGGGACTTACACTTGACTTACTAGATATTGTGTTGTACTTGTCATTGTTGATTTTCTCTTTTTACTGTGCTGTTTTCATACCATGTATAATTTGATACAGCATATAAACAAATGATATAATTGTATATTGAGCAGTATGGTGTATGGTATTATTTCAACATAATATTACAAAATATTTACTATGCCACTTGCTTTAAATTTGATTTTCCAGTCTCTAAAGCATTCAGTATTCAAGTGACAGAGTTAGTATTGTAAATACTTGTTACTATAAATAGACCTTAAATGACGAATCTTGTTAAGAAAAAGGATCTCACGTATTGTAAAGGTTCCAAACAATATGATTAATATTGCATTATATTCACATTATATTTTCTTTTCTTCCACCATTTGTGTTTTGTTACCTGCACTGTGATTGGCTGATACAGTGGGCAGTAAGACACTTTTCTATTGGACTGTTTTTTGCATCTCATTATATATCCAGTATTGTGATTTTTAAAACATTCTGCATTTTAGATGAATGCTAGCCTGCTGCATGGATATGTCTTTGACTCAATTTATTCTTGATAAAGTGGAAATGATGCTCGTAAATTAGTATAAGATATTTACTGTTGTGTTAACCCTCATGCCTCATAAGCATTCTTTGGACTCTTCAAAATTCAAAACAAATTTACAAAATATCAATGTATTTAAGAAAATTGGGTTATTTCTCTATGACAGAGTATAAAACATTGCGGTAAAAAAAGCCATTACTCATTAAAGCAATGACTTCTTTGTCACAAAATGACAATGTTTTCAAAAGTCGTCTGCTACAGATGCGGGGAAGTGTGGTATTACGAGGCAAAGGGTTAGTGTTGAATATGATAATTAATATATGATACATTTACTTAGTACAAAAAATAAATACCTAGTTTTTGTTAACTTCCCCCCAAAAATCTAGGGTTGATAGGTCGGCAAAACTTTTTTCTGGTGATTTGTTTTATTTCGGAGCTATAGTAAATAAAATGAATATACTAACTAAATAAGATTGCTTGAGATGGAAAAAAGTCTTGGGTCACAGAAAAAATAGGGTCAGTTAGGTTTGTGGAACCAGGAACTTATTGTACGCCCCATATGAAAATCTGTGATCTGAGTAGTGTTCTGGTAACCTTGCTTACGTCTTCTAAAGATATCATCGTCTAGTTGATCTATCATCTTCTAGTTGTTCTGTCATTATAAGCATTGATTGTTCTTCGGAACTGGTTCTTTGCGCAACCAATAGTTAAAATAGTGTAGTACACTTCTATGTAAATGAGCTTATAGTAGGTTCAGTAAACTTTACTCTGCTTAAGAGAGGAGTACTCATCAATGTCTAGATTATCCTTCAAGAAGAAGGTTGAGCTTATTACTGTGAAGTTCAGCGATTAAGACCATCAAGCAGACTGACAGAGAGTGGTCTCATTAACAAGTCTGTCTTAATATCAAGACCAGACATATCTTTAAGCTACATTACAATAAAATATACAGAACTTTACTGTAGTATTTAATTAAGCTAACAGCACTGTTTCTTTAATTTTATGTCATAATTTTATTTTTCATGATTCTTTTGCTTAGATAGTTGTTGATTTTTTACTATGAACTTTTTGTTTCAGATTCTTAACTTGCTCTGACGGCTCTGAAAGGTCTTAAAGCACTATTTCCTGTTCCCTGTCAATGTCCATGACCACATTTTTATACCTCAGTTATAAACATATTCCTGATAATATCAGCCTTATTTTATTCCTTTATGTGTACAAAAGATGGAATGACAATCATAAACTGTCTGGACAAGTTCTGTCTATGTTAACAAATCAATCTATTATCATGAAAATAAACTTCCTTGGTTTGTTTCTTTGACATCTCTTTCCTAAGGTGGCAGTTTTTAAACTTAAAGATCCATTTGATGGTACATATTCCAGATATTTACCTTGATTTTAACAGCTGACTACAGATCCACATGACAGTCAATAGTATGAATCATTTTATTTACAAACAAGGGTAGCAAAATTTCTAAATTTAACCCTGCCATCTTTGTTAAGATGTGTTATGAAACGAGCCATTGGATTTGAGTACAAAGTCATCCCTACTACATGGCTATTAATGCAAGGATTATTTGTTTTACACACACATCTCACATCATTGAATTTAATTATTTTATGTATACACAATTTATCAGGCCTTTATTAAAATACTCTGCAACTGATGACCCAGGCTGCATAAAGATTGGACGGTTTTTAGAAAATATATTTTGAGGAGGGATTAAAAAGCTGTGTAGAATCCTTAATAAATCCTTTAATAATGATATGTTAATTGAAATTAATTATTTAAGTAGACTCAATATCAAATACATAGGGAAAATAGTGTCTAAAAAATTGATCATGTAGAGTCAAAAAATTGTGTGTAAATTTTACCATTTATGAACAGCTTGTTCTGGATTATGACATATACTTGTTTTATCTGTTGCTATAATGATTAACGGTGGATTTTTCATCATCTTATCAGCATTTACCATTAGTCAGCATATTGATGCATCGTGCTGCATGTGAAGCACTAAGTTTGTGTGTTGTGGTACGCTGCATGAACTGGTCTTTATTTACTGATTGTCTGATGGATATCAAGAAGTAATTTCTTACAGTATTCAGTTTACCTTAATCGTCTTGGGTATTATTAGGCCAACAGAAATTAATTCCTAGTTTCCACTAACATTAGCAGAACTTTTTTTCAATTATATTTCTGTGAGTTCAGATACAAAGTTCATATGAAAATAGAAATATGGACAGGATTAAAATTGACCTATACTGAAAAAATGTCCAGTATGGCAGGATTAAATCGGAGCTGTTTGTATAATTCAGAAAATTTCATATTTAGTACATGAAATTTATCTGATATTGGTATGTTTATATACTGTTCTATTGTAGGTTTTTAATCCTGTTTTATATCAATTTTAGACTTAATACCTTATTGCTGATATGTTGTTTTCTGTTTTTATTATTTGCTTGTTGTTATTTTAATATTTTTATTTTTGAATTATCCCTAATAAATGCTCTATGGCATCACATTTTACATTTTTCAATTTATTATCTTATTGATAAAAGATTTTTTGGACACAGTGTATGTATTTTTAAGGACTGTTATAGCATTTATGATTTTTGGTAATTTTTAATTTTTTTTTCTAAAAAAGGTGTGGCATTAATTAAAGATGGGGCATTTATTAGGGTTTGTTTTTGGTATGTCTTGTTTGTTAAGTTTATTTTTATGCTTTGTTTGAAATTATACAACAGGTTCTTTGAGGCGTCTGGACATAATTGGTAACACATGACTCAATAAAGCTTCATTTTATTTTCCTATAGTTGAGTTTCACCTTTAATGGTCAATATTGTACTAACAATTCCTTCACTGTTCTTGTTACTATTAGTTAAATCAACTATTTCTGTTGGGCATTCTTGTCTTGTTTACATTTAGTAGTTTTACCATTATATGACTCCTTAACAGAATTACTTTGACAATATTTAGAGTGTATATGACCACCTGGGAATAGAGGCCACAGTGTGAACAACAGTCACTTTATAGTTCATGCTTTTCAACAAACCAAAGACACCACAATGAGGCATATAAGCATATTTTTTTCTCTGTTTAATGGCCATTGTTCTCAGGTTTGTCTGTGTATACAGTGCAACCTCTCCAAGCAACACCATTTTGGAGAAGCAAAATTATATTGTTGCTGTTGTTGAGAGGTTGTTGCTCTAGAGAGGTTAAATTAATAGTTCATACAGTGGAAAAAATCATGCTGTTGTTGAAAGAAGGTTGTTGCTCAGGAGAGGGCTGCTCTGCATCATATCGGTAAAACCTGATTTTTCTTCAAATTGATTTGTGTGTAGGCACCATGTTGAAAGTTATAAGAATATATTGTCAAAGATGTTCTGTGAATGTCTAAGCTATTTACACTGTATATACTGTATCATTGTATAAACTGTGTGAACCAGAGTTTCCCCCTTTCTTTCCACAGGAAGGTACTGTTGTTATCTGTGTTTAAATTCTATGGTATATATTAACATTTTTATATTTTTTTTTTATTTTGTCATTGGAAGGTCTACTGATAATTGTGTGATAGGAAATATTGATGATAATCATTCTGCAGTGTTCAAAGTTGCATCTGAAGATGTCTGTTGGTCTCTGACTTACTTTATAATGGTTTAATATTACCCATATTTTCAGATTATTGGAAGCCGAGAATTCAAGTATATGGTACTTAAACAGCTTCTTTTGTATTCCCTTTGTCACAATTATGCAAGAGCACAGCAAGATTCACTAGTGGTTACATTCTGAACCTTCCATGGTCTGGTGCAAAATTATGGTTCCTCCAGTTTTTGTGAAGGAGTTACTATAATTTTGTATCAAACCATTGTCATTGTTGAATTATATTTTAAAGCTTTATTTGTGGGTAGTTGAGAATTTATTCAGTCATATGTAGTGATGATGTTTGATAACTATTAGAAAGAATACATGTTTTAATATAGAAATTGTGTCAATAACTCAGAAAAGTTATAGTTGTAAAGTTGTAAAATATGTGGTAGTCTGAATGTACTGAGGTACAATATAAGAATCCTACTTGTAGCTGGACCCTCAAACATCCTGTCAAACATTTGAACAATTTTTCAAACTTTCTTTTTCTCCATCCTTGAATTGAGTATGTATTAGTGTGTACCATTGTTTCTGTAAACTTTACTCATTTCCTCTATGTATTATGTATTTATAGACCAATAGATGAGAATACTTTGACATTTATTTTATAATTAAGAAATTTATGTAAACTATTTTATAGAATCAATCCTTCTCTCTATTCTTAACTCCTTAAATATATCACTGTCTAAAAGCAAGCAGATTCCAACACTCTGGCAATGATAAGGAATGCATTAAAGCATTTTGCACAGATTTGATTGGCTACCGTCCCATTCCTTCTCTGTAACTAACAGTCATAGTTTGACGTGAAACTAACATGCCTTCATGTATTTGGTACGATATCGTAGTACTTCCATATTTTGTATAAAACATGTATTATTTGTATGATACTGTCCAGGCTTGATGAAGATTTAATTACTTTGTGTCAATGAAGGTTTTAATTGGTATGATAATTGACATATTGGATCCAATATATGTCACAATTTTAATAGCAAATTCATTCTGAAATACTCTTAGTCAGTACAGTGTACCACTGTTATGAAATACACATTCACAACAGACTGTTTTTTTATTGTCATTGTATTGTTCCTGTTTTCTGTCACTAGTATTATTAATATCATTAGATTTGTATGTTTGATTGAACAGAATCTTCACTATAAAAGGTTTATTGAAATTTTCACTATCTGTTGTTGGACAAAGTATTTATATATTTGTATTTGCATTGGTACTGGTATATTTTTAAGTGTGTTGCATGATATGTATTGTAACTAGTATGTATTTATTATAATGTATTTTTTATTACATATATAAGGGTATGGTCGCTATAAAAACTTGTTTATATAATCTGGACAATGCTTTTGTTTCTTAGTTATTTTGAAATATTTCATTACTGCTGATGATTAAAAGCATTTGGTTTTATATATTGTATTATTAGCTGAAACTGTTTATCCTTCATCTTATCTCCAATTTTAAATGTGCTTTTCTTCTATTCATAGAACTTGAAAAAGCTTTTTTCTGTAAAATATCTGTTTAATAAACTATGAATGAGTTACACTAGAATGTTACTTTATTGTATAGCTTTGTGCTGATTATGATATCAATAATTTCTGCTGTTGTATTTCTTAAAGAATGGATGCCTCTATTCAATCTTAGCAATTTCATTATTTCTGTACGAATACTAGAACATCATTGTATTCCACCTGCATATTTCAAACCCTACGTATAAAACACCTCGGTATTGGTATGTCTTACATGATAACATCCCTTTAATGACACAAAGTTGTAATATAGCATTATGTAAAGAAGATCTTGTTACAGTGAATGCATGTTATTCATTAAATATTGGAAGTATTTTTATTTGTACTTACATTGTGTTACTTGTATTTTATCTAGGTTTGTTATCAAAGACAAGGAAACATTCTTCAGTAATGCTCAGAGAAGTAGAATTGTGTACAGCATCTTGTCAAGAGCTTTTTATGAAGATCCAGACCCCAGTAATCCCAATAAAAGAAGATTTGGTGAGTTACTTGGATATGTTTACAGAACTTCGAAGTGCATCGTCATGTTTTTCTGTTATAGTCATAAGCAATGATTTGGTTAGACAATATTCCTTCAAAGAGTCAAAATAATTGAAAAACAGTGAATGAAATCCTTCTAAATTAAATGTTGTGTGTAACCTGGAACAATTCCCTAACAAATGATTTGTTGGTAATCTACTGTCCTTTTATTGTTTACAAAATGCTGTGTTTTATGTGTTTACAAATATGCTTAAATTATTGTTTAGCTTGCTATAACAATAAGAAACTTTACCATCCAACATCTCAGCATCTTGTTTCTACTTTGTTATGATTTTAATGTATCCCTTTACTCAAACAATTAAAAATATCAACACTACACTTAGAATATTTGATTATCATGATATTGCACAGTTGCAAGACTAGGTGCATTATTCTGAAAGCTATATATTTGGAGTTATGCCCCTTTTTAACTAAGAATTTTGGTCAAAATTAAACCTTATTATGTTTAAACTTGAATTCTCAAATGTGGCCTTCATTGCCGACATGTAAAGCAGACAAGCATTGGTGCTGCTCTGTGGAGCTCTGGTTTAAATTGAAAAATGAGAGATTTTCACATTTAAAGGGTATATGAGTATTTTAATATGTTTCGTTCTTAGTACGATTTCTGACCTTACATGTTATACAGTAATATACAATGATGTGTTCTGAATATCTTCAGGTATCAAGAAGTTGCTGGCTAATGGTTCATACAGCGCTGCCTATCCATTACATGATGTAAGTGTCACACAGTGAAACCTCTTCAATCAGCACTTGTCTGAACAAGGGAAAAAAGCTCTTGATAAGAAGGGTTCAGATGAGGGGAAAACCTTTTATTGAAAGGGTTTATGGATTAGAATGTTTTTTTTTTTTTAGACTCATTAAAAATGTATTTTACTGCAGATAAAATGAAATAATTGTTAATGACTAATTTGTCTGGATTTAAGTTATATGATATATTTATGACTATATTAATTGGAGAGGTTCATGTGTGTATGCAAAGTAGTTAATGTTATTTGTCCACTAATGGCATTTTAATACTCATTAAAGGCTTAGTAGGTTATGTCTGAAGTTATTTGAATACAATATAGCCCCTAAAACTAAAGTTATTTACTTTCTTGTTATTCTCAATATCAGACAAAAGCATTGGTCTGGCCAGGTACATGTATTCTCTTTTCTGAATTGTATATCCTATAACCGAGGGCTGCCATGGTCTCCGCGAAAGTTGGAAAAGTTGCCAAATGACCCTGGCTGCTGTTACAACATTAGACCTCAGTGAAAAATAATCCTGTATTTTGTCAGCAAGAAATTCTGTTTGTCATATGAATCAAGTATTTCATTTTTATGAATCATTTATTTATATGTTGTTGCATTATTTTGTAGGGAAAATACCTGAGTGAACATTCGATCTTATCACGAGGGAAGATGAATGACAGACATGTAAGTTGTGTTTGTCTTACTGCTACTGAAAAAAATAGGCTGCGACCGTGGTCCAGTGGTTAGTGCACTGGACTTGTAACCCGATGATCCAGGCTTAAACCCCATTTGCAGCAGGTCACCCTTGCATGAAAATGTGACAAAAGTGTCGATTTTCTGAAGTTGCCGGCTCCTTATGGAAAGATAATTTTGTATACAGTCCTGGAAAACAGATTTGGTGAACCAGTCACCGTATATAACTGAAAAAATTGTTGAAAAAACGGTGTTAAACCCAGTGAAAATAAAAACTGAACAAATACTGACTGTTTATTCAGATCTATATATTAATTTTAGTCTGTTGAAGCTCTTGTCAATCTCTGTGATGCTGTCTCCTTTGCTTCCATAAACATTTGACTGAGGTACACATCTCAATAATGATTCATTTCGTTTACAGAAAGTATAGTATCCATAAATATAAAGCTGAGTATTGAGAATTTAATGTTTGTTAAATAATATCAGTTAATTTGTATCTACTTATGTTTATTCATTTACAGATTTTTTCATTGAAAAATTAATTTAACTAACACATTGTATGTTTTTTAGTTGTTGTATGAAGTGTGGGCAAAGCCAAGGAATTGGTTCAAGTATCAGCCACTGGATAAAATCAGGTAAAATGTCATGATTGTTTAACAACCATTTAGTGATTTTCTGAAGTGTAAAGCTATTTTAAAATATCATAAGACACTCATTGATTGATCTTAAGTAGGTAAAGGAATATTTGATTTGCTGATATCTGTGGAGTTACAGCTACTTTGTTTGATATTCTATTTCACATATTATTGTAAAAGTGAAAAGAGCAAAAGACAAAATATCACATACAAAAAACTTAGACTAAACAAATCCTTGAAATTTAAAACATGACCCAATCTTGTACAAAAGTGCACATATACCAGTACAGTGCAACCCCTCCAGAGCAGCCCTCTTGAGCAACAACCTCCCTTCAACAACAGCATGATTTTTCCCTTTGTACGAATTAACTATTAATTAAACCTGTCTAGAGCAACAATCTCTCAACAACAACATAATTTTGCTTGTCCCAAAGGCAGTTGCTTTGGAGAAGTTTCACTGTATATGTTTACACAAGACTATTTTTGCACTTATTTTGCCTGGCCTGTTTAACCTGTATCATTGTATCATCATATGATGACTTTGTTATGACAACAAATATTTAGGTCTAGCCAAAATTAGGTTGTATACTGTAACATATACAGTTACTGTAGACTAGAATAAAGCTAACTCTTACCTGTGTTAAAACTGGGGGAAATAAACTGTGACTAAATTTGTGATTGTATGATAATGTTTCAGATACAATGTAATTCCTGATCACTGTTTCTTTCTGTGATTTCCAGACATTATTTTGGTGAAAAAATTGGCATATACTTCACATGGCTTGGTTTCTATACATACATGCTGGTTCCAGCTTCCATTGTTGGTTTGGTTGCATTTATTTATGGTCTGGCCACTATGTATGATGATGTTCTGTCGTAAGTATGCATTAGAATGCTTCAGTTTTTTGTAGGGCATCTCTGATTGGCTTTTTTTCATCACATGACCCTTGATTATGAATTCTGATTGGTTTAAAAATGTAATAATGTAATATTGGCATTTTTTAATCACATGACCTTTGATCCTGAATTCTGATTGGTAAAAATAATACAATAATAGGGTATTGGCTGTGGTAGATGACTTGTGAATAATGATTAGACAGGCTTAATCTTTGATTATATACTATAGGATTAGCAGTTCCTTGTTTTGAAGTTAGTTCATCTAAATTTCTTCATATTGGGGTCTGCAAATGAATTACTTGTAATTACTTTTTACTTGGGCCCTTTATTGTGTGCTGTGCAATTATGTTTTCCATGTGAATGTATATGTGTTTTACAATGCTGAAAACTTAAGCTTTAATGGTAACAGAACAGAGAAAATATTTAAAGAAATTTGTTGACTAGCTGACATTATAAACTGACTCAGTTTTGATAACCACTACCCTTTATGTCTTGTTTGTAAAAATGAATTGATTCTTATGGAAAATTGATATTTTAGAAATGAGATTTGTGATACCGAGAAAGCTGGTAATTTGACTATGTGTCCTCTGTGTGATGGTCGTTGTACGTACTGGAGATTAGTGGAAAGCTGTTCGTATTCTCGAGGAACCTACTTGTTTGATAATCCAGCTACTGTTGCCTTTGCTTGCTTCATGGCATTGTGGGGTGAGTGATTTTTTGTGGTTTTTTTTATAGCCTACGTTAAGGTTATGTTTCATGGTGAGTCACCATGTTCTTTTTTCGCCTGAATTTTGAGTTATTTACAAAGTATGTTTCATGCCTTAAATTTCATGAAGATGATAATGTCTAAGTAGTGCAGTTTCCATCATTAATTGGATATACGTCATTATGTGTCATTGATGTTAGTCCATTAACAAGATTGTTCCTGTAATGTTGCTATAGTTACCTTGTTATTGCATTGGTGTTATTGTAATGGTGTTTCTGTTAGGTTGTTTTTGTTATGGTGTTCTTTTTATGTTGTTATTGTTGTTGTAATGTTATTCCATGTTGCTATTGTTATGGTGTTAACATTATGGTGTCATTTATATTTACAGCTTCGTTCTTCCATGATTTCTGGAAGAGAAAACAGAATGAGATGGAGTATGATTGGGATACTGCAGATTTTGAACAAGAGGAGGTAACTCTTAAAGCATTATTTCACAAAATATTTCTTATTATCTTCCTTACATCAGATAACACTCAAATATAGCCTACTGCCCTGAGATTGTTCTTGTATCTTCCGCTGCGTTAATGTTGTTCTGTATTTCTTATCTATTGCTTTTGCTCTGGTCACTGAATGCTTGTGACTTGTAAGACATTTTCCTATGGACCATTTCCTTCACTACATACACAAAACAACCTCTTTATCTCGAGGAGTCATTTTGACAGACTAACTGCTATTTTGAATACTTTAATATTTTCTATTTGTTGTGATTTTCAGGAGACAGTTAGACCTGAATATGACAACACAGTGAGAAGGAAGAGAGAGAATCCAATCAACAGAGTCAGTATACGTGTTAAATTGTGTATTTAATATTATTATATAGTCACTGTCTGAGGGACCTCCTTTGTCGATTGGTTTTGGTCTCTAAATTATAAGCACTAGCGCCTCACTGCTGTGAGTTCAAATTCCACTGAGGACAAAATTTCACATATGAGGGAGCTGACCAGCTAGCTTACAGATAGTGGTTCTACCCAGGTGTACACCAGGGATCTTTCTCCACCATTAAAGCTGGAAAAGTCTTCAAATGACCATTGCTGTTCACTGTCTGGTTCTTAATATGATGAGTGATGGTAAATTTTATAGAAGTTGCAACATGAATGCTGATTATTCAATACAACTTTTTTCATCAGAGGTTAATGATGCTAAAGCTAAGATTCAGAGTTTTTCCTAAGCTTGTTGAGTAGGTAAGGTTTATTTTTTGTGTCTGATTAAGATAAACATTTTTTCATACATCAGAATTTCAGTATACATACATTGCAACCTCTAGAGTGGCCCTCTCTTGAGCAAAAACCTCCCTTCAACAACATGATTTTTCCCCCTGTATGATTTAACTATTACTTTAACCTCTCTAGAACAACAACCTCTCAACAACAACATAATCTTGTTTCTCTCAAAGGGCATTGTTTTGGAGAGGTTGCACTGTATATGCTTTGGACTTGTTTTATGTTTCTTGTTTTATATTTATAGAAACTGGAACCATATGTACCAGTTTGGAGTAAATGTTGCCGATACTGTACCACTGTGTCAATTCTTCTCTTCTTCGTAAGTATTCGTCTAAATTATTTGCTTACAAGAACTCTGTCTGATAGTTTCCCTTAGTCCATTGTCTACAATGATATCATGTACTACTATAAACGTTAAATAGGTTCTTTTTTTGACCAGTACATATTTGTCCATGGCTCAATATAATTTTTAATAGTCTATTATTCTTTATCAATTATGAGCCTGAAATTATTCCCCTACACGAAAACCTGTACACTTCTATTGTATTGTTCATCATTTTTATCCATGTTTCGTATGATACATTGTAATTAGCATGAAAATTTTTTTACAAAATTGATAAACAATATTTAGGTTTTTTCTGCAGTTGTACACTGATGGGCAATTTTCCTGGATTCTGTTCAAGTATTAATATTGTTCTCTGCATGTAACTACCAACTTCTCCTGGGCATTTAGAACTGTGATGAACAACAAGTGGCCATAGACTCAATGTCTTTAACCAAATCATCACAGACAATGTGTGCCATGTCTGAGGATAATATACCTAAGTCACATGTGTAGAGATTTACTGGTTTTGTTTTTTGACTGTAGACAAAATTATTTCTTGTTTACAGATGGCCATTGTGTTGATTGCCGTGATAGGTGTGATCATCTATCGTATCGCTATAGCAGCAGTTCTCTCAGCGTCGGACATGGATATCGTGAAAGGACGAGCTGGTCTTGTTGCTTCTGCTACAGCTGCTTGTATCAACTTGATCATCATCGTTATCCTTAACTTTGTAAGTAATTTCTTCTAATAGAGCTACACATAATTTTTTCTTAATGAAGAAATACAATGGACACTCTGGTTCTATTTCCAGCTAAATTTACGTTCTTCAGAAAATTAGTCATAACAAGCAATCTGTTTAGAGTTGTCTTTCCAAGTTTATAAAAGTAATGTCCCTTGAAAAATGGGTCTGTACTATTCAGCAGAATGTGTTCAAATTTGAAATGTTTGAAAATGAAAGATTCTGTGGATTGGTTTTTGTATGTGTATGATTTATAATTGTTTTGGTAAATCTGTGTATCATTATAATTAGTCATGTTTTATGTTGGTCGTTTCAGATTTACCAGAGAATTGCTATTGCTTTAACAGAGCTTGGTAAGTAAATAGAGGTTCTAAGAATTTTGATAATCAATATTAACTCGATTGATTTCAACAGTTTAATGTATAATACTTATTGTACAGCTTGGATTAGTTGCAAAATGATTTAGATATATAAAAAGAATACATTACAAGTACTTTAAGTTATTGCAAAATATAAAACTGTATTAATGACCTACTAAAGTGGTTCAGCCATCAAGAATTCTTGTAAAACTGGTAAATTCTCAATAGAAATGACATTATTAAATATTTTGTGCAGAACAATTAGCATCATAACTTACTTTAGGTCCTGTGCGAGTTGGTAGAATTTGATAGATTATTCTTCAAAATCCTGACTTATGATGCTTGATTTATTTATCTTGAATTTTGATTACTGACCTTGGGCCCATGAATTTAACCCTGGATGTAGCACATGGTCCCTGTGACGTATTAGTTAATGACATAGTGTTTTAGACCATTTGTCCCCTACAGCTGGTTTGTCATATTGGGAAGTTCACAGTTACAGTTCAACAACAAAGCTAGTACTGATTCAAAATCAAAGATAACTGAGTAGTGGAACTGCCTGCCTTAATGTGAATGAGGTACCATTGAAATCAGGCGTAAACATGGAAAAGTTATAATCTTTACACAACTTTTATTCAGAGCAACATCGTACAGAGTCTGAATGGGAAGATGCTTTCACCTTCAAGATGTTCTTGTTTCAATTTGTCAACTTTTACGCATCTATCATCTACATCGCTTTCTTGAAGGGAAGGTCAGTATACTGTTGTATAATAGACTGCTTGTGCAGTTTATCTCTGTTGAAGTATTTAACATCATTATTACCGTTCAAGTTAATGAAATTAAATCTTACACTGAAATCCAATTTTTGTGTTTTTCATGGTGAAGTGCATCCCATTTTAGTTTGTAGCAATGAGCCCGCTTTTATCATATTTCATCAAAATGCCTACATTTATTGCCCTGTATTATTTACAGAACAAACTTGTGAAACCACTGAAGTTCTGCAAGTTTGACTCAGTTAAGCTCATCTTTAAATTGATATTAGAGGTTATTGTTAGGGATGTTTCTTTATCAAATTTTGACTGAAGACTTCACATTTTTACTTGTGTCTCTAACATCTGTTTTTGGCATCCAGAAGTAGTTTTTTTGCATATCAAATTATGTAGAAATATGTTACAGTCAAACATGTGTTTGCAGCCATCTCCAAATAAGGACCACCATGTGAATAAAGGCCATTCTTTAAAAACCGTCACTCATTATTTAGAACAAACTGACCTTCAAATAAAGCCTTTCTGTCAATTAAGGCCACATTTTGTCTTTCCCAAGGGTGGCTTTTGTTCTCAGGTTTGACTGTAGTATAAGTACTGGTAGATGACTGGTTAATCAGATTTGTCTATATAATGTATTTGATAGATTATTGTTCCATGTTTTAGGTTTGCTGGACGACCTGGAGATTATGATCGTAATCTGTTTGGATTCAGACAGGAAGAGGTAGGAAAATTACACAATAGTTCAGTAAATACATGTGCAGTAAAAACCATGTTAAGGACACCTTACAATTACAGGCACCCAGGTATAAGAATACTTCTTACCAGAACCGCAACTGTCCGTAATAGAGGAGTTTTGCTATATATGTACATATTATTGTTTATGATTATTATTGTCTGTGACCATATCCAGGTACACATGTGATCTTTAATAAGATTATATATGTATTTGAAGAAACCGAAGCATCTTAAACCAACTATGTCCAACTGGTCAACTTCGAACAAAGTACTGTATTGTTATATTACAGTGTGATCCTGCTGGATGTCTGATTGAGTTGTGTATACAACTTGGTATCATCATGGTGGGTAAACAAACATTTGCAAACTTCAAGGAAATCATTTTACCGTAAGATGTTTTGCTGTTTCCTTTTTGTTAGCTCACCAGAACCGAATGTTCAGGGTGAGCTGTTAAGATGGGTAGGTGGATGCTCCAGCATCCGTCGTACGTCGTCTGGCGTTGACAATGGTCTTCTCCTCAGAAACTACCAGTCGGATTTACTTCAAATTTGCTGTGTAGAAGCCTTTTGACGTTCTGACTGCAATTTGCTCATATTAAACCAGAATATAATAAAAATAGAAAAACCTTTAATCATCTTCTCATGAACCAATGGATAGATCATCACTAAACTTGGTCTGTAGCCTCCTTGGATAGACTTTTATCAGATTTGCTCAAATGAAAATGGTCGGCCCATTTTAGGGGCCACTAAAGCTAAAAATAGAAATACCTTAAAATGACTTTTTCTCATGATTCTATGGATGGATTATTACCAAACTTGGTTTTTAGCATCTTTAGATACTATTCTATCAGATTTGCTGAAATAAAAATGGTTGGCCCCTATTAGGGGCCGCTAGAGCTAAAAATAGAAATACCTTTAAATGTCTTCTTCTCATGAATCAGTGGATGAATCATTACCAAACTTGGTTTGTAACATCCTTAGATGGTCTTCTCTCAAGTTTGCTCAAATAAATATGGTTGGCCCCTTTTAGGTGCCGCTAGAGCTAGAAATAGAAATACCTTAAAATGACTCCTTTTCATGAACCAATGGTTGGATCATCACCAAATTTGGTCTGTGGCATCCTTCAGTCATCTCAAATATTCCTTTGTAGTATCCTTTGATGGTCCTTTGTCGAGTTTATTATTATTCCCATTTATTTGCCCACAAGTGTACCTTTAATACCTTTTTATTAACAAGTTAATTAACACCTATTCTGGTTATATGTCTTCCATTGTTAGAATTTGTCCCATATTCTTATACTCTAAAACATTTTACTTCTTCTTTGCAAGTTAAAGAAATTTTTACGTTGACAATTGCCAAGTTCTAAAATCCTTTGAACAATTATCTGCTGAATATTATCTGAATTTCAAGGGATTTATTCAGCACTGATTCCCCGAATTTTCTTCTCACAACTTTTTCAGAACTACGTGAAATAATTCAAATTAACTGAAATTTAACATTATTCAACAAAACAGTAGGACTTACTAGGCCTCTGTCAAACATGTTGGTTTATGGTGTATTGTGTTACAGGAAATTGATGGTTTGGTTCAAGTCTCGTGACATAAGTAAGGATAAAGAATCCAAAGTATATTCACATTGGGAGAGAGACTATAACCTGGCTGATCAACCTAAGCTCGGATTGTTTGATGAATATTTGGAGATGGGTAAGTTGACTGTGTACTCAGTATAGCCTCATTTGTACAATGTCTGTGTAATGAGTAACAAATGTGAAAATTAAAAATTGGCCATGAATTAGACATGTTTATGTTCCTTCTGTATGTTTCTCTTGTTAAGCCTGGTGATTGTAAGTTTTAATTTTCAAACATTCAGATTATTTAACAAGTTCAGTTCATCATGAAAATGTAACATTACAGTAATACAGTATAAGTTTATCATGTGTTCTGTAACATTATGGTAATACAGTATAAGTTTATCATGTGTTCTGTAACATTACGGTAATACAGTATAAGTTTATCATGTGTTCTGTAACATTACAGTGATACACTATGATTTTATCTTGACAAATGTAACATCACAGTGATACATGTGGGTTTAATACAGTGTGGGTTTATCATGTATTTTGTAACACTACAGTGATACATGTGGGTTTAATACAGTGTGGTTTTAGCATGTATTTTGTAACATTACAGTGATACAAGTGGGTTTAATACAGTGTGGGTTTAGCATGTATTTTGTAACATTACAGCAATGCCAGTGATTTTTTTGCAATATTTGGAAAGGGTCTGCATGTGATCTAATGAGGAAAAAATGTGCGGTGTGATGCCAAAATCGGGAATAGGTCACGATGAAAAAAGTTATTTGAAAGGTCCGTTTCTGATGAATTTTATAACATTACAATAGTACAGTATAGATTTATATTGAAATCTGTTACATTTCAGTGATTCAGTATGGGTTTGTGACTATTTTTGTGGCTGCCTTCCCACTGGCTCCGTTATGTGCTCTCATCAATAACATCATTGAGATCAGACTGGATGCTTACAAGTTTGTTACACAGTGGAAGAGACCATTGGCTCTCAGAGCTCAAGATATTGGTAAATATTTCACTGACATTTTTCTAAATTCTGTAACAAAAATGTTATAAATGAAACTTCTACTTCCTTGTTTTAGCTGTATGTAAGGAATTTCTTATGTTTACTATAGCTTAGATGTTTATTTACTTTCTACCGTTTACTCCTCTGTTGGTTTTATGGTACACTTTTAATTGTTTTTTTGACAAAACATTCAAGATCATATGAAGTGCATATATTAAATACATTTGTTATTGTATGTTGAACATTTCTACTGCTTGCCCCCAGTTTCACAAACTCCAAAATTAAGATTATGATACTTCATATTTTCCTATTATTCTATGAGAGCATGATACAAAGTCTCATTGTTAATAGTGATGTTTTGTCAAAAATCTAGTCCACTTTATAACTTGTTCAGATTTATTTTAGTTTTGTAACTAAAAAAATAAGATCTTGAAAATTGTGTTTGCGGTCAGTTAGTTGAGATTTTTGTACATTTTGGACTTGTCTTAATCTATAATTACAATAATAAAGACTTTGTTTATAGATGTTACAAAGTTGGGTATTGGCTGTTTAACCAATGGGCCTATGCAAAAATAAAATATATACAACCTTGTTTTAAGATATGAACATAAAAAAACAATAAATAAAGAAGCAAACTAAATTAACAGTTGTATGTATAGTATTATTTAAATGAATCAGAATGCTTCTCACCATGGTGCCATCATTTGTAGTTAGTCGTCTTGAAAGTGTTTACATTTTCTTATTTTCAATGTTATTGGGAATTTGAATTAGGATCTGAATATGCTAAAGATTTCCTACAAAGTTTAATTCTTGGTTTTGGCAATTCATTTGATTCGGTACGTTATGCATGGTTAAAATTTTTTTGGAACCTTCCTTTTTTTCAGGTCCGAGCCTTACTGGTTTTTATTGTTTCTGTGGCACTGAGGTTAATATTTCCATTTTTTTAAAATTTTAAACTTTCACCCATGTTCATGTGGCTTTGAACATTATGTATGTTTGTATTTCAGGTATCTGGTTTGGTATTCTGCAGGGTATTTCAGCTATTGCTGTCATTTCAAATGTAAGTATACAATACTTTATGTTTATCTGTTACACCAATGATTGTTGATATTTAATAAATTCATTATCACCACCCTCAACTGTGGGTGGTTCTTCCCCTGTGTACTCCAGGGTCTTCCTCTAACACTAAAACTAAAAGTCACCAAATGATCCTGACTGTTGGTGCAACATTAAACATCTGAGAAAAAAAACAAAATGAAAAAAATTTAACTGTTACAACTCAGTACCATGTGTTGACCATGCATCAAAACACTGATAATATTTGTCTAAGCACTAACTGATATTTGGATACTGTACAAGCTGATGAAATAAGTGAGGTCATTTTGGATAGATCTTGAATCTGGTATTCTAAAGCTCCCTAAGATGATTGTATGAAATTATGCTTCTCCACATTGTTGCATTGAAAACAAAACACATTATTTTCAATACCACATCACATATTATGTGTATGGATATAATTTTTTCCTGATAATTTATGGAATAAGATGTCTTAAAATGGTTGGTACATGTATTAATGTATTAATGACCATCAGCTGTTCTGAAATAATAGATATCGTTGTAGATAAAATTCTATTTGAGGAATGATTTCAGTTATGTTGACAACTATATTTCTGTTTGCGTTATCAGGCAGCCATTATAGCTTTCACATCAGAGTTCATACCACGTATGGTATATAAGTATGGTTACAGTGATGATAATTCATTGAATGGTTACTACGTCAACTTCAGTATGTCTAGGTTTAACACAGCAGATTTTGATCCTAGAAGTACTCCTGATATGATTGATCCATCGTTCGGCACTAATGTTACAGAATGCTGGTATGGCTCACTACTCACTTTTATTGAAATCTGGTGGCATATCTAAGTCATCATGTTGTTATCTGTCCATGAAATTGTACTTTAGTATTGCTTAAATTTATGTTACTATGGTTTCTAGTGTAGTGAGAATTGCACAGATTTATGTCATTGCAAATATTTGAATTTGTGATGTAAACCACATGTTTTATGTATGGTTTTAACAATCATATTATTGTTAAAATGGCGTGTTGGTATTAATTTTTTGACAGAACTTCATCCATGCTTTGATGAGTGAAAAACTTGAAAAAGCAGAACTGAAGTAATGCATCTTATGTACAATATTTTGATATATTTGTAGGTACCGTGACTTCAGGAACCCACCTATCTTATGTACAATATTTTGATATATTTGTAGGTACCGTGACTTCAGGAACCCACCTATCTCATGTACAATATATTGATATATTTGTAGGTACCGTGACTTCAGGAACCCACCTGGAGGTCCAGATCAGTACAAGTATACAATGGCATTCTGGCATGTGCTGGCTGCTAGACTGGCATTTGTCGTTGTCTTTGAGGTATGTACTTAATTCTCTTAGATAATGTTTTCTTTTTACTTAGTTTTGCTAAGTTTTACTTGGTTAAAAGGGTTCTTAGATGATGGGCTGGTAATTCCAGCCTCTCTGTGCTGATTTCTGACACTGAAATCTTGCAGTCTATCGTGACATGTAAAATGATGGAAGTGAACATTTTTAAGCTCAATCTTGATGTGACCAATTTTTAGAACTATCAGTTCTCTGTATCTCATGATTCTGTTTTTGCACTAGAAATGTTTGTATGAATATTTCAGAAATGTATCATATTGCAGTAATTTTTTTTTGGAATTTTTGGAAACTACCTTAGGCTGTCTGAAGGGAAAAAAATAGTGCGATAAATCTGAAAAGGGGAAGATTTTAAAAAACTATCGCTTAATTATATGTAACATTTTTAGGGGAACATGTGGAACATTTTTTGGGCTTGGGGAAACAGCTGATATTCGGCTGTAATGTATATGAAAAAATCACTGTATTAATATTTCAGAACTATATATAATTAATATTTCAGAACTATATTGTATCAATATTTCAGACTATATTGTTAATATTTCAGAACTATATTGTATTGATATTTCAGGACTATATAGTATTAATATTTCAGGACTATATGGTATTAATATTTCAGAACTGTATCGTATTAATATTTCAGAACTGTATTGTATTAATATTTCAGAACTGTATCGTATTCCTAACCTGGTTGATAATGTATCTGATACCTGACATGCCCTATAAGGTGAAGTTACAGATGTTGAGAGAAAAGTTCCTTGCCAAGCAGGCACTCTTCCACGCGGAGGAACTGAAAGAGGGGCGTTTGAAAGCTGAATAAACAATATAGACTTGGCTTGTGTATGCATGTTCTTATAGACTCTACTTACAAGTACCAGTGGTTATCTATGTGCATGTTTTTTGACTATATTTAGCTTTTATGGCCTACAAATTTATCTAATATCCTGTATGAGGTGTGGATTGTGTAGTGCTGGTAAATTGAAATGAAGGTTAATATATTTTTCAGCTATTGTTATATCTCAGAGTGCCATTGTTTTAACTGCTGTTTTGTACAATTATTTGGCCAAGCTGAAATTATCAGTGTGTATAGAGTAAGATGTTCAGATATTGTTTTTTGCTTTTCATGGCAACTTGAAAATCAGATACAACCACTGTGATATATAATATAAAATTAGTATACACCTCTCAAGTAACAAAATTATGATTCACTTGTGTTTGACACAGTCAGCATTCTCATATTTTAATCAACTAGACCAGACTTACACACAGTCAAGCCTGTGTTTGCAGCCGCCTCTGAATAAAGGCATTCTTTGAAAAACTCACACTGATTATTTAGAACAAACTGACCTCCAAATAAAGGCCTTCTATGAATTAATCTTGTCTTTCCCAAAGGTGGCCTTTGTTCACAGGTTTGACTGTACTGGCCAGTGTACAGAAAAGCTTCAGTGGCCAGATTTTATGTAAACTATGAAATAAACTTGACTTACCGTTTGGATTGTGTTATGTTCAGCATTTAGTTTAAAGTTTTGTCTTCAGATTCAGGGTGATGACTGCACATCTTCATGGTACACTGGTTATACACATATATCCTCGCTTAGTAGTAAATCATTTATTGTACGTCTTACTGCAATATTTTGTTAAGATCTGTAACTTTTATATTTTTATATATGAATGATTTATCCTCATTATCATTATAATTATATGACACTTAAGGAGTGTGTCTACTCTGGAATGAATGGTGACTGTTCTACATTGTGTTGTAATTTTGATTTATTTTGTTGGGGCTTTTTAATTTTTAATTTGTTTTTTGTTGATTCTTTTTGGTAAGCATTTTTTAATGTAATTTACAATGTGGCTATTATTTCTGTTGTGATTTTTTGAGCTGATGATCAAAGTGTGATTTATTTTTCTTCCATCTGAGGTTGTGTTAGGGACAGTTATTATTTGTATGTAATGGTGTAGTAAAGCCTCGATATTTAGACCATTTTTGTGACAAAATTCTTAATATTGAGGTGGTGTCATTATGGTATCATGTTGAAATATTGAGTTTGTATTGAAAACTGGTAAAAAATAATATTTATTACGTTTAGATGGTTTTAATATTGAAGTGATCTCGTATCATGTTGAAATATTGAGTTTTTGTAGAAAACTGGTAAAAATATGTAGTCATTATAATGAGATGGTTGCTGTTAGAGGTTTTCTGCATATTACTGTGTTAAGTTAATCACGTAAGTCAGTGGATAACAAAAATTTTTACAAAATAAAATAATGTACCATTTTATGTACAATTTATGATAAGTCACCTTGATGTTGTCTTTATTCTAAATTGTAAATCAATACAAACTTATTTATTTATTTATTTCAATATGTTACACATTATACTTCTTATGAATTGTTTTCAGTTTAGTCATTAAACTTAATATGTTCAGTACAATATTTTTGGAAAGTAGACTTTTATATTTTACTGTCATTTAATGTATTAAGAGGAAGAAATTTTAAAGAAATTGAATGAGTGTAAAATTTTATTCATTTTGTGAATGCTCTGTGGTTTTTCATTTGCTATTAATTCGAATTATGAGTTATGCTAAATAGAATGATAATTCTACATCAGTATAGACATTTACGTGATAATCATGTTATATACATTACATTTACAAGTATTTGTATTGTGTCTGGTGATGGTAAACATATTTCTCAAAGTAGCACTCTAGGTAGATCACAAAAATATGATAAAGTGTTGTTGTAAATGTTGTTGTAAGTCTCGCCCTATCTACTGAAGTCTTGGAGGGTTTTTTAGATTTAGTGTGAATATAAACTTTGTTGTGTATGTGTTCATGTTAGAGAAGGACTAGTTTTTTCATACATTAATCCACCTACTGTTGTTATACTGTGTTAGGTTATGTTTTTATCATAGATATGTTGTGCCTTGTATACTTCACTTGTTTACTGTTCACTTGTTTAGATTTTGGTCCCATTGTTAATGATGAAAGTGTAAATCTGTCTTCAGTCAGTGTGTGTAGCTCCAGTTGTGTTGAAGAAAGTATGTCCATACATACAATATAACTAGATATTTGTATGATTATTATTATGTATGACATGCTTCTTGTAACTTTCTCAGTTCATATAAAAATTGATGGTTTATTTTACTCAGTATCTCAGGCTTCTCCAAACTGCTGGGATACTTACCTGACATTTGGTCAGGCAAAGTTGAAATTTCTGTCTGACCAAATGAAAGTTTATCTGACTGAATGTATTATAAATAAGTGATAAATGCTGCAAATCGTTCCAGACTGCCAGACATCTTGTCCTGTACTCACAGACAAGTTATTGGACCTGCTCAAAATTTGCCTGACATGTCCTGACAGTCTGACAACTTTTGGGAAACCTGGTATCTAGAATTCCTGATTTTTGTGTTTTGAAATATTGGATATGAGATAATACATTTTGAAAAACCCTCTACAGATTGGCTCCACACAGATAGAGCTGTTGTAGAAATATTCATTTGATATGACTTTGTCGACCATAGCTCTAATTTGTCACATTATAATTACATGAAAATCATGCTTAAATCTAACACATGTTGAAGAAAATTAAACAAAAAATCGTTACATCATTTATACAATTGAAACTAATTGTCAGGACATTTTTTGTGTTTAATCAATTTATGTAATTAAAGTATACAGCTTGTGGATGATGCTTATGTTTCACTTAAAGTTTTAGATCTACATATCTGTGGATAACTTTGGTATATCTGCCTGTATTTTATCAAAATATGCTCAACTTTTTATTTATTTTCAGCTTATTGTAGTCTTTGTCTTTTTGATAAAATCACTTAATGGTGATACTTAATGTATAACGATACATCAACACCTTCATTTTTCATTATAAATGGATGATAGGATAGTTGAACAAGTTAGCATTCTAATATGAAGTCATTCCATCATAAAGCGGGTTGTCTAAGGTTCATGAGTCCAGAAATTGTTCATTTTTTTATCTGAAATGTTAATGTGTTTGTTGTTTCGTCAAACATTGTCTGACTTCTAAATACTCTGAATATTAGTTACTATGATGTTTATTGACCGTTAGTTACTTCGGAAGCTAAAAATATCATTCATATCATATCTAAAAGCAAGTGCATTTCTCCTCTGTGAGTTTTTATATTAAAGAGCCTAATAATTGTATCAATATTAACTGCTTTAATTTCTATACAGATTTTTATCATACCTTTGGATAATGTTGATTTTATCTCAGCATCGTCAGATATTCTTTAGTTTGCTCAATATTATTTTTAATGTTATAATTATAACCATATTTCATATTTAATTTAGTGTTGTTTTTTTGTGTTATTTTAGTGGCGTATCATTACCTTTGGTACTGAATGACGTCCTTATTTAGTGTTAGTATCATTTTTCGTTACGAACTGGACCTGCTCAGTAAATTCTATCAATTTGTCTGTTTTCCATCTCTGGCATCATAAATGTCCAAATTAGTTGGCTTTATGCAGCTTTCTCAATGCCTAAATATATGTATGTATTGTAAATAAAAGCTTTAAGAAGGTTGAAAAGAAAAGTGGACTACTTCATTATTTAGTTTTTAGAATACAGAAGAACCTTGATTTTCCAAAGTTGAAAGGTCCCAAGTATTATTTCACATAATCCATGAAAGAAAATGACCGAAATCCTTCAGTGGATATGTCTGGTTGATTAGAGTTAATTGTTGACTTCGGATTACAGGTGTGAAAATACGCATTTGAGTGATTTTTGGGACCTGTTTCAGTGTTTCATTTTGAATCATTTTGTATGGGTCCCTGGGACACACATTTTTGAAAACAATGCATCCCAACCTGAAACCAATGGGTCCAGTGTTTCATTTTGAATCCAAACTGTATGGGTCCCAGGGACGCACATTTTCAAAATCTTTGCATCCCGAGTGAAATCTATGCGTCCAGGATGCGGGACGCACGGCAAAATGAAACACTGCTGTTTATCACTTCAAATAAACCATGATATTCAGATTACGCAATTCAGATTATCAAGGTTGTTTTACTTTGAAAATGTGTAGGGAAAAACTTGGGACTGAATTTTTTTTTGGTCACACCAGGTTCTTGGAGAATCTGACGTATCAAATTGGGGTTCTACTGAATTCTCAATGATTTGTTTCTGTAGTATATGGTAAACTTTTGTTGAACACTTTGAGCATCTGAACTACACAATGTGTGTACCGGTATTCTTACATGATTATTTCTTTACATGTATTTGTTTGAATGTAAATATATGAGTCTGCACAAAATTTATTATTGATAGATAAAACTCTACTTGGATTTGTATGCATAGCACATGGACATAAAAATACATTTATAATGTTACAATTAAAATCTCTAAAGTGAAATATAGATCATTTTTCATTTTTTTTTTACTTCTAACCTTGAATACACACAACTGTAATTGTTAACATGTACCAAGTGTTGTAAATATACATGTACATACCAGGGGTTTGTAGCAGTACGTAATACACAATTGCTTGCTTATTGATTTAAAGCAATTACAACTAAATTAACGATCTAATGATCTGTGTTGACATTTCTGACAAGACTTAATTTTACTCTTTTTTCTTGATTTTTTTATTTCTTTGTGGTTGGATGCTTTATGTGTAGTTTGCAAACACAAAATAAATCTAAACCGTCAACATTTTTTTAACTCAGGAATTTCTATTCTTCAAATCATAAGATATTTTCTACTAATTTTTTTAAACATTTCTCTATTATGAAGTGCAGTTGCTTTTAAGGAGGCAAATTTACTTGTAAATTTTGTCTTCTTTGACTTCAGGTTGTTTTATTGACTTATTTGTGTCTGATAAGATTCAGACAATATCAGACTGAGGGAAAAAAATATGCAACTTTAACATGTCTATTTTTCTGATTCATTTTGTTCAGATATTAATCAAATTGTTGAAATCATTGAATTGGTTTGCATTGATGAATAATTATTTTTCAATTTTCACTAACTTACTACTTAATGTTCATAATGTTTGTGTTTTTCATTGCCTTGATTTATAGTATATATTTTGATAAATGTTATAAATACATGTATACACTTGTAGGATTTTGTCCCATACTAACCTGATACAATCAAACAAAATTTTGTATAAATGCAAAAAAAGGATCTCATTTCTCTTTCTAGAGCTTTTTGCTTACATACTAACATAAACATTGTATGACTTTTAACAAAGGGCACAAGCCAGATCAGATTACAACCCAGTAAAACCGAATTAACGATCACTTAATTGATACATGTACTAAAATAATAGTTATGTCTTCCTCTGTTTCAATATATAGGTTTAACCCTTTGCCTCATATGCATATTTTGGACTCTTCCAAATTCAAAGCAAATATACAGAACACCAATTTATTTATGAAAATCGGGTTATTTCTCCCTGACCAAGTGAAAAAAATTGTGGCAAAAGAAGCCATGACTCATGACAAGCACTGGCTTCTTTTGCCACAAAAGTTGTCTGCTTCATATACAGGGAAATGCAGTATTATGAGACAAAAGGTTAAGTCTTGTTTTTGTGTCACTGTTAACTTGTTATGTCATTGTATACTGGAGTGTGTGACTATTGGTTAGTGGTTTACATTCTTTCAAATTCTTGATTACAATTCATTGAGCTTGTAATATCAAAGAAAGCCTTGTGGTATTTCTTATATTTTGTTGTCATATCTGACATTTTATAGTGATTGGCAAATCAATGATTTTATTTCAATATTTGTTTTTTTCTATAAGTATCTGGTTAGATTTTAATGCCACTGTACAGCACTTCTGTACAAATAGGTTACCACACAGAACATATGACAACAAATATAGAGCATGTTAAATGTTTTCACCACTGAATAGAATAGAGCTCGGGTGTATAGAGGTGGCTTACAATGGACAATATATAATAGACATCTGTAGTTTTGTATTTCTTCTATGGTATATAAATATTATATACTTTTATAACTTGTGCAATTATTAAATATTTGATAGTTACATCTTTGTTTTGTTGTGTTTTTGTAATGAATTCAAGGGTGCAAGTTTTCTTGTTTATACCGGATTTCCAGTTTTTAAAGGGCTCCGAGGAATATTTTTCCAAATCATCTAAATCTGTTGAGAAATTGGGGGGGGGTGCATTCCCACAGCACGTAAATGGTAGAGCTGAGGAGGAGTTATCTGTCATTTTAAGGAGACTAGAATGAAAGGGAAACAACCCTTTTTGGGACATATCACAAAGCATTCTTGCATGAAGACACCCAGCAATATTTCCAGGTTTTTAGAAATTTTCTCTTTGTACCTATGTGGATTGTATAAAGTGAATTATTGTTGTATAAACTTGGATATAGTTAAGAATCAGATACAGTGAAGTATTATCTTCCCCCTAAACATGCACCTTCATCTTTCATTGTTATGGATACAGTGAAGTATTATCTTCCCCCTAAACATGCACCTTCATCTTTCATTATTATGGATACAGTGAAATATGGATATGATAACAGGACTTCACTATTGGACACATATTATTGCAAAAACAATACGAAAAAAATGTTCATACTACAAGTTGTCCAGTAATTTAATTTAAACAATGTTCATTTATACCAGATTTATAAGGAATGGCTACATTTTAGAGATTCCTTAAAACTCCAAATTTATTTGAGAGCACAAAATCACAAGATTTATACAAAGTTGTTGGTCTAAGGGTTCCTCCCCAGTAGGGGGGGGGGCAAGGGGGGGGAAGTAGCCAGTGAGAATGCTCAAAATAGCCAGTTGATTTTCTGGCTTCTGGCTCATTTCTACACACGTGTGTTGGAGAGAAGTGTTTGTAGTCTATCCTCTTACATTGTTATGGAAAGTATTAAAGTATGAGATTATAAAACTTAAGATTGATCTCCCAGTTCAAAACTCAATTTTCTGTTTTTCAATATTCTTTAATTAATTTTGATTTGATTTTGTCAATTTTCTTACAGTATTCTGCATACAAGCCAATAAATCAAAATATTTACTGATACAGTAACCTTCCGAAGAACAGCCTTTTGGAGAATCAAAATTATGTTGTTGTTGGGAGGTTGTTGCTCTAGAGATGTTGAAGTGATAGTTAAATCGTACGGTGGGAAAATCACGACGTTGAGGGAGGTTGTTGCTCAAGAGAGGTCGCTCTGGAGAGGTTGCACTGTACCAGTTATTACAAACATGAGTCTGAAATAAGTTGAGAACGAAATTGATCTTGAAGACAAATATCCAGTTTTATTACCTCATGTTTAGATGTTAGTATACATCACAAAACTTGATGGGGAAATTTTTCTAGTTTTTACTCATGACTTGGATGAGAATTTTCTCTACAAAGCTTATGGTGAAGTTTTTTTTGAGACACGCACGCAACTATAGTTAGGGGCAATATTTTGATTGCAGAATTTACCGACTCACAGTCTGACAGACAAGTTTCTGTAACCTGACCTTCTCATTGATCTACATACATGTGCATACACTCAAACAGTAAAGACAACACAATAGCTGACATCCTAAATGTCCTATGTATTACAAAGACTGGCCTGTCTGATAAATATAGGACAGACCTTAACAACTTGGCTGTCTTTGTGCCATAAGTTGCTGCTACATTTCTAAAAGCAAACCATCATTAATGAAGCCGCCATGACAGACTTCTTTAGAAAAAACTGCAATTAAGAGGTTTCCAAATAGTTTTCATAACGATGACATAATCATTTTTCTCTTAATTAGTCAGTGATCACGTGCTTTTCTCGTTAATTCAGTCACATAAAGCATACTGATAAAATACTGAACATTCTTCACCAGATTGGTATTTTAAATTACATGTATGCATAATTATACTCCTGGATCTAATTATGTGTTATAGGTTGCAATAACCTACCTTCAACATATATACATCTACGTATATTATCATTATCATCGGATTTTTTTCTATTTTGAGTGGTCTATATTCTAATTTACCTTCAGACCCTGTGTGTTATTACTGTCATTCCACCAGGGCAAAGGTGTCTTTAATATCTTGTTTCATATCGCTAAGGCGCAGTTCAACACCCGCTAGCAAATTCAATCTAATGAAAGCAACAACAATAGACTCGTCAGTTAATGGCTTCCAACTCAGGAATTGCACAATGGTAACAAAGGGGTAATGAAATTACATGTATCTTGCACGTGGCTTTGTAGTGATTAAATTGAACCAGTTATGTATGTTAATCGCCTTATCAATTTGGAACTATGAATTTAATTTAATAATTTGCGGTATACGCCGAACAATTTAATATGAACAAACTTTGACCCGCTTCCTCAGATTTTCGCAACTGCACAAAAAAGTTAAAGACGAACGATTGTACCTGTAGAAGTCATAACTACTTTCAAACACTCAAAGCTGAAATTGTAGTCGTATTGTAAAGAGATGTAGTTTCTTATCTATAAAGATTTGACACAAAACCACAAAATGCGGCTGTATGTTGACATGTTATTTGGCGTGAGTACAGCTATATTATAGCGATGTTGTTATCCGGAGATCAAAACATACACGTTATTGCATTCATAGATGATATAAACAATGACATGGTTCATTAAACATTATTATGATTGTTAGTGTATAAACAGTATATTATATAGCTGTTCACTGGAGAACATCGATGTTAAAATCAACTTCGTGAGAGAAAAGAATCAAAATAACATCCAGTTCAGACGTTTGTTGTTTGATAACATTGCTCTGTATCAGAAATGATCGCTTTGTCAATCTGTCAATGTTTTATGCCAACATGAAGGTTTTTATAAGGCAACAATTTAGTATATAACATTGTAGATATTTTGAATGCTGTATTAATTTGTTAACGTTAATTGCACCGCAAATAAATGTTTCCCAAATCTTAATTGCTTTTCTAGACTGATTCGCGTCGTTCTTGGTAGAATCAAGTGTTATGAAGCCGGTACGTCAGACTATTACTAGTCCATTTTTTTCACGCAGATTGAGGTAAAACATACGCACGAGAACCGGTCTTTTGGATAACTTGTAAAAATGAAAGTATCGTACGTTACATAAATGCATGGTCTGATGTTTTTTGCTACCTTGAGTGTATTTTCGCAAAAATAATGGACCAACAACAGTAAACATTTTAATTTGTACAAAGATCTACGAGTATATGTGTTAAACACTTACATAAACGCAATGTAATCGGCAATTTATGGAATATCAGTAAAAAAACGGAACATTTGAAAGAAAAGATGACGCAGCGTAGCATATCGTCTCTTTTTTTTATCTTGTATATTTATGAAAATGCTGCATCACTTATTTCGACGCACGAGAAACATAGGACAGATTTAAGTTAATACATCACGATAGAATTCGTACTTTAACAATGTGCAATTAATCACTTCTTTTACGTCATCGTTTCGTCTCAAAACCGCGTACATGTGTACAATAGGCATCAATACAATTACATATCTTTTATAATCAATATCTTCATTGCAAAAACAGACCAACGAGGCATCTAAATGCAATGTTTTATCAGAACAGAAAAGGAACTTTCCAAACATCATGAGTTTATTTTTCTGATGTCAAACACGTTGATTTGCCTTCTAGTATTTACCGCTGACCTTCCTGGTCCAACATTAGATAAGACATCACGTAGCTCTTTTATAATTTATGTAACATATAATAACGGATATAATTATGAGTTGTGACTACCCAAGAATCGAGTGATGAATTGTCAAATTTTGGCTTATCTTCAAAATCGACCAATCATTAGTTTATAATTGCCACAGGAAGTGAAGCGGCATGCCGGGAAGGAATGTATCACTCCGCGCGCGCGAGACTTGTCACTCAATTATTTGTGATATATCGCTGGTAAATAGTTCCCCCTATCAGACGCTGTTGATGTTTTCATAGTAAACCAGTTTATTTATCATTTCCATGGCCTGTCGGTTTTTTCCTGACAGAATATTTATGTTTTTGCGCCAAGTTGCGCAGTATTTTGTCTTACATCAAGTTTTAACATAACTATCGTACCGTAGTCAGCCAGTATTTTATCAGAATAGAATCGGTGTTAATTTTCAAAATTATTTGCTTATTTATTTATACAATTTATCGACTGTATGTTTCAGTTCAGAAATAGAGAGCATTAGAAGAGTTTCTTGTCCAAATTAGTCGAATATCTATTATAAACTGTACGTACACCATATAACAATATAACCGATACAAAATATCTACGGTACATATCAGACTTGTAAAACAACAAAATAGGAGGACAATGCAGCACTCTACATACATTAAAGATTTATTGCAAACACATTTTCGATGCAATCTTCATGAATGCATTGATTAGTGAATTCAACCGTGCATAAATAACAAAGCTATCAAATATTCTGTATTTAAAGTATTTAAATCCCACAGAAACGGATTTTCGCCATTCCGTCAGTCAACGACTCAAGCAAATAAAAATGGCGAAGACGTCATTTTTAACCCTTTCGTCCTAATGGCTAGAAAAATAATAAAATCTTTAGATACTTCACCAAGTAAACAATTGTTGCTAATGGTACCTTGTATTCTAACACGTTCTCCTACAATATCTTCCAGGTAGGCGTGCATTTCAGCGCAGCACGCATTAAACTTTGAACCCAGCATACAAGCATCTGATCCCAGCGACTTCTAATAAACATTAACATTGGAAACTATCAGATAATTAGACGGCAGGAATTGACACCTTCCTCTAGCAAGACAAATGGACATCTGTCTATGGTATTAAGTGTTAAGACCATTAACTAAATTCTAGCGTAAATTTGATTGTTATTTCTACATTTATCAATGCGACTTGGGTTTCTGTAGTCTAGTTAGGCGTTGAAAGATGAACCATTTTTCTTCTATGGCAGAATCTTAATGTAAATTGCAAACGTTGTTCTACGTGTCCCGTGTTCCTAGTTCAGTTGTAGATTTTATTCACTATTTCTCTATTTCTCTAACAGTATTTGTGTCCGTAGACTCATCATATAAAGGTTAAATAAACGTTCACTTTACTTTGGCGATGAAATTGTAGAGTTTTTGCACTAACGTGGACTAGAGTGGTTAAACATTTCAACTGGCCGATTGAATTTTAAGAGAAGTATCTTGGACTTATGTTGGCTGCTTGACCGTATTTTGTTAGTGGAATTTCCTTGACTTACGTCGTAGATATGAACATAAAGTACGAGCTAGAATTAATGAGTTTGTTTTCAGATCCTGACTTGAAATAGAATCACTTAATTGGTTTAACCACATTTGTGCTCACCATGCTGTGTCGATAAATTGTTTAATTTCACCCAGTTAACATTGTGTAGTATGGTAATGAGAATTATAATGAAAAGGTATAAATCGCCGGCATATCTCTTCCACAAAACTTGTTAGAAATATAATATAGATGTAGATACAAACAATTTGTTTCTAAATTATTTTGCTGGTTCTGGAACCAAAAGATGTATAAATAACCCTTTTTACCAATGGTTAGCGGAAATAAAAGATTAATACTGTCGGCATGCAACTTCTAACATCTCATTTAGTGTCAGGATTGTTTCCACGCAATTCCAGATGCATCGATGCGCGGACAATTTGCGGCATACCTTTGTCCCCATCATTGAGATAACAACAGAGTGGCGCCGAATGTCGTGGTCGTGCGCATTCTCCGTTAAAGATGGCCGCCGTAGACACTAACGTGTAGAATAAAGGTGATAATAACTATTATCTACAGCAAATCTGACGTTGGTTTCTGAACAAATTACCAGAAAGAAGTTCATTCTTATCTATTTACATGATAAATGAGTCTTTCTCTGCTTATCTGCCATCGCTTTCTCCCATTTATCGCTGTAACTACGAGTATTATTCACAGTTTTTGCAGCATAAAATCAGTAAGTGCCACCATGACACACACTACGACTATACAGGCTGCCAGTGACTTGTGTTGGTAGGCATATAAAAAAAGAAACAGGAGATATATCTATTGTATCAATGATTGTCATACATTACTAGGCACAGTTTATTATAAACCTGACACTTAGTTTATTATTTATAATGAGAAACTCGCTATGAAATCAGTACCTTTTGCACATTGCAATCGTTCAATGCATCTGGTTGCCTACTGAACCAAGATTTTACAATCTGTATTTCCTCTGCAATTTCTTTATTCTTTTCCTGCCATCTTGCGCTCCAAATCAATGTGTTAATTAATTGATATAAATATTTCAAACTCGTCCATTTTGGTCATTAAATTCTCTGGCACCCAAGCAACGTGAGGCTTGGCCGGTCGTTCTGTGAATCTAGCGGAACAAAACCCATGTTAATGTCTTGAATACCTCCCAATTAGATCTTTCATAAACTCAAATTAGTAACTGACATTTCCGTGAACAAGTATTTTGGCATATCAGCTGCGCGTGAAATCAATCTAAGGAAATAAAATATGCACGGATCCCCCGAGACGTTTACTACTTAAAATGATACAAAGTTTAACCACATATTGTATAATATGTCAGCACAGAGATATGACTATGAAATCATTTTTAATTTAACTCGGAAGAGCTCCACACGATATCATGTGTCTGCTTAATTGAGCTCAAATTTTGAGAACTGTGCGAATGGTCATTTGAATCTTTTAATAAACTAGTAGTCATGTCCGAGATATAGATAAAATAATTAGATAATAATACATGAAGACAGGAAGTACACGGGATACTAGAAGTTTTTAATTTAACCGTACTTAATGCAAAGTCAAATTGGCAGAACTTTGTTCAGAATTTTAGTTATGTCTAGTTAATTAACTGCTGACAACAATGACATCACCAAACCGAGCAACCACAACATCATCAGCTCTTTGAATGACTAAAATGAATGTATTATGTATGTAAAAAATTTAGAATGTAGACCATAATGAAAATTAACAAGACGTTTTGAACATCGCAAGCTGTTACATGTACAATGGAACTAAATACTAATATTGATCAGTGGTCGTTTACTACGTATTGTTATGTATAATTAATAGCTGCCATTTTGTCTGTACTGTGACCCGAAAATAACGTTTAAACTGACATAGGACGATGCAATAGATATGTCTATGTTTTCAGAAATTAAAATAATATGTCTATGATTCAAGTTACTTCTCATAATGACACTACATTTAATATTTTAACTATCAAAATGAAGTAAAATGATTCTCATTTTGAAATTAACATGCTCTTATCGAAGGTATAAGTTAATCACCAGACAAAAATAGATATTACATTATTCTATAATGAACAGATACGTCGTAGAAACTCCTGTATTTATACAGTTAAACCTGTATTTGCAACCACATTCAATAAAGACCACCCTTAAATAAAGGCTATTCTCTGAAAAATCGTCATGGATTATCTAGGACAAACTGACCTCTTAATAAAGGCCATCTGTCAATGAAGACCACATTTCGTCTTTTCAAAGGGTGGTCTGTGTTCACAGGTTTGACTGTATCTAGATTGTTGAAATGCCCGCCTTATATACATTCATAATACATACACGTATATGTTTTAACAGCGAGCATGCCACGTGTGTTATATTACTCTATGCTGCAAAACATTGCAGAATAAATAAACGAATTTGCACATCTTGAATGCTGTAAATGTAATTTAGTTCACTTCTGTGGAGACAATTTTCTCCACAATAAAAGATTTAAGTGATATAACAGTCGACACACAGAACCATCCAAACTCCTATAGAGGTTTGTTAATTATGATGCGATTATAAACTGCCTATGTCGCATCATTTACATTGGCCTCTGATCAGTTCCAATCTCAATAAAGTTGAGAGAAATTCTTTTTTCTATTTATTTTACTTTTTTGCTGATCTGCAGCTTAAACACGTCAACCTTGAAATTCATACAAAGTTTCACATTTTTGCATAAAAAATAGAATTACTTAAGACGTACCGTAAAGTGAAAGTAGGCGTAAGAAATTCTGATGTTGGGGTTATTACCTTATAACAGCACGTGACTCCTTTTCATGATCAAAATGCACGACTCGTGCAAACTAATGTACAAATAATCGTGTGGAGAAACATCGAATGGTGAAGAAATACAACTTTTTAGCACCTCTGGTCTTTATGTTGAGAGATATTTTAGTTTACAATATTATTATACACCAGAGCTAAAGATTGGCCGCTGTATACAGTGGTCTGTTTAAACAGGCGGCTGTTAACTCAAAATCGACCGTATTTCTCTCGTCTTTCGAAAATTTGACTTTTGAAAAATTAGACTTTTGATAAAGGTTGTAAAATATAGACTTTTGATAAAGGTTGTAAAATGTAGACTTTTGATAAAGGTTGTAAAATGTAGACTTTTGATAAAGGTTGTAAAATGTAGACTTTTGATAAAGGTTGTAAAATGTAGACTTTTGATTTCACTGATGGTTTTAATGTTTGTGATATGATAGGGGTACAGGTCCTTAATCGAATCACAGACGTGTGTCCGCACAATAATCCTTATACATTGTATTAAAATGTTTAAATACAGTATGATTTAAACTATTCCGTATTTTAATATCATTTAATTTAATATCCAAATGTATTTCACACTGATTTAACTTTTTTTCCAAATTGCAAAAGTTCTGGACCATGCCATCAACCTGGTTCGTCATAAACAGATGTATGTCTTCATTGCCGTATCTAACACCGATGATTTATACAATGACGACAAACATTAATACAGATATAATGTTCGAAGCCGCCCACTAACGTGAGTTAAAATGAACATTTTATAGATCATTTTGTTTCCGATTAAAGGGAGTTGGGTACATAATCGGGGCTTCAAACGTCACGGCTAATGATATTAAGAACATAAACAAAACGTTAATATTAATGAAATCCCCATTACAGCTCGGTGGGAAAGCACTTATGATTTGTGCGTCATTTAAGATGTTCAGGGCGCGTTCAACTCCTGTTTTCTCGCTTACAAGCCGTTCAGAGATGTGTTTTTCGGGGAACATTTTCAGTGAAAGGTCCGAGACTAGATTCTAATGATAATAACAGAATTTATGTTTGATTTTAATCATAAACCCAGCTGGAACTCGCAGTGTATTATTTGCTAATTTCTGTGCTTTTATACTTTTTAAGAATTAATGAAGTGTACACGGTTTGTGAATATACTTTCTTCTACTGATGTTGATACCGATAGTCCTAAATGATGCCAATCTAATAAGGAATAAAGACGTGCTGTAAACGAGGTGTGGCAATCTTGACATGTACGTTTCGCAGGAATATATAATATGCATAAATGATAAAAAATGTACATGCCAGTAATTAACGAATGCCATTTTACTCATCAACATTTTTTATCTTTTCAATCAACCATCTTTTACATGACACGTGACTTCCGGTTTTAAAAACAGATCCCATTTGTTCAACGCATATTTCCATGAAATAATATATTTCATAAGCCGCACCCTGTCAAGCGGAAAAGAATTTTCTTAAATAAAATACATTGTTCCCACCGGAAAAGTGTATAACACTTCCTATGTGTTATTCATATTTGATAAAAATTAAATGTTCACCTTTATCATTGTGATAGTATTTCTCGTTCATTCATTTTTATTATTTTTTTTCGTGCACAAAAATGTGCACTACATATGTTCTTCTCAAAATAATGTATCCATCCAGATAATATCATTATCATAGTTACAATCAAGCGCTAGGATTTCCTTCTATAATATTATTATCAAGTTTTAAAGTAAAATTTGTATTCCGTTTATTGCGTCGACAGACTATTTTACAAGCATTACCTAATAAAATTCTCCCTAATCAACGAACAAAAATGTTTGTACATGTATATAAAAATAATGAGTTGTTATCTTTGCAATGATTCCATATCTATGTGTGTCTAATGCAACTTGTAATTTAAAAACGGCGCGTTTTAAATAGATTTTAGTGAGGTCCGATTTCTTTGATTATAAAATTGAACACATTATAAACATCATAATAATATATTATTACCCAAGCGTTACATGGTATTTGCGTTATTATGCGCTAACATGAATCATATGTCCGCATGAATGTCTTTACGGGAATTGTTCTTCTCAAGACTAAAGTAATAAAATGCCGAACGACCTTCCACCATGACTATTAGACAAATTGTTGTCGTTCTTATGTGTGATTTTACGTTCCACTGTAGGAATGGTTGACACTAAAACAGTCGTACAAATATTCTTGTAACTATTATTGCTAGAAACAATGTACACTAAGGGATGATTCGTGTGAAAATACGTGATTTCTTCGCGGGAAGACAGGAAATTCATGGACCCCAAAGGTTTGCCCCCCATAACCTTCTTTATAATCCGAGATAATATTTGAATTCATTCTATTCACTATAACGGCCCATTTATTGTGAGTTTGTGAATTAATACAACATTAATTCACTGCGAAAGGATGATTTTAGTATTTTTATCGAAAGAAAGCGAAGTGTTAAAGAATTATGGACTAATTATAGATTAACTATGAGATGCCAACTAGGAATTTTACCGATGGCTTCAAAGGGTGGCGGGTCAATAAAATGGCGGATTATTTGGTGTGAAAATATCAGCGGGATTGTTTGGAAAAATAAACCACATGTGGAGATACTTTCGCACGTGATTATGTGTATTAAATTTGACGTGTTTATAAATTTGATTAGATTGAAATCCCCCCTAAATTATCACAAAACCTGAGTCTTGAAACAAAAGTAATACATTCTAATGAAGGTATTTAAGAAAGCTTAGTGACGGGACGAGTTTTAAACGTTTGAACAAATTAATGCCTATCACATTTATCAAAATATTACAAGAATTTTGTTCAGTTAAATCCTGTGATATAAATCCAGAATTATATTTATCTAAATCATCCTACTGTTTTAACATTGAATATTTTTGTATTTTTAATGTAAAATATAGACATTTGTAGAAAATTTTCCGCAGTGTTAATTTTCGTATTTCATTTGAATAAACAAAAAAGCATGGTATGCCCACATTTTGTGTTTTTTATTTATCGTGGAATTCCAATGTTTTTGATTATGCAAATAATTCATTTATTTAGAACAATTTCAATAATAGATTCTGATCATATCTAATTCTTGCCAAGGATGTATTAGTTTTATATACACCATCATGAATGTTACAACAAACAATGAGTTATAGGTGACGTACGTATATAAATATTTCAACACTGGATAAATTAACTTGGTACTATTTCTGTCTCGTCTCTTCTCGCGTACATCTGGAAACTGCGCGTTTATCTTTTAACACTTCTTTAACAATGTGTTTTTTACAAAATGTATGTAATTTCCATAAAATTTTAAATTAGTTTCTACTGTCACCCTGGTTACTAAAAATAAAATGTTTCACAGGATGAAGTTCAGACAGGTCCATGCTTTGTATACAATGCAGCCTCTCCAAAGTAGCACCCTTTGCGAGAGGCAAAATTATGTTGTTGTTGAAAGGTTGTTGCTCCAGAGAGGTTAAATTAACAGTAAATCTTACAGTGGAAAAATCTTGATATTGTAGGGAGGTTGTTGCTCAAGAGAAGGCTGCTCTCGAGAGGTTGCATTGTATTGAATTTGTAGAACAGATTGATTGATGATTTTAGCATACACAAATATCTAAATGATGTAAAAATCAACAAGATTAAGAATCTTGGAACTAAGGAATGAAAACTGCTGTCTAATATATGAAATTTTCTTTCTATTCATTCATTCATTCATTCATTCATTCATTCATTCATTCATTCATTCATTCATCCATCCATCCATCCATCCATCCATTCATTCATTCATTTATTCCAAGGCGCACGATCAAGTTGTTGAGAAAAATTTTCTTCAGAAAAGCAACAGTTTTTCGCGTTGCCGTTGTTGACAAGTTTCCTGGATTCTCTGTCAAAACTTGTTACACCATAAATATGTTTTTTTCATGAAATCCACGACAGTTAACTATATCCTTCACAATATCAACGTTTGTTTCAATTGCATAGCCAACAATATCAATTTATATAAATATTACAGTAACACACGACTAAAGTGAATCCCTGGAGTTCCGAATATGTACTTCACTGTATACAATTTTCACTATATACGTTACATTGAACAAATAAGAACTTGGTCGTAGGGGGGATAATTATTTCATTATATCCGAGGTCACTATAACCGTGTTTTACTGTACACACATACATATTGTCGATATTTATCTCTGAATTAAATTTTTATACAAATGTTTTTGTTCTTGAAACTGTACTCGTTAATTAGCAGCTATCACTTACAATACCACAAACTACAAATATCCCTTCTTATTTCAAGATCATTAATATTTGTAATGACAAAAACATATGTAAAGTTGAAAATTATAATTGTACAGTACGGTTGTTATGAAAAAGCAACATGAAAAACTAAAGTTCTTGTGAACTAAGAGCCTTTTTGGAAAAAAACTACGTGCGAATTAATTAATCTTTCACTAAATAGCTTTTGATAATTGTTTACAAGGAGCGTACCTAGTTATAACAGCGGAAACGGTTTCATGGAAAACAATGGACAATTCTTATGTTTTACAATAAAATCAGTCGCAATTGATGTAGTATGGTTTAAAGGTAGAGTGTAGATTAATTAGTTATGAAAACGGTTTAATCTGAACAAATCAAACAGACACTTATCATTTCAATGAGCGAAGATGAAAGTTGTCTCAGATGCTTGTGTGAATCTCACCGAAGTGCTATTCACACGGAAGTACCGTATTATACCGGAACAACGATTCTATTATTTTCCCTCGCCTTTTAACAAGAGGCCGTAAAGACTAGGAATCTTAACGTTCCAATATTTGAAATTTTAGCCACTTAGCAATTATGATGTATAGGAAGAATAGATATGTCGGGCGATGTTGTAAAACCTCAAGTGTTTACAATAAAATGAACTAAAACATTTGCTTAAATAGAAGAACATCGTTTGAACATTTCAAGGGTGTTTAATAAAGGATCGGAGTTAAAGAGAAGTTTTGCAAAGTTTATTATTTTTTCATGTCTTAATAGCGAGTTTTTGATTCCAAATGCAGATGTCAGAAATTGGAATGAAACTCTTTCACTCAGAGGAGATCTAAGAAGTTCACTTGGATAATGTAACGATTTCATTGATTTTGCGTCTAATTCTATTTCATAAACTCTTGTAGAAATTTAATTACGTAGAAGAAGAGAAGTATTTTGTGCAATAAACATTAAAATTCATTCTACATCACTTTCAATTTTGATTTGCTAACACTTATCAGAAGAGCTGCCTTAAAGCTGATGAATTATGTCGGATAAGTTGTTTGAAAATGAAACATATCCGGCAAATTAAGAGGACATTAAATCAGCCATACCCTTGAAGAATATTCGTCGCTGTAGGCGGAAAGATGTTTAATTCGGTACCAAGAAATTGACATAAAATATCTTTACAATCACACCTTTGTTTTTTTGTTGATTTCTTGAGGGATGTGAAGTTACTGTTTTATATGTCCGACTGATGTAATTATTATTTTACTGATCAGTGATAGTTTAACGTCTACTCTTTCAACAAAGCCGCCTTTGGTGAGGTTGGGTCTTATTTACATACAATTACAAGAATTGCGTACACAATTAAACTATGAGATGTTCTAAAAGATTGTACCTATCTAATTAACATAATGTTGAGGTCAAATTCAGTTTATCTAGTCCGTACTTTTTATTCAAGGTATTATTCGCGTTTGTATGATTAATTAATCAATTAATTTATGTATCATGTATTATTTGAACTAAAATGTCGATATATTTAAGGAATTAGTTATTTGAAATGAAATAAAACAAAAGAGTGCAATACATTCGTTATATGCTTTTGAGAATTTATTACTTTCTTGTTAAAATTTCCAAAACTTCAGTCTGAAAATTCTGACTTATGGGGCAAGAAAATACATCATCATGGGAACTGGCTACATTGCATTAATTTATGCAGTTTGGAAATTTTTTCCCTGCAATAAATCTCTTAGTTGAACAACGAGAAAAAACATACGAAGAAACGACAATGCCAACAAAACGGTGTGCACGTACATTAATCATAATTATCCAATAAAAGAGTTCCTACATCAACACTGCTGAAAGTCTTCACTGCGCATGACAATCAGATTTAGCTGTAGATATAAATCTTAAAGTCAGGATCTTGGAATTCTCTGCCTGCCTGGTCTCATTTGGGTTCCGAAGATTTTATTCTTGTTTTGGATAGTGATTACTATAATTTTCACAGACAAACTGAAACATTTTGTCATTTTTATTTTATTGTAATGCTAAAGGAAAATATCACTTTACTTAAATTGCTTTATACTCATTCCCTAGTTCGTCGTAAGGCGTTCAATTTTTTTGTTACAAGTTATAATGAACCTTTACTTTCAACCTTGATGAGTAAATGGTATAGACCACAATTTAGCGAAATTCCATCAAACACACCACATTATATTGTATAAATAGCGGTATTCATATTAGAACCATGATCTTACTCCCAGTTATAACATTACTTACGTACGTAATGTACTATAGTATCAGTGGTTTTATTTTTTTATTCCATCGCGCATGCGCAGAGTATTGCACTTCCATGCGGATATTTGCCATGCGTGTTATTTTTCCATCCGTTCCGGCTAATTTCTTACATCATTCAAAAGTAAATTATATGCCATCGAAATGAAGCTATCTTGCAGATATTTTAATTATATTTTTTCTTACCTCACTTCGACCTTCGCGGAAATTAAGCGTAAATATCTTCTTGAATTATCTAAAAGAAATTTGCCGCCTCGTTTTCCGACATTTGAAATGGTCGTGCGTTATTTACTTATTTATTTTGCGAATGCGCTGCCGGGTTGTATTATATTCATGTTGATGATTTGATGTCTCTAGACGTGTCTCTGTGTGGTAGAGTTATTTTTCTTACGTTTCCATGACAATATTTCTTCGCATATCTAACAATTCAATTTGCCTTGGATATGTTAGAAGGTATGTTGATAACTCGGAAACTGTGGTTACTTAAGATAAAATTTATCTATTTCATTGAAATTTTTATAATCACTTATGAACTACAATGTAGATAAATGAAATGGTAATTATTGATGTACACCGAGAAATTTTGCTAAAAATAATGTACTGTGATATTTATTTCTGTATTCATCTCTTGGTCCTATTTTGTGCAATTTAATTCTATACTTCGGTAAAAATTTAGCACGAGTGGGGTTCGAACCCACGCGGACATTCGTCCATTGGAACTTAAGTCCAACGCCTTAACCACTCGGCCATCGTGCTGGTGATTATTCTAAATGTATACATACTGTATCCTAAAATTAAATACGTATCTACTGTATACGAATATAGCGATAACCTGGATAATGAAATATGCAATATAAGCTATATCTATATATATGTATAGGTATACGGGCAAGTAAGCGGATAATATCTATATATAATAGGTAAAGTGCGAAGTAATGTATTGATATAATGTCACGCACTGTGCACTCTCGTTGACTGGAACCCGGCAAATACGAACACCCCGGAAAACTGGAACTCATTATCTGATCCCACCAGGTCCCAGCGGCAGTATTTACTCTGTTGTAGTACTCGATATTTACTCAACATAATGTATATTTTAGGGGGAATATTGTTCTTGAAGTCATACATGTCTACAATAAACTATTACAATCATTACCACCATATACACCAAATGTATTACCAAAATGATTCTTAGTCGAACAAAAGCTTTTTTGATTTTATCAACATGAATGAGCATCAAGTACGAAATTCAATAGCACGATGGCCGAGTGGTTAAGGCGTTGGACTTAAGTTCCAATGGACGAATGTCCGCGTGGGTTCGAACCCCACTCGTGCTAGATTTTTACCATTTTTACATTATAACCATCAAAAATTACATTGAACTAAATATAAATGTTATTTGGACCAATCTTTGAATTACAATTATCGTAACTAAGGTTTTAAACCAATAAGAATAATCTCGAGGCTTGTATCATTTACATATTTACATATTTTCATAAATTCGCATCATACTAAACTCATAACACTAAATAATTAATTTCTATAAGATCGAGGATTCCAGACGTGTATGAAACAAGGTTTGTACCTTTAAGGAACGTAGAGATAATTTTCTCTCACAAAATGATGTATTAAGTAAAAAAATGCACAAAAATATAACTGAACATTTTAGTCCACTCATCTTCCGCAATTAACATTTAAAATATTTACAATTTAACGTTACTAGGAAGTAATACCTAACTTAGATCTGGTTCGTGCATTTTTACAGTTGGTTCTGTACTCTGATCTACTTACCACTAGGCTGGAAAAAATATCGTTTTTACGGTCACCTGACCCACCATTTTTTAGTGCCGACACTAAAGTCTCTCATGGCAAAATTAAATAATTCTATAAGAGTACAAAACTATTAGGGGATGAATCCTACCTAATATTCTTGTAAATACGTATGTTTTGACAATCAAATTGAAAGGAAGGGTTTTCGACTTGCCTAGCATAATTCTATTAATATGATTATTATTTGTTACAGCCTTCCTATCTCTTACAAAGAATCAGACACTTGTCATGTGACATTTTGGTTCATAGCTGCGGATCTACTCGATTTCAAAGGCCTGATCTTGAATTGCTACACATATACAACGATTTTAATTACATGCTAGACTGAATGTGGCTTCATTTCAAATATTGACTTTCGATGTCATAAAAGTACGGTATACAGAATATAAGTACACATTTATATCTTCAACTCTGTAACTATAGAAACTTTTTCATGGGAATGTTCTTTTCATCACAATACGAGCAACTTCGCCGTAATCAAACCGATCTCAGACTTCGACTGAATACCAACTATCAGTACCACCAGTGCTTTGACTATACTCCTACGTAGATCTACTCTCGTCATTAACCTGACCAATAATCTTCTCTGTAATTCTTTACTACATGCTGGTTCCTCTCTGTGCTTGCTAAACGTGATTCAGTGTTCCTTGTTGCTCACTTTCATCTCAAATTCAATTCCTAGATCTACCCCAGTCTACTATAAATGACTTGGTCAATTCTGGTTCCCCAAAGTATGTTAATGCTAATACATACAATGACAAATATTAAATGAAAACATGAAAACAGAAATATTAAACGCTGATACTGAGTATGTTTGGTGTGGCTGAAGTATATAAGAATGAATATAAAATTGGGGTCATTAACACGGTTTGATTGTGACCATATGCTAAACTATTTTACAATTTTATCTACATTACATATTTAACAATAAAAATAGACTAACGTTAAAATAGTCGTTCATATAAATTAAGTTTTAAAACAGAATATAATCAATTAAAAAGATTTAGATGCACGTTCCAAATTTTAAATAATTTATTTGTTCTAAAGTCAACCGCTCGAGAGTCAGTAAATTTTCAACAGCACGATGGCCGAGTGGTTAAGGCGTTGGACTTAAGTTCCAATGGACGAATGTCCGCGTGGGTTCGAACCCCACTCGTGCTAGATTTTTTTACGAAGTATTGAAGGATAAATTTTGACGACGCATGTGTCACTTCTGATTAATTGATTTAAATAAAAATTTTTTTTTATTTACAAATAATCATAATGTCATTATTGAATGCGATTTTATACATGGCTGGTATGGCGACATGTGTATTATTCTCTGCATGAAACAGAAATTAAACTTAAATAAGCGAATTCTGATGACTTTAGAGACGGAATTATACTGACCAGATCCTTCGTATTTCCTGTGAAAATACGGTTACAATCCGAAGAGTATTATTTAAAGGACTTACAAAATTGACACTAGTTTTCGAGACCCAAATTTGTTCTCGGCCGTTCAAGCGAATTCGCGTTTATCGTACGTCCTTTAGTGTCGTATCAAACTCATAATGTGTGATGAACGTAGTACGTATATGTCATATAATTTATGATCAACGGTGCTAAAAGCGGTGCTAAATGTTTAAATCTGATAAATGGTCAACCTTCGTTATTACATTAAACGATTATATCATTTAAATTTATTCACGAGTTCACTCCCTTGGATTTCTCATGTTATCGTAAACTGGTTCCGTTGACTCTTGGTGCACTCCCACTTGGAACGGGGACCAGTTTAATTGTTATCGATGATTGTCACTCGTGATATGTAAATATAGAATTACTTCTGTACGGTAGTTACATAAAGCGCTGAGTACTTTCTAGTCAGAGATTTTGAACAAATTTAAAAATAGCGATTGCGTCAGCTTTTATAAATATCAACGCGAAGTTTAATAATAACTGTAAAATAACTTTATTCACTGGTATCGTACTAGTGATAGTCTACGCATGGTTTAAACGACATTGTTAAGTACTGATAGCTTATACGTACAGCACGATGGCCGAGTGGTTAAGGCGTTGGACTTAAGTTCCAATGGACGAATGTCCGCGTGGGTTCGAACCCCACTCGTGCTAGTTTTTTTTTATTTTTATTTATTTTTTATTTTTTAACAATTTAAAATAATATCTTACAACGAAATGAACGCAAAGAAAATTTCGATAACTAGAACAAAGCAAATAAAAAAAGGCAAAAATCATATAAATAATTATGCTCGAAATATGAACGAAATATGAACGCAAACTCAAGTATAATCCCAACGAACAATTTTTTTGCTTTTGAAAATGCTAAAAACTTGGACTAGATTTTTGCTGTTAAAGGAAACCGTGACTATAGAACAATATATATACATTTTTTTATCACAAACATATAGTATAAAGTGTGATGGTGTTATATAAGCTAGTGTAATCTATCATCATGAAAAACTGTCGACTTTTCAGTGTTTTCAGCGACTTTTCATGTACATAAATGAACATAAAAGAAAACGGTATTCATTTTATACATGGGAAACGAAAGTAGGACGTCAATACTGATATTTACATGTATTAAATCGTAAATTACATCGTCATGCGGAAAGTCTCGGTTATTATCGTGAATCAAACATTGAACGTGTTTCACTTTTTGATTAAAATTGATATTGCAGGGTCCATAACGTTTGTGATATAATTCTACGTCAACTCCACATTTTTCTTACTCATGTATAATATTAGAACGGCACACGTAATAATGCAAATATACACGTATAAACGGACATAACACGTATATTTAAACTCAAAATTGTAAAATTAACTTCAGGAAGACAAACTTAAGGTCCATGGTGCCATTACTGAGCATCATATATCGACACAGAAGTGAACTAACAGGTCACAGAATAACTTAAACAATATATCTTGTTAGAATACTCATACAGGTGGATCTATATATTACTATACACATAAAAACAATTCAAATAACTATTCTGTTTGAGTCAAAATATGCGAACAACAAGAATTGCTATATGTGTACATATATCTTGTATTTCATCTTATTTATTTTTACGATTATTATAATGTATGATAACTTGACAAGGTTCGCACGTAAATATTGGTACTGCTGAATGGTGACTGGGATGTTTCAAAAACTCAAGCTTTATTATTTTCCATCAAGTATGTATTCATACACATCGATAATTATAACATGCATTAGATCATTGATCAATGTGATTAATTATCTACAAAGATTTTAAAACATTTTAATACCATGAATTTGACTAATAAACCCGGTCGTTCAAACATTTTATAATTAAAACAGTAGGTCGATCTATACAATCACGTGTAATCATAAATGTACTGTATAGTCCAGTATACATGTATATGGCGTCTAAAGGACATTATTGATAATGGTACAAAATTTAGCTCAAGTTACTTTTTGTTCAACTGTAAAAAAGTCCTAAAAATCTAGCACGAGTGGGGTTCGAACCCACGCGGACATTCGTCCATTGGAACTTAAGTCCAACGCCTTAACCACTCGGCCATCGTGCTGGTTATAAAGCATCGTTTGTACATATAAGGCTTGTGAACAAATATGGTAAATACCGAGTTTTTGTTTCAGGCTTATCTATTAACAATATAATTGTTTTGTTTTTATTTAATCACATCCAAGATTTTCAAAAAAAAAACCAGACTTATACACTGACACAACACATACGTTGTAAGGTAAACGTATAGTTGATGAACTAATTCCCTTTTTTTATTCAATGAAGTGGCTTTCGGCTATATAATCAAATCTATAATTATGTCAGTTATGTCAAATACAATGTCGCTATTATATATGTTTCATTTAAATAATAGTTACATTTTTAGCTCAAGGATATTTAATCTAAACAAGAATCATTGATGGCTAGATAATGGTACTAACTGTTTGCATAGTAACATATCTATCTGTACAACAACACAGAGTTTAAGCCCTAAATAGTACCATACATTAGTATTACACATAAAATACTGAAGTACATTTTAAAGATTGTATTTAAAATTACGGAAATAACACTATATTAAATAAGTTACATTTTTCACTGATTTTAACGCAGTTTTTCAACAATTTTTCAGTTATATACGGCGGTCGGTTCACCAAACCAGTTTTCTTGAACTGTATACTAACCAGTACTAACTTACCCTTCCACAAGGAACGGGCAACTTCTCCATGTATGGAGGAAAATCGACATTTCGTCAAATTTTCATAGAAGGGTATGACCTGTCGCAACCAGGATTTGAACTAGGACTGCCGGGTTACAAGTCCTGTGCACTAACCACTAGACCACGTTCGCGGGTTTCAAAATTACTGAAACAACACCAAGTTACTACTTATATCCAAGCGGTGTTTAAAAAAATAGAGAAGACCAAAGAAATTCAGGACGAAAAATCGAACAACCAAGTTACAAATTATTATGTACAAACAGAGAGTAATAGGAAATGATAAATTGTCTGCTGCGGCACCTTTTAAAGAATTGACCATTTGTTTTAAGTGACGGTGTGTGAATAAATATGACGACGTATATAATACACAACTTGGCGAAAAACTTAGCACGAGTGGGGCTCGAACCCACGCGGACATTCGTCCATTGGAACTTAAGTCCAACGCCTTAACCACTCGGCCATCGTGCTGGTGACAATATTCTTACGAAACGATTAATACTGTAATGAAATAAATAAGAGTAACAGTATTATTGCAAATGTAACAAAGATTTTTCATTATAATGCATACCATATGACATATAAAGAAACACGCGACATAATATGAAAGTCAGTCTATTCTCTACAAATTTAGTGTCTTTCGGTCAAATGACTAAGTAACTTAATAACAGGCAGGTAGACGATGGGTAATTACATGTATTATTATTTCATTGATTTTAAAACCTGGTTTGTTATTCTCATTATGATGTAACGCCGCCGCATTGTTTTCTGGGCGAAATGAGCTTGAAAAAATAGATTTGATTATAACAGTTCTCAGTGTAACTGTAGCGATAAATTCTTGAATAGGGAGTTTGTGTATAATGTTTCAAAATAAATAACATAAACCTATATAAAACAGTTATATATATTAACTTTCTCCACACGTACAGCCAATTCCTGTCCCTAGAATTTCCTGAAGAACGGTGACGTAAATGAAAAAGGGGCGATTACTCGGAAAATTGAATTTTCCTTATCATCTCCCGAAAACTTCATAATCTTAGTACATGAAATGGTTCTGTTTTCTACGTGTTAATCCATTCTATATTCCAAAGAATGGCCATGTATACAATTTAAACGTAAAATTCAGATTATATTTCAAAGTAAATAATTTTCCTTGATTGTAGATGGGCAAATAAATAAAGAGTCGGATGTACTAATTAGTTCATTAGCTGAACGAAGCACCACCGAGTGAAGAACTTATCAGTTCAGTAGATAGTTGTATTTTCTTAAATTTTCCTCCAATTTATATCAATTTAACTTGCGTAATGCACCTGTCAGTATACTTTGTGTCTGAACTATGTATCATAATTACACTAGGGCTACTCTGCACTGCTGATGTTGCAATATCTAAACCACCTCATGTTCTTCTGTGATCAGCTTGAGTCTGTACAGTAAATATTGCACATCAGAGAGTACACGTGTTGAAATCTACCACTTCGCTCTTCTGTGATCATAACGACATCCATACATTACTTTCTGCATAGCTGAGAAAAGCTGGAATTCATATAACAAACATACTGTTTGGTTCTTATGTAAACCTTTACTACTTATAATACAAGTAAGATCCTTGATTTTTTTTCATAAAAACGTTTCAATGATGGAATATTCTCAGTATACTGAAGTATGATTCCATGCTTAGTTTTACTATGATAATGGACAGTATGTGACAGCATGTGACATACATTGCTAACAACGAAAGTGGCCCCAATAAACTATTTAGATTGATAATATTTTAACATGTCAATTCTAGATAAGCAAGTTTTATAAAAAATTATTTGTTTTATGATACAAAGAATACACAATATTAACTTATAAAGTGAGGTTAAAATTTCTGAAATATTTGCACGAATGATTCATAAAAATAGCACGAGTGGGGTTCGAACCCACATTGGAACTTAAGTCCAACGCCTTAACCACTCGGCCATCGTGCTCATGTTGCTATCAAAACAAAGTATTACCTGCTGTTTTCTGTCCTTCAACCTTTTTACCCAATTTGGCTTGAGGAAAGAAACAGCTCATGTAATCAAATTTAGAAATAAAATGAAAAAAAACTGTAAGAGACATAGGTATCATACAAGTTATCATAACATATTGGTAGTACACACTAAGTTATTATAACATATTGGTAGTAATTGATAGTATTATGACACATACCGGTAGCAATTGCATCGAATAGATCAGGATTTTAAGCTTCAGCTTATTCAGTATTATTCAACAATATCATAATTTTATGACGCCATCCATATCGAGTTATTAAGGTAATTAACTGAATTATAGGATATTACATGAATATAGGAAGTCATTGAAGGGGTAATATATTAAAGAGTTCTTGACTTGTTCTCATGCATAAATCACACACACTTATAGTTTCACACAGATATATAGACACCACCGGGCCTCTTCTTTAGACCCATCCTCTTATAGGATAAAATCCACAAGTCTTGAAGTCAAGTGTAATATTTCCTGCTGTTTAATTGTGGTCCTTGAAATTATAACTGTTTAAAATTAAATCCGCATGCTGTAATTATATCATAGGTCTTGTTGCGTGGCAATTTGATTCTCGGAATATTTTTAACACCATTCGGTAACTAAATACAAGAAGTTACTTTAACATTAATATAAAACATACTAGTAGTTCACTTGAAAAAGTTCCCACATAAAACAAGAAGCTACGTGTATTATTTTAGTGGAGAAACTTTACCAGTAAATACCACCTAACATCACTAGGCAAATGACGGATATATGACGGATAATAACCAGAAGAATTATTAATTATTTTCCTTATACTTTGTAATTCGAAGTACGGTCGAAAAATATTGCCAACATTGTGAATTGTAAAATATATAACAATCCATTTATTAATGTTTAACATAAGACCAGCATTAATTTTGTTCAGCAATATTTCCTATTGTAGACAAGTTCGATGTATGTAGACATGTATAAAAATGTTTTCCACCGCCGCAAGTGCATGAAAGCAGAGAACTAAGGTGTCATTTTGATAATTATAAGCTGGTTAATAGATCAGTTTGTCTTGTAGGTGTGATCCGATTTTGACACAAGAGTAAGAACGAGAGGACAATAGAACATTACAGTACAAAACAAAATTGGACCACACATACTTATGTTACTGATAAACATCAGATAAAATAAATTTACTTCGCCTCTCATGTACAGATATTCATTTTTTTGTACCAGCGTACAAATATAGTTTAAAACTGATTTTGGTGCGGATTACAGAGTTAATTTTATGCAAACTAATCATTTCAAAGAAGTCAACGCTTATCATATATAAGACACATCAGAATCACTTCATAAACGTGTGCCTGATCCAGATGTTATAAATAAATGTTCACCAAAATACAACAGTTTTATTTACAATTACAGTTATACACTACATATGTTGAACACCACTCACAGTCAGTACCCATGTTGTTAAATAGGCCATCCATCACGTGGTTATCAGTGTACACATATCATGGCGAACTTCTGTACTATATCTGGCTGCTATCATTTCGGACAATAATCATTAATCGAACACTGTTGATTGATTGGCTTCTAGAAGCAAGAAGATTAGATATGACAGTTATGACTTTTATAGATACTTCGAGAATGTGTAAACAAATATATTTACGATGTTGTAAAACACAGTCTTGGGTTTCCATTCTGAATGCGATAGTTTTTTATGCTTCGCGGACAATTCATGTTTATTTGAATACGAAGGATGTTCAGCTAGTTTTGTCATGACGAAGCGTCAGTACTTTTGCTTAATTTGATAATTACATCATAACACACAATTATTGCATCCATGGTGCGCCGAGGCTTGCTACGTTTCTTTCACACTTTTAGTCAATGCTTTGACCATAGTAGTATCAAAGTGGCTGTACTCCACAGAAAATGTATGATATGATATAAAATCATGCCAATTTACTGCGTACAAAGATCCGCTATACACCCTTTTGAAAAAATATATGTATCGTTTTAATATAAGTATTTATGTTTGACGTTTAAAGAAAAAAAGTTTCAAGGATGATACAGTATCAAAGTTTGATATCGCTGACATATAACCTCGCAAGATTTATAAAACTTTTATATGAGAACGTTTATAACATTAAACATCAATATTTAGTTTCATATCTTATACCATTACAGCAAGACATGTGCAATAATACAGCCAGGGAGCCAATACAATAACGTCATTACTCAAAGAAAAACAGGAAAAACAAGCCAACAAACCCGAAATTAAGTGAAAAAAATCGCCATTGCCATCCGAAGTATCAAAGTGTCCGAAACACCTGTTTAATTAATGTTAGCACGTCGCCGCCCATGGGTTATTTTAATAATTATTTTATGATATAATAGCCAATAAACACTACAATATTCATAGGAAAATGTGTACAATTTATGGTGCTCCTGAATTCAAGAAAACATGAAGTTTGAAACAAGATCCCTCCTCGATATAATCAAATTATGATGGAAAATTTGCTTTGATTTGAATTCAAATCTAAGATAGGAACTTGCGCGGCTGATAACTTTGAGGTTGAGTTATTAATGGTAGTTTATTCAAAAGATACTGTATTATGCGATAATGCTTTTTCAGCAATTACAAACCATTTAAATACTTTGTTATGATACGCATTAAACTTATAATGCGTTTGATTCCTAAATATATGGTTATTTACAAGAGAGCCAAAATAATTCGGCGCTGTTTGATGTTCCACTATCGCATGATTACATCAGAAATAATAAGATTGGGGGACTGACAACGACTGTAACACAATATGGCTGTATGAATAATGCACATGTTCCTAGTCCAGGTGTACTGGAACATTTTTAAAGTCGTCTAAAATTAATTGACTTTGATTTATAATTGAGCTTAATGGCACGAATTGTGGAAGAGGAACTACTTGCTGCCAATAAATCATTTTACGTTATAAATTACACTTACTACTAGATAACCAGTATATGATACACGCATTTCATCTCTTACAGTATAAAACAAGCAGAATAAACACAAGGACGAATAACAATACATATACATGAATAAAATATTTGGGACTGCGATGAAAAGCAGCTACATGTATATATAGACATTTGCTTACAAAGAAGAAAAACGGTACTTGGTGTCAAATGTCAATTCATACGGACAAAAGTACAATCTGTAATGCAAACAACACTGATCAAGGATAATTTTCAAGAATTAGTTGAGTGAATGCTGTAAAAGAAATATTCTTGTAAACTATTATCTGTCTCTTTGTTACGCCCGCATTTTGTGTCAATTCTATGATTTTGACCTACAAAGTATTTTCTTATGTAGTCATCATTTATTTTTACTATGCAAAAATGACCAAACAAACAAGATAACATTTCGTTCAAATTCATTGATATCTATGGATATTGTTTCGTGTCACATAAAAATGCATTTATTTACACGTGCGTTGATAACATTACGTGTGTGGCTATAATAAAATAAATCAGTGGTTCATAGTGATGTTTAACTGTTGTATGATAAACCTCACAAGTTGTATAATAAGAATGGTCATATAAATGTGAATAAGGCGATAAACTGGAACAATAAATTTAATTTTATGTATGTATATTATGTGATAATAATCGCCAGTTACGTCGTCAAAAATCGTAAGGTCACGTGATACATGAAGTTGTTCCGGCAAGGTAAAAATTAGAGTATCGGTAACCTTCATGACAATAATTTTAAAGAACGGAAAATACAGAATAGCCAGTGAAAAAAGAAATTGTTTGCCAATTGAAACATTTTTAAAGTCTTTGCACCTCGTGATTTACTAATATAAACACTTTAAATATTCAGCATTTGTATATATTAAAGCTGATTTAAATTTATAGTTTTTGCAGTTTCGTCGACTGCATTGTTTGTTGTATGTTGTATAACAATTCGTGAATTTCACGTGTTTTGTATGTATAATCAAATATTCAAAACTTAATCTTTTTACGATAAGTAATAGCCATAACATTTAGTATTTCATGTATAAATTTTAACTTGCATTTGAGAAAATAAGTGGGAAGCATGTACGACCAGACGTTATCGTTCATATTTGAAAAAAATCTAAATGTTATCATGTTATCATAGTAAATTATCGATAAAGGCGGCCGGTAATGATCTCCCAAATGAATATGTATTAGATTTTGACTAATCGCCTTAGTTCTGTCGGTAAGTCTGTTTCTATTAAATTTTAGAATGAAAACAATTAGAAGTATATTAGTTTTTTAATGTCTATTAATTAAAGTGTTAATTAAAGGATTCTTAATTACGTGAAAGCACGTGTTGTCAGATAAGCGACTGAGTGTAGGTTCTTCACATACAAAAATACTTAAATTATCACATTGTTTTTATACGTTTTGAAGTGATTCAACCGCACAATACGTGAATGTAGTTTTTAATATATTTGTATTTAGATACATTTTAATATATTTGTATTGAGATACATTTTAATATATTTGTATTTAGATACATTTTAATATATTTGTATTTAGATACATTTTAATATATTTGTATTTAGATACATTTCAATATATTTGTATTTAGATACACTGTCGAGTTATTTCCCTTGTCTCTATATTTGGTTTCTTTACCATGTAGTAACTGTATGGACGTGTTATAAGTTATTTAATCAAATGTGTTGTGTGAAACTTGTTCAGACTTCTTATGAAACTAGTGTATAATAAACATTTCCCGGTGATCTAACTTAGATTATCCATATTCTAATTCAATCCTGGAATTTAATTTTCGTTATTATTATTATTTGTTTACACTTAATGTTTAACCATTTTGTTTAGTTATTTTTTCTTCTTTTTTCTCCAGTACGCTTTGATTTAACTCTTTACACCAAGAACTTTTTATTGATCGTCCATCGATTTGGTGTAAACAGTCATCGACCGTGCATTGAAATACACTTATCGCTTCCAGTACTGTGATTTGATTCTGTTCAATTCAAGTTCTTTTTATTAAAGCTTCGCGATTTACGAGTTAATCAAAATTATCAGTTCCATAAAGTCACATCTGTTATTTCAAAAGCTGATAAATATGATCGATAATTGACAAATTCTAGTAATTGCCATTTTACTATTAATAAGGAACGCTAAAACCCCAAAATGTATATTTCAATTGGTTCTTTTGTTTAAAACATGTTAACAGTCATAGATTAATATTAACGAATTATACACATACATGTAGTATAGGTGCATAAAACATTTTCCTGAAATCATTTTAACTATACATGAATTTCCTGCTTGATTTACTGGAAATTTTAGAAGATATCGATAAATTTCAAACACATGCTAATTATATCTTTTATGTATATATATATATTATTTTTTAAGATAAATGATGTAAATATATATATATTAGTTAGACTGAATATTTGATGTACGAATTTATGCGAAATGGTTTTGTAAAAACTTTATATTATATAGATATATCTATTGAAACAACTATTACATTTTGTTCACAAAACCACATTTTATGATTCAAATTCAAGTGAGGTGGTTTTTGTAAAAAATGGTATTGTCTTTCTTTTTCATAAAATTGTGTCACTTGAATTTACATCTTGAAATATCAAAGCTGAGCAAATTATTCCTGGTTTTCAACTTTGAGAACTTAATGCAAGAAATCAGTTTCACCAAGACGTTATATTATGGAAACACAGCCTGCAGATAATGTATTTAATAAAACAATACACATTTCAGCCTAAAACAAACGGCGGAAAAATTATTGGAAAAAAGTTCTCAGAAAAAAAACGCCCCAAAGATATTGTATGAAGGTGTCGGGTGGCACTTTATGCTTCATCACAAAGTAAATAATCATAAAAACTCACGAGCCAATTACGAGGCAAGCTTCACGGTCGAGTTGTTACATGAAAAGCGTAGATTGACAACTCTGTTTTCTTCTCGTTCAGTTTTTTTATTCTAAGGATATGTAATGGAGGAAAGCTTCGGTGATGTGTACCAATATGATGTCAGAATTCTGCCTGATATTCTGATTATTCTATTAATTAGGACCAATTTACCACGTGTCTTGGTAATACATGTCTCATTTACATATCAGTATGTGTATACCACATCCGGTTTTGTGAAATAAAAGCTATTTTTTTGACTGCATAATAAATCTGTAACGTTCGATTTAAGTTTTTTTAGGTGTATGATTATGAAAAAAGGATGATTTAGTATCATGTTAACGCCGTTAAAATAAGTCTAAAACACAGACTCAGAATATTTCCCTCACTGGTCTTCATGATATAAAACAGAGCTCGAACTGAAATATGACATCAGCAGTTTTATACCCATACATAATATGAACACAGAAATAATCATACCGCGCGAAAAAATATGTAGTCCGTGAAACTCAATGAAATGGAAGTTTGACAGGTTTGAAACACAATGAAGGTATTATTTCCGTAAAGATACGATTCAAAGTGACCAGTTCAAAATGAAAAAGGTATGACTTTTATGTATTATGAATACATTGTAATTTAGTCACCCCAGATCTGTTATGTCTAACTTCTTCTGCACGCTGTTTAACAAACATTTGATTCACTCACCAATCTTTTAAGTGTATAAAATATATTATTCTTAGAATTTTCGAAACGCCCACAAACAAAATTAAACGCTAGTATTCTATAACATAGTCGGGTAGGTGAATGTAATAGCAGCAATTCAAATGAAATTACAAATTTTGAAGAAGTTAAGTTCCTGTAATCATTTCCCACAGATACGATCATAATATACATATTTTATATTTCCTAAGTTGCAACTGAAATATGGTGCATATTTAATTAATTAAAAATACCGAAGGACAGTTTTGATATGTTTTTGTCATGAAGGAAAGTTGTTGAGAAAAACGATCAGAATTATAAACCAGAGAGCAGGATAATAAACAGCTTTTAATTAATCACTTACATCTATGTTTGGACTTGGTCACCAATCGATTTTGTTTTAAACACTGACGATTTAATTGTTCCAAGTATGTTTTGCAACGGCAAAACTCGAAGCCATAAATGTTATTGTTATTTGTCTAATATATCTGATTTTTCAAAATATTATGTTTTAATTTTACTTCTCGTATTAATAAATCGAATAAATTCGTATTTTCAATGAAAGCATTTATTATATCATAAAACGTCAGAGGAGGACATTCCATGAATTTCTCCAATAGAATCTCTGTGAGCTGCTAACACCTCTCATCTTGTCTTCATTATTTAATTTAATTTTCCGAATAACTGTATCAAATTATTGACGCATTGTTAGCATGAAGAGTGAATGTTCTTATCTCTGCAGGTAATTCTGCCATTGCGAGCTGTTATAACTATATTCATAGTGCATTCCTGTTAAATGGGCGTGTCCAATCCACCCCCTAATTTTACTGTCGCCCACCTTCTTACCTATGAATTCTTCGAAACAAACATCTGAACACAATTCTATGTGGTATAACCCTGTTATATATCCCTCACATGCTTTACGGGATAACAGCCACATGCTACCCGAAAATATTGCATGAAAAGCGCGGGGAGCCTCGTGAAAATTACGTGTGGGCGGGGCCTAGCAATACGCGGTAACTGGATCCTCCCGCTCATTGGCTGAGGTTTAAGATCAAACGAAGAGCATTTGCTGATGAGGAAAGCCTACCAAGATCATAAAAATTCACAGAGGCTTGATAAACTTGTGTTTATCTTATTTTCGGTGATTTTTATGCGGAATGGCTTACTGAGCTCCTGAGGGATTCTAGTTGACAGCGCATTTCTTCTGGTAGCATTGTGTGATTCTGGTTACGGGACATATCAAACCTCACTGTTTGTTACCAATTACTTTGCAAGCGGGAATTCTGTCGAGTTTCAACTATTTCTTAAGTTTCTACTCGTCTTTCAGTTGTGAGTCGGGCGTTGTTTATTGCATAAAAAACACGTGGGAGAGCCAAGTTGTGTTTTGTTTTTATTGTGATGATAACAGAGTATGATATGTCATTACAAACATTTTTCTCACCAAAAGACTTCTTATCTACTCTAGAGATTTAATTTGCAGACAGAAGACTAGCTTTTTAACAAACAATGGACGGAGCTTGTTTTGTGATTAGTGATAAACTGTAAGAAAAGATTTCAATACTTGTGTGAACATTCATTTTCTCTGGAGTTAAAATATCAGAGACAAACAATTCAACATGATGATGACAGCAGACTACAGGAGCTGTCGGTTTGACCATAACGCAACAGGACAATTTAATGGAAGCTCAAACCCAGATATGTTTGATAACAGATATTTGTCAGAGCTATCGTATTCAGGGTCACCAAATGGCAGGGACTACTTCTCTGGACCTTCAGCTCCTTATCAACGGTATCCAGGGAGAGGGTACTCCGAACAGTATCAGTTTGCTGGAACGACAGGTACGCCATCTTACTACAATAATTCAAGTCCAGAATACGAAAGAAGCAAAGGAAGGTCTGCTGGCAGCGAGAAACTGCAGCAAACGACGAATAAAACAACAAAAGATGAGGTAGAAGATAAATCTAGCGGTGGTAAATCACCAACAGATGCAGCAGACACAAAATGTAGTGATACATGTGGAAATGAAATAGACATGGATATAAAACATAACAGTCCAACATCTTCGTGTGGAGGTTCACTGAAAGATGAAATATCTGACAAAAGTGGTGACGATATTAATTCCGCAGACGACAATGATGAACATTTAGCGCATGTGCTTGCACCAGGTTACCATGGCGAAAATAGACGCTGTTTATTGTGGGCTTGTAAAGCCTGTAAAAGAAAAAGTGTTCAAATTGACAGACGAAAAGCAGCTACAATGCGTGAAAGACGTCGACTGCGTAAAGTGAATGAAGCTTTTGAAGTGCTTAAGAAACGTACATGTCCAAATCCAAACCAAAGACTTCCAAAGGTAGAAATTTTACGTAATGCCATTGAATACATCGAGAGCTTGGAGGATATGTTGCATGGTAATAGAATAGTCCGAGCTGACGACCATTGCAATGAAACAAATTCAACGAATGGTTCAGATTACATGGTGAGTATTTCATATTTTAAAAAGAAATCTGTAGTTTCTGTACCATGGGCTTTGTGTAGTTTTATTAAGAAAGTCTAAATATGTTGATACATTCAAGGTCTATTTACACTTATTATGATTTAAACAGTTTTAAAAAATTGTTTATAGTTTTGTACAGTTGTATGTTTTATAGAATCCAGCAACTTGGTGTCAGATTCAATATTCGCTCGCTCGAGAGTTTCACTTATAAAACATACAAAAACAAACTGGTTTTACACATTCTTGTATAATTTATCTGACAGAAGTTTCACGAAATCCCAGCGCTGACATTATACAGAAATTTATTTCCTATTCATTCATAAATTCACCACACTTAAACTATCAGCTTGCTTTCTTATCTCAAAGCCTGTTTCATACTTCATCCTGAGCATCCAAAGGCTTAGACCTTGGTAATTGTGCATTATTTCCGTAGAAAATAATTCTCTTTTGACACCAGTAAACATATATAATTCTAGCGATAACCTCCTATAAATATAACATTACTTTAGATATTGTTATCAAGTAGTATGTGTATCTGAACTTACTCAAACACGCGCAATATGGTATATCCCTGTAATCCTATGTTGAGAATCTGTGTGGTGGGGTAAATGAATACTTGAAGGAATAGAGCGAATATCTAGCAATTCAAACTGTGTTCCTATCACTGAATGAGATTATATCTCCGCATCATGGCATGGATACAGAGGATATAACATTTCCTACGACGTTTAGATTGTAGTTTTTATTTCTATCTGTAAAGAAAACACATTAATCTTAGTAATGTCCAGTTTTCTAAATGGACCTCTGTGATGTATGCGTAGCACTTCTACCAACCGATAATACGATTTGGAATCCTCCTCTTTAAGATTTGACGCATCTTTAATACATAGCCCATCCATGATTTCAGTTGATTGCCAAAACACTCAATAATACAATTAGGTTTCTGCCGTAAAAATAATTTCCTAATTCCTAAATAAGGACCTTAACACGTGACAAGCATACAAACAGTAGAGAAAGTGATGTCAATGGAATTGCAATCTGTAACGAATTCTTGTCAACCAACTGTGCAATATGAAGCATTTTGAAGCAAAGAAAAGTAAGTGATATTGAATGTTGAGGAAACCGTTCTTATTACAAGTATTAATATTTTCCATCCATTTGAAAACAATACTGATTGGAAAAATATACGAAATAAAAAAATGTACGAGAAAGTGTAATTATTTTCTTAATTTGTGGAATATCTGGAAGCAAAAAACATGTCGTCGTTAGTTTGTAAGAGACCCTGGTTGTATAGAATGCTTGATGGATGCACATTTTATAGTTGTATGCTTATAGTCTTCTCAGACCTGACAATATATAAGTGTTGTTAGATTCTAGGTTTGATTTATTGTTTGTTGCCCCGAGCGAAGCCAAGAATGAACACTTCAAATTTATATATGTACTTGAAAGCAAACTGCAGCGTCAGTCTAGCGAAATGTGTAGTTATTTTACCACTATGTACATATATAATGTATAAAACTTTACGGTGTCGATAAAGTTGCACAAAGTTGCTTTCTACAGTGCTGATTCTTGTATAAGACACGAACCTTTGATTTTTACGCGACCACTTTTTATAGTTTACTTCCCTCAACAATAAAGTAATCATGTCTCACACTGCGCGACTATGCACTCCTAAATTTAATCGCGAGAAATTCTCCCTCCAGGCTAAATTACTCATAAAAATATATGCGTAATTATTTAAGTCTATATGGTTTACATGATGTAATAATTACAAGTTTGTAATTCTCACAAACGCGAAAATATTACGACCACATAACAACACCGTTTCATTTCTGAGTTTAATAAAATCTGGAATTTATTTTCTTCGCTTTTCAAGTATATCCAAAGTTTACTGTGAGAAATGCTAGAAATTCCGTGGAAATGAGAGAAATATTAATTCTCATGTGTCAAAACAGTGCTTATGACAGTTAGGAAGACTGGTTTGGTCCTGGTTAACAACGTATACATCAACATGTGCTTATAATTTAATGTTTATACATAAACACACAAAATACATTTACGATAGGTTCTCCCTCTTAAGAATTTCATATGTTTTCAAGATGTTCTCTGACCCTTCCGATGATTTCTGAAATATTGGAAGACATTTACGGTAAATTTGACATATTTCTGATTAGACAAAATACTCATAGCGTCCCAGATAGCATCTTAATATGCTCATTGAAAGCGTCAAAGCTTGGCTCTGAGAAAACCAGTCATCTTGTTAGTGTTTGAAATACATATAACAAAGAGGAGACACGCACAATACGCGGATATGACTTCAAACACCAAATACTGAATTAACATTAACCATTATCCTTGTTGATAAAACTCGGTAAAATGTTGTTCAAGTTTTAGTCACTAATTATAAGATTGTGTATCGTACCTAACATTGTTAATTACATCTGCAATGCATCGGAACATACTTTATGTGGTCCTTACATCGACTAGCGCATTAACTCAAGGCTCTGGAAGATTTCAGGAACGAGCGCAAGAAAAAAAGATCTCCTCTAAGGAACAAGCATCGTTTCTGGTGCGCAGATTTGCCTAGTACATTATGTCGGATTGCGAGTTAATTATGATGTACAATTGATTACCGTGTCACGTGATATTAAATGGAAGCGTTAAGTAGGGGTCAGTTTACTTAATCAAGCTCATTATGTTCTCATTATTGTATCACTATTCCAAACAAGATCTCGTTTTCTCTCGTGTCCTATCAGCAGGGGGTGTGGTTTTGAGAGATGTCACTAGACCGTGGGTCATTTAGACAAGACCCATCTGATTTCGGGCGTATTTACATCAATGTGTTGATAGAACCCGTTCTCTAGGGACGTGTCCGATGTTCCATTAATTCATCACGTGGCATAACTCTTGATTTCAGACAGTTTGATATCTTAATTCTGTCTTTCTGACTTATAGAATCGCTTGACGATCAGTTGCCGTTTTTCTTGTAGTAAAAAAACATGACCAAAAATCATTGCCTTTTAATATCATACCGGTATTGAGAATCTAATGTGGTTTTCGTAAGCCGTGAATAAGATATTATATAAAATATTCCTTCTGCGTCCCTCAAAAAATATTTTTAAAAAAATGAAACAGTCAAATTACTTCTTCAACTGACATGGACAGTACATGATTAATCATTTTACAAAAAAAATAATTCATGGATTCTTTATTAGGCAAAAAGCAGCATTGCAATACCTTTGGCCATTTACATGCATACTATGGCAAAGACCATACAGTACAAAGTAAAGCATAAAGTAAGACCAGCAATCTTCCAGGCCCTGTGATGTCTGGGTTACTTGTAAGCTTATTAAAACATTATTACTGTAATAATTGTAATGTTTAATATAGTGGTAGTTTTTTTTCTCCTTGACCTTTTGCCAATTATTTTCAACACGTCCTATAAAATTGTAATAGCGAATAATGATATATATAAATCGATACACAAACATAATATTAGTATGTATTTCGTACCTTGAACGAGCGACTTTGTGTACTTTTCTACAACCACTGCCTAACCACCTAGTCGTGTAATAAAATAAAGTCATGGCTCCGACAGTAATGTGGTGTCAATGTTTACAGTATAAACAACCTTTTTTGTTAATTAGCATTACAAGAACTATGTAAGGTAATTACAATATTATAACAGCAGTGGCTTTCATGGAATTATGTCATATTCTTATTATGCGTGGTATGCTTTATGGAGTTAATAACAACTTGCTGTTCCACATGCTTTCTGGTCGTAGACTTCTAGATTGGATGTAATTTATCGCAAGTTCACTAGAATTTATTAGGGTTTCGACATTCCCCAAACATTAATCAAGTCAGACTTGGCCCCTGTTGCCATAGGCAATGCTGAGTAGGTTACGGGATCCTTTAATGCTCCTAAATTAACTAGGATTATGTTGTTATGCAAAGTAAATAAGGTTTGTTCCTTCAATTAGACATATATTTACGATCAATTAGTGTTTGCATTAAGTGAAATTTCCTTGTTTCAGGAAGCGATCCAACATCCACCAGCCCCTTTTTCAATCCCTATACGTGGTCAAACCGAGCAATGTACAGTCAAACCTGTGTTTGTGGCCACCTTTGAATAAAGACTATCTTGCGAATAATGGCCATTCTTTGAAAAAACATCACTGATTATTTCGAACAAACTGACCTCCGAATAAAGGCCGCCTGTCACTGGTCAATAAAGGCCCTTTCCCATGGGTGGCCTTTGTTCACAGGTTTGGCTGTAGCACCATAAAGTACGTTGGAAAAAGAATTATGAATCACAATGACATAAACTATCCGGTGACACTCGTTCGTGCATTCACAAAATATTGAAATCCTCACAGAACCAAACATCTAGAAGCACTACAGTAGCGACTTGTACGTAATGAAGTGTCTTTTTTCACTTCTAAATAATTCCAGTATTTTTTCATGTCCGATACAATCGGTGCTACACGAGAATTCAAGTAGGAACACCAACTATTTAACAAGCTGTAGCATGGTTGATCCTCGAAATACAAGATTTCACGTAGAATGTAGGTCGCACGTTTATTCAATTATATTTCTGGAAGATTTATCAACACAACCCTGTTTGAAACTTAAATTTTATTGTTTTCGAAACGCGTATCCACTTAAAATAATAGAGACACGTCATGAAGTTAAAGAAATCCACATCTGATATTATTGTTGTTTCAAGTTGAGGCTTTTCTGAAGAATTATTAGTGAGTATTTATTCACTGATTTCATCGTCAAATTTATTTATTGTATTTTGTTTTTACTTGTTTTCTTTTGTTCTTTATTCATATTCAAGTATGGAGATTTTCCTCGATTTGAAAACCAATTAAATGTACATTAAAACTTCAATTTGTTAAGGGCTACGAGTTTTTCCCTTTTAAATTAATGTTTGCCATTAGAAATTGTAGCATTGAATTTTATGGATCATATTACGTATGCATATAACCAAAAGACCGATACCGTGTCACCATTTAAATCTGAAAAAAATGTTTTTAAAGTATTTGTTTAAAACACAGTAACGCATATTGTTATTGTATAAAAATGAAAACTACATATTTGTATTACGGCTGTATTGAATAGAATGAATTAATATTATTAGAAATAGCTTTAAATATTCTATTTATGTTAAATAAAATACAATGTACACATATGCTTCGAATTAATTGTTGATTTTACGATATTTTGCTTCTAAACCATTGCTGTATAATTGTGTATAATACTTTGGTGGGCGTTTTTTAATTAATTGCTGGCTGTTTTCAAAAGATTAATGGCCATCTATTTTGCACACGGATTAGTGTCTAATGAAATACATAAACCACAACCTTTACTGAATGAGTTATACATTAAAATGCTATTCTCCAAAACCTAGTCTTAGACGCTATGTAACCACAAATTGTTAAGATTATGACACAAGTATATTTATCTTGATACAGAATATAATTGTGTTTCTCATTGTAAGCTTCCTATTTCTGTGAGCGAGGAGGAAAGAAAATGAGGAAAATGTTGAAATTTCCTAGTTCTTATCGTCTTGAGGTCGTCAAGATAAGCCCAGCGTTGAAATCTGATTCGAATTGACGCCTTGTGATTATCACAATTAAGCGAATATTACGGTCAGTGGGTGGTGCTGTAATTATTACTGTCACTTTGTATATACCGCGTAGTTTTAAAATAAATTTTCTATGATAAAAGTTTATCTGTTCTAATTTAACTGTGTTCACTTCGTCTGTTGTTAATTTACTGATGAAAACATGTATCAGGTCTCCCCGCAAAGCTTCTGTTTGTTTGCTTAGTAAATTATGTTACACGGAACAACAACAATAGAACGGATCTCACAGAGCGATATTTTGACATTTGTGGTTTATAGAACATCGTATTCTTTGCTTACTTCAATGGTCATTGACCCCGCGTGTCGTTTTTTGGTATTAAATAACATATCACACATAAATATCAAAAAAACAATGCTGATCGAGACGCAATATTGTCACTATGGTGACATAGACTACGAAGTCATTAAATCAAATTGATACCGCATTACTATGCAATACAACAACTTATAGTCCTGAAATCGTTGCGACTTGTGCGGGTTGCCTCAGGAAAAGAGGGAAAATAATAAATAATAAAACTATTACAACAACTACCAGAAAGTTTTATTAAGTTGAAATGCTGGAATGTTAAGTCGAGTTTTATCCTACTTGTAAAGAAACTTCTTTGGGCACAGAAATAGAATTTTGAATTTATCTTCTGATGTTTATTTCGCTTTGTGTGGTTGACGAATTGTTTTATAAAATACACACAATTCATGAAAATAGTTTCAACTCTTCAATATTTGTTTGATGTTACGATTAATTTGCTTGATATAAGATCTGCGGGGATTATTTTACGTCGGGTAAAATTTAGAATTTTATCAGATATTTGAATCGGTAAAAAGGCACCACAGACTGATACCAGTGATCTAAGTTCGGTTTATACGGCTTTTAAACCGGATTAAGTCTTAATTTGAATTTCATAAAGTATTAATGTTGAATGTTTCCGCAGTCGTCTGAAACCAAGTATCTGATAGTTTGGATTCGTCTGCGTATTTTGTTTTTGCTTTTTTCAGGTTCCTATCCAGCATTGAGTCAATAATCGCGTAATGATCGCATATATTTTTATCTCGCTATTACCCTCAGTAGTTTTCTCAGTGACTGTAATTTGTTTTAAAGACATTTTGACCCTCTTTGATCCAACATTCCGACATTTTTTGTTTATTCTGGTTCATTTGCTTATGCCTCACGTTGTATCATTTGGGAGAAAGTACTTCACGACAGCTCATCAAATAGATTCCACTTCAAAAAGATGAGCTCTTCATCCACGTTGGAGCGGAGGAAAAAATGATCGTGTTTTGATGAGCATAAGAATCGAGTATGCCTACATGGGGAATCCCCTTGGGAGGTGTTTGTTTTGATAACTTTAAGAACATGTTCTTTTGAGTGGTGCATGGAATATGTAATAAAAATTGGAGTTAGACTGGGGGAATAGGAACGTATAGTTGACATATGTCCAGAATAATGAACAAATAACAAAACAATCAGAAAATCTCCTCTTTACTGATATGATCATATCTATAACACGTTGCGTGTTATGTGTGTACAAAAACCAAAACATGATTTCTTTCATCATATTCTTTTCGGGGGTTTTGCAACTCCAAAAAGTAACATGTATGAACTGAATTCACATATAAATAACATTGGATTATTCACGTTATCCTAGAGTTGACATCTATTTCAATTATTGCTTTTAATCAAGCTCCAAACTATACATATACATGAATAGCCAACACAATAGCATTTATATAACTGAAGGTTTATATAAGAAAACATTTTTTCTAATATTTTCGTTTCAAATGGACTTTAATAATCAGCTTGGATTTCCAGCGTTCGTAGTAATGAAATATTCTCTAAACAGTGCCATTTTCTCAACCGTTACAGTTCGTTAACTTTCTAAGGAATATAAATTGATGGCCTCTCAAAGCTGTCAACATGAACTCTTCACATAAACTCTACACAAATATTGTTTCACTCTCGTATAAATTTTGACATGGTTCATGGTAAGGCGATGAAGCACCGTTAACATCAATAAAATACCTTTGAAGATCCGTTAATGAAGCGCATTTAAAATGTAGTTTAAAGCCCCACTCGCAGGGACAAGCATTTCATATAGCATGTTCAATTCTTCATGAAAGACAGTGGAATATTTTAGAGTTTTTCATCAAAGCTTTGATCACAAATTAACTTGAGTGAATGAAAGCATTAGCGACCTTTGACCTGAAATTGAAAATTACAATTTTAATGGGCATCCATAGGAATGAAAACAACCCAACGGTCTGTCAATTACCGAAAATATGCCACAGTGTTTCTAAATTCTGCTTTGTTCTTCTGCATTCATAGCGATGCATTAGCATTTTACATCCGAAAATTTAATTAGATGAACATCTTTCAAATTATGTTAAAATCATTACTGACTATTGCAGTTCTTTTTGATGTTGTCGATAATGGTTTTTTAGTGAGAACGAAACCAGTCTACAAGTATGTAGACGCTTTATTCGATTATCATCCAGACGCTTTATTTGATAATCATCTAGGCGCTTTATTTCAGCATAATTAACGCCGACTATTTCTTATTTTTGCAGACATTTCTGTTATATGTTAAGCATAATTTACGAACTTTCTTGCAACAATAATCAACACTAATTAGAATATACACAGACTGCACAATTCATAAAACACCACGGCTGAAAATTAGAAAACTGGAAAGATAAAGGAATATTTTACGTTTCGTCATTAATAACTGCACTTTGTACAATTGAAACCCTCTAGACCGGTACCTCTAAATCGACCAAATGTTCTGGTCTCAAAAGACGACAATGTTTAAACTTTTTTGTGTCTTGGTCAAATTGACGTTTTTATGAAATAAATGGTACGAACTTCGTTTCGTCCATCTATCTAAATATGGTCTTTAATTTATGTCAAATTATTTAAATTTCATTTATTTATTGATGTATTTTCAGACAGTAAATAGTCCACATTTCTATCAGGATAAAATGCACCACATGGCTGATATGAACAATGGATACCAAGGGCATCCGAATGGTAAGTGATATCTTGCACCATTTCACTAATAACTAAAGCGAATACTGGAACAATAAATCCATGGCAAATATGGTAAGAATTCAAAAACCTGTAGTCAGATAATTGAGTTTTAAGGGAATTGTAACAACTTCTCAAATTTATACACAGTGACAATTTCCTTTTGAAGACATGTCTTTAGTCTATCAACGCAGCATAATATTTATAATATTTAGTAAAATTATGTGCATCTGACGCAAGATTTTGCTCGAATAACATATCAATAGCAGACCAAGGTTTGATACTAAGTCCTGAAAGGTATTTAAATGTACTTATTACATGTATTTATACTGAATGTACTTTCGTTTAGTGGTTTACGCTACTTGGATTATTTACATGAAACTATACTATATACACAATACCTATCATTCCTACATTAATTCTACAAATTGTGAATATTTAAATCAATCGTTAATCAGCTATATTTTTTTAACCATTATCTTTAAATGATTCAATTAAAATTCCATTTTAATCTTTCAAAATAAATCTTCGATATTATAGTCCATTATTCTCGGTTAATTATTCATAAATTATTTATAACTATAGTCACAATTGGAATCATTATTTTAGTCCCATTAATAAATCCAAGTTATGCTCGCACGTCTTATGTACGGAAAACCGCAGAAAAGACATTAATTTCGGTCTCTTTGATGATTTTACTTATTCTAAAGTGTGACGGTTTATTCTTTCATTTATCTGAACCCAGACTGGATAAAAACTCAAAGGAGTGAATAATCATTAAAGTGATACGAAATGAAATTAAGGCTGTTAAGAATCATTCAATAAAATATATTCAAATCAACAAAAATCACGTAATTAAAAGATTCTAATCAAAATGATTTACAACTAAGCGATAACGAAATCAGATTGGCCGTCATTGGATTTTGTTTTAATAAACATGAAACGTTTCGGATTTCGTTCTTATTATCTGTTTGATCATGTTGGCTTACGTGCGTGATTTTGTCATCAACAAATCAGCCTCTCAAAAAGTTCAAACTCTTTTGGTGATTAATGAATTATATTAATTTAAATGGTGTATAAGTTAGTACAATCATAACACTGAAAACGTCAAAACATTTTATAAAAACGTAATACTACATGTCATTTTACTACATGATGCTAAGTACTTAACATACATCAATGACTTTTTGAACACCCCTCGTGCGTGGTTTATTTTCTAACGCTACGAATTTCATATTTTGTGTCAGAACAAACCTGTGTTGAATATTTTTAATGATGCTATGCAATGTTATGTACGTATTTTTTGCGCGTATGATTAGTAACTATAGGTATAAAACTTCAATTTGAATGTTAAACCAGCCCTACTTAGGGAATATTATAATCTGAAGTAGAATTCCATTCATGTAAGGATATACATGAATACCAGAATATATGTATTTGTCAAGCTATGTTCTGTTTTATGCGGTTATATAGTCATTGGTAACAGCTCTAGGTGTGGGAGAAACTCTGACTGTCCATGTTTTATCATGTACAGGTATATTCATTCATTATACAAGCGAACGGAGAACGTTTAACTTATTACAGCCATTTTAAGTTTTCAAATCGACGACATTGTACGATGATACATGACATGTTTTATTATCAGGACATTTTGTATTCAAAATATAAAATAAGAATACTGTTCATTCCGAAAGAACTGTGTAGATGTTTGTAGTAATTAATGGTTCATTTCAATTCTAAATTAGTTGAATAACTGAACATATTATCAGTATATTACAATTCTAGGCCTACAACTTTTTCTTGCGCGTCAAATTTAACAATCCACGATCGTACTCTGTTTTGTATAATTGTGTCTACTTGCAGAATTTGAATACAGCTAATTAAAACTTTCATTCAGGAAATGATTCGCACTTTAAATGTTTATATAAATAGTAGGATATATGAGTAATCAATTAAAAATAAATAAACAATCCGTGCAATGGCCCGCTGCACGAGAAATCGGCAGGGGTATAATAATGTTTGAAACCTAAATATTTTCAAACAAAAATCTTCCTACAGATAGTTTATATACAGCCAATTATTATAAATTAGACGAGATATAAAGAGTTCACACGAGTTGAATTTTCACTTATCTTGCTACTTTAAGGACAATCTTGTTGATAATTATTTCGTTCTTGCGGGCTATTTCCTCAAGTTCGGTTCATTCAGGTAATTTGGGGTACTTTCAAGAGTTTTCACTGACTTTTCACATCTGTGGTGAAAGTGTTGTGTATTTTAGAGATATTTTATTGACTTCATGGGAACATGGGATCACGTAGGCTTATTATAATCACAGAACATACATGTAATTACATTTCCTTATCGCGCAGTAAGATAATATGTCCTAAACATCAATTTACAAGTGATACAGAAGTCTGTGAAATCATCACTTCAAATAAACAGCAGCCCGACAAACCTCTTAAGGATTCCGGACCACTGACTTTTATATTTGTAATTTTATAAATTAACTGCATGTTTGATCAGTCGATCAAATGCATTGATATAAAATATAAACTACTTGGACAGATAAAAATACGAAACTTTGAGTATATATATAATCTTAATATCTGCTTATCAAAGGCATGAAAGAGTTAGCATGCTATGATGAAGGTGCATGTACATACACACACATTAATGTGAGTGCTCATTAACGTCTTGTAATCGACTCATACTTTAAATAAGTGTTTTAATCCAAAGTTAGAGTTTGAGATTGTCAATGAGCAGAACGTGCTCGTGCTCAATCATTATTACGGTTATACGTTTTTGGAATGTTAGTCTTGACCAGTTTGATAGTTTATAATAGTGATAAAGGTAATAAAAATGATAATAACAATATTAATAACAATGATAATAATAATATTAACAGTACTAATAAAACTGTTAACCATAATACTAATAACAATGATAATCACAATACTAACAAAAAATGTTAATCACAATACTAATAACAACGATAATCACAATGGAAATATCAATACTAATGACAATGATAATAACAATATTATTAACAATGATAATATCAATAATAACAACAACAATACAAACAATGTAAATAACAATGATAATGTAATAATTACACACACATTTATACACATATATTTCATATATCGGCATACTAAGTATACCTTTAATCAATCCATACAATACATACAAAAAGACAAACGCACAGATTCACAAAACTCAGAGAGAAAATATGTTCGCACATTTATTCATAATTACATAATTACGGTATTTATAAATAATGTTTTTAAGAACAATAAACAACAATAATGAACAGTGATAATAATAATAACACTAAAAGAACTATTAACATGATAACGACAGTGAAAACGATAATGACAATGATAATTACCATGGTGATGATAAGAACAGAAGCCGAAAATGGCAATAAATTGTTTGTAATTTAACTAAACTGATGTTTGGTATTCTAGAATCAGGCAACTATTACACGTGTATATGTATCTCACTAATTAGACCATGCTTAGTGCTCGTGCAATGATTCCATAGACATTTATTTCTGTTTATAACTGTACAATAAATAACTTATTATTACTTGGGATTAAATAAATAAACCCACCTGTCTAGGCAAGCAGAAATACAGCATTTTATATACAGAAATATTGCACTTTTATTATTATTTATTTCACAAGCATTTATTATCGAGCATTAAGTAATATGAATCGTTTCTAGTACTGAGGCGGTAATAAATAATATTTTAACATAATCAGATATAGCGGGCTTATCAGTTGTCTACTGGGAGGTCTGAGTCCGTGCAGTTTTCTTGATTAGTTAAACTCGATTGGCTAATTATATTCTGTTTTCCTTTATGTTTCAAACTCTGGTAAAATATTTCTGTGATTCACGTGTGATCATGTTATGAAATACAGTCACTGATAAAATAGTAACTCTAAACATCGACGATTTTTGTATCATAACTTACAGTATTAAGTGAAAATGTTGAAAACAACAACAACAACAACAACAAGGATTTTCTAATTAGATATTGAAACAAAACAGATAGATATAGATACAGTTACAAAAGTATAATATAAAAGTATATGTTATTACACACATGAATGCTCTATCATAAGTCTCCGTCTTTTGTCACCGAATTAACGTGAGTATACGTACATGTTTTATTGATACGAAAGTCAATCCTAAGATTATTTGAAACATGAAACTATGACAACCGTACGTTCGTTTTTTGTACCAAGCATGTCAGGACTTTTCAAACGTCATACATGTACATGTATACCTCTTGTGGGCGGGATTTGTCACAATTATATTTTAATCATCCCTATTGTTTTAGCGGCATTTGAAAGCAACATTAAAATGCACTGATATCAACCTGATTAGAAATTATAGATTTGATGTTTTTTGTATTTAACTGTATTCCTAATGTTCTTGATAAATGGTATTTTATTACAGCTACATAAACACTCACATATTGTTTTCATTATTAACATTCAATGTCAGAATTTTAAAATACGCGTACATTGATACTGGCTAAATAGGCAAATGTAAAAAAATGTGGCATTTAAACAAATTTAACCAGATTCTATCTTTAAACATAAATCATAAATCAAATGCTAACAAGACTTAAGTATCGCGTTTCTATCATTCTAGCTGCAACTCTGACTTCCGTTACGCAGACTCCTGAGCAAATTAGGACCCCTTCTGTTGACAGACTGAACTTTAATCACATTCTATAGCACCGTGATATATCGCATCTGTTCATTAGTGAAATATCTCCACTGCAGATTCCCAGTATTGTATTATTATAAAAAACTTGACTTCAAAAGTATCAGACGATTTCAGCGTATGTAAACACTCGAACTATTTTAGGAGGCGTAGGAATTTTTGTAGCGAAAATAGAGAGGGTGTATTATATTGTTAGCAAGGCGTATACGACGATTGTTCTCTCATAAATTGTCATTAATTAAGGCTAAACTATGTTCCTAACAGACCAGAATACAGTATCGAAGTCTATATTTCGAGGAGTTATATTTTATTCAAGTAGTTATTCTCATTTCATTGTCTCAGTGAAAAAAGAAATTCTTGCTACCGACATTACTCATACATACTTACATTGGAATGAAAAAGTGTAGTATTTAATCATCAGACGAATTTCGTCGTGAGATTCGTGTATAAAAATAAGTGTACATTGTATACCCAATTTGATAGGATAATAACATTACTGAGTATGTTCAAAATAGAATCTACTGCTTGAATTCAAAGTGAAAAACTTTTTGCTTTAAAAGTGCTTTAAACATTTTGTTTCCATAGGATATTTACAAGCGTTTAATTTAGCAAACAATACACAAAACTTACTCATATTACTTATTATACGTACTATACTTATTTTACGCACTCTACGAAGGATTGATTAACTATTTGGAAAAATATCTCCTTAAAGTAATGACTTTATCTCACATTGAATAAATTATCCCTAGAACTATTGTAATACAGAATAACAATGCGGCACAACTTTACAATCAAACTAGGTGCTAACAAATTGATAACCAGTCTAAAGGCATCATGAGGAATATATAACATCATTTGATAAGCCACAAAATAATTTGTTCTGCGTGTTTCATTCATTTTTAGTCATTAATATATTTTTATTTACTACCTGGTGCATATAGAATCATATTAATCAGAAACGAACCAATCTATACAATTATTTGTCGTTAGTGCATTTCGTGTTAATTCTATAAAATGCACGTAGATTAATACAATACACTTATTACTGACATAACACAGATGTATTAGTTCAAATAGACGACTGTTGCTGTAAAATACCACAAAACACGGAGACATCACAAGGAAAAAATAGTCTTAATTATGTATTAATGAACTCAACGTATAAGTTAACCTACGTACATCCTAAGGATGGAATACATATGCGGGTTATAGCTCCGGTTTCTACGAATAATGCACGAAAATTTCGAGCATACTTGAGACAATTATCAAGCAGTCTGCAGGTTTATGAGTCAAATCACTTATTTCTGTGAATGACCTCTTAAGAAACTCTAAACTGTGCATAATGTTTCAATATTTACACCTATACCAAACATCGCAGCATCCTATCAACACCTAATGACTGCGCCTATATAGTCAAGTTTGTTACTTGTAGAACGAAATAAACTTAAAGCGGAAACACGTGTAGAGTGATCGACATGTGCAGATATTTATGAGACTTTATATTAATGATATAATTTTATATAAAGTACAAGTACCTCTATTGTTATATTCATACAATATGGGAAAATCTAAATATCATCAAATCGTTTATCAACCTTTCTTTTAGATGATGCCTGTAACTTTAGTGCACAACAGAACAGCATCTGGTTTTGGTTTATGTAATTTAGTGTAGAAATGTGGTTTACTCAGAATCAAAATTTACGCTCGCGAAAGATATTCCAAAATGTGCTTTAAAAACAGTCATACTCATATAAGTTCATTTTGCCCCCAAAATACAGACACAATCAAGTTTTGAAGATAACCAATAACTTGTTTTCTTTGAAAATATATAATCATTACACCATTACGCCAATGTTAATTGGAACTTAATTTGAATATGTATGTCGCGTAAAATGATTTTATTTACTATTAATCTTTGTCATACTTTTCTAATTAAAAACGAGTGAAATCACATAATATTATGTACATGGAAATAAACGGGCTTAACATTATTCTTTTTTACCTTTTACTCGATTACTTGTTATATGTGTTTTTTCTTAGTGGTTTATACAGTATAATTTATGTGACTTAAAAGTTTATAATGTAGTGATGATTTTTTGTTAATATATTAGTGTAGATATTGGACAGTGAATAACTGAATGCACACAATTTGAGAGAAAACGAAATAGACAAAAAACTTGGATAGCGATTGTTCAACATGACTGCCCGCTAAGATTAGAACATCACAATTATCATATTCACAATCAATCATAGCTAGATAATGTCACATCTGAAACAATGAACGTGATTAAGAACAACGATGATTCAATCAAACCAAAAATGCCGAACTATTCCGAATAGAAGTATTTTAGCACCTAATTGAAGATACACTCGCGCAATTGTTTCTTACTTATCAACAAGGCAAACACCTTTTCTATGATCACTTCAAAATGAATACAAAGCCAAATAGCTTATCAGTAATAAATTAATAAGCGTTAATCAGCAAATAATTAGGAAGTACCACGCATAATAGTAGCTTATCTTAATTAATTGCATAACGCACGTGTGATGCTCCACGCGCCGGAAGGCTACCTGACCCCAACTACTCGATAAAGGAAAATTGGCGTGAAATTTTATACTGTTTGTAATACCGTTTGATTGCAGACGAAATTCGAAACATCTGGAACTTTTCAGACGACAATTTGCAAGATATAACGTGCACATGTTTAAATTTTAAGAAACGAATATTAAAATAAAGACTATCATTCCACCAGTTACATATAAATAAATCAAACGTGGACCAAATTATTACAGCAATCAATCGTTCAATGTAATTATTAAATACAAAAACATACTACCACAATAGTACGGTATATAAATATAGCGCAAATTTACAAAAGGTCCTTGTGATTTTTGATTGGGGTGTAGTTCACAAATAAAATGACTTGGTTGAAATGAATTGATATTTGTAAGCAATGAATTAAGGTGTTTGTGTGTTTATTTTCAGGGTACATGGACCATGGACAACATCACCATCAACAACAGCAACAACATAACGCCAATGTCAGCAGTCTAGATTGTTTATCCTTGATAGTTGAGAGTATAAGCCCAACAACTGGTTCACCCATGATGAACACGATGGCTCCCGGCGAACGACCACTGTAGTCTAATCTTAACGTAGAGCATATATGTATAAATAGATTGTGTTCATGACGTGATGGACCTGTGCTAGTTAATGATTCTGGTCCATTGCTTGTACAAAAAATGAAACATCAATAAGTCGCAGACTGGGAGGTACTGGTTGGTGGATTTTCAAACTCGCAATTAAGTGATAACACGTGACGCTATATTGTCAAATAGACAGAACATTGTGCGGAGGAAATCTTTTGGGATAGAGGAACAATTGGTTAGAGGAACCCTTTAGGTTCTTAAACTATTTTATGGCAAGTGTACGGCGACGGTAGACAGGACTATGGTTTGCGAAATAACAGCACACTATAATCATGAACATCTTAATATTTATATTTTTCGTGCAATGAATACGGACATTTGAACAATAAATCAGAAAACAAAGTTATGTTGAATTCTCTCACTGGGAAGATACTAATAACACATATTTTATGTGTTTATATACACCAGACCGGATCGTATATGAGCATGTTTTGATGGACGTGCAAGATTATGATAGGGCAAGTGGTCCTATGATCTCAATTTCTTGACTTAAAGGAAGCCATGTGAGTTCTCTCTGATAGACAGAAAACATTGTTAGATTTGAGTAAGGAGCAGTTTATTCCGCAAAAATGTGTTTGTATTAACATTCGTGAGAAAAGTACAGATAGACGCGATGAAGATGTGCGTACAAGGATGACACCACTGCCAATATGCTGAAGTACATTGCGGATGATGTTTGCTTGTTGTTATGGCAGACAGCAAGATTGGTATCAGAGCAAGAAACAGACACTAATTGTGTAGATTGACTCACTTCGCGTGTTATCAACATCCGAATGTCGATATATATTATACATGTTACTGACGATGTTTGGGTACAAATGTTGTATGTGAATGATTTACCGTGTCACGATGGTAGCCAATGGTAACACAACACTGACTGCCCAATATACCATTATAGTAGATGATAGCGCACTTAGCCACACGCTTACTTAACAAACACATACTTCAAACCAGAAATTATTCCACATTTCCAGACAACATACTGGTATTTGTATAAAACACTTGAACAGTTGCGATGAAATAGTTAAGTTTTTACTAAAATATATTCGATAATTTCATTGCCTAATACAACAACAATATTTGCCAATTGTTAGAACTATGCAATTCTTATTAGTACGTGTATAAACGTCATTGTCCATTTTATTCTTCAATTCTTTTGCTTTTGGAAACTTTGTTCTTATAAGTATAGTTTTATCATACTACCAAAACACTCGCTCAGTTATGTGTTTAACTTTCCCATGTACATAGCATGTTATATTACACACTTTAACATTATTCTCTCATGTGGATATTTGTATATACAATTTGTATTAATATGTATATTGTTATTTATAATTAATAAATTAAAATCTAATCACGCACTAATGTACTGAGTGATTTCTAAAACAGCAACCATTGGCATGACCGGCAACACGTTGTTACAATATTTGCCATGCTTTTTGCAGTTCCTCCAAACGTTTGTAGTAAACATTTAATTGGTAAAACGAGTATTCATGGCAGCGTGAAGTAATAATTTAAACGGAAGTAACATAACTGGTGGCATATTTCTGCATACACTTAGCGAGTTAATTTTCGCGAAAGCTATCGCGAAAAAATGTTTTTATTTTCATGAAAAAATTTATCGTCCACTTAATAAGAACGTTTACTATCAGGCAAAGAATTCTTATCATGAAAAGTTATTGTATTTTCGTGAAAATGTCTTCGTTTTTTATGAAAATCTGGTAGATTTTCGTGAAAATATTCTGATTATCTTATGCAGAAATATGCCACCATAGACATGTGCGACAAAGTAGGTCTGTCCAATTAAACATCGAGAAAAAACGTTCTTCATTGCATTGAAACTGGGATTTATACCGAAAGAAATGCTACATCAATCTTAATAAAGATAGCCATCGTAACAACAAACAACATCAGATAATGTTACACAATCACCGAAAATATTCCACTATATGTACATACATCCCAGGAAAGACACAATGACCGCAGATGGCACTTCTCAGCATTCACAAACTCAAATTTACTTCATCCTTCACAAGTTTCTTATCAACCGCACTAGAATATCAGATCTAGAATCTATCAAAAGCTTTCCACATGGGTTCATATAAATCAGCTGATTAAAAACGAAAGTTGGGAGAATAAATCTATCACCAGTGACGTACGGCGGAGATTCATGTTTGACTTCATATCAAAATTCTTGTCCAACTAGATATTAGGCTCTGGATGTTAGAAAATCGTTGCCAGAATAATACGTATGGATTTGGAATGATTGGTGAACACGTCTCCCGGACATTATAAATACCTCATGCATCAATACAAATCAATGTGATTAAGTCCTAAACTGTCGGTGATGGAAAGGCTTCAAGTAAGATACTCAAAGAATGGCATTCCATCGTCATTATGAAATTATAAAAATATAATTGTGCAATAACCCAAGTGTTTCTGGCAAGATTCAAATAATTTAATTGCATATATTTAATAATTATTCTTATTTGCGAATGAAATTGAATATTATGATTATTGTTATTATGCGTATAAATTGAATGATATACTTGTACTGCCGTTCATACAAATACTTCATCGATTGCTCACAATAGTTTTTTTCAGCACTTTCATTCCTCCCCGTTAACACAGATACTGAACACATGTACACTTTGTATTTAAATACCAAAATATAATATCTACATGATGATTTATCATGAACTTTTTTTTCTTTATCTTTAATTATAAAAACTAGCTTTGTGAATGGTTAAACTAAAATCTCAAGAAAGTTGATTAAATCTTAATCAAGTCAGGTTATTCTTTTTTGACTGGCAGACAACTTCATCTTAATCATAGCAAGGCCTTCAACGATTCCAGAACTGTATCATAAAACTAACCAATAGGATGATTCTGTTTTAAATCTGACTGCCACCCTAAGTTAGTAACCTGTAGTTGTATATTACAAAGTGTTTGAATAATATTACAATGTAGTTTTATAGAATGTTTGGTATTTTGCGATCATAATAATCAGTCATAACTTCACTGATTCTCTCGTACATTTTTGCATATTGTGTTTTTTTCAGCGATCATGGAAACTGAAACTAGTGTAGATAATTTTACAAACTATCTATGTATGATGTTATGTTTCATGGCACAGTGATATGTGTTTGTAATCAGACAATAAATCAATCATTCTAGATGTAAGCCGCTCAGCAGAGTGGAGATTTTTCTTGCATGTTTGAAGAGTGAATTCAAAGGAAGCCGCTCTTTGATACGAGAGGAAGAAATTGCTCTTCTACAACTAGACACTGCGGGAGACCAATTTCAAATCTAATCTAACTCGTTATAATGGAAGATTTGTTGATTATTTGGATTTAACAATTCAAAGAAATGTGTAAGTGTATGCTGAGAGTTTTATTCAGTAGACGAATAGACACATTTATCGGTGATTGTAGGTAATACAGGCTAATTGTCCAGATAAAGACATGACGGTGCTTATAATTTGTTAATGTTATGGAAGCGACGATGGCCTTACAGAAATGATTCCTCTTATTCATTATACATACATTAACGCATCAATGTTCATCAACGGACCCGGTGTAAGTACCCTATTTATTTCAACATTTCATGCGGAAGTTGAGCTGATAAAACATTAGACGTGTTCGTGTTTCTTTGACTCAATAATGAAAAACACTTCTGTGGAAATTACACGAGAATTAATGCGTTTGTCCCTTTGGGTAAAATCTCTGAACACATTGTCACATGGGAGCACGTTTATGTGATTCATAAAACAGATTTATACTCCTCATACCTGAATACATGAGCTCTCATACAAATGTATAAACATGTACATTTTATATATGTAACACTCCATACAAAAGTACGGTGCGTGCTGAAGTGGAACATTTATGTGCATTATGATACAGTTGGTCGTAAAAAGCATGTTTATTGTTGCAGTACATTTCTTGGTGACTTTATTACGGTCTCAAAGTTAATATGTTTTCTCAAAATGACATTCAAGTTTCGAACTAAAACAACGGGTCACTTTTTGGAAATGGGGAGAAAGTTTGGAATTCGACTAAAACACCCCTTTCCTGATATAGATCGACTCATGCAAATATTTTTCGTTCTTTCTGAAAGCAGTATAGAAAGGATTTTTCGTGATAACGAAAATTATGAAATAAATTCAAATGATTGACAAAAATACAGCAGCCTAAATGTGGGGTGCCACCGCTCATGTCCATAGATTAAATTAAACGTCAGCTATTCGATAAAACACATACATGTACACATAGACTGTATTATATACCATCGTGAAAATAAAACATGAAGTATAAATAGTTTGATTAATGATGGTATTGTTGTAGTTCACATTTTGGTATCTGTATTGTTCAATTCTATAAAGTAGTCGTGTATTGTTCTTAGATATAATTTATTAAAATGGCTTGGGTTATCACCAACGTCGATCTTTATGGGTTTTATAAATGGGCAATATATGTGCTGCTGCCTCTCCCCGCGGGCAGGTTTTTAATGATTCCTTTAGAGCTAAATATTTTCTCTGATAAGATTGTTGTAAGATAAGATTCAAAGCAAACAATTTCTATACTATTCAAACAACTTGTAATTAACGACTCTTAAGAGCCTGTAAATGAAAAGACAGAAACATCGCGGAGAGCGAAACTATCTCAACACTATAATTGTTTTAACACAAAGAATTTAATCTTAATCGTGAAGAAAATGAAAATTGAAGAAATGCACTTATAGAACAATAACAGGATGCATTTTTACTACGGTTTGAACGCAATGATTCACTTACAGCTTCTTACGTCAGTCTGATTGTACATGTCTGAACCGGAAACGCGATTTCATTCAAAATTTTATCAATGAAATAATGTTCAGTACAAGGTGAACACTGTACGTCTAACCATTACAAACAAACGGATGAACACGTGTGCGACACGATGTACTATTTCATAAACCTTAGCTGGACTGTCCCTTTAAACTGAAAACTAAAGAAAAACATTCTTCAAGATGTTCATAGATCTCTTTGCCGGATGTCAGAGGTAAATAATTGAAATAAATGTACATGCATATACTTATTAGAAGGACACTTAAACCTTGAATAGTGTTATCTGAGTCACGATATATCTGTGGGACGACACTCTGATATGAAAAGATTTAACATAAACAAGATACTTGACTGGTTTGATCCTGTTTGTAAGATTCTAAGGGATTCTTAACAAAAACCCTACAAATATAAGCAGTTCCCTTTTCCCGAAGGTAACAATCATGATGCAATCCGGTTAATTGCACTAGCTGAGACAATATGGCGTGAAGTTTTTTTGCCATTGGCATCGATCTTTGTACTCGTATGTTAAAGATAAGTCTGAACTTTCTTTTTTATTTTGGAAACAAGATTATTGATAGCACTTATCTGTTGATCGGCGTACAGAGAATAAAGTTGGCGTTATAAAACTATTTCCTAATAAAAAATGTGATATTTGAATAAAAGGAAAGCTTATCATGCAATATATACCAATAGGACATATTTCTGTTGACTGAATACAATGGAACGACCGCCAAATGTTGATGCTGGCTTGTCATTTGATTTGTATCTGGTTACAGTTTAGTTTTGATTTTTTGGGGGGTAGACAATAAAAAATCAGAGGAAACAATGATAGATACCGGTTAGAGATTAAATCCCGCGATAAATCACGTGTTATATCGAGATGTACACGTGATAAATGTGGCGGATAAGATCCGCACGAGACAAATAGCGCGCGAGATATCCGAAGTAAATTGAAAACGCTTAGAAATTCAACCTCTAGGCCAAAGGATTGAAATGCATAAATTGAATGATTAATATGTGCTGATACCAGAAGAAGCACTTAAACATACAACTCTATGCATACGAATACATGTAACATCATGAATTTTTTTTTGAAGATCAAGTATACAAGGATGAGATTGTTACTGTATGTAGTTAATTTTACATGACTACTTCTGAATCAACAATTCGTGCTCTGCACATACTGGAAATTCATTCTAGAGAAATGAAGTGAAATAATTTCAGCACTCTTAGCATGAATCAATGATTGAGTAAACAAAATTGACGGCATTGAGTACTCGCATGAAACTGATTTGAGACAACACAATTTTTAGTTTGGGTGTTTGTTGCTGTTGTTGTTTTTGTTAGAATGACTCATGAAATGGGGAATGTAAACATGGAATATCCATCATAATGGTTTGGTCACTACCTTGTTTGTTATACCAACAGATGAAGTTCTCGAATGTTATGATGGTTAATGAAGTAAAACCATGAATTACACATCTATAAAATGACTCTTAACATAGATCTTTAGGAATAAATAAATAGTAAATCGGTGAAAAAAGTGAAGGACCACGAATAAAATTAAGACAATAATTGTCAAAAGTGAACTAACAAACAAATATTAGCAATACGCAGTTGGCAATGGTTCTTTTATTATACAAGGCTGTCCCCAAACCGTACGTAAGTATGTCTTTATATCGCCTTTTGTCATTAAACACGTAGCTAACTTATTGTTTTTAAACATTGCTTTTAAACATTTCAACCGGACAAGACATTGATGCAGTTGTGGTCCGTACAACATTTTATAGATCCTTTGTACTTATTTACATGTATAGCATTATAAATCGAAATCCTCTTCCACTCAACAACATGGTTATCCCTTTAATGTAAAGACGTATAATTATTGAATACCCATCACATAAACACGTACATATAATCATATCAGGCATGTCCGAAGACCCGTACACTATTCGAGCGGTCATCTTTGACACGTGGTCGCATTTCGGACATAGCTTACCGCTGCAATGCCAGTGGTCAGTAATTGGACATCATCAATTAATTAATTATCAATAAACGTCAAATAACTCACCACTAAATGTACGCTGATATCTAAACGACTTTACCAAGTATACTCAGAACTGTCTCATGCTGGCTTTATTTTTGTAGCTACTGGTCAATTAATCATTGTTTGAAGCTTCTTTTCAGTTAATTTCTATCTGATACACAGTAAAATTGTAAACCATGTAGTATTTGTAATCAACAAAATATTTCCTAAATTTTGATTGAAGAATGAAGCAAATTGAAACATAGAAACATAGGAACAAAAGGGTTTCGATGAAGTTACCATGTGTTTGTTATTCCATTAATGACATATTGATGTTACAGCATCACTTACTCATGTTCCATTCAAATTAAATCTGTGATATGTACATGATTATAGGAATATTATGAATGGAATAATGTGATTTGCGTACAAGTATTATGGCCATCATGGCAGTAAAATGAAGCACCAAGCACATTCATAAACACGCTCAATGTAACACTGACACTTAGGTATCGGGACAATAAATGTTTGGGAGGTTACTCAAAACTAGCTGTATTTGTAAAATTCATTTTATAGACCCTCTAATTCTTACCCGGAAACACCATGTTGTATTCCATGCTAATATCCCGATCTCGGGGTGGGGTCATGCTCGGAAACACCATGTTATACTCTTGACATTCCGATCTCGCGAAGAGTAGGGCCGGTGTACAATCAGTGAATTCAGAGTGTTACTCTTAACTACGCATCTCATTCTCTACCACCGTCGTAATAATTAACGTTTTCTGAAAAAAATGTGCGTGTGCTGGCTTCCAAGAATGTAAAAATAGTTAATATATATTGTATGCTCTTATGTTAAACAATGCGTTCTTATCTAACATAATTTGCCTGTCTTGAAAATTCCACTTCACCAAATAATCAAGATTAATCTGCATATATTTATACATTTATATATAAGCATGGGAAACTGTTCTAGTTTTTTTTGTTAACTACGAGCATCAATTCTTGCTTTTATGCTGTATAAAAATCGCTAACAACTAAATTAAAGATGATGGCTAATTTAAGGCGGTGACATTTGTATTTACGGTATTCAGAGAACTATTCATAAAGATTAATTGTGTAATTTTGCTACAAGACACGAGGTGTTGACGATTATCAAGATAGTACCGTGATATCAGCAGGCCGTCAATTCCGAATCATATCGGAGAAAAGATAGTGAAATTACATCTCGCGATTTGAGTTGTACCCACCTATCAAAGCAGATTATGTAGCCCTAACATTTGTGACACGCTTATCTCCCCTGATGTCAGTTCTCATCATGTATCCACAAAGCGGTTACAAAGTTACGGTAGAGGCACCACTGGTTTCATTATTTCATTCATTCAAAATTTCCTCTTAATAAGATGGCTCTAATCACATTTTATGATATTCTAAGTCTATATATTATTTGAAAGTGTGAAATACGTTTATGTCTTCTATAACTTTGTGATCTCTGCAGGTTTTTGTAAGATAATTTATTATTATGTTGAGCGCTATCATTGAAGTTCGGGCTCATTATTTAGTTTCATTAGTATAATAAATTCAAGCCAAACGTAGTCTTTCTGAGATGCTAACATTGTATTATGGAATGGTATTTTAATTATGTTCATGTAAACAAAGACTGAACAGATATCTTCTTAATGGTATATTAATTGTATGTTTCCTATAAATATACTCCGTATATGTTTTACATATTCGTGATTGTTGATGATATGTGTGTATTAATAGCTGCCTACTTTTGGGAGTATTTCATTTATATACTTCGACGGCAGTGGATTTTAATAATTGACTTAAAATACAGCATTCACACATATGACTGGCGTTGGTTTCCCAAGGTCATTACATTTGGAAATGCAATACTTAGTTAACCAAAAGAATGTGATCATAGGATAAGTCCAAGGTCATGGCAACTAGTTTTTTATGTGACATATTGTCACTGGAGTTTAACGCCGTTTTTCAACAAATTTTCTGTTATATACGACGACCGATTCAACTAACCAGTTTTTCGGACTGAATACTAACCAGTTCTAACTTACCCTTCGACAAGGAGTCGGCAATTTCTCCACATATTGTGGAAAATCGACATTTTGTCTAATTTTCATAGAAGGGTAAGACCTGCCGCGACTGGGATTCGAACCCGGATCTCCGGGTTACAAGTCCAGCGCACTAACCACTAGACCACGGCCGCGGCCTTATCGAACCTAGACATATACCGATGTTTGTAATAACCGTAAGGTTCCACTGATCTGTCCTATAAATATTCTGTGTTTTTTTCATTTTAGACTTGTCCCTTAGTTGGTTACCCCGTGTCAGTGAGGTCTAGTTTCAGTTAAGTGGTTTAATGCACGTAAGTGGATCATTCATTATGTGTGTAAAGATTTGCACCGTCCTCCGTGTTGGCAAATGTTACCGTGCATTGTATGAATTTATTACAACAATTAAGGTATCCGTTCGTTTCAAAGAAACATTTTGGATACCCACGATTAAGAATAAGATTAAAATTAACGTATTAATTTAAGCGCCGTGAAGTTTTATGAACACTTTGTTGTCTATTATGTGCATAAGGAAAAACATCGTCGGGAAACAAGCGTCGCTCAGACAACGATTCTTATCGGGTGGAATAAAATAAGAACAGCATGGAATACAAAGAAATTTAGTAAATTTATGTTTGAGAATATCTATGCGAAAATCTCGCGATATTATCACGAGATTATCAGCTTGTGTTATCATCGACAAGAAGATTGTTACGACTGCTTTATGGCATTTAGACTCAGTATATGGGTGCTCTTAATGTCGTAAAACAGTAATGAGCACTGAGTAGGGAACCATGCCTGATCTTATTTTGCTTGATGACATTCCGATATAAATCATAAACAATGGAGGAAAACAACTTCACTGAGACATGACACGACATAAATGAATACCGAGATATCGTCTTAATACTGTTTTGTATGAAAATACATTTTATCTAATGCTGGCAATTAATGATTTGTGCTCGTATGTTGTTACATTTAAAAGTTAACATTTTAAGAGTTTTATGTTTCTGTTGTTGCTCAGAATACTTGAAATAGATGTTTTACCATTATATGGGGATCTATATGGGCTAGTACAAGGATAGATCGCTCTAGGTCTACGGTAAGAGTTGGTCAGCTCGACAAGCACTCGAAGTTTGTTTTTTACGCAACATTTTCTATTCATAAATTGACATGTATATACACAACATGTACTTTTATCTTCACAAAGGTTCTCTTATAAACCATTACATTCTGTCAAATTACTTTAAAAATATACGGTTTCTGGTTACTGACAGACGAGAATATGATTTGATACAATCCTGAATGACGTATTGACGTGTAGATCAGTCCCAAAATGTGCGCCATTTGTTAATGATGTGATATCCTGAGTGTGATGACGTAATTATGAAATCTTCATTACCCTGTAATTCTGAATATTTATGTAAAAACTCTGCACTGTTTGTAACGTGTGTTTTGTTTCGTTCTTCGTGTGGGAGATTCGTTGTTGAAAAGCTTGAATAAATATAACACTGTAAATGTGTCATAAATGTGATACAATCTTAATGGATTGTACAGAGTTTAAACAGTAAATCTTATGCCATCAGAGTCAATAAGTACATGCCAGAAAGTCGTTGATTTAACAGTAAAATATATTTATGTGGTTTTACAAAAAACGCCGCATTTTTTCCGACCTAACCTCGAATAAATTCTGGTAGGCGTGGTGAAGAGCGAATCATACGATGTTAGTTTATATTGTGGTCACAAAGCAATCAACTTCTTGAAATTCAAACGCAAGTTAGGAGTACTCAGATGAATTCCCTCATTGTGAACAATCCTAGGTCCAAAATATTTACACAAAGGTAGCCAGGGTAATATTTAATATGAAAACTAAACATACCGCCCTTTTTATCAAATACTAATATTTTTATGAATGATATAAACTTAGATGTTTGCTTTCTTCTTTAGAGTCAAGTAAAGATAAGGATCGAAGCCCCCCGGACTAGTCGCGTACATGAGAAAACACCGAATGTAACTGTATCCATTTATAACAAGATTGTTACGTGTGTACGTCGCCTACAGGGGTGGGTACGTGCTAATATTCTCATAGTGAAATAGTCAGTAGTTTATCAGCTCAAATATCAGTTCTTATGTCGATACTCACATGTTGTTAAAATCTCTAAGCGCGTAACTGGCTACTTTTAGTGATTCGTAATCGTTTTAAACCAGTTCACAAAGTAACTAAATTAACCACTTGCAGAGTGACAGAGAAAACATTAAAGACATTGTACACAAGAAAACATTAAGAATTAAATGTACTTAGATAATCAGATAACAAATACTTATACTTGTATTATACACAATTTCTATAGTCTTCATTAAGAGGTAAATGTTTAATGGTTTGCATGCCCTCGTTCAGAAATAGAGGGCCTGTCTCAAACTGAAAATACAAAAAAGATAACAAATATTATGTCAGACATTCAAACCAATGACAAGCGAAATATAATTGTTACATTACATAAAGCACATTGATTTGAGGCAGTTAAGTTTCATTCAATTCAATAGTTTGATTATTTATACTCAGAAATCTTGTGAAAATAAGTATATTTCAATAATACTGGTACCATTTTCATACAGCAGGGGAGAGTGAACGATTCTGTCCAGTGTGAAACAATCCATGAAATATCCATCACATCTTTGTTCGACTGAATACGAAACAAATGCACAGACCAAGAGAAGAAAAGTATTCAGTAATCGAAATATCACATGGTCCAAGCTAATCTATATGCATTCCGCTTTCGTTACGCTTTTTAACAATTGACATAATCTAGGAAAATAAATGCATCTTTAATATCATTTTGCTCCTCGAAAAATGTAGAGCACTTTTGTTAATATAAAGTGCCAGTCATTATTATTATTGTCCGCGTCAAAAGTTGCTAAATAGCAGACTGTAGTTCATTTATCAACTAAAACGCATAAACAGAACTTTGTATAAAAGTTGTGATTTCCTGTCCGAAATCTACTAACAATAAAAAAAAATGGAGCAATAGTTTGGGCACAATTTTGTCAAGTAATGTTTTGGTTTCGATGTTTCGAAGAAAATGTGGCCAACACATCAGAATAAAATGTCTAATCTGACGTTTAATTACATGGAAATGGTTGGAATACGGAAAAATTTCATGATGTGTCTTGATATTATATCTACATGTATATATGTAAATGAATTCCAACTACAAAGTATAATGTTCCGAAAAAGATTACACTTAATCTTACGATAAAATTCTCAATTACTAATAAGCTACTGAATAATAATTGACAAACATATTGCTATGTATTCTCCATATATTTTTGAATTGAACGCCAGTATGTGCATGTAATCGTAGACAAGGAAATACCAAAAAGGCCAGTTTTTACTTCCACAGCTACTCACCAGAGAAAATATTTTTTACAGATTACGAACAGAGTAATAGAGAAGCACATACAAAGTACATAATTTTAATTAATAAAAATTAATTGGCACTGGATAAAATGTCATGATTTTGAAGATGTATCTTTGTTGGGTGAGTAATTAGTCAACAAACCACCTGGTCTATAATGTTAAATTAAGCTGTGTTTGATAACACACTTGACGTGAACACAGTTATTAAACGACTGCTTTGTATTATTTCATTTAAATGTGCATTGTTTTTTTTTTTAAATCTTATCCGGTATAGTTCATGGTATACAAGATACGAGAAAGGTTTTTAGGTGTATTTGTGAAATCAATCTTCGAAATCCTACAAATAGGTTTAAGTACTGTTTATTTAGCTCAAAGATTGCATGCGCATACCTTAGATTTTAAACAAAAAATGCACTTTAGCAGATTATTAAAGCAAAATCCGTGGATAGTTGATTGTGACTTCTGGAATAATTGCACATGATGTGTGCAACTGTTCCTCTACTAATCAACAAGACTCCAGAGTGTTCGAACTTTGGATACGGCACATATATGTTCTTGGCATTGCGTGAAATCCCATTCGTTCTACACTGCAGATTCAAGTATTCATAACATTTAGGAAGTTATCTGTTGCTGAAGACCAGGTCAGTATTACGTGCAGTACGGAGTTAGGTTAAATGCAAGCGAGTTGTAACTAAAATATTGTTGAAAACAAGCGAAAAATCCAAAATATTACCAAAATAATATTTACTTACCTCCGACAATGCTATTTAACTCAAGGGAAATAATCAATATATACATTCAGATATAATCGTGGGTCTTACCTAACTTGGTTTGAAACGTTGACAAGTTACTGTAACAGTTGAATAGAAAATTATCAATCTGTTGTTTGAAAAATATTAGAATCTAGTTGATTGTTTATATTTTGAATAAAGTACATGAATCAACTGACCTAGGAGAGAAACACACAAAGCGACTATCTTATTTTCAAAAAAGTCCGACATTGCACAGATTTAAAATTAAGAAAGATACATACGACGCGAACTTCGTGCATAACTTTCATTCTTTATTTTATATATATTCTAAATCTCTTCAAATGGTTATGCATCTGATATGTTCATGCATTTACATTTATCTACAGTTTTACATTCGCATTCAATGTGATTTTTTGGGAATAAAAACCAAAATGCATCATACGACAAACATTCCGTGTATACCCAATGCCATTGGCAGATTAAGAAGTGACCCTCTGAGACAGATACGAAGAAGTTTAAAGACTATACGACACGTGCTTGACGATTGTTTTGTTCGGGATTAACACCTATAAGTTTATGCGTGCGTCCAGTATTTTTTCGTCTCACTTTCCACCATGGTCGGCAAGTACGGAAATGTGGATTTTTCCCATGACCAATACAAACAAACGCACCGCTAAAATGTATTCTAAATTTGTTTTGGATATTAGTTTGATTTGATATAACGGGTAAAATTTCGCATAAGTAGTTTTAATAACATTACATACATACTAATATTTGTTTTTCTATAATGCGAAACTAAAACTTAGATATTAAACGAAATTCGAAAATAAAAGAAAATCTATTGACGCTAGCTCCGGTAAGATCTAACCAATCACAGCGCGCGTTCCCTGGCAACGTTGTTTTCCTTGATGTAGAAAAAATGTCGTACGTTTTTGGATCGTGATTAATAAAAATTATCTACCAAATTTAGGGTGCAGCAACCACCACATATTGTCGGAATGACTGACGTAACACAAGGATTATTGGCTGATGCCAAGAAAAACAAATACTCTACAATAAGGGATAATTTGTCTGAAGATGGTAAGTGTAGTTTTGTGCATTTGCTCGCCTTGTTGCCATATTTGACACCGATCCATTTAAATTAATGGTTTGTTATTTAATAATGTAAAATGGTTTCTCATTGTTACTGTTAATCTAGCTTTAAGTTGATTTGTTTGTGACAGTCTCTTCAATTGAGCGTTTTAAATGATATCTGACCCTGCTTAGCAACTCGAGAGATCCACTTCATTAATCATGGAATCTTTGCTCTGAACTTATTTCACAAAACCGTGGATTAGTTTGATCTATGGGTGTAAGGATTGGTCTCCTAAGGTCTGGCAGAGTGTACATTTATACATAAGTATCATATAATCCTATATTAGATGACAGTCTTCAGCCTGTTGAAAATGGTCATTATACACTAGAACTGAAGAGGCATTGGCATTGAATATGCGTAGAATTAATTGTACATGACATAAGTCAATTTGATAGATTTGAGAACCAGGCTACAGTACAAGATATTTATCACATACTTAACTCAATTAGTATTTCTATTCCCATCATTTTATAATATTATTAAAACCTGATCCTAAATAATCCAACTTTTTCAGTTTTTTAAATTGTTTATTTAAAAATTATAGCCAACTTAAGTTTAATTATATTAGAATGGATCAATTTACACAGAATTCCTCTAGATTAAACATATAAGTTTGAAGAAATTCAGAATTAAAAATTACAAAGACATGGACCAATAGCAAAAAGCATAATGGATTCAACATAAAATGTTAGTCATATTGAATTTTAGATACATATAAAAAGGCTACATGGTTAAAATTTCAATTCAGTTTCTACACTATGGATGGTAAATTTGAGACTATAAAAATGCAAATTTTAATTTTTATTTCTAGATGTTGCTGCTGTTTGGGAAAGTGTTTCAAACTTCATTGAGAAGCAGATGTCTCAACAGAAGGTATTGTTTCAGTCATCATGTAGTCTTCTTAATAGATTTGTTCACTTCTAGTTGCTTGTGTCCAAAGAACCAATTATTTGTTCATATATATTATGATATTGCTCATAGTTTTACTATTTTTTTGGCATTTTGTCCTATAAAAATAAATAATTGTATACTAAATCTTATTTTATTACTTTTGTTCTTTTTCAAAATAGCAAATCAACCTATCACATGTCAATGAAAATTTATAAACCTGGTGGAATGCCAGCCAGCATGTGACATAAAACTATGAATTAGCTATTCTTGTTTTAACATATGTTAAGTTTTCCATTTTCAAAGTCTGTGTTTTCAGTTCATGTTTTGAGATATTTTTAGTTATTATTTAAAAGTTTTAGTGAAAGTTATGACTATGATAATATGAAAGAAAAACCACATTTGTTATTGCTGTCTTCCCTCTTGATACTTCAGTCATTTTTTCATTTTTCAAATAACTTCATTTTACAGGGAGTACAAATACCATCCTTGGGTACATTTACTTTCACTCAGAAAAAGTTAGATATTGGCAACAATAAGTTCATTCTTATTCAACGCCCTGTGTTCAACATTTCTGAGAAACTTGCTCAAAGTCAAGCATTACAGTATGTGAAGCACCATGTTCCAGGTATGAAATTTATAAACAATATTAGTGTTATTTTTTTTTATTCTACATATATGCTAATTTTTAATTCAACAAATGATTAATTGAAGAAAGCTATTGTCTCTATTTAGATCTTAGAACTTGTATTTAGATAGCTGAATTTAATTGCATTTATATTCATTTTCTTGCAAAATTGTAAAGTTCATACTCTAGTAAATGATTTTCGCTTTGTGATTTATTTCATGAATTGGTCTCTGTTTCTTATCTTGAATAACAAATGATTCAAATCAATATTGTTAAATTTCAGGTCAGATTCCAGTTGTGCAGCTTAACTATGCTGCTATGTCATTTGAAAGCCCATATGACAGGGATACAGTAGAAAACTGTGTTCGAGAAATACTTGGTTCTGTTCAGCGTGCCGTTGGAAATAAAAGAAATGTTGAACTGAATTTTATTGGAATTGGAAAACTTACAATACGTGATTCTAGGGTGAAAATGAAATTTTATAAAGAATTTATAAACCAAATGGATGGCTCAGGAAAGTTGCTGGATTCCATGCAAAATGTAAGTTAAATGAGCATAATATATAACTTTATTAAATTCACATTATTTAATAATTTGTATTTGTTATGTAATTACAATTTCATTGTTTAATGTTGCTTTACAATACATGTGAATAACAGTGTTTTTCCTCATCAGCTTACCCATCATTCTTAATTCTTAGTTAAGTTTTAATTTTATTAATACAGCTTTTACTAAGGTGTAGTATACATTGACAGAAAACTCTGATACAAAATATATACCAAGAGTTTCATAATCATTTTTCCGTTTTGAACTCGTCCAAGTTGTAAATGCAAAGACATTATCAGCAGAACAATTGATAAGTTTGATATCAATGTGTCCTTATAGGGTCATTCAAGGGTAAGATTGGTTTGGATAGATAAGATTTACTTAGATTTATCAATTAAGTAGTTTGGTTTATGTAGTGTTTAAAACATTGATTCTTATTGTAGTAAAGCATCTATTTATTTACATTTATTATGAAATAATGATTGCTACCCGGTAGAAAGCTACTGAAAAGCAAATAATATCTTTGATGAATTTAAACCCAGGTGTTAAGTGGTTTAAATCTTTTTTGGATATAGAACTTCAAAGTATTTCTTTGATTAAGTGTGTGCACTTTATTTAGATGCCAGATGTTTGAGGTTGTAGATGTTTGTCTACATTTCTCATTTTCATGTATGTGGTATTTAGATTTGTAAATTTTGTAATAGAGATACTGGAAGTATGATATTTTTAAACAAAAGCTATAAAATGCTTGTTATAATAGTCTATAAAAACTGTCCTGATTTACAAAAAAAGGATTCCAGCCTGCAAAAGTTTGCCTTTTAACAGCATCTTTAATATACTTATTACTACATTAACTTAACATTCTCTGGCTGTTTTTGCACTTAATGGGTTAAATAGATTAAATATACATGGAACATTGTATTTATTGATTTGTCATTATGTTAACCACATTATTTGTAAAATTTATGTAGGATAATGGATTTTGTCTTGTTCAAATAAGTGTCATTGTACTTAACTCAATATTTTCTGGCTTTTATTACCAGTAGAGTCACTGACTAAATCTTCTATGACAAGTTATAGATAATTGAAACTCTGACACAAAATTATATTTGAATAAGTTGATTGTAAACCTTTCAGTGCTATTGTTAAATCATACATTTAAATGGTTGAGACTCCTCTGTTCACTTATTATTATATATTGTTGTTTGCTGCTGTAGATAATTGTATTGTTCATGTTATGAAAATATTGTTACAAATGCATTTGAATGATGTACTTAGTATTCTTTGAGCCAAAGCGGTTGATATTAACTGATACATGTAAATTCTGAATGATAAAAAATGCAGTTATATGTAATTTTCTGGAAATGATATTCACCAATGCAAACATGTATTTGACCATATAAACCTCTGATAGCTTACAAGTACTCAATGTAGTACAGAACTAGATATTATGTTAAAATGTATGTATTTTTATTGTTGATTTTTTTTTGAGGTTGTACATTGTTATACATGTATACAGAATAGTTCTTGATCATCTGTCAAGTCCATACTTTGCCCTTTTTTGAAATGAAATCAGTAATACAGATGATGCAAGTCTGAAGTAAAGTTTGATGCTAGCTAACTCTTTTAAAGTAAATAGTAAATAGTTGTTAATGTTGCTTTTTATTTCTTGTATAAAGATGTAAGCAAGTGATAGAGTACTTCTTATAAATTATTACATTAAAATTACAGAGACCAGGTACTGTGGATTCTGTGATGTCAGACAGATGCATATCCAGGGCACAGAGTTCTAATACAGTTATATTGCCAAAGTAAGAATTTCATTAACATTTAGATTATACTTTACATCAGTTACATCAGGGCTCGACAATTTTTTTCAGATCACTCGTCCTGCAGGATGACCAGCTAAGACTTTTAACTAGTTCTACAACAATTTCAACTCATCCTGAGTCAATTTCTACTCGTAATTACGAGTGGATGAGTGGATTTGTCAGGCCCTGTACACAAATTTTATATACATTGTCTAGTCCTTGCAGGTTTTATCTTTGTTTTGAAATCATGTTATGAGTCAATTGCCTATTCATTATTGCCCTTCATCAAAATAATCTGTCACAGTTACTGCATACTTGATGGACAGTTGCTCATGTATTTTCAATACAGTGTTTTTGAATTATAGTTTATTTTAATGTATTTTAAGTATACTAAGTATATACCCTATATTCATAGCATGACCTTTTTCTAATATCATTGTAACTGTGTTTTGATTAGCATTAGATTTCCCAACTAGCTCAGCTTCTATGTAATGTACATGTGCATCCTGCTTGTCTTTAAGGATGTTAATCTGTTTTATTTTAATTGATATTACATTGATAAATCATTAATTTAACTTTTCACATAAACTTTAATCTACAGAAAACCATCTAAAAATGGGTAATTCTTGCTTGATTTAGATTGTGTGTTTAAAGAGTGATCATTTCTTGGGTGAATATTATCCAAGATTTTGATTGATAAAAAAAATTGTTTTGTAATTTGATACTACTAGGGGACATAGAGCTTCATTTATTAATATTGCTAATTAGATGATATAGTCATACACATACTAGATGTATAGTGTAAATATGGTACACATTTCCTGCATGTATTGTAGACAACCAACTAGTTAACATTCATTTGAATGTATTTTATTCCTGTTTCCATGACAACTTATCATGCAGTGATGTTAGCTTTGTCAGCAGAGAGAGCTTAGATGATTTACATTGATGCAAATTACTGTTTTATTTTCCATTCAATATTGCTGTAAAGTCATTTAATGATTCAACGTAGCAAATGCAGATCAAATAAAGTATGGAAAAGATAAAATCATTACTAATATTTTCAAGCCATCAATGTTTTCTGTTAGTTGTTACATGACTCAACCTCAACATTTCACAAAATTAAGTTGTAAATTAATTGTATGAACAAATTGTATGTATGCCTCTCTAATCGCATTATAACCAGTATGCTATGTTGTTGATAATGCTTGCTTAATATCAGAAGTCTCAGAAAATTCAATGCAAAAAAGTTGATTATGCATAAGGAAGAGACATTTTCTGTTATTCGATACTGCCTCATTACTGTTTGATGTCACCAATGTCCTCATTATTGATATTTCATACAGACTAATTGCAATTAGAAAGTTAAAACATCAATGTTGTCTTAACAATTTCTTGCTGATCGTAATATGCGCAGGTCATCAAGTTCATTCTTTTGTTGAAACATCCGCTTTTTTATCATGCTTTCCTCATTGTACCTAGTTCAGGTTACCAGTGTGTCTTGCTGTATTGAACTGCATTGAACTGCATTGCATTAATTGTTGCTTGCTTGAATCAATGAGATCATGTAATGTTTGATGTGTGTTTTTTAGATGATAAAGCCTTTTTTATGTCAATATGTGCTCAGCTTGCTTTTTGTTTGATATCTTGATAAAAGTTAAATGTTTAATTGCTGTGGAAGCAGGAAATTGATGTTACTTGATTGGTAGCTTTTTATAAATTGTCAAAATATATAATGATTACTTTTTTAAAAAATCAACTTTGTTTGGGTTTGTTTATTCTTGCATAAATGGACTGACCTGAATATAACTTAGTTTATTCTTTAATCAAATGCCTTTATATCTACAATTTTATAATCATTTAATTTTATGAAGTCAGATTTTATTAGATTCTTATGTTATTTATTAACTGAAGTGTGTTGTAAAGTAGTGTAGTGTCAGTTTTTATTGCATAAGGTTAAGAAACCTATTGTAATGTTTCAAATTAATTCAGAATCAGCTAAGATACTACAATCCATGAGCTGATATCAGGAACAAAATATAGCAATTTTTAAGTTCTTTGTGAACAAAAACACTGAGTCTTCAATTTTATACAGTGCTTAAAGTTAATCTTAATGGTTACATACTTGATTGCTTGCCTAAGATACTGCAAACAAATAAATACTTGCCTTAAATATAAGCCGAGTTTCTGCAAACATAACTTGTGTATCAGTCTGGGGTCACTGTTCAATGACTCTTATACACTGACTTGATTTCTGGAGATTATAACTCTCCTTGAGAAAATAAAATCATTGAGTTATTACTGTGAGGAATTGATGAATTAAATATGTTATAGAATGCAGTAGATTGATTCAGTTTAATTTGAATAGATTTTTACTACATATGTGACTTTTATTCAATTGAGAATTGCAAGAGCATGGTTATTTCAAAGTTTCTTTACAATAGTGTTAACATTTAAAAATTGTATGTTTTCACAACTCAAGAGCAAACTAAAATCAACGGACAAAATGGTCTTACCAGTGTAAACAGTGTAAAATTGAACCAGCTTGTGTTTGTTCATTTTTAGATATACTTCATGTCTACCATGATTATTGAAACAGTTTGCTGTTATGTAAATTTGAAAACTTTTGAAGTATTTTGTAATATCAACATTGATTTCTAATTTTAAAATCATGTGTCAGAAAATTTCTTATCCTGAAATGGACCTTTTTTAGTTTTGCATTCTTCTTTTTGCAATTTTTAGCAAATTTTACTGCACTGTATACAGTTATGATGATCATAGTATCATGTGTAATGTTAAAATCATTGTTAAAATGTTATATAGAAGACGAGAATTATATGTATGAGAAAAAATAAAGATGTTCTAGAAATGGATTGCTACCTCAAGAGTTCTCTAATCATTATATGAATTCAATATTTGTTCTTCAAAATTTAACAGACATAATGAAACATGAAGTGTAAGTGTACTGGGAAGTACTCCTGCTAGCCTTTAATGCATGTCTTCAAAGGAAATCTAATATAAATTTGTAGCTAGATTTGCATGTTGCATGATATTTGAAATGAGTTGTCAGCAATTTTATTTTACCTCATATTGAATGATGATTATTGTTATTTTATTGAAAAATCAAAGTTAGAATTTTGTCAAATTTCTGATAACAATTGTAAGACATGTTATTAAGATACACACTTTAATAGGCATGAAACCAAAGCATTATGTATAATATAATACATAGTGGAGGATTTTTGTCATGGTTATAAGATTAATATTTCTCAGATATTTTATGTACACTTTCACTGATAGCACACTATTGTTTATTAACCCTGTTGTCTATTTTTGTGGCCTGTCTGTCTTTATTATAACATAGAAACTCATTCATTATTAATTAATGCAAATCTTCTGAAGTAATTCTATAGATTGTGAAGCATTGACATTTTTATCTTATTTATTGGTATTGTTTGATAGTTAATTGCGTAAATGCATGAACAATCTTGAATAAAATTATCTGAAAAAGTCAATGTGACCATTGATTTTATTGGCTATCATATATATTTACAGAATATCTACTACAAGTTTGAACAACCCTGGTCTGGCTCCTGTTGCCGAGCAACAAGAAACCGACAATATTGATGACTTACAACCTATTGACTCTGGTCAACCGGTGTATGAACCTCAAATGGACAATGGTGCTCTACCCCCAACATATGTCCCGACCCAGGAAGGAATGGAAGGTTTGTGTTTCAAACTCAGTTTAAATGAAATATCTTATAATTACATAATTTTTGTGAATTTTACCTCTGCACTGTAATTTTCCACTAGTTTATCAAATAGCAAACTTATTCTAAACAAGGGGTCTTTAGAGCAGCACCGACACTCATCTGTTTTACATCATTCTATTTAATAAGCAATTTTGACCAAAATTTTAAGTTAAAAAGGGGCATAAAAATATAGCTGTCAGAATAATGCCCCTTTATATTATTTGTCATGGTAATCAACTATTCCAAGTGTTGTGTTGGTGTCTTTAAAAGTGTTGGAGTAATGGGCATCATTAAAGTTTTTGCACGATAACGATGACTACAAATGATGACAGGACAGTAATTGTAATAGCTCGACTTTTTCTTTGAAACGGACAAGCTAATAATCAATGCCATCATGCTGGTCTACTGCCAATACTGTCCATTGCTCATATATTCATAAAGTTGTTAGAAGTTATCAATTTTGGTTTAGTTTAAGATGTTTGTGTGTTCTAGAGGTTTGATCATTGATATAGACCCATGATTTGGTGTTAACAGTAGTTTTCAGTTTTGGCTGATTTTCTCGCAAAATGTGATAATTATACAAATGTGTATATATTGAAGATATGGCTGAATTAAATCAAACTGTAGGACTTTTGTATCTTCCAATATTAGATATAAATATGGGTAAATCTACAGTGTTGATAGAGTAATTATAATAAAAAAAAACATCATAAGTTATTTCAAATTACTAGTATTCACTTAGCAACCATATTGATCTATCATATCTTGGCTGAAATCTATTTGTTATTAACTTTTGTTACCATCTAGTATGTAATAAATGAATGATTAAATCAGAAATCATTGACTTATTCAAACATAAAATTGTTTATATTGTCTCAACAACTAGTATTGATTGTTCTGGTTACTGTATGTAGTTTATCAGAGGGTTCATCTTGTATCGTATTGAATGATTGAATACTTCACGCCAATATAATTACCTGATTGTTATACTACAGCACCCTGGTGTCTGTCAATAGTTTATCATTGTTTCCTTGTTTTGTCTACGTAAATATACAGTATTTGTTTATTGTCATTGACATATTGTTGTAACCAGTGTTTTGCACCCATAAGTTACGTAGTTCGATTATTATTAAAACTCAACGTTAATGATTTAAGATAATACAGTTATGACGATAAACAAAATGTTCCTGACTTTTGACTAATCAAATTTCAAATCAAATTAATTTGGCATTGTGATAATCATTTCTTTATTTAATGAATGTATACAAATATTGATAAAATACAAATATGCATTTAATGTATTCATTGCCTTCTTAACAAAGAAAGTAATTAATATGTAAATCCAAATGAAAATAACATCAAGTTCTACAGAGCATGATATGAAGGAAAAAATATAGATTTTGTATAATTAACAGCATCAATGTACATAGCAACTTCTTTTGAATCAAATGTAAATTTGCAGTTGTAAGATAATTACTGATTTGATTGCTGGTTTAGTCTGAATAATTTACAATTTGTATAAAGAATTAATTGTTCTCACATGTTAAGCCAGGCAAACATCAGTGACAACATCTTTCTCATGTTAGTTTGATTTATAGAACAAAAGTTTACACGATAACCTTACATGTATTCCTATGTGTGTTTTATAATATTGTTCAAGTGTCCATTATGTCACTTCAAGTGTTATGGCTTCAATAAATGTTTTATTCTTTTATTATTTACAAATATGCACACCCCTGTCTTCCCAGTCTTGTCTCATAGTTTCATGTCAGAATGACAAAAGAAAAAAAACAATAAAAGTCAGTCCAGTCTAAATTTAATAGCTTTACAATATCATAAATTGCTTTTTTACTCATCGACAGTTACCTTTAGAACAAACAGTGTGACTATCATCTATTTCTTATGTATTGTATCATATATGTTTGTAAAGGTGTGGATAATTTAGATGTGGACACAGATGCTGCTATCAGGCATATTGAAATGCAGGGTGATGAGCCAGTTTTAGGTCAAGTTGGTCCTCTGGATACATTGAAGATGTTGGACACAGAACAAAAACCTGGTGAGTATTATTTGACCAAACCTTGTTGTAGTATTCATTCAGTCAAACTTGTCCATAAAAATCACCTTCAGGAGTGTAAAAGGTCATCTTAATGTGGATATAACTACTGGTCTTTCAACTAGGTTGTCTCTATTCACAGGTTTCTTTAGCAGAGGTTTGGCTGTTCATTAAATATGTATGTGACAAGTGGGTCTGTTGTTTTAGGAATATTCTCACACAGAACTGCATACTTTTCATTCATATACTCATAATTTTGTATCATGTAGATAGCTTTATTTCATTGTATTTGGACCGTGTGTATGTAATATTCATACAATTAAAGTGATCTGACATAACATAATCTGCCATTTTTTCAATATGCAAATATATGATTAGGGATTAAAAGTTCATATTTCAATGTATAAAATTGCTTCTTGAAATTAATACATACTTGTTTCAATGTATCGTCTACATAGGTTTGCCTGTACCCTCAGGCAGGTTGTTTCTGTGTTCCTGTATAATAAATTATTTATCCATCCACAAAAACCCAAAGAAATAATACTGATGATTTAGCATACCTAGTCTTTGTTGGTCACAAAATTTAAGTTTTAATTTTGATTTTAACAAGTCTAATCTGATTCATTGAATTACCCACTTAGCAACTGCGTCACTTCAGTTGGATACAGTGCTAATACATAACAATGAAGATTAGATTATATATTTTAATCATGAGCAAGTGTGACTTCAAGAATACAAAACCTGATTTCAGGACCACTTTGTTACTTTTGTCAGCTTTGTAAACTATAAATCAAATGCTAGGGATAATAAGAGATTTTAAATGGGTATCAATGGGTTAGATTATATAGAACAATTGTGTGACATTATTCAAGCCCTGTCCTATATTAGAAGTGCTATATAATCATACATACATGGTGCATATTTTTTTTTCAATTTTTCAATTTTGTAATAATAACTTTTGAATAGCAAAAATACTGTAATTATGCTTATCTTTTCTGATATGATGTAATCTTATGAAAATGTTAATGTCATTTGTGTTAATTAAATTATAGTTGTAAAGATTGCAGACTCTACAGTAAGTGGCATGCGGCAGATATTTCATATTTTGTTTTATGTTGTTCTAAAAGTTTTATGTATTTTGTTGTCAGTTTTGTTCACATTTCATTCAGCTCAACTAGAGCAAATGTCTTTGAAGATTTACTATAGTTTGTGTACTTATTGTGCATGTTGTCATCAAATAAAGAACATCACAGTATTTGATGTTACTGTTTTAATTGGCTTGTATATAATGTGGATTTACCGTTTAAGGAAATTACATTTTACATCCATGGAGTGGTTTTTGCAAATCATCTCTTTGTTTATGAAATTTTTCTTTTTACCTCTGGCCAGATTACACTTGACCAGTCATTTCTTTATTCAGTTATCAACTACTTAAAATGTATCAGTTGTTATATTCAACTATTTTCAACACAGTTACTTCCCCCGAATAAGTAACACTTGATGACATTACAGTGTTTAACAAATTATTGACATCTCTAACTATTACTATTCTAGCCATATCCTATCGTTTCCTCCCTGAACTTGGGGATTTGCCAGATTGTAAGTCTTTATGTGGTTGTGAGTCTGTTTTAATCCTGTGTGTATAACGCTTCCATGTGATTATGTCTCTTTGGGTTAATTCTAACAGTTAAGGATTATCGTAAGAAAGATAAATGCCTCGCACCATGGCCATAGGGAAGTCCTTAAGTATGTTAATGAACTTTAGATTGTCTAATTTAAAATGATTTTACATACTAATGGTACTTTCAGTTTTGATGTGGTAACATCTTATAGATGGTTATGTAAATACATTAAATGCTGATCAGATTATTGTAGCTTCATTATTCATAGTTATATTTTCTGAGTCACATTTTCGCTTATTGCCATAGCTATCAGTTAATCAAATGAATGTTTTAGTAATATATATTCATTGACTGACAGAGACAGGTTACATTTATCCCTGTAAAACATTTCCTTGTTTTATCCACACCTGCATGCCAGTTCTGTGTTTGTATGTTGTTTTCTTGGTGAAGGTACAATTACCATTCTCTTCTCCAGTTTGTTCATTTGTCTACTTATTAACTCAACTTGATTATATGCATTGAACAATGCTGCAATTTTATATGGACCATACATTAAGGAAATTCTGTGATTTGATCATTTATACTGTTTTAAACAACATGCAGTATCCCTACAGTGCCATTGAATTCATGTTAATATTAACCAATCTATTCAAGTTTTGTTTTATCTACCCTACATGCTTGAATATATAATCTTCATTAAGTTCCAAAGCTATTGAATTGCGCTTGAATATTTTACTTGTTTTGCATGTGTGCAAAAACACCAAAAAGCTCCACCATTTATAGTGATAGCATATTTAAGTTTTGATGAAATGATCTGATGACTACATACATCAGTATTCAGCCAACTTAACTTCAGTATAACTGTGTGAATATTTCATGATTTTATTCTTTATAGTGCATTTGAATATGCAAATTTAATCATTTCATGGGTGTTTTACAATGTGTTCATTAATTTAGTTGTTCCAATCATTCTACTAAACATTTGTGAATATATCACCATCTTGTTTATGTTTAATGAGACAGCTGCTGATCGTTCTCTGTGTTTTGACTATATATCCATAGCGAAATATTAAATTATGAATGTTTTATGTCTACATAGTTGTCTGCTCAATATAATTCTTGTTATCTCTCTATCTGTTAAAAAACCCGAGGGAAATAATTGATAGCATTACATCTTCACAACTCTGAATAATTTATAATCCTTAAAGTGATGTCTTAAATAATTCAGTATTTATCTAAAAAAAAGCCATTCACACCATAGATAAATGACCTTTTCCCTATTTGCTTGGCTGTGGATAGGTGATTGTATAATACATATGATAACATTTGTTGCTAAGGACTCGTCTATGCTCACTCGTTGCTAGGCAAAGGAAATTGAAATCTTCTAAGGAAACATACAGTTACTGACTACAGTGGATTATTAATCAGGGATATATTGGATGACGGCTGATATCATTTCGTGATAAATGACATTATCAGATTGATTCAGTTGATAGTTGTCTCATTAGTGAAACATTTCTTGGAATCATTTTTCAAAAGTCCATAAGCATAGGAATTGCAGTTGGAGTGTAGTGTTTTCAAGAAATAAACTAGATCAGTTTTGTGAAATAATTTCCTACCTTGATTAATTAGTGTTTTTACCTTATTGATTGATAACATTTTCTAATTAATTAATTCCACAAAAAAAACACATTTTATTCTAGAACTGTACAAAATAGTGAATTTTTGCTTAAGCTAAAAGAATTTGGAAATTGAGTAAAAATGCCAAAATCTCGTGGAAGTTTTGATTTAGGAGGAATTTATTTGCCTATGATAAATAAAGATAGACCAATAACTGGAATGAAGTTTGAATCTGGACTGAGTGGTTCTTGGGGTGAGAAATTTTTGTGGCTATGTTCTGTATAGTGTTGTATTTCGATGTGTTGATTTAGTGGTGTTGTACTTTTTTAATGAATGTTTGGTGTTGTGCATGATTTTATTGGTAATGTCACTACATCAGATGTATGATGGCTTTTTGGTGTGGTAAATTGAAATTTTATCACTGGAACATTAGAATCAGTATGATTTGTCTTTTGCACTGGGTGAAAACACTATATCATATACAATGTCATGTATTTGGCATTTTTATTGCCATCGCTGAATTTAGGGCTTATTGTATTGCATAATGTAGACAAAAAAAATTTTTACTGGTATACATAATTTAAGTTACTTTATCCCTGACAATGAATTATAAAACACCATTATTTTGTAGATCCAACTAAACGGGCCTCTATACCACCTAGTCGTACTGGTTCCCGTATGGCAGCCCCTATGGCTATGGCAACTGGGGTCAATTTCCTTGATGACCTTGTACCCTCAGCACAAGCACCAAAGTCAGCCCCCAGTTTGAACAGACCTAGTCCGCCCCCAGGAGAGTAAGTATACTTTTCATGATTTTTACAAGTTTGTTGACCAATGTATATTTATTTATTTGTAACAATGTATACTAGTATTCTGTGAAAACACCCAGTCTGGTTCATGTCAGTTTATAAATGACTTCATGGTCTCACAGATGTGTAAAAATAAAATTTGTATTTTCCATAACATTTTCTTGCATATGAATACAGGAAAGCCTTTCTTTGCTGTTACTTCATTAAATACAATCTTTGTAGTGAAGTATTTTCCTCACAATACATGAATTATGATGAACATGTCCACAGATCTTGTCATTTATTTATCGTATAATTGTCATTAAAAGAGAATCATGGTTTTCTGTAAGATATTGTTTCATTGTATGAAATTTTTATTTCATTTAGGTTTTGTTTTCATGAATATGGCCATTCCTCTGTTGGTTACTCAACATTCATTCTTGTGTATTGTATATAACATCGTTTATAAACAGACTAAGCTTAGTTGATCATGTACACAATAAATCAGATTAATATTTTGATCCCTTTTCTACCATTGTATGTTTGTATCAGGCTTATAGTTTTCTATTGAGGGTATTTATGTGAATTGACAAATAAATAAACCATATTTTGAATTTATAACCCTATGTTGAATAGAAAAAGACACATACGCAGTCTATAAATTAAAACTGAAATTTAATTTAAAACTTACTTATGTTGTATAAGACAGTTTAATTTAAAAAAATAGCCTGTTTTCTAGAATATGAGTTCTTTAAAATTCATTTTGTTTCTAAAAAGCATGAATATATTTTCCATCCATATTTGTCCCATTAAATTTTAACAGAACATGGATTTAATGCTGTTTTGTACTGCAACCATTTGACAGATTTATTACGAAAAGTAAACTTTCACCTACAATTGATCACCCTTGGTGTTTTATTTATGACATAAGGAGCGTCTTCTTTATTTGATACAGCTTGAAGTCACTATTCTTCTTTTCCTTAATTGAAAAGACAGATGAGATATTTGCTTTGGTGTTACATTTTTCGCGTAGGAATTTTCATATTAGAGTGAACTGTCAATACTTGGTTACAAGGTTGATATGTGAGGTTTTACATATGGATGATAAAAATGTTGAGCACTTTTTGTCTTATTTATCCTCAGACGAAGTCCTTTACAAAAACATGTGATTGGTTCTCGTCGACAAAATACGCTACATTTAGGTGCCAGTTATTGCTCATCCTGTCCCCCATCTCCTCATAAGAACAGGTGACCTTTGCACTTGACGCATTGCACAAATTATTTTATTTTATTATAATACTCCTTTTTAAAAACCCTTATTGCATTCTATGGCAAGTTTAAATGAAGCATTTTTGGTCGTGGCATCTTGGGTTTCTTGAGTATAATGTCATGGCACACTGAGTTATATTCCAACTTTTATGGTTCTTGGGACTCCAGCACCAGAATTTCAGTGATATAAATTGATAAGGGTATAGTTTTTGTGGTTGGTGTTTTTGCTGTTCAGGTCAATTTGATGTGTACTTTCTTTTAATTAAAACATGTTGGGTTGCTGTTACCTTGTTACTTTCAGAAGCATTGAGTGTTACTAGTATACAATATAAGTTTATTGCTTGTTTATTTGCTTATCATTTTGGAAATCTAAGAGTTGTACTGTTTTGTTTTAAAAAATGGTACATTTTGATATTTACATACTTCAAAACTTTTGGATTCATGCATTTTTCAGACACTAGTGTGGAATACTATATTAACTGATCAGTAGTATTAATTTACTGTCTTACATTCATGTTTTGTAACAACTTTTATTGTTATATTTCAGTGTTTTAAAACCACAGCCTCCACCTCAGCTATCACCATTAGGAAGATCACTCAGCTTTGATCAGATGAAACCAGGAGATAAAGTTATGTCTCCTCCTCCATCTGCTTGTGGACATCCCAATGCTGGTCAAGAATTATGTTATTTATGTCATCAGAGAGCACGTAGAAATGTTCCAGTATCATTTACTGAGGAGAGAAACAGACGTGAAGAGGAAGAAGACCGTTTATTGCAACAATATCAATACATGAAAGATGCTGAAAATGTACTCCAGGAACAGGTAAGATATCTGCACTGGGGTAGGCAGCCACTGTCTACAGAAAGGAAACTTCCTTAGGGTATAAATAAATGAAGGATTTCATTATTTGCTATTCTTACTATACACTAGATTTTCTACTGACTTTAAAGGTTAATCTACTCACTGGCTTTAATGAAGCCATAGTTTGACTGCATATAAAATTTTACATGATTATAATTAAAATATTGATCAACATCTAATTACCAGCTCTTAATTCACTGTGGGAAGATTTGTCTAGAAACTAATTTTATAGATTGAATGTTTAGAGATGTCTATTAAACACATTTTATCATTTTAGGAAATGAACATGGCCAAGAGGCACAATTTGCAGAAGATGGCAGCATTTAATCTTGGTGTTTCAGAAGCTGTACATCACAAAAAACGTCTGAGAGACACAGATTTCCATGTAAGCTTTTATATAAGTTTTTATAGGGTATCATTAATAAAAAAACAATACTATAAAAGTGATGAAGACAATGGAGGAGTTTTTATTGTAAATTGTTGATATTATTACTAGTGGTGTCCTTTGTTTACGTATTTGAAGTTATGATTAAAATGATCATTAATTTTCACATGCAATTAAATCATTTTGTCTCTGATGTTTTAAAATCTATAATTTTGTGCATTAATGAACAAAGTTCTGATAACTGATGAATTATTGTACGTAATAATATGCATGTCTGTGATATTATCTTAGGGTGAGAACAATTGCTGCTTACTGATAAGCAGGCCAATTCATTTATGGCAATTTAAATTCATCTTTCATTGACATTTTGTTTTTCTCACTTATTTGTATGTGTTTTAATAAATGAATTTCTGTATTCAATGCTTCATTTACTAAGTATAATAAATGTCTGGCATATCAAAAAGAATAAATTTGTGAAGACTTCCTTATCTTGTGATATTTTACGATGCGAGATGTTAATATTTAATGTATACTCTACTAATTGATGACTATCTATTGATATATTTGCAGAGGTCATACATTTTCCAAAGACGTCCTTTGACACCACCTAGAATTATTAAACAGACAGAGTACTCTGGCGATCTTGCTAAACAAGTACAAACATTTCTACAATACAAGTCTTGTTTTAATACCTGATGTAGAATGCATGTAGTTTTAATAGCTGTTTTGAGAAAATATGTGCAGTTAATGTTGTGTTTCATGCATCATGTAGAGAGCATGTTATCAAATAAGTTGTGAGAGTCTTGCATAAAGTTGAAACTTTGTACTTAATAACATTTTATAATGTTATACATTCTCTTTGAACTTCTGTTTTTTTTCGTCATTTTTTCTACAAATAATTGCACCACCCTGTGGGTAAACAATGTATGTGTGACCATGCATAGAGAAAAGTCCTAATCGTTATTTGATTGATTCAAATTCAGTAAATGAATGGATTATGGAAATTGTGAATGAGACCCTGCAGTGTTGCATAATATAACAATTGTTGAAATAAATTAGCCCCACAGGTTGTAATTGAAAATCTCCTCCATTCAATTAATTGGGATTAAATCCAGTGAATTTGATTGATTGAATGAGTTTTTTTTTTGTAGTTTGAGTGATTTTCAAACACTTGTTTTTGCAAGCAGTGCAAGAGTCCTGTGGTTTTGACTGTTATATGTACTAAATTAACTCTCTATTTTTTTTATTACATGTTTAAATCATATGATTTTTTTACCAAATTCTGTTTTTATTGAAATTACTTGTTTTTCTCCTGCTTGTGGTTACCATTGATTTTTTTATGTTTGGACTTAGTCAAATATGCAAATTTTTCTGTAATAAACTTTTGATTCTTCTAGCTTTCATACTATGTGTGGCATTATTTGCATAATGGTGCAAAATTAGGATTTTACATCAACATCCTCGCATGCCTCTGTCGGAGACAAAATTGTGTAAAAAATAAGAAAACAGCACAAACACAATCACATTGATATTTTATGAATCTTTAAATGTAACTACTGCGACCATTTTTGACAACATTGTAATTTGTTGAATTGTGGCAGTTATCTCACGTTTTCAAGTATTTATGAATGATAAAATATGCCCACCACCAATGAAGGCATTTTCTTTTATTTCTATAGGTTGAAGTAAAGGAAAATGCTAAATCTAAGAGAAAGTCAGATGAAGAATTTCTGGAAAGATTGGAACAAGTACAGTTAGCTGAAGAGTAAGTCTTCTTACAGAGTTATCTTTAATGCTGTGGACATTAGTTCATTACCACACCTTAATATAAAAACTCCGATATAACCTTACTTAGCAACCTTGTTCAATATTAGAACCATCTCATTATGACAGCCTTTAATTTTTGAACTGGTATTAAGTATTTCAATTTGGTAATGAGAACACCCCAATGTTAAAACTGTGTTGTTTTGGTCACAAAATTGGTCTTAATATCAAGGTTTTACTGTAGTCAGAAGTTGACATTCTGCTTACATTCAGTACAACTTGTCAAGTAGCTGTTGACAAATTATGCATGGAAATTATTATTCAGTTCACTTGTTTGAACAGTCATTTGATGACCTACGGAAACTACTTTTTCTTAATTTAATTGTAAATGGTTATGATTAAAGTCATTTGTTTATTTCTTTCTAAATGATATACACTTGCATTTTACACTTAGGTGATAAAAAGGATGCTAAGATAGCATCTTACCTAATGTGCCTCTACATTGTTTGATGTTGATGAATGACTTTTGAATAATGTATAGTCACACCCAAGGAAAGCAGAGTATATGTTGAAGTCCTGATTTTTTTTCACATCATCGTAAATTTATGATTTCAACTGGAATCTGTTATGTGTGTACATGATGAGTTTGTTTGCTAATCATGAGAATAGCATTGATTAAAATGTACACACATCAGATTGCAATGAATTTTTGATGAACTTTGTACAAAACCAAGTTTATTTAGCGCTTGTCTGTGTACAGTAAATCAATGCTTGAATATTGTATTGTATTAAAAAATGATATAATCCTTTCAGAACTAATAATGTTTAGAATGATTGATAATTTTTTAGCATTATTTTTCAAGCATCATTTTTCAGTATATTTGAGTATTTTATTATTGTATGTTTGATTGTTTGTACAAGAGGGAGTTTAAACAGTTTATTCAATCTATTGTAATTGTAATGAAGCACTGGAATGAAATATTAATTTCAAATATCATCTCTAGAGACTGAACCAAACATTTATACTACACTGGGGGCCTCCATGGTTGAGTGGTTTTGGTGTCAGTCTAATTATCACTGTGAGTTCAAATCCCACCCAAAACCAGACAATTTTCAGCTTGTGGACAGTTGGTGGTTCTACCCTGGTGTATGTCTGGTATCTTCCTTCACCATTAAAGCTGGAAAACTTGCCGCATGACCCTGACTGTTGATGCAAAGTTAAAACCCAGTGAAAAAAATACAATATTATGCAAAATATTTGTTATGTGCATAAAATTTGTATATTTTATTTGTTTTAGTTTGGCAATACAGAGAGAACAGTTCTTAAAAGAGAAAGCGGATGAACAAGAAAGATACAAGAAAGCTTTGGAAACTCAGGTGATTATTTTATGCTTGTTATTAATTGTATGTCTGCTTGTTTGCTGTCTTTTGTATTTACATATTAATCATATTTATGTCTACCAATTGTATGTGTTTATTTTTGTCATTATTTGTTTTGAGCTATTGGTCGTCATTTTTTGTGTCATATTTTATCATTTGTAGTTCAATGTCTCTTATGTCTTTATTTACTTTTTGTCTAAGTTAATGTGTAATACGTTAATTTATTTTCGACTTAGTGTGTTTTGTTTGTCCTGTTATGTATTTTTCTGTATATATTCTGTACATGTTACCTCTCTCTGTGTCTTTAATCTTTCTCTTTTTTTTCTTCTTTTCTCTCTTGCTTTCTTTTCCCTCACTGTTTGATGCGTAGATACGTCTCAGGGATCAACTTTGCAGTAATCTATTAGATGGTCCAGTGAAGCACAAGCCAGCCCCAGTTACGCTTAGTAACACCTCTTTGCGTTTACCTTTTATCCCTCAGTCAAAAACACTGAGACCATTCTCTGAACCAGCAATGCCACCTAGGTTGAATGAAAATTGGAAACCATTCTTTGGGAGGGTAAAAAAGCAGCTTTTCCATTCTTTTTTATAAAGTTCAAAAGTTTATTATTCAGGGAAAAATAACTACAAGTAGATGTTTTTCAGCTGTAATTTTGTTTTGTCAAAATGAATGTATATAAATAGTAATGTACATCATATGATTTGATATGGTTCATAGGTCATAACAGAATTGATTGTTCATCTGTGGCAAAACAGATTTTACAGTTATACAAAATTAATTATAAATTGAAAATACTTATTGAAATAGTTCTGAATGAGGGAAATCTTTCAGAAAAGGATTTTTACAAAATGTTTTTGCAACTTTTTCTATTGTAAAGATTTCATATTATACTTTTTATCCCATTCAAACACAATTGAAATTTATCAATGTTGACATAAGGTAGAAATAATTCCCTCCTTGAAACCACTCTTATTTCTTCTGTATGATCACTTGTGCAAATATAGTAACAAGTACCTTTTGAAGAAAGACATAAAATGTTTTAAGTGCTTTTGGTTGGGTATAAAATCTATTTAAACCTTTCATAAGATTTGAATTTTATTGGATTCATGATTGGTCTGTTGGTAGGTATATTTTTGTGACATTGATATTGTCTGTTGTGTGGAAGGACTTTTTTCACATTTTTTTAAAAATTGTATTTGTTTGGTAAGTAAACAGCCTTTTTTCATGACAACCTCAGTACACTGAATGATCTTTTTTAAAGCTTTTGATGTAATTATTGTTCTGGTCCTTTTCAATAGGAATTTTTAAATGATATTTGTACATGTGAGTCTATCATTGATGGGAAATGTGTTATTTTATCATCAAACATTGAGTGTCATCACAAGACTTAACTGATAAATATATCTGTTGTTGTGTAAAACTGTTGGATATTTTTGTAATTTAAAAATTCCTTACATTTTCTTCAGTTGAGATTTAAGCCACTACAAGTTCCACCAAGAGAATCAGATAACGAGGTGTTCGGTAAGAACGATATGACCAATGAAAAAATGGCTGAGAGAAGACGTCGTGCCTATGAATTATTCCAAGAACAACAGGATCTTGTAGCACAGAGAAAGAGAGAGAATATTCTCAAACGTCTTGCTGAGCAGAAAGAAGAGGAGAATGTCTTGGAAAGAACTAGAAATGAGTATGTTCATATCACATTAAAAGTTTAATACACTATAATCTTATTTTTGGTTAGCTGCGTTATTTTAGGAATGAATTTTTGATCATCATGACTTATCTAATAATGTTGCTGTCTGCTCTCATCTGATAATTACACCATTTTAAGTATTATTTGTGTATGGTTCATAAAATTCTGCATATTTCTGAATGAATGAATTCACTGAATGGAGTTTTTTTCCTGATTTCATAATTTATACTGTACTTTGTGTCATAACTGTTTCAATTTGAAACTTTTATATTTTATTGTGATACATGTATAACTAAAATTCAATTAAAAAAAAAACAATAACAAAAAGACATAGATGAATCGTTGTAATACATATACATGTATTGTAATTTTTTCATCTTTCTGTCATAGGTTGCTAGATGATCGTGCTCACAAGTTTTCAAGGCGACTCAATGCTCGTAAGAGGCTAGAGGAGGACTGGGTACGAGCTTCACTTATGAAGAGAGAAAGATTAGAGGAAGACCACTTGAGGGCTAAAAGCCCCGGCATGCTTCTACACGAACAATGTGATAAATATAACAGATGTGCCCAATGTAAACGTACCACGAAAAATTGTGGAGAGTCCAACCTCTGGAGTGAGTCGAGATACATCCCTGGATCCAGACTTATGGTCTAATGTTCACAGCATAAAGAACTGAAACTATTATTTTAATTTATACATCATACTTAGCTCATAAAATTCTATAAGAAGTTAATAAAAATGTTGTGAATTTGATTTTACTTCATAATTTTCATTACATTGTATGTTGAAATGACAACAGTATGATTGTACCCGTAAGAAGTTGCCTTGAAGTATTTTTAAAATTGTACCAATGTAATACAGTGAATGTATGATAGCTTGGTTTAAGTTTGCTTTACCAGGATGTTGTTGAGCAGTTTTGCTAGGCAGTTTTCTGTGATCATTACTATGTGTAGTGCCAGCCAATATATGTGTTTCCTCTCTGTGATGTGTACTTAATCTTACCTTTGTTTCAATTATTTGTCTTTCAATGTTAGCTTACTTTATTTAATTATATGAGAGTATTTACTATAATCCAATTATCTGTAATTTTGTGTTGGCATTATTGTGATAAACCAGTTTCTGTAATTCATGCATCTTCAAGCAGACTTTCATTTTGGTCATTCATTAATTATTGTGGTGGGATGGTTAGTTTTAATAACAAATGTGACAACTTAAATCATCCCTCCTCTGTAGTTATACAGCATTGTTTAGTTCATTGTATAGACTGATGTTGGAATGTTTGCCGAGTTCTATTCTTCTACATGTTTCAGAGAAACTTTGGCTATGTTGCCAGTGAATGACAAATGTTATGAAATCAGAAACTTAGATACAAATTCAGATTATTAATTATTTTCATTTGCCTTAATAATCTGTAATCATTTGTATAATGTTGGTGCAAATGGATTGTTTGCTGTTGATTTTGAGCACAGTATATAATGTTATCTAATATTTTTCCAGTAAGCCAAATAAGGCAGGTTCAGGGTTCATGTATTGAAACACACTGTAGTATTTAAGAGTATTCTGTTGTTGAAATTTATAGTACCTGAAAGGTTTATTTAGTAAATTTTCACACAAATATGATACTGAACAAGGCAACACCATTAAGTAAGTGATCTGAAGATTGTATTTCACCTGAATTTTCATGAATCAGTTTGTCTGTATTTATGTCCAATTGTCTGATAATTTATCAGCATTGTCATGTAGTCGTCTAGTTTTGTTAAATACAACATTAACCCTTTCAGTATTTTTATTGTAACTGTGATATTGGGGATCATTCCTGCTTGTTTTAATACAAATATTGTATTTCTTAGAACATTATTCAAGTGTTAGGCTTTGATGTAAGAAATACAATTTTTGACCTTTCTGTATGTTTAACTAGAGTTGTCTACCTTAGATTGTGTTAAATATTCATTTTGTTTACTGTTAAGATTGAGTTTTGAATGATTGGATTGGCCTCATTGTTGTATAAGCTAGAAATGTGATGTTTTGTATCACTGGTATAATGAAACACAATACAATTCAATATTTTAACTATCCCAAAGTCAGCCAGTAAAATGTAGATATAATCAAAGTAACAATGAATGTACTCATCGTATAGTTTACTAAATTTACTGGTGATAATTATTTTTATGTATAATAATTATTCCATTCCCTAAAGTTTTCCTTCCTTACGAATGATTTTAAAGTCAAGCTAACAAATTGTGATACATTTCTTCTGTATTTATCTATTTTACTGCCATTCTACATATTAGTCATTTTTTTATATCGGTTTAATCATTCATTTGTGATGTATGATATGAGGGATACATTTTGTATTTGTTTAACAAAAAGAATATATTAATACATAAAAAATATTAAAATTATCATGTCCACATGTTTGTTAAATTTCCATTTGTGACCTGCACTCCCTTTTACCCTGTGTATTGTTATTTGTTTATGTGCACTTTTAATTAAATTGTGCTAGAGACATTATTTTAGAGACATAGATTTGCAGTTGAAAGTTTCCCATAATTTGATAGAATTGTGATTTGAATAGAAATGTGACGATCGTTATGTTAAACCTGTCTTGTACAGAATACTGAATAAATTAAAAATTTGAGTTTTCTTTGTTGTATTTTTTGAACCATTGATCATGATTACCAAACAAGTCACCAAGGTTATAAAAAATCGATCTCCAAGTTCAAATCTCATATCTTGTCTTTTAATGTTTTCAAGTTAAATACAATCAGCAATAACAATATTATTGATACATTATCCTTACAGCATAATTGACGTGAATATGCATTTAAACATAAATCACCTCTTTCTTTCTAACCATGATACATTGAGAATGGAATTGAGATTTGAACTAAGACACTGTTCTCAAGTTTTCTAAACTTGTGTTAATCACATACCAAATAAGTATGTGTCTAGTGTACAGAGAACATCAAATCACAATGTTAAACAGTCACCTGCCTGACCCAGTAAGGGGGGGGTTCAGTTATTTAGCTCACCTTGATTTTTATTATTATTATTACAATACTAAATACCTTATATTTTAACAGTTGAATTATTATATTTTGGACAATTAAGTTATAAATAAAATTTCTAAGTAAGAGTAAAGCTGAAATGCATGGTTGTACAATTAAATGCTCCTTGTGTATGCACAGAATTTAACAGAATAAACAACTAAAAACACAATCCAGTATTGAACATTTTTATTCACACAAGAATCATGATTGACAATGTATCTTGGTGAAGTTTTGTTTGTTATTTTATCGTGTTTTTGCATGTTTTTTTGTTATGTATAATTGTTTTATGTATGTATATTGTTGTGGTTTTGTTGATTCTGTGTAATATGTGTAACTTCCATTTGGTCAGTCTGGTTTCATTAACAACTTACAGAAATACCCATCAATACTGAGATTCAAATACAGTCAAACCTGTGAACACAGGCCCCCTTGGGAAAGACAAAATGTGCCCTTTATTGACAGGAGGCCTTTATTTTGAAGTCAGTTCTATATAATCAGTTTTTTTTAAAGAATGTCCTTCATTCACATGGTGGCCTTCATTTGGAGGTGGTTGCAAACACAGGTTTGACTGTATTAACAATTGAACCAAGTGATCCATCAACACTAAAAAACAAGTAATCTAAATACATAAACAACATCTTTTTAAAAAAAAAATGACCAGAAATGATGAAAACTTGTTCCTTTCTTACAAAAGATGAATTTAGAGTGCAAGGAAGTTAAACTTGCAACAAATTTGTACAACCTATTTGCTTAACTTATTCATCTAAGATATTAGACTTTCCATCTTTGAAGCAAAATGAATAAATAAAATACACAGAATGTGCACTCCTTAATTTTGATTAAAACTGAGCAATTTCAACATACGATCAATTTTTATCAATTCAACAAGCTATAAACTAGCCAACATTAGCATATTAAAACTATAGTATCAAAAATAACTTCTCTGGTGCTATTACAACAGTTAGGTAAATAAGCATATACTTTCATGCTCTGGCAGTGAATACACAGCCAAAGATACAAGCCTCTGAAAAAACGAAGCTGGAAGCCAAGCTGTACATAGAGAACTCATAAAATTTGGTTGGTAAAATAATGTGCTACAGATTGTAACCCTACACTTGAATTAATTCAGCAACTTATCACTCATTTAATAACTGTTTCACCTTTACCCCGTTTGATCAAACTACAATTACAAATATTTCCAACCATGCACCCATCTACTAATTGATTCCCCATTCTGATTTGACAAAAAAAAACTTGACTCATTAGAAATGTTTTCATAATCCTTACCATTTCTTCCTCAGTCACAATAATTGTTTAAAATACCCAGTCAAAAAAATCTGTAAAATGTAGCTCCCTCCCTTAGGTCATGGCATCTATCAGGAAATACTTAATACATTATAATTATAATGTAGTTTATAATACTTTACAAAAATCTGTTTTCTTGTGTGTGTATTTTTTGTGAGTGTTTTGTGTGCATTTGTCATCTGTATTTATTTTAGCATGTGTGACAGATGAGAATGGATCATACATCATGATGTATCTACAATACAAGCAAACATATTGATACGAAATGAAAGGGAGATAACCATAATATATATATATATAGATATATACTTGATTGCTAAGAGAGAGTCAGAAAACAGAGATTCAAGTATAAGAAAGTAACTATAGCCTGAAAGGATTATTTCATCGTAAACTTTTGTCTCTTAATGACCAGAAACAAATTGTACCAAAAAATGATATAATGAATTTCGAGTAGAAGAATAAATAATTCCTCACATTTTATGTAATCATTGAAAAAATCATTAGAAACTAAGCACTGATCAGAATACAAGTCATTTTATGTGATAAATGGACACAGATGGTAATCATTTGTGTTAAAACTGTTACACAATAGCATAGATAATTGAATTAGAAGCAGAAATATCAACAGAAATCAGCAACAATAATATAAAGAAATTCAATGCAAAAGCTGTAATAAGATTGATAGAAAAATAATGAAATATAACAAAACCCCAAACTAATTAACATATTGATATTATTTTACAACAACGCCACCAACAAAAACATACATAACAAGACAACAGTAGCTGATAATTGAAGAATAATAAATCATTTCATCAACCAAATATTAACAATCCTAGTATGGAAAATTATAACAATAAGCAAATACGTACACTATATACTGACTGGTATAATTTATGTTAGTGTTTTACTCTGTGGCATGCTGCATATTACTATAGTACGAGTCATTACTATTGATGTACTTTGAAATAAACATCACTGTCGATGTGGAAACAATGAAAATATACCACATACTTATAGGTAAGAGTTGAAAATTTTAAAAAACTGGAAATCTTAACCTTGGTGCTGCGGAAACAATAAAAACCAGTAGAGTCAGGACCTGGGAAAAACAGATTACGTAAAATTCCAGAAAACTTACCCATGCATTGGTTAATGAATTCAATGCCTGTTTCCATGACTATGTGAATGAAACAACAAAAAACAGCAACAATGTCCAACTGCAGCAACAAACATAAAAGATACCACAGTATACCAGCAGGTTAAAATAATCTGGTTATGAAGAAATTATTACAATGATTAGAATCAAATTTCTGGCAGTCATAACTTCAAACCATTGGAATGTTTGTATGTTAACTTATAAAAGCTTCCAGACGAGGCTAAATAAGCTTCCAATAATCTGAAGTCATAAAATCTATCACAATACGCAAGTCCTTTAATAAGGGCCAAAAAAGTCAATGTTCATAAGTCCGCTGGTCCAAAATGTCCGACAAGGTCAATGTTTACATCACATTATGCAAATCTTCACTGATATAAATCCATGTGCTTTGTTTCACAATAATAACTACATAGGGGGACATCGTCACAACAGGGAACATGTTTACAGCGTCTTTGGACATTTAAAAGTCAATGGCCTTATAATAATTATAAAATATGAACACAAAAGAAGTTCCTGTCACTTTTGCACCAAACGTCAGTTTCCTTAAATCTGCATATATTTCCAAGTAAGCAATCACAAAACACTTTAAGAGTCACTTATCAAGATATTGCTTAAACTTTCTTGCAATGACTTGATATAATGAGATCAAGGAATAGTTCTAACACAAGAATTCTCATGTTATTGAGGTCAAACCTGTCAAATTTGTCACAGGAATATGTCTGAGGAACACATTAAATCAACACAAGTTTCATTACATCTTCATTAAAAAACAATGAATTCACACTTCTAAATCCACAGAAACATGGTTTATCCTCCACTAAGCTGATCATAACTCTCTTCTCTCCGTATTTCATACATTAGTGATCCTCTGTATACAGTCGACGTCGCTGGCCATTCCTTACAGTGGCACTGAAGGAATATTGTCTTCTATATCTCGTCTTGTCGTACACTCAACCATTGTCCAGTACTTGGCATCATCTTCAATACATCTACACATTGGCAGCCTCACAAATATTCATGTGATCATTATCCATGGTTCATACTGTTACCAACCACCCGATGCCATCTTCAACCAGGGGTCCATAAAGTCCTGTAGTCGTGGAATATATCAAGTTGTCAACGTCTCACGTCGATGGGGAAAGGACCTTGCCAGTAAATTCTTCATCAGAATCTACCACAACAAATGGCTAAGCTATATTCTGACAGATGAACGATATTGCTATGGTGATTTCCGTATTCTCAACCAACATTCTAAAACTGGAACCCTCCCATGGGAGCATTATCGGCAGCCTGGAATTGAAACTGCTCCGAATTTTGGTCTACTTCAGGTGCTATGGCACGATCCTCTTCTTCAGATCCAAAATATCGTTCAATCATGTCAAATGCTTTCTGGTAAATCTCACGGTTTTCATGACTTTGTAAGAATTCAATCTTGTCAAGACCTAAAGGTGAAAAAGATAATTCTGAGTTGAAAGGTAGCAAATAAAATGTATGAAGTATCAATTTTTTACATTCTCCTAAATACATAGAAAAAAATGTGATATGTCTATCAAAACAGGGGATATTAATGGTCTACTTCTTTAATAAACAATAAAATTACACTTCAAGGATAAATAATAAAATATTATATCATAATATACAACATTCAAAAATTCAAATTTTCAGAATATTTTCAAACTCACTTGACAATAAGACTGTGGAATAAATTTAAAACTCAAACCTACCATAACATTCTTCAATCATGACTGAGTATGGATTAGTTCCACCGTTGGTTTTTGTATCTTGGTCACCAAGACGTAAAATGTTTTCCAGACCATTCAATGCTACATGAACTATCTTACTGTCCATCACAGTCAGTAGATCACACAGAGGAGGAATACAGCCCTGATCTACCAGAAATCTGTAAATTAAACAATGATCCATCAAATTTATATACCAGTAATTCTTATGCAAAATCAAACATGATTCAACAGCACCCTAAGGATAAAATCTATCACTAAGTCAACAGCCATACTTCTGAACTCATTCATCAATGTGATGTACCAACCAGCCTCTGCACGTATGTACATATATATGTCTGCAAAAAAGCTGTAATTCCCTTAGTAACCTTTCTTCATGAGTATAACAAATCACTCAACATTTGTGTCACTCATCATCAGGAAACAAATGAGTGAATAGAAAAAACATTTCAATTATCTAGAGAAACACTTTACAGTATTGTCCTTGCAGAAATGCAACAATATCAAATCTTTTAGTTCTAAGTGATAAAACAATGTATACAGACACATTTAGAAAAAATTATCTCATAGAGCATTCCTTCAATTACATAGCATTGACCTTACAAAAGTTTTACAAGGAATTCATTTGACCCTTAAAACAGCATTTTATTCTTGAAATCAGTAAAATAAAGCTTCTGACTGTTGAGAATATGCACTAAAAGGTCAAATTTACAGTAAAATTAGAAAGAAATTTTGTTGACTCTTCAATTTTTTATCTGTCAAGGGTCATTTTTGACCCTCAACTTCTGGAGAAAACCCTGATTTTAACAACAGACAACAAAATTGTTGATTGGTAATGGTTCAAACAAAGAAAAAACATTTCAACACAGATCCAGACAATTGGTGCAAATACAGAGGTATAAATTAATTGTTCAGCTTCAGGAATCAAATGAATGAAGAGAACAAACATTTCTATCTTCCAGAAGATCACTTTACTGTATCGTCCTTGCAGAAGTCCAACAACATCACATTGTTGGGTTCCAAGGGGACGAATGTTTTACAATAATCATACATAAACAAACCAGATCTAGGGACTCTACAAATAAATATGGTAAATACAGATGTTCAACTTCAAGGAAAAAATGAATAAACAAAACAAACATTTCCTCATTCCTCTTTGTTGGGTTACAAGGGGACAAATTAAGAGCATAACTTAAGATCTGGAACAGAGTGCTACCAGTACACATGTACTGTAAGGGGAAGAATTCCTGGTATGTTACATGCACATGAACATCACTGAAACCTCTAGATAGAATGCAACACAAATGATCTACAATTGATACAGGTAATCAGTATGTTTAAAATCAGGGTAAATATCAGTAAGTGTCAAAGATATCTAAGACCCTGACCATCATTTTACTGTATCGTCCTTGCAGAAGTCCAACAATATCACATTGTTGGGTTCCAAGGGGACGAATTTTTCTTGTTCTATGTTTATGTCTTACAGCAAAATCAAAATAGACATTGCAAAAGCAAGTTTGGAATTTGTCAATCTTACTGAACAACAAACTTATTTCAAAAAGTAGGACTAGGTTTTCTATATATACAGAGAGCCATTAAAAAGGTCAATAAACCACGAAAAAACCTACCTTATTTGTTCAGGAGAGCCTCCAGATGTTGCATTTGTTATGGCCCAGGCTGCTTCCTTTCTTGTCTTAAAGTCTGCTCGTCCCAAAATGTCAATTAACACTGGGAATATATTAGCATCTATCACAGCCTGTAAGTCAAAAAACAATTGTTGAATTGTAGTTATGACAACAGATTTCTAAATGCAAATGTAAAAAAAAATCAAATCCATATTGTTGATATAAAAGATACTTTATGACAGTTCAACTGCTATTACCCAATGTAGTTCTTGAACAGCAATAATTAAAAACCTTAAGATTAATAAACCATCATGACATATTTTCAGAGGAAATGTTTAATATCTATTTCTTGTAATAAAGTTTTATGAAAGTCAGTTTTAAAATTAACTTCCTGTATCTGAGAGTTATATAACATGCATGTTTGATATCAGACAATATATCATTGAAAATAACAAAGATATCTGTCATGCTGATCATCAATTTACTGTATCGTCCTTGCAGAAGTCCAACAATATCATATTGTTGGGTTCCAAGGGGACGAAAAGTTTGAAAACAAGAATTGAGATTCAGATTTTCATACAACTATATACATTACTACATTCCAGATATACCAATCATCAACATTAAAACCAATTCATCAACATTAAAACAAACTGTTTGACTTCAGGATATAAATGAGAGATTAAACAAACATTTTATTTCCCTGTCCGTCACTTTACTTTATCGTCCTTGCAGAAGTCCAACAACATCACATTGTTGGGTTCCAAGGGGACGAAATGATTTAATAGCATCATTTAAAGACAAAAGGGCTTAAAAATGCAGAAATATTCATAAAGTCAAACAAGACTTGTACAAAATGTCCAACTTCCAGGTATAGATGAGTAAGTAGAACACACATTACTTCTTCTTGCCTGGATATCACTTACTGTATCGTCCTTGCAGAAGTCCAACAATATCACATTGTTGGGTTCCAAGGGGACGACAACTAAATATCTACCTCAACCTAGGTATTATCACCCTCTAATTTCTCATTATCTGGTCTTACCTTTCACTGCTACCAATAGAAGAAATATTTCCAAACTGAAAATTCAGTACACTTTGAGTCAAGTGAGACTACAACAAGGAACGCAGTAAAATATAATTCAGCTAGATCTTCACCAACCTTCGATGAATAAAGTCTTTATAAACCCTGTGTGTTCTAATAAATGAGTAACATCAACTCAAAACAGAACTTACTTGTATTTGCATTCTGTTACCAGCAGTTATGTTCGATATTGTCCAACATGCTTCCTTTCTTATAGATTCTTTAGAACTGCTCAGTAAATGTAACAAACATGGTAACGCTGAACAACTTAAAATCACCTGAAATTAATAAATAACTATGTGAAAACGTATTTAATTCAGAATTTCATTTACCTCATCATAATTTCACAAACTGTATAAAGCTAAGTAATTCCTCTACATACCAAAATATATTTTAACAATAAAGTAATATTTGCTTGTACCTGGCTTTATCCCATTTAACAAAGTATTTAATTTTGTACCAGTGCTAGAGGCAAACAAGCCGGTGTGATCTTGTTTGGCTATCCCCAATCTGCAAGCAACTTGGAGCTTCCTGACTGGATGAGTCAATGTAGGGTAAGACAATTCTTGTGAATTTAAAACCACAGACCTATGATTAACAATTCTGCCCACTTCTGATTTCGCTAACTAGGGGAGTTTGTGCATAAAAAATAAAGGTTGATTAGGATTCATTCTTATTTATATAAAACATTAAAGAACTGAGTAGACACATACCTGTGTTTGATAATCATCCCCAGTCACAATGTTTCCAACAACTCTCAAAGCAGCAGAAATCACACTTTGATGATTATGCCTGAAACACAAAGATAATTTATATATTCCAGTACTTTGCATTAACTATTAAAAAATTGTCCAGTGAACATTCTCCTCAAACAGTATGAAATATAGTTAAGTCATCATGAAGTAGTTAACATAAAATGAATTCATCAACAATGCTTAACAAGTTAATAACAATTTGTTTCAAACTGATCACAGCAGAATAAGCTGCTTATGAATTCTAACCAATAAACCACGAAATATATAGAAACTGCAAAACAAGATGATAATAATATTATTGTCTCGTTAAAAGTACGTACTATTCTGTCAGATCAAGTACCAGGGTGTAAAAATACACATCAGAAATTAAATTACATAAGACAGGAGATGATTAAGATTTCGATGTATTTAAATTCCTGAAAGAATGAATGAGGATTAACATACATTAGTAACTCTACCAATCTTCTACATACACCAGAATCAATAACAGCTTGAATCTTCTCATTAGGACCATCAGACAAATAAGATAATGCCCAACAAGAATCAGCCAATACATCTTTGTCTGTATGATATAATAACCTGGCTAGTACAGGCAGTGATGGTGAAACCTGAAATAGTCAGCATGTATGAGTTTGTTATGGATACAAGGAAATAAAATTCACCTAACAATAGTTTCTACACATCTGTCGTCATCTCCAACTTTATATCATTGTTAGCTTTTCAATAATACTTGAAACAATTTATTACTACAACAAAGATAACAATGGCATAACATTAAAACTAGACCAGTGAATTAATTCAGATCGATTTATACATAATATGTGCACTGTAATATTACTGAGTTGAGAAAATTACAATATAGCACTACAATTTGGATGCAATAAAAACTTATATGAGTTAGCAGGTAAAATATTGGGTCAGTCAGGAAACTGGAAACAAACCTTTATTTTTAGGCGTTACCCATTTCTCATACAAAGCAATAATATTTATTTACCTTAGCGAAATCAGGTGGTGGATTTTTCCCTCGACATAAATTAGACAGACACCACACAGCATTTCTTGTCATAGACAAACTGTTACTTCTACTCAGTAATCTGCAATAAAAACCTCATTTTATTAACCTAAATAGTACTATTACAACAGTTGGCTTCTCCAAGCACAGATTAAATCATATAAAAACTTTATTCAGGCCTAACAAAAAACAGGTTAGTTTCCTGTTACATGCCCAAAAAAATATGGGTCGGAAGGTAAGGATTTTTATTGTATGTTTTTTTTACATATACTGACAACACTGTATGTGCTGTAATAGAGTTGTGAAAATTACAATATAGCACTAAGGTTTGGATGCTGTACACACATATGAGGTAAAATATTGAGTCAGTCGGGTAACCGAAAACAAAAGTTTTTTTTGGCCTCACTGCTGTATAAGATTTGGGATACATGATTTTGTTTTCATCAAACCTACTTACTGTAAAAGAGGTACAAGAATTCCTTCACTAAGAACATAATCTCTACATTCAGGAGAATCACCTGCAATGTTGCCCAAAGCCCAAACAGCCTGAAAATATGAAGAAACCTCATGACATTTTTGTATAAGAGCTAATCTTCAGGAAATGAAAATAAAATGTGATTACACAATAAAATTATAGAGAAATCTGAAAGAAATTGTAGAAAATGACTTCTTTAATGTCCAAACACAACTAACAAATACAGAACATTGTGGACATAACACTTTACTACTATAATAAATTCTATCAACACTCCTTCACCAATAAAGAAGACAGGTTCACATTATTTAATTAACTAACCTGTTCTTGTACATCCTCAGTATCAGAACTGAGAAGTCGGACAAATATCGGTACAGCATTTGCTGCAATAACAACTCTAGTCTGTAGTGATGATCCAGATGCAATGTTTGTTAATACCCATGCTGCTTCAAACTGAAACACAATATAAGTACAGTATGAAAATAAAAACCAACTATGTACACATAAACCAACATTCCAAAGTCCAATTTAATTTATCTGATAAACTTTGAACTATTTAAAAGCCAATAACATATTTTAGATATTTCAGTGACTTTAACAAGACAAAAATCGAGGCAGAAACAATGTTATTGCTTTAAAGTCAGAAAAATCACATACAGGTCTTTAAAAACGAGACAATTTATCTTTATAATCCATGATGAAATATGTAAATTTTAGAACAACTTGCTTATTCATTTCTATTACATTTGTTAATTTCAATAGCTCAAAAAATCTTACCTGTAATGTATAATTGCCATCAGTTTCCAAGAATTCAACAAATCTAGGAATTATACCAGTTTGAATGACCTCATCAATAGGTGGGTTAGGTTCTGTTAAAATATAAAATGCACTGAATTATAAGTTTACGTAGTTAAATTTCAAATATACCAGCTACGCACTGTTACATCAATTGGAAATTTGGATATAAAGCATATATAACAGAGTAAGTGAGTAGATCATTAAATGCTTTTATTAACAAACTGAGTTTACAGCAGTGCTTGAACACACAGAAAAAAAGATACAGCATCTATCAAAAGACAGTAAGGTTTCACTGTACTTTAAAGCTATGAAGACAAACCTACCTCTGGATAAAAGTTTTCTAAATTTTTGCGTGGCTTGTTCTTGTTTTTCAGATTCCTCGCTGTATAAATCTTGAACCATTTCAGGAGTGATTCCACCCTAAAAAAATAGCATTAATTAAGCAAAATTTTGTATAAATACTGTAAAAAATGTTTGAACCATCAAAATAACATGGAATAAGTTATTTATCTTAAACTTCTTATTGACTGAGAATCATTCTCTCAAACTTCCATGTAACAAGCCAATACTTTATAAAATCAAGACATGCGTCATTGAAGCTGGTTTTAGGGATAATTTTACTAGCCTATTCAATTAGATTTAAAAAAATATCCAGTCCATAGTTTTGTGAAACTTGGAGCTCAAGATTTTGATAAACTGAGGCAAATGGTTGTCTGTTCGAAATTAGTTGCAGAGGGAAATTTACAAGTTAACTATCTATGGACATACCCCTAGAGTTGTTGTTGATGAAATGAGGCCATCATTGGCATCTGATCCAGTAACATCTTCATCCCCATCTGATGGTAATGTTACATTTCTCTTCTTAAATAACTGTAACAAAACGGTAGATTCAATGACATAAAAAGGAATAATTTATATAGTTTTAAACAAGGGTTAGTAGAAACATTTTTCTCAAAAACAACATCAATTCCATGACATCATTTAATTTATATTTTCTATTCATTTCTAAATAAAAAATATCTTGAATAAAGCTGAATTTTGGGCAAGTAAAAATGGTTAAACAGGCATGATATACAATTATCTGAAATAACATGAGTGACAAGTGACATAATTTATCATCAACTTACTTGTTCATCTCGTTTCTGTTTTCTGAGTTGGATTCCTTCTTCTTCTCTACGCCTTCTTAGTTCCAATGAATCTAAAGCTTTATTTTTGTAAGATTTCAAACGATGACTAACTGGTCCTGTGCTGTCTGCGGACATCTGTTTAGTAAAAAGTATAATTCATTTCGCATGATTTGCAAATTTGAATACAGTAAGGCTCAGGGCAGTAAGAGTCTAAGCTACTGCTCACCGTGTACATATGTACATTGTAGTATACGTAGGTCTTACCTTTCATTTATTTCTGTGACTGGTGCACTGAAATATATCACATGGTTTTCAAACTGAACTTATAATATATGATGTAATGAGAAAACAAATACCACCTATGTTATTTTATACCATCTTGAATGTAAAATATACAACAATTTACATACACAAACATGCATGCTATTGAATTTCAAAGATTCTATTCAAAAATTACTTAACCCAGTCACTTCCACTAAGGACATGTATACCTGTCTGCCCCAGTTTCAGCATATTTGCCTACAGGACCGGTATATCCGCCAAGGTTTATACAACCTGCCGTGGACCCCTCCAAAAACCATGGAAACTGACTGAGAACAATGAACACTGTACGGGGACTTCCAGGATGGGCACACCTGTCCACCCCAGTTTCGGCATACTTGCCAACAAGACGGGTATCATTATCAACCCTGCGAAACACTGCATAGCACCAATGCCCCCAACCAATCCCTGAAATCCCCCAAAAAATCCCTGGCAAATGTGTTAACCATGGATTGATGGAATCAAATCCCCAGCAATGAAAAGGTTAAGTTTATACATCTCTCATTCTATTATCAACAGTTCAATCATGTCATTACGAACAAATTTAAATGGGGAAAATGAAAAATAACTATCAGTTCAGCTGAATACCTGAGGAAAATAGAACTTAAGATCACCTGGTTAACAATAACTGCACAAAACAAGGAAATAATTTCTAAACTAAAGTAGTGCTATGACCTAGAAAGATTAAATCAGGAAGATGGAGTGATCAAGGATTACTTGATGAGCTCCAATTCAAATTACTAATACATTAAGTATTTTGAAAAGGTATTCACTGAATATGCGATATAAATGATACTTCTTGCATGAAATAACTGAATTTAACACATTTGAAAGAAAGCTAAAATTAAGTTAACCATTTATAGAAAATGAATACAGTCTATTACGGAAAACTCCTTGACTTGACCATGTGCTCAGAGATTCGTATGAATAATATCCAATATATCTGGTCTAAAGATACATAAAACTGAGTCATAAATGTTTTTCAAAACTGAGAACACTCACCTCCTCGAAATATGAAGTGAAACTTTACAAATAACCAAATAACAAATGTTGTTTCTTTTTCTCAAGAAATCCTCAGTTCTTTTTCTTGGTCACGATGGCGCATGCGTGAACTTTTTCATTGCACGATTTTATTTTTCTGACTATGATGATAAGGAATCCTGATAATGACTAAAGTAGATTTTATTCAATATAAACGTTGATACAACTTATTATATAAAATAATGCTCATAAGTAATTTCTCATTACAACGAGAATACTTCGAGATAAATTTTAAACCAAGATGGCTGCGCCCACAAGCGACAATGCCGAAATTTATTGTCCATGCGAAGATTTCATGCAGTTTGAGGTGACTTGGCCGCAATTCTGTTTCTTAAGACTGATAATATGTATTTGTCTGTATATTTGTTGCTAGTGCTTAGTTTACATGCGTTAAAGTTCCTGTATTTGCTGAAACATGTTTCGTGAATGGTGCGGTGTTGAGGACAAATTATCTCCTTGACAATATCATCCGTATTCGATTATAATTTTATCAAATAGTACAAGTTTTATTTAGTTTTATCGTCGTTTTATGTTCGTTACAGACTAATTTCCTATTGGGGTCGTTTCCAGTCCCTCTTTTCCTTGGACCTAGGGAAGAGATGGTTATGGCTTACGCAACACAAGATTTCATGTGTTTTAAATTGAAATTGTTTAAAGTGTAATAGGAGGCAGAAAATAAAGTTCCCGATGGGGGGCTCGAACCCGCGACCTTCTGCTTGCAAGTCAGCTGCTCTACCAACTGAGCTAATCGGGCAGACAGACATACAAACTACTATAAACACATATATTATATATACAACACTGTTACATTCCTCCTTCCTTTAATCAATTATTATGCGACAACCACAGGTTCTTTAAGCTAACCCAGCCTTTGCTTCACCCTAGCTCTAGGATTCCAAGGCTAGCCACACACTCACGGCACCAATGTAATAGGAGGCAGAAAATAAAGTTCCCAATGCGGGGCTCGAACCCGCGACCTTCTGCTTGCAAGTCAGCTACTCTACCAACTGAGCTAATCGGGCAGACAGGCATACAAGCTACTATAAACACATATATTATATACACAGCACTGTTACAAAAGAATAGTATTTACATGTGTTGGTTTCTGGATTTTAACTAACAGAATGTATCTTCATTATTGTAATGCAAAAAATACTCGTTCTATGCTGCTACCTTACATGTTAAATTTCCTTGTCTACAGGTGATGAGCAACCAAACTCATTTTTTAAGATAAATAAAATTTAAACTTGTAAATAAATAAATATGTTGCATAGATCTCTGTTGTAGTATTACAAAACAGTTTCTTGGGTTATTATTATTGCTATTAAAACCATTCACAGTATAACATTGAAATATAACTGTTTTGGGCCTGGGGAAACAGTTGATATAAGGCTGTAAAATATACAAAAAATCACTGACAAAACATACTTATTTGGAATGTATGAAAGACATACTCATGTATTCATTTAGAAATTATTAAATTTTATTCTTGCATATTAGTTACATGTGAATATAACCAGAAATAGTCAATATTTGATGATGATTTATACCAGTTGGTTTCCAATCCATGCAATCTATAATGTGGAACAGGGAGTGAAATAATATTTCACAGCAAAATCCTTTACCCATACTGTTTGCATTGAACATGAGAGCAACGTCGGCAATTGGTATAGGATTTTGGTGCTTGTCATTTCTTAGTTATTGTCCCTAATCTTTAAACATAAATTTCTACAGACCATTATTCCATTGAAGACATTGACTTGAAATCGACATAGCCTTGTTTCGTAAAGGTATCATTTTTTGGTTATGTAGATGATGTTTAGCAGTGTGATTTAAAATGTTGGAAAGATATCTTGAAATATATTTCCAGGATGCATTGAAGAGGTTAAGAATTGATGATGACAAAATTATTTATCAACTGAATGCAATTCTACCCACTCAATCTTTTCAACAAAAAACTAATCCCGCTGAACAATGCAAATCGTTGTATGAACAGGTAACTAATTACTGTAACAATTTCTTTTTACCATTTTGGGAATGTATAAGTTTATCTCAATTAATTGACTGCTTTCTTTTAGGATATAAAGTACTTTTTGCAATTAGTATATAATTTCTACATGGTAGTGACATCTAGTTTGCAATTAACCATCCATATAAAGTGTTTGTTTGCATTTTCTTGATCGACTCATTAAAAATCCTCAGATCCTTAAAATTATTATTTCAGTGCTTTGGACTAAAATATTTTGTTGCTTATTCTATCGTTTCATTTTCAGCACAAGCACATAATGTTAACAAAAAAATATTACTGAAAAATGCCTGCCTGCCTGCTTGCCAGCCTGCTGTTGAAAGTTTGGGTTGCCTGTCCACAAACTGACATTTTCTTTGAGGATTGCTTTACATATTTATTATACTTTTACTGATCTTAGATGACCAGGTTGTATGGTGGGAGAGAAAAGGCAATTGAGAAGTGTGTTCAACAGACAACACAAGAAGTAGACAAATGGCGTGAGAGACGACTTCAAGACAGAGATGATCAAGAGGCTCTAAATATGCTGAGGAAATCGCAAACAAAAGTAATTAATCTTGATATACTTATTTATTCATGTAGAAGGATTTTTAGGATTAGATTCATTGACGTTTCATATATGCTCACTGACAATTCTTTCTTGCTTGAAAGTTCATTGCAGGGTTGTAGAAATGTTTTCATGTTGGCGGTAAGCTACTAAATGTAGAAGAGGGTTCTGAACCTGGGGGTTCAATGATGTATTATGTCTGTTGTTTTGGAAATAGCAGCTGGTGGGAATGCTCAAATAGCCAGTTGATTTTTCCAGTTTCCCGCTCATTTCTACCCCCCCCCCCCCTGCTATTGTAGTATCACCATAGGCAATTGATGTAAAATGTTTTATTCATTCAAAAAATGTGAAGATTTGTCTGAAAGACACAAATGTGTTTAATGTGTGTTGTTTTTGTTTCACTATTATTGTATTTTATCGTGTTTAGTTGAGGCTCATGCAGAGAGAACTCGACATTGACAGAGTCATCAGGGAAAGATCTTATAAAGTGAGTACTTCATAATTATTCAGGGCTTTTCTTCCAAAAATTGGGAAGGGGCCCCAGCCTTTTATTTCGGGAAATTCAAGTGCAATTTTCAGCCAAATTGGGAAAAAGTAGACTGACTTTCAAGATACATCAATAAACAACTGACCTGATACTTCTCAGAATTGGGGAAAAAAAGAGGCTTTTTGCATTTGGGTAGTCACTGAATATCAGCCTCTATTGTAGAAGGAAAAAAAAGCCCTGTTATCAACATTAAGTTTTTTTATATGAAAAATTTAAAGGTGACTTAAAACTATTTTTTTACTTGGAACATAACTATTTATTATGTGTTTCAACTCGAATGCAGAGTTTTCCAGAGATTTGTGCATTTTATTGTGTATTTTTTCAGATATTTTATGAAAGATGTAGAAATTCATACACTCCCCCTAATCGACCAATGGTATGATGTAGGGCTGTCCTAGAGAATTTTTAAGGAATGTATGGCATGGCTGTTTTGCTGAAGAAGACATTTTACACTTGTTAATGTCTGCTTGTTATGAAAGTCTGTAGATAGAAAAAGCGTGTATATGTTCAGTAAAATCTAATTATGATGAAGTTTAACACTCAGGACCAGAGATGCCCCAATGTTCATGATTTTATTTTATTTGTCTGATTTGTTATTTTAGCTTTGTGATATTTATATATTGCTGTATTCAGTCAACTTCCCAACAATCATAATAATGTTTGTTTTCTATTCATATGATAGAATACTTGAACATTATATTCATTTTTACTAATGTATGGTAATTCAATACTAGTGTTTTAATTATTTGACTGTTGTCTGTGATTGCTAGGTATTCAGGAATAGGAGACATTGTGACCTTGTCTAGTCTTTTATAAAACATTCTCTTTACAAACTATGTTCTGTGATCATTTGCACAGTGTATGTAAGAAATCAATGATTTTTAAATAATCCAATAACTGTCCGAGATTGTCCCCAGAAGTTGAGGACTGTAATTGAGGAGAACTGCTTCATTTTTTTTGTCAAGAAATATAGAGTTTCATGTATGCATTTTTCCTACTTGATTAGTTTATAGGTATTTTATTAGTAAATCATTTGAAAAATGTGAAGTGACTGTAACTCACAATATTTTCAGTTATTTCTCTTCAAATTTCATCTTAATGCCCAAGTCTTATAGACTGGTCATTCATATTTCATTTGATCAAATTGTCATAACATAGCATTACCAAGGGAGATAAGTACTGCCAGATTAAACATTAGTAGTTTTAGGAATTACTGTTGTGTGATTGTTTGTGTGTTACATCAGATGGTTATGATTTCTGTTTAATTAAAGTTTATGTGTAAATTGAATTGTGTTTATGAAATTGAATTACAAATGTGCACAAATTTATATTTTAATAAACTTCATTTGTTTAAGTTTTTACGTTTTTATGTGACTTATTGTCACTGAGGTTTAATGCCGTTTTTCAACAATTTTTTAGTTATATATGGCGGCCGGTTCATCTAACCAGCTTTCCTGGACTGTATACTAACCAGTACTAACTTACCCGTCCACCAGGAGCTGACAACTTCTCCACATATAGAGGAAAATCGATGTTTTTGTCAAGTTTTCATAGAAGGGTATGACCTGCTGCAACAAGGATTCAAACTCATGTCTCCAGGTTACAAGTCCAGTGCACTAACTACTGGACCACTGCCGTGGCCTTTTTTGATTAAAGGTTTGGTTTGTGAGTTATGAACTGGTTATAAGGTTATAAACTGATGTACATTAATTGTGAGGCAAATTTTCTCTGAACCAAGATCGTACAACTTTTTACTGCTCTGAATGGTTGCTTTGTGGATACTGTACCAGTTCCAATGTCTAATTCTGATCATGCAGTTCTGGCATTCAGGGTTTTCCTAAAGAACCAGTTGCTGATTGAAACCATTTGTTAAAAATGCATTTGAATCAGTTGTTTTTCCAAGATTTTTTAAATTTTCACAAAAATATGAACAATATTCAGCAGAATTATCTGTTGCTTTGGCAGAAAAAAATTGATTACTTAATTTCTTAATTAAATACCCTGGGCATTGATCTTGCACAAATAAGATTATTAGTGTTTGAGCCTTGATGGAACAATGTCCGTCTCCCAATCCCTTGATTATCTTGTTTTATTTAAATTCCTAAGAATTTTATCTTATATGTTTCCATGTGAAGTGTTTTCATGAATATATTCTAAATTATAGAATACTGCATTTCAGTAATTTTACAATAGATATTACAACATATTTAACAAACTTTATGAGCTGAAATAGGAGCTTGCAAACTTGATGTCTTCATTTAGAGAAAAAAATACAACATTTATAGAAAAGAATTCAATTCTTATTCAAATTGTTAAGTTTGTGACACTTGTATCATGAGTTGAAACATATTGCAACCATCTGAATTATGTGATGAAATGTCAACCATATGAGGAGGATGGAATAGACGGGAGTGAGGATGATATCTGCTGTAAATCTGTACATGTGTTGGTTTGTGGAAATGTTTGTACTGTGCTATTGTTAATCATTGTATTTAACTTATTTTGATTCATCACATACTAATTATTCAGGACTATACAATAGTCTGTCTTATTTTGCACTTATGAGTAAAATCAAATGTATCTTTTTAATAATTTTCCTCCTGCCTGCCTAAACATTTCTTTACTTTATTAACCTACTGAGGTACTGTTATGGTGTTCAAAAGATACCATGGTAGGACATGATAGATAGAAAATATTGTAGAATTGTAGGTATTTTTATTCCAGTTAGGGTTACAGCAATGCTGCGTAAATGCTGCATAAATGTGACTGAATTTTGAACAAAATTTTGTTTGAATTTTTAAAATGCCTCAGTTAAAAAACCCTACATTGCTTCATATATTTCCTAGTCATTAAATACAATGTACTTAGTTTTTAATTCATTTAAACCAAAATTTATTTTTTGTCAAAATTAGACTCACCATTTCCCATCTTGTTATTTACAAATAGATCATATTCAAGGGCGGATTTGGGGGGGGGTCGTGCCTACCCTCTAAAATCTGGCTAGCATAATTAAAAATGCGTCAGTTATGCGCTGATTGTGTTCATATTCCACATAAACATCTAGATTGTATGCCCCCCTTACCAAAAATCCTGTATCCGCCGCTGATATTTGTAGGGGATGAGGTGAGTAAGCAGAATCTGTTTATTTCGTGCTCTTCCGTATTAGAGGTAACTATGGTACATGTTCCGAGCATTTCTGTTTACACTCACCTGCTTTCTAAGTGTTCATGTGCATTAATTAATTAGTAATTAAAAACATTTAAAAGTTTAATTCTATGGTGTCTAAAGCTATCTTCAGTACGGGACAATATGTACAAACAGGACATGAAAGTCTACGAACGTGGTAATGATAGAACACGGTAATACAATGGCGTATGTCAAATTGGTGTGGCATTATTCTAACTAGGGTCAAAGACCATATTCTAAGCTTTATATACAACCATGTTTGAAATACAGTTCCTCGCAAATTTGTTTGGTCAATGTTAACCTGTAAAAATATATACGAACACCTCACAAAACGCCTGCGTCCTTTATTTGTCATATACACGAGGTATTTCACAAACATCAAAGCTATTGTCCGCATTGAAGCAATGAAAAAAACATGTCTTCGAGGCAAATTTAATTTTTTTGACTGGTGTAATGCCTGATTTAATAAATATCAACTGAGTTATCACGAGTATCACATAACTGTATTTTTTTAGAATGAGGGAAACACCAATGATTGTTAATAGCACCGTTATTTCGATTATGCATAACATATGAATTGTACTGTCCCTGTTTTAATGTACATATCTATTACTCGAACTGTTTAAATTCTTTCTTTTCATCGGGTTTAACGCCGTTTTTTCCCACTATTTTTCAGTTATATCTGGGACCAATATACATATATATTGATCCCAGGTTATATACGGCGACTGGTTCACCTAACCAGTTTTCCTGGACTGTATACTAACCAGTACTAACTTACCCTTCCACAAAGAGCCAACAACTTCTCCAAATATGGAAGAAAATCGACATTTTTGTCAAATTTTCATAGAAAGGTATGACCTGCCGCTATCGGGATACGAACCGGATCTCCGGGAAACAGATTCAGCGCACTAACAACTGGACCACGGCCGCGGCCATGTTTAAATTCTGGTATATACCTGTTCTATATTGATGAACATGCATTTTTGAAGAACTTTAATTCGTGGTTGTGTATAATTGTTTTAGTTGACGAAAGGAACAATAAAACCCTTCTGTCAGTACAATTACTCAAATTAGCAAACCAACCTGTACTAACCTACAAAAAGGTTTTGCTCGCCCGCTCAGCATAATAAGAAGGTCGTAAGGTGTAGGTACTTCGACGTTCGTTGGTTCGACATGAGTTCTCTGTGATGATTTGTTTGAATACATTGTGTCTTGGATTGTTCATCTTTCACCGCTGATCAATTTTGGGGAGGAGTGGGCAGTTACTATCGGAAAACAAGATAAAAACTTTGTACAGAATCTAGAAACATTGGTTAGATGAAACGTCCCGCCAGTATATACCTGAAACACTGCTGAAACATTTGATCTGCTAGAAAAAAATTTGTTGTAAAAAATTTGTTGTATCACATTATAAATTAAATCAAGCTCAGTCCACGTTTGATTTTTCGTTTTCTTTGCATGCTATATGTATATAATACAGACGTTTTGTGATAGATAACGTCCACTGAATTGTTTTTATTTCTTGTTTTACTATCAGTATGTGAGTTAATGCTGGTTTGTTATACCACTATTAGATGATTAATAATTCAGATAAAAGTTATGTTGATCAGTACTTTAAGCAGCACACCTCTGAACTGCTACGTTATCATGATTTAAATACCTCACGAGACTTGTATCGTGATGATGAATAAATTTCGCTGTATAGATTTAAGAGGTCGTGGCTGTAGTCCAGTGGTTAGTGTGCTGGACTTGTAACCGGGAGATCCGGGTTCAAATCCCGGTCGCGGCAGGTCATATCGTTCTATGAAAAATTGACAAAAATGTCGATTTTCCTCCATATGTGGAGAAATTGCCGGTCCTTGCTAATTAATTCTGCTTAGTATTAGTTTAGTTTAGTATACAGTCCAGGACAACTGGTTAGGTGAACCGGTCGCCGTATATGAATGAAAAATAGTTGAAAAACGGTGTTAACCCCCCAGTGACAATAAGTCACATAAGAACAAACAATGAGTCGATGAGTTTCTGGCTTCGCTGTGGTTGATATTTATTATGTGAAATATAACGGTAATTTGGAGTAATTGATCACGGTATTATGTCAATAAAAGCAAAGTAAAATGGCCCCAGTTTCGTGCATTATGTAATAATGTCTAATTTTAGCCCTAAGGTGAACATTTTATTTCCGTATCATTTCCGGGTCCAAATGTTCAGTCAGAATCCGACAGTCGAATAAAATGGGAGTAAACTTGGTAAGTTAATTTTATTGCATAACATTGTTTAAAATATAAAGATATTTTCTGTTTTAGTGTGGGTAGTCAATGTTATTTCATAGTTTATGTACATACAAAAATGCCAACATTTTCACAAACTGTTGTCGATCTCCGCGGTACTGAATAACCGCATGAACTGTAGATGAAACTGAAAAAATATCATTAGTTTTGTTAAAACAATGTGTTATTATAAATTTATTCAATCAATCAAAGTAACCAGTTTCGTATATACATGTACAGACCGTATCAAATTTATACGCATGTCAATTTCAATAGATTTGTGGGATTAAGTAATATGCTTGTTCTGTCCTGTCCTGTCCTGTCCTGTCCTGTCCTGCTCTGCTCTGCTCTGCTCTGTTCCGTCCCGTTCGGTTCGGCGCGGCTGTACTCTATTGATATTAAATAACTGATATTATTTTTTTTTTCAGCAGACGTATTACATGCGACATTTGAAGTTGAACAGAAATGTACTCAAGTACCTGTTTCTTGTTCCATCAATTTTTGCACGTAAATATCTTCTTTTTAGAATGTCTTTAATCTTCGTATTTGGATTGGAGAAAACATGTATAGGTTAAATTGCTTCGTTTACTTTTTTATCCGATTCAGAGGTAACAAAAATAAATGGTCCGTGAATCTGCAGAGATCCATGCTTGTGGTCAATGCGATTTTCAGGGACCACCTAACACATCGTTTCGTTATTTTTTTAAAGCAAATTGGTCGGTAATTTTTTGAAAGACCGTTATACATAGAAATAAATGTATCTACATTTGCATTCAAATGTTAAACCTGTCTTTGTCGAAGCAAGATCGAAACAAGATTATTAATATTGGTGTCACTGATATGTCATTTCAGTTGTCGGGTACCCGTGGATTTTTCTGTCTCTACAAATGTCATCAACTGTCCCTATATCTATAGGAACAGACATGGATCAGTATTTGATACCACAAGATAACGAACTAGCAGATCTGTCGGACATGCAATTGTTGGACATGTTTACAAAGTAAGTACAGACAAGCAATCTTACAACTGAAATACGATCACTCGCTTGATTCATTACCGAATGTCGTATTGGTCCCCTTGCACAGTCAATTATCAGTTTCTGTATGGATACTTGATTAATGGTCAGGTTTCTTCACGATCTCTTCATGGAAACTGATTGTGTAACATTGATTACATTCAGAGGAAAGGCCAATGAAAATCCTCGTAACAGTAGTTTTCCGTTCCGCGAAACTATTTGTGTAACGCTTTTTTAACATTCATGTATACAGTCAAACCTGTGAGCAAAGGCCACCCACCCGTGGGAAAGACAAAATGTGGCCTTTATTGACAGCTGGCCTTTATTCGGAGGTTCTAAATGACCAGTGACATTTTTCAAAGAATTGCCTTTATTCACAGGATGGTCTTCAATCGGAGGTGGCCACAAACACAGGTTTGACTATACTTGTGTTGTTAAACTATTGATGTATCCATTGAGCATTAGTTATAATGTCTTATTTGATACAAATATAATGTCCTTGCTATAATCATGTACATAGTGAAAGAGTTAAATGCATTTATGATACCCCTACGTGTGATTTCTAATCAAACTGAACATCCTCTGATAGGGGTCTCTGTGTTTGAGTGGTAGTATTCTCTGACTAGTAATCTCTATCCCCTAACCGCTATGAGTTAGAATCCCACCAAGGAACAAATTTCACAAGTGGGGAGGCTGTCCAGCTAGCTTACAAAAGGTCGGCGGTTCCACTCGCGTACCCCAGGTTCTGCTTGGGGTTTTCCTCTACCACTGCAGCTGGAAAAGTCGCCAAATGACCATTGTTGTTAAACCCCAGAGAACGACCACATGTACACCAAAAAGGTCGTTTATTCTAGCTTTTTGAATGTTCCATTTTCAGATACATCAATTCTTTTCAAATCATGTGTAGAAATCACAAACGTTTAGGATCATTACAAGATGGCGGAAAAGAATTATGTACTGATACTGTTGTCATACCGAAAGCCCCTTGTCTTGTTTATTCATTCGGGTAAGTACGGGGTTTTCACTAGACGTCAAGAGTTGAGGGGTAAAATGACCCTTGAGTGATGATAATTTGAAGAGTAAACAAAATTTCTTTCTAATTCTATTGTAAATTTGACCCTTTGGTACAAATTCTCAAGTGTCAAAACCTTTATTTTACTGATTTCAAGAATCAAAATGTTGTTTTAGAGGTTCAAATGGAAGCCCTGTAAGAATATTGTATTTTACTGAAAGTGGACTTTAACTTTCAATTAGTCGTTTATTATTTCTGTAGTGAGATTGCACTCAAGTTTTGTAAACTCATGTTCAATGTATCTGTGCATTTTTTTCACTGATTTATAACTGACATAATCATTGGCATTTTCCTCTCATCTCTGTGACAATCTTCAACCCTAATATCAATTATCTTCTTCATTTTAATGATTGAACATGCTTAATGTAATTCAAAGGAAAATACAAATGTAGTTTTTATCGATGTTCGTGATTACTATAAAACTTCTGTTCTGTACAGCGCACAAAGTTTAAAGTTGATTCCCTTTTGATGTAATGATATAATGATTTAAATGAAATTTGTAGCGTTTGGAAAAGGCACCCGCTGGTATATTCGATGGAAAATAGAACTATGAGGTCTATCAGATCGTTTTAAAATAATTGACTTAAAATATGATACTCTACATCAGTTATTACATTTTCATGACCGCAGTAAAATATTAATAATAAATACACCAGTTATCTACAAATCATTAAATGCATCTTAAATAAATACAAATATTTTTAATTTGATTTTTGTAGAAAGTTAGCCGAGGATACGGAGGCGGATATTGTAGTCAGCAATAAAATAATTCATTTTGTCAAAAAGTGAGCATATTTTCATTGCATCATTTTTTTCTGTTTAAATTTGTTTCCTGATTTATACGTCCGGAAGACTTCGGCTGATTCCGCACCTCCACCTAATTAGACGTAGTCGGACGAGATGTTCCGAATGATGACTTACACGCACATTAAAGTACATTGGTTTCGAGTTTACACAACTTGAGAACAATTCTTCGGAAACTTACACTTTTAAGAAACTTTCCCATCCTGATTTCGACATTGTTTTAAGCATTTAATTCTCTTGTTTTAAAACGCGCACGTTTAGGATACTGATACTTTGTCCAACTGGATGTGAAATATAACTTAATCATGCAGTTATTGTCACTTGTCACTATTCGAGCCCTCAAAATAACAAAACTAAAATCGTCAAATATCTTTGTAACAAATGAACAGATTATGATCTATGTTTTCAGTATGTTTATGTTATATGAACGTTCACCTGCGTAATCAGTACATGTATATTTTAAAATATCTGATGTAGGTGACTTGAATTTCACCATAAAACATAGATTCATAAAGATGTTTGCTTCACAGAACAAATTATTTCCACGAATGAGCAATTCAAGTTCTCCATAACATTCACAAAGCAAGAAAATCTGTAATTTCATTCCTTTTATTTGTTCATGTAACTGTCTTTTAACAATTTACACAATGTGTACGTTTTGCTGTTTCAGTTCCAACAACCAGTTTGATTTTGAGGAGGATGTCATAAAGAATTATGGTTGTGAAGTTCTTACGTTTGATCCGACGTAAGTAGATTATTTAAACTGAACTATTAAACATTTATAATTGTTCAAATATTTACATACATCGATCCAAGTACACGAAACAACATTATTGAACTGAAATCATGATTTTAGGCCCTATTGCCTTTCTCGCGCAGTTTGCTTTCTTGCGATTCTCGCATTGCACCCAATAAGGATAATGTACATGTAGAGTGTTGTCGGATGGTAATAATAATATAGCATTAAACATACCCTAACTATGGTTTGTTTGTTTGTTTGTGTGTTTATTTGTGTGTGTGTGTTTTTTTTTGTTTTCAGCATGGGGCATATTGCGAAACAAGATATACATATACCTAAGGGAGGTAAGTTTTTCCCTCAAGGACTGGACGGTGAAGATGTACCAAGTAAAAGCTATTACAGAATGTCCACCTTACTAGATGAGCATGGTCACAAAGATGTAAGTCAAGTGTTTTATTTATTCTTTTCAAATGTTTAGGAATGTTAAGTGAACGCCGAAGAGTAACACACAAGCCCTCATTATCTCACATTACTCAAGGAAATAATCGGGGCCAAGGAAAAGTGGTCTTATTATGTGAACGGTCGCATGATGGAACTTTACTATACTAGTTTCTAACCTCAGCCTGTCTCAGTTTTGAACCAACGGGCAATGAATCTAATTCATATTATACAAATAATATCCCTTACAGCCTTATGATTCTAAGGCATTGGTATTTTTCATCCACATTGGAATATATATGAGTCTAGATTTCAAAATGTTTATGATAAATGAGAATCAAAATGTAAAACAGTTTCTATCAGCCCTTAAGTTATTCAGGACTGATTTCACGGATCCGTGACGGGTAATAATCTACCGGCTTGTAATATGTGCCTTCTTTTAATTAATAATCAGGTTTTGTGATACGAAAATTGGAAAAAATGGGATATCTGATAACATAGATCTAAAACCAGGGAGCCTATTTGATCCAGTTCGAATCTCATCAGTCACGTGATCCAAGACCCCCCCCCCTAGTAGCCGGCGCCAGTACTGGTTTGAAAAACTAAAAACAGTAAAATCATGATGAATGATTAAGTTTAGTTTTTGTTTCATTAAGTAAATTCCTTTTATTTTATTTTTTTTTGCAGAAAATTATTGATATACTGAAGATAGATATTGAGGGATCGGAATGGTCAGCCATTGAAGATATGAAACTGTCCGGAGTACTCCGAAATGTACGCCATCTTATGGTGGAATTCCATTTTCATAAACTCCCGAAAGCAGAGAAAATAAAAGCACTGCGTATTTTTAGAATATTACACGAGTACGGCTTCCGGGCTTACAGCCGAGATATTAACCCTGGTAAATCAGAATTTATCCGGGAACTTGGGTATCGTGTTTCCTACTTCGTAGACATTTCGTTTATCAATATACGATTTATTTAAAAATGTTTGTTGTATTTTATGGTGTGTACTTATTTATTTCATATGCATGTACTTTTTATGATACATTAATTTATAAATAATCTTGAAAACTGTGTTATGTCTATTGTTGTATGTCATTTTGTTTCAATTTCGCAGACGTTTTTTACCTCTTCCCCCTTACTATTCGCAAGTGGAATTCTCCTTCACAAGACATAAGGAACGCACCCATTGTTGCATCGTTAAAAGTTTTCCGGTAATTTCTGGAACTTCCGGTTTTTCTCAGGTCTGTCCGAGCAAGTTCGGATTAGAAAGGTTTCTACTGTATTCTAATTTGTCACAGATAACACTCCCTACGTCAACCCTACACTAACGACTTACCTTGTGTACCCACCGTAAATAATCGTCTTTTCGTCAGTGATCTCATATCTCTAAATTCAAATCTATTCACTCTTGTCTAGGGCTTCATTGGAACCTCAAAACGTTTTTTGATTCCCGCTTTTCTCGGACTAGCATGCTCCCAATTTTTTTTTCTAGGACAGAATGTGTAACATGATTTAACTTCATTTACTTTCATCTCAATTTCACTTATTTTTATCCTTATCTCCCTTTTTTGAAGTAAAAAAGTAATTAAGCTACAACTAAAGCAGATAACGAACTTGACATATAGATTGTAACATCCAAATTATGTAAAACATGCACTCATCTTATGTAATATAGTAATGTCGACGAAACTCCATTATGAAAATGAATTTACATTGTTTGTTTACTAATCCATTAATATTATCGTAAAGTATATTGATACACCTTTGTAATTCTTGCTGATTAAATATGTATAAACTAATTTCGCAGCTATACACGGTACATACATGTACTAATTTAACTTCCAACGCCTCCTGGCACACGTTTTCCTGCACCAAGCATTGATGAATTTACAATGTGCCCATACCACCTGACCTTTGGTAATATGGCAAGCAAAGATTAATCGATAGATGAACACTTTTAGCCCCCAAACAGGAAAACTTTTCTGCAAAATTTTGTTCGGCAAAATACAGTTTTCCCGTTTTCAGACAAAAACTGTTCTTCTATCAAAATGATAAACTTTGCTTGCCGTATTATCAAAAAGTCACGTGGTATGGACTCAATGATTTAGAAAGAAAACCGCTTCTCACGTGCAACCTATCCTATTCGTCATCCCTTCCAAACAGCCGGTGAAACATTTCCAGACGATTTTTGCATTGTCATGACACAAAGATATTAGATTTAAACATTTGTGTGCTAAATTTTCACATTCTACAATTTCTAATGAATAACATATTTAACACGGAACCAGGGGGCATAAGAAGTTTCGTTGGGAACATATATCAGGCTTATAATTGTGAACATATTCTGAAGATGGGTCACGTACAGTACTGTACCCTTTTGAACACTTAAATTCATCAAACCGGAGTTAAAGCTTCTTTGCGTGCGTCAGTGCAAATACAGTAAGAATTCCGGATGAATCTACGTGATCGTGTGCTTTGGCCCAACTTTCAAGCTCCCCCTTTTCTTTTAGATTTCTTACAAATGATTTAACTTCTTCTATTTCACTCGATGTTGCCAGCGCCCAGTACGAACTTCCACTGCGCCATTCATCATTAAGCGGTCCTTCAAAATTATAGTAATCATTCATTACACCTTGCCCAAGCAAGTTCATCTTTTGAACACATCTTATTTCCGCTGCTCCAAATATTTGTTCCCATTCTTCTGGATACGGGAACTGTCTCAGAAGTTTCTCGGTTATATTTGCCTGAATTTGCATAAACCAAACTCCATGAGTATACATATAGGGTAAACCTGTGCTGATGATGATTAAACCATTTGGTTTTAAAACCCGCCTCGCTTCCTTTAAAACCTCCGTTGTGTTTGTAAAGCTTCGGTCCCCTGCTTGCGTTTCAAGATGGTGCAATACCTAAAAATGTAATGAATACGACAGATCAAATTAACACATTTTGTTTCATAAATCCTATGTAAGAGCAAAAGTGTATTTGACACTGAATTTGTTGTCGCCACGAACAGGCGGTGGGTGCATTTGAAAATTGTGCAAGAGTTCCAGATAAATACATATTTCTCCATTAAAATGTTAGCTTGACATTTTTTACATAAGCGCTCATTTTCATTTGACAATATATGAACCAGGTTGTAACTGCGGTGTTTTTCTCTCAGATGTTAATTAATACATGTAGATGTATTAAGTCATTTATTTTTTGCGTTTAAGTAAACTATGTTATTTCGTTTTCTTTATTTCGTATCCTTCGTTAGTTTTTGTTCATGTTGGAACGATAATTCTGGGTGACCGTACCGTATATTACGTGGATACCCGGAGTCCGGTATTTAACTTATCATTTTTTTCATTTCGTGCGTACGTGGCATACGTGGCAGTCATATGGTTTTGCGGTAGCCCAAGAGTTTCGAAGTAGAATTAAATATCTGCAGTAATGAAACTTGGGCGTTGTTGTTGATTACGATGGTGCGATAACACAGGTATTAATACAATGTATTCGAATTTCAATCCATCTTGCAATGGAAGCGAAGATTTTGAATCTTACCAAATTAAACACCACTGCATCAAATGTACTGTCTGGAAATGGCATTGGAGGCAACATTGTTTCAATTACATCTTTTATTTTTCCTGATGCAACATGATCCGAAAGTTTGGACCTAGCTTTCTCCAACATCCCAGACGAGGCATCTAGTAAGGTAATATGACCGACGCCATGTTGAATGAAATCTTTTGCGTAATTTCCGGTTCCGCATCCGGCGTCCAGCAAATGTATATCCTGTGATACAAATGGTTAAACTATGAAAGTTCAATTCCATAAAATTCTTCTATACATAAATCGGATGAGGGTATCAAGCCATTACAGATAATACACAAGCATTGGATTATGTATGTGTTGTCTTATTGAACTTCGGAAATGACTAATGTAATGTCAGCTTAGGTGGGTATACATGTACATGTATACTGATTACATTGTCCGCCCATTTTTACTTTTGTCTATTGACCACAAGCTATGAAAATATATATACTTGTTGACTTGTCTTTATTTATCAACCTTTGTGTCAATGTGAATATGATGCTATGCAATCCATAAAGTTTAATATGTATCAAAGTTTAAGTTAGCCATACCTTCAAAGGTTTTCCACAATGAAACTGTATCATAGCCGCCATAACATCTGATCCCATTGTAAGCCGCTGGTCGTCATAGTTTTTGGAAATTGTGTCGTAATCTTCGTACTTACTCATTTTGTATTTAATACTCGTAATTCCGCCACAATCTGCATCGAACATAAACCAAAAATAAAACATTGATTTATTTAAACATTGTAACTGTTGAAATTTGACACATTTTAAAATGCACATGAAAATCGTCAGTGGTTCATTAAGAATAATAATTTTTACATAATTGTTAGCAATAGAATTGCCAGTGAATAGAGGTCATTAATGAATTGAGGCCACCTGTAAACAAGACTAAAATAAAATAGTATATTTAAATCGTAGATGGAAAAGAAAACTGCGTGTATAATGGCCACAATTCTCTTCCCTTGTTGGTGGCTTTTATTAACACGTTTGACTGTACGTGCAATTAGACATATTTTCAACTGAATCTTTGTTCTAAGTTCACAGTCACACTAGAGAAGAAAACAAGAAATAGCGGATAAATAGCGCGCCACAACAGACAAACATAAGACAGTTTTTACAGTCAGAAAACAAATGCCATATTCACAGTCACCCGATTGGTCCTATTCTTCGGAGTCGAATCTAACGTTTCTTACAGTAAAATCCACAGTACGAAAGTATTTGAGAACGAATCGTACCTACAAAGTACGAAAGGTATCTTTAGAAAAAAATAGAAACTGAAACATGGCTTGTTTTTTTATCCTAACTCAATTAATCTTTACAAACATGTCACGTCATAATCATTCGGCACACGTCGACTGACTCCGTTAAATTGATTCAATCTCGGCTGAGGTGTTCCGAATGATCATAGATAACGTTATCATGTAGTGTACATCGTGTGTATATTTGTTTCATACCGTTCAGAAAAAAAATAACCTCACAACATTTGCATTAACGAGCTCTTTACAACAGTTAAATGTACGATAATACATATTTAGTATGTAGTATATTATTCACTGTTCATCAAAATATCTTGAAATAATTTTATCATAATTAAGCATAAATCTGAGTATTTTTTACATAGATTATAGAGTAAAGTGTTTCAATCTTACCCTTATACATCAACAAGACAAACTGCCGTTGCTCCGGAGGGCAAATTTTCGGCGTCGATACGTATGAGTGAATGAATTAATGTAGTAAGCAAAAACATGTTCGCGGGAAATTTGAACTAGATTTCAACACAAACTGAACAACTTAGCACTTTATAAGACATACTCGGTGATTCTAAATGTAGGGCCTACACGGTTGTGTTAGTGTTATCAGTTCTATGCGCGGTCGCGACGTGTCATAATTTGACAAAAAAAATCGACTTTCCTCAATACGTGGAAAAGTTGCCGGTTCCTTGTGGAAGGGTAAATTAGTACTGGTAAGTATGCCGGTCGCCGTATATAACTGAAAAAATGTTGAAAACGGCGTTAAACCCCAGTGACAATAAGTCATATAAAAACAAACAAACAACTTGGTCTCCAGGATACAATACAGTAATAACAAGTAACCCTCAGCTCAGGTTAACAGGTAAGATGAACGAGCGGACGAACGGACTAACTAATGGATGAACGAACGGACGGAAGAAAGAAGAACACATTCCCTAGGAGAAGTGAGAAGATTGTTTACTTACAAGACTTCACGTTACACTACAAACTTTGTCAACTAAGAAAATAATTTGTTTGTTTATCTTTTAAAGTATTAATTAATGCATCTTGTTTTTTTATTATTCAGGACCGTGATGTCATAATTTGTGCAGTTGTCCTATTACCATAACAATGGGGAAAATCCATAATTTTCTACCATGAAAAGTAAACAAGGTATTTCTCAAGTGCACAAATATATTATTGTATTTGTGTCGTATTTCATCAAAATCCAGCCATATTTATACAAACCACACTCATACATCATGTCCCGACATCTAGATTACTAGGTTAGATTTAATTATCTGAGAACAGTTTCATACTGAAACTGAAAAATTGTTGAAAAACGGCGTTAAACCCCAGTGACGCACGCACGCACGCACGCACGCACGCACGCACGCACGCACGCACGCACGCACGCACGCACGGACGGACGGACGGACGGACGGACGAACGAACGAACGAACAGTTTCTATGCGTCAGTAGTACATGTATATAGTGTAGTTAGCTTGCTTGTTAGTGTATATAATTTGTATTAGTAACAGAAATGTTCTACCATTCCGTTCCTCTGAAATCAAGTACAAAGTTATTTTTATTTCACTTATTTTTACACAGTCATGTTAATGTTTAATGTTATAGTCCGGCAACGACCTGCGAATGTTCAAGGATCAGCTAAGTCCATTCTGTAGGGTGAGTGGCATTTCGGAACGTTTCGGTGGTTTCCGCGATATATGAATAATAGTTATATGTCCGAGATTAAGGTTATGTTTAGAAAAGTACTTGGTCATTGAATTACTTAACCCTATTTTCAGAATGAAACAATCATTGACCTTTCGTCACGTCTCACTGTCTGATTTCTATCTATGCATATAATTATATTGCTGGATTGGTCAACGCATAAAGTCACACGCACTTTGGGTGTGTGTAAATTAATGATGTTGTAATCAGTGAAAACCCCGACTTTGACTGCATAATAACATGTATTTCCAAGCATGGGTAATGACACATATATTCTTATATAAAACATACAACCAATATTCTGAAAATATACGTCTGAATAATACAAATGATAATTTTGACTCTATGTGACATGCATATAGAACCTCTATATCGTTGAGTAATTGATGTCAGCATATTACTAGTACGTATTTCATCTATTTCATTTCGTAGATTTTTTAATCAAACCTTCAGCTAATTTCCTCAAGGCGGGACGTGAGGTTTTCCCGGTTATAGTTTCCGGGAAGTGTGTCAGAAAAACATAATACTTTGGAAGAACTGTGAACAATCCCGGTTTATCGTTATGCATGTCTTCACAGAAAACGCGCACCTGATCTTCTGTGACGTCACTTCCCTCTTTACGAATAAGACATGCGCACAACACTTGGTAGTATACCTTATCTGGTATGGGTACAATAACAGCAGTCGAAATGCCGGGACAAAGTTTAATTGAATGTTCCAATATTTCAGGGGCAACGTTCATTCCACCCGAAATAATCATGTTGGATTTCCTTCCATAGACGTACAGGTCTCCCGTTTCTGTCATCATACCAATATCGTCTGTCTTGTACCAACCGTCAGGCGTTTTCGCGGCAGCGGTCTTTATTGGATCGTTGTAGTAACATTGAAATACCCCTTCGGATTTTACATAAATTTCTCCCTTAGTATTCACTGGGACGATATCTTCATTTGCATCAACCAATTTGACTTCCATAGCGGGTCCTTGAATAATCTCACCACACCAGAACTCCTTGAAATCACGTTTGTAGGATATACCATTAGACACGAAAGAAAATTCAGTTCCACCATACGCGGATACCAAACTCTCAGTGATCATCCCAACAGCTTCAGAAATTCCTCTAGTCAGCGGCTGGCCCCCGGTAAGTATAGACGGCATTGGCCAATCTTTAGGTAAATCCTCCTAGAAAGATTAAAATCTACTAATTAATTAATTAATTAATTAATAGAGCATTATTCAATACTAATTACATGAATTTACGTATTAATTGTTCGAAAATGTTGTATCATAACACACACGTACCAAATACTAGTAGCCTACATAGACAGCTGATATAAGTGCGATAAAAAACTTACACGATGTTTAATTGAAAACCACAAGCCGACATTGTTAGACATTGTTTTCGTAAACAGGAACAGCGTCAAACAGCGTTTTTTTTTTGGTTTTCAGAAATTTATTGATAAGACTCGACAATCTTTTATATTTTATTGTTACGCATGCTCGGTTCCATTTTATGTCCAACCATTAAACTATCCACGACAACATTATACCTGGTGGTGGTAATGAGTATAAAAAATCGGTCCGTAGTAAATTGCATTTTTTTGAACTTGAGAAGTACGTTCATGATGGAAAGGCTGTGGTGACAATACCGCAATGTTGAAAATAAAGATATTTCTTACCTTTCTGTTGATCAGGGCGTGTAACATCGGTGGGAGGGCTATCAAAAAATTGCACTTTTCTCTCGTAACTATATCGATTATTCCTGCGACTTTGTCTTTCGGAATGGGTTCAAAACCATTTATCGTTACTCTTTTCTGTCCACTTATAATCGACCACGGAAACCCCCCTGTCCATGTAAACGGGCGGTCATTAAACTGAACGTTTTTCTGTTCAAGGTACCCACCTCCTGCTGTTGTACTCTGACGTAAAAACATGATATTACGTTGGGAAAGGGCAACAAGCTTTGGGACTCCAGTGCTTCCTGACGTTTGAAGGAGCAATCCCAATGAGTCTTTGTGTATCTCTGGAAGAGAAATATCAGGATGTTTAGCGTTTACAAGGTCATCCAACAGCTTTACACCAGACATGATGGTTTCTTTACTGCCTTCATACCCGACAACATATCTTAAATATGGCAGTTTCTTTGACGTTACCAATCCATCAGAGGAGAACTTGTCAATCAGTGGTTTGACTATTTTCCAGTTGACTCCGTTTTCTCCGGGATCCATAACCAACATGGAACACTTGGCGATCATTTCCATCGTCGCTACAAGATCACTTCCATCTTTGTATGTAAAAGAAATGCTTGCAACACAAGCGCCGGCACACATCGTACCAAAGGCGACATACAACCATTGTGGACAACAACGTAAGTTTACAGCAACAAACTCACCAGGCTTAACACCCAGCTGGATCAATGACTTTGCAAAAGCGATAGATTTATTCAGTAATTAAATCCATGTAACCACTTGTCTGTCTCCAGAATAAGATGCAAAAACAATCGCTTCTTTGTCCCCGAAACATTCTCCATTGTAACGCAGACAGTCTATAATTGTTCTACGTCCATCATCGACGTATGTTTTCTCTTTCTTCAGGTAGCTTTTGGAAAACATATTTTCTAAGTACGATATTTGACGACACAAAATTTAGCTTTCAGGCAATGATTGTACTGTTAATTTGGTAGTCTAGGGAGTTTAGTATCGACAGAACATACCAGTAATTATATGCTAGTATGCATGGTCACATACGCACTGGTTCATCACATACCTACTGGTTCACCTTAGGTGGACAACCTTCAACTGTTTGGATAAAGGTTAGCTACAGTGTGTACTTACATTAAGTACATATTTGTTTATCTCAAACAGATTTACTTAACTTAAACTTAATAAAACAAGGAATGTAAAAATGTATTGCCATACATGTATGCTAAAAGACGTATGTCACATCACATCAAGAAGCCGAATATACGGTCAGACCTGTAAACAAAAGCCACCCTTGGGAAGACAAAATGTGGCCTTTACTGACAGGTGGCCTTTATTCGTCTAAATAATCAGTGACGGGTTTTCAAAGTTTTTCACTGAGTGGTCCTTATTCGGAGGTGGCCACAAACAGAAAACAAATATATAACTCACTTTAAAAGGTTCTGAACTATTTCCTAATAAAAGATAATGGGCCGTTTCAATACGTCACTTGCTTTCAATGTTAGGTTTTTACGATGTTTGGCTTAATCAAAGCCTAGAAAATGAAGGGAATGATGACGTTTTTATTAACATTTTTAAATAACGTTCTCATGATGTCAACTTGCAAACGTGGAACGAACGTGGATAGATCTGTATTATATAAAGAAAGTGTCTTTTGGCTCGCGTACAATGTTTTTCTAGATTATTTCCTTGTTGTGTGGCTTAGGATTATAGACCTTTGACTTTTAATTTCCCAGAGAAAGAAGTAGCTTGAGTTAGGGTCAGTACTATGTGAGGTCAGTACTATGTGAGGTCAGTACTATGTGAGGTCAGTACTATGTGAGGTCAGTACTATGTGCGGTCAGTACTATGTGAGGTCAGTACTATGTGAGGTCAGTACTATGTGAGGTCAGTACCATGTGAGGTCAGTACCATGTGGGGTCAGTACTATGTGAGGTCAGTACTATGTGAGGTCAGTACTATGCGCGGGATTGATATGTAAAACTCAAATCATTTTTGTCAAATTTGCTATTTTATCCTTATGTTCAATTCAAACATGTACGCTGAAAGAAAATCTCCGAGAACAAATGAGAAATTAAATAATACTATGATCCTATTGTATTTGATCAGAATGATTTAAAAGAAGTACAAATTGCTACCGAATTGAAAATTGGAATAGAAAACTTTCACTCTCGAGTCAGATTGGTAATACTTGTGTAGCACAAAGTGGCTGTCTTGTCATATCATAAATACCTTTTTTAAAATGAAATAAAGAAGACATTTGTTTGCATATTTTAAACTTAACTTTGTTTAATCTGCATGTACCCATTCACATGTACTTGTATTATAACAATACCCACCAGAAGAAGTATTAACAGCAATTCCATGAAAAATAAGAACGGTGCCAACAGAAAAAAGACTAGGTTCTGTAACCAACATTTGTCTCCCATCCACGACAGGAAATATACCATATACAGGAATGTCCTTGTTCCGTGATGTAAAACATCTATTAAAGGGAAACAATCGAAGGTTGTCATTCATAAGGATGCCTGATTTGTCTCCCTTGACTGTCTGAAAGTGAAAGCGCGATCTGAAAGTTAAAGGTATTACAGCGTAAGCTCAACTGGAATATTATGTATGTTTAGAGTAGAGTTTAAACTAAATTTGTCTCATTGATTCCTGTGGTATTAACGAAAATGATTTACATGTTCGAAGAATAAACAGATACATTAACCGATGTCGTTATATATCATCAGATGATCCATTTCTACAAGCTATATAACTAATTGTTGCCATATCGCCTCAATATGTTCATTTATATTAATAACATACAATGCTCCCATTGTCTAGTCATTGTCTGCTTCGTCTTAATCAATACTATGATGATACTTATTATTACAGAATCCCTTTATTAGATGATTTGCAGCCATAGTTAAATGTGTTATCGTATTACATATGTTGAATATTGCGCACATGTACCGGACCCGTATATATTTCCGATGTCCAGCGTTCAGCCTACTTCGCAACCGAAATCTTTAATTGACGTATGTCCGACCGGGTAGATGTTCGAAATGTGAAATTCTCAGTATCTTCCTAATTTTGTATACCTTGACATCGCGTGTATTATATACATGCATACATCTTCATGCAGATGTTCATGTTTTATACGTTTGAACTCGCTAATGATAACATCAAAAGTTTTAATGGCTTTGAGACAAGCTAATTAAGTACTTTAACAATACACCAGTCGAATTCATTCCGCGTATATTCCGTGAATATCGTAGATTGCGAAAGTAGAACACCTTGTTAATATCAGTTCCAGAACAGAAGACTTTACCTGTGTTCTCGTCTGCTTCGCGTCAGAAAAAGTTCGTTTGGCAACAATTTGTATTATATTACGATAATATTTATATCGGATTCTGTGGTCGAACTTACTGTTTCTGCGGACACAGAGGGAAATTTATTTTCGGAATATATTTAAACAATTTATGCGTAAATGTGCTTTAGTCGTACACAATGTAAGTATTGATTTGTATATATCTATTGTATGGATCAGTAAATAATTTGTCTTTGTATTTACATAAATGATGAGAGAAACGCTGACATGCAGGAATGTTCTTTGTGAGGGTAATACTTCTAAAGCAAAACCTGAAATCGGTGTTTTAAAAAATAATCGTTGTTTGTTACAGACATGAATGTCGTCTGCACATATCGTATAAAGTTTATTGATTTGCATCTATTCATACTCATATCAATGTTTTAAATTGATCGTAAAAATAAAAACATTACAAATTGTATCTGTATCTTCTACTTGTAATGTTTATTAGTATGATTGTAAATACAAATGTACATGCTTTCAAGTAGCCATTAGATGTAAAGTTTTAGAGAACCATTTCATATGTGCATGATACAGACAGTATTTGTGGTGATAATTACCTATAATTATCATACAGTCAGGTACTAACCATATTTCGGTTTGATTTAGACTGTCCTATTGGTTGGTCATAACAAGTGAGGGAGAGTCTTACATCTTAATTGTAGTATACTGTACAACAAAATCTTAAACACTAGTCTAAATTGAGCCGCGACTGTGACCCAATGGTTAGTGCACACTAGACCTGTAACCCGGCGATCCGGGTTCAAATCCTGGTCGCGGAAGGTCTTACCTTTCTATAAAAATTGTCGATTTTCCTCCTTATGTGGAGAAATTGCCGGCTCCTTGTGGAGGGGTAAGTTAGCACTGGTTAGAATACAGTCCATGAAGACTGGTTAGGTGTACCGGCCACCGTATATAACTGAAAAAAAAATTGTTGAAAAACGGCGTTAAATCCAGTAATAAAAATTAGACAAACGTTAACTACAAACACGTTTGTACGTTCTGCATTCTATGATGATAATTATCTTACATTCTACAAAACGTTTAGAAATGAACGTAAGTGGGCTGGACCGACGACAGAATTCGTTCAGCGTAATAAACTTAGTCACAGACAAATGTAATTATCGTCAAATAAGAAGGCGGGATAAGTCGTGCATCAATTACGATGCCATTTTTTCCGCACCAAAATGCAAATTCTCGCAAATATGTGATGAGTCGTTTATCAAAGAGAAAATGACAGGTTTATTAAAACACGTCTTCGATGAAATAAGAACCTGCACTCTTTGCATGACGATTTTCATGTTATTTCATGCATCAGTTCCTAGTGGTGCGTTTGCTTGCCAAGTTTTGAGGAAGCCTCGGGTAAGATTACATTGTCAGTAATATATGCCCGCATTCCCATTGTCTTTTTAAAACAATTACAATAAAGCAACTAGTTTAACTGTCAATAGACGCAATACTTCATAAATCATAATTGTTTCTCAGCATAAGATAATTTTTATCCCAAATTACTGGGCCTCCATGGACGAGTGGTTATGGTTTCTGACTAGAAATCACAATCCCATCATCTCTGTGAGTTCGAATCTCTCTTAAGACCTGACAAATTCCGTATGTGAGGAAGCTGACCGGCTAGCTTAGAAAGTCGATGGTTCAATCCTGCGGCCCTCCTCCACATTAATAGCTGGGAAAATCGCTAAATGACACTGGCTGTTAGTGCGACGTTAAATCACAGAGAAAAATATTATTACGTTTCACTCAGAACATAGATTTATAAGTCGGTCGGCAAAATGTTTTGCAAACGTCATATAATGCATTACACCAATCTATCAAAACAGGTTGTTAAAATTCTGTTTCAAAATATCTGACATTCTAGTTCAAAACTGATTAATTAAAGACACTTGAGTGCCAACTTACACAAAAAAATGTTTGAGAAGCCGTAAGTGTTCCGTCGACTTAATAACCTAGTAACTTCATTTATGTCTAAGCGACGTCATAGCCACACGCACAGGTTAATCCTATCAACATTTGTTTCCACTTATCACACCTCTGTAGTTTCTTGGAAACGATTACCATTGCAAGTTCACAAATTATCTCCGCATTTTCACCGTCTAATTTTGCTACCAGTAAGACATGTGTTGTACCGTACGGTCATCATGTGACCTAGATATACTAGCATGCAGTATATTCTTACTTTGAGACCCACTTCAATAAAAAGACCACGTCATTCTAAAACCCACTTATTTCGGAACTGCTTTCTATACATTTTAATATTACGGCCATTTTCTGATATCGAAGATGGTATTTACACCGAAGTTTTAAGTAAAATGACTTGTTCACCAGGTTTGTTGTCTGGGCACACAACACCCTTTGGGAGAAGCAATATTATGTTGTTGTTGAGAGGTTGTTGCTCTAGAGAGGTTATATTAAAAGTTAAATCGTAGAGTGGGAAAAATCATGTTGTTGTCGAAGAGAGGTTGTTGCTAAAGAGAGTGCCGCTCTGGAGAGGTTGCGCTGTAATAAAAATAATTACGCGTATGATAATCGTCAGTCCTCACCATGCGGTCAGTATAATTTCAACAGTGTTTTGAAGTTTTTGGGACATCACAGAAGAGCGCATGAAGCATAATTATATTAGTTTATATATATATTATTTTGTCTGTTCATCGATACAAGCCAAGGATGAAATGTAAAATGCCTCCAAGCGTCATGAGTTTATCTTTCAAATCAGATTATATAAGGCTTACTTGATGATTACACTCTTGGTACTTCCAAGGATCTTGTTAGTATATCTACTAGTATTATAATATTAGTAATATAGATACAAGGCCACATCCCTTGGAAGATTCTAATTCTAATCCTCTCTTATAACGAAGATTTCGTGCCAAACATTCTACTTCACTTTCCATTTTTATACGAATTAAGACAAGTACCATTTGTTTACAGACTTATTTCCAAGTCTGTAAACATTTATTCCAATTAAGATTTATTACCATATGTCTGTATAACAGCTTCATAAATTCCTCGGCCGCTGTATTGTATAACATAAAGTTCATTAGCCCCGTGTACCTCGCTAGATCATAAATAACGTACTGAGGAAACAAGGAAGTTATTACCCTTGATGGTTTGCTGACATTTGCCGAGCACATATTGAATCTGGCGTTTATAGCTCAATACAATATACACAGCAACAATAAAAACAACAATAAAAACACCAACAACACTAACAACAACAGTAGCAACAACAACAAAAAACAACATCAACATCAACATTATCAATGATACGAACAAACGCACCATCCTCACTACCAAAAATAACAATAAAACAACAATGAAACACCTACAACGCTAGCAACAACAGTAGCAACAACAACAAAAAACAACATCATCATCAACATTATCAATTATACGAACAAACGCACCATCATCACTACCAATAATAACAATAGCTGCGGCAATGTTCACTGTTCACAATGTCCCCAGACGATGGTTTCTTGTTCATATGCACCAAGCTTTCAATTTCAAACATTGGAGTCCATGCCAGACTGACGACCCAGTAATAAGACTCTGACAAAAATCTGTATTCACAATGATGGAATGTAAGAAGCCACGGGGCCGCCAGCAGGATTGTGACTGATACATGTATAACATATTGTTGTATATCCGTCTAACTACAGACAGGTTGATAAAAGTAGAAAAAACAACAAACACTCACGTGAATGTTGACTGTTTACCAAGTGTGACAACTTCAATTAGCAAACAAATCTACCATCGTGTAATAGACTGTCTGGTATGATTTCAGTAATGTCGAACGAATGGACAAGGACGTCTGTTATGCCTAACCATGACCTCGTTTGACCCTCCTTTCTTCAAGTCTGGCCAATTTTATATTAGACGCTAAATGAACTGTACCGTGAAACGTGGAATTTCATTACGTTCCTTATCTCAGCGTAGTTCTCATGCTAAATATTCCACTGCTTATAGGGTCTTCCATTAGGGACTCGCAGGAACATGCCTTGTTTCATTAATATTTCCATACCATTGCTAGTCGTTTTAACAAATATGATAATCGAATCTCTTTTTTGTTACCGACCAATTTAAAGTTCTTCAAGTTATTGTATTCTTTTTTATCAATTCAACTTTTATTTGTAAGATACATTGCAGACGCTTGATTTGGATGCATTTCCTGCTAACTGTTCTCACAGTTTTATCAAAGGCTTAAGAATGAGACGTTTTTCTCAAGATTCCGTAACGAAGCATGGAAGTATTCATTTAAACTGTTAACGATATCTTCAAGTTATGACGGCAAACATCTGTGAAATGAATCAATTTTGATCTATCCAAATTGGCCAAGTTTCAATTACAATGATTACTCCATTGTAACTCTAATCATATACATCATGATTGTTTCAAAATGAATAAATATGATATTGTTTTCGTATGAAATGAAGAAAACTTCTGTTCAAAATAATACACGCACTTCGCATCTCAAGATAACCTTACAGTAAACGCCTCTAAATGTTTGGCACTAATGTGTAAGTTCTGTCAGACTAGAATGATTAAACATTTAGTAACATTTTTATTGGAACATTCATGGTGGCCATGCCAGGACGAAACACAATATTGCACATGCACGGCAATTTACGCTATCAGAAGTTTCATAGTTTGCTCGATTTAATAAATATGCGCCGCGCTTTCGGTTAAATGTAACGAAAACATTTTATGCGCGTCTGATTAATGTTCTTTTTGAAGTTTTCACGAAGTCGAACTGTCCAACATTGTAACAACCAATAATATTTTTGTACAACAAATGTTCTGTGTAAATATGTCTCAATAAATGTATTATCATATAGGTTTATTCATGGGCCGAAGGCCTAATTTCTTGGTATAAATTATATTCTAAATTACTATAAAAAGTCCAATAGTAGCGATTAAAGATGATTAATTAATAAAACAACTATCATGCATGCGCACACACTCTGCACGATACGAATTATCCAGAAACAAACATTGTTTCACAGCCATGTTCTGTGTACATGTTTCTCGGATATGAGACTTGACAACCAATATTCGACAGACGTTCATGATTCAAACATCTGTGTGGAAATATACATGCTACATTTTTATTTGTGGTAATTACATACATGCACATCTAACTAAGCCACATTGTTCGTGTTAAATATTGAGCCACGATTTATGTTCCTACTGTTTATAAAACATGACGTAAAGAAATGACATCGCTTCCGCTCCAGTAGCAACAAAACACATATTGTTTGTACAACAATGTTTGTAAGATCATCATTGTAAACATTTACAGTAAAATCTCAATTATGAGACCATCAGCGGGACCCGAAAAATTGTTCGTTATAATAAGGTGGTCTCATTATCAAGTTGAATGTTTAGGGGTGTTATTGAAAGCAGGTCCGAAAATAAGTGGTTATAAGTAGTAAATAAATGGTCGTTATAACATGATGGTCGTATTATTGAGGGCGTCTCTAGTTTAGGTTTTACTGTATTTATATTTCCTCTTTGCGTTTCCATCTTATCTATATTGAGCATTTTTTATGTACATGTAATCGTATTTCAGAAATTTCTCTGTTTTTCTTGAAATCTGCTGAAATCTATGTCATTCGGTTGCCAAGGAATGCGCAATGTCTAGCCTTGAAATCTGGCTGAGCCAAGAATAATACAATGTTTTGCCACATGTGGGTTCGAACCAACAACGCTAAGTTTTCCAGGCACTTATCACCGCGCACAGTCCTTTGATTTAACCGATACTTTATTCATAGGTGGATACCAGGATATGAATATGAAGTTATGTGTATTTTAAGATTGAATTACTAAAATCTGGCGGTATTATCCTAAGAAATTTAACATCATAAAATATAATTTTGCCTGTAGATATTAAATCTCTAATTACATAACGGGAATAAGTTTAGCATACCACAATGGCATTATAATGATGTATAAATTTCAAAGTTTACCGTGACTTGGAATGCAGCAATAAGCCTGATACAATGACTGCTCTGAAGTAATGAAAACAGATTCTATGGTATCAGTCACAGTGTGTGTGTTGTTTTACTTGGCACCGTGATATTAAGTTATATCTCAAAATAATAAATAACTCTACGGGCCACGATGTTTTTACCAGGTGTTGATATCTTAATATTGTTGTTTATTAATCTGTAATACAAACATTACCTATGTACATTTATTAAAGAAATACACTGTAAATGTTTTTACAAAATTTAATGCATATGAATTACCTGAAGAATTGGGTCACATTCGTAATTGATAAAATGTGGGAGGGGGTTGTTCGAATGTAAGTGATTAGGTCTTAAAGTACACAGATAAAACTAATGAATATCTTTTCCATTTGTTAGTAGATATGTACGGAGTTACAAATGGATTTGCGGGTTCCAAAAGCGATGATTAGATCAGAAGATACTCCGATAACAAATACAATGTAATCCAAACACAGAACAATGGAATCCGTTCATTAATGGACGGAACTAAAGGTGGAGATTAGGGCGTGGCAATTAATTGCGATCACCCGGACTTCATTAACATCCGCTAATCTAAACACACTGAATTTGAAGTACTAGTTTAGTCCAGCCACGACTTGTGAATGGTCAAAGATCAGCTAAGTCCATTCAGTAGGGTGAGTGGCCTTTCGGAACGTTTCGATGGTTTCCACGATATAAAAATAACAGTTATTTGCCCGTTTTAATGGAGACTTAGGTTATATTTCGAAAAAAATGCTTGGTCATTGTAATACTTACCCCTATTTTAAAGTGGAACAGTCCTTGACCTCTCGTCATGCCTCACTGCCCGATTTCTGACTATATTTTGCGTTACGTGTATGAATAGAATATTTTGTATTCATGATAGAAAACGCATAAATGGGTGTTTGGATTTTTGACATATGGTATCATGAGGTCAGTGAGTTATCACGTTATTTGTGACGGGAATAAGAACGGTCTGATTGGCACTGGTCAGTTTTACGTTTACGTTACTCCAACTTCAATTATAGTTCAATAGGGTTTCAACGGAAAACATAACAATTCACCTAAATCAAAAATGTTTAGTTCACGAGTGAAGCAGTGAAGGGACCGCTGGTCTTCGGATACCTCCTCCCATGTGAAGACAGGGTTGGGCAGCCTGATAATTTTTGTCTTGTTTAATGTGTGTTTATGTTGAAGTTAAATGTATCTTTGTGGAAACAGCATTTGAAATTGTGAAAGAACACTTAATCCTATCATTAGTAAATACACTAACACATAGTCTTGTCCATTACACTTGTAGTTTTACGAATTGTATACGCCGCGACCGTGGTCCAGTGGTTAGTTCGCTAGACTTGGAACCCGGCGATCCGGAAATGAAAAATTGTTGAAAAACGGCATTAAACCCCAATGACAATAAATCACATAAAACAAACAATTCATAGTACAGTAAAACTTCATTTTCACGAGCATCGATGGCTCGAGCACCCGAATTATCACGATGATTTTTTAAAAGTTTTGTCAATATTTATTCTTGGTTGTGTAAAATTTTCAATCAACGAACAAATGTCTTGTTATTACGAGCAAAACGTTTATCTCGTACATTCAATGTGTTTCGATGACTCCTCGAGATAACGAACTTTAACTGCATATGATATACATTATATATTTAAATGGTAAATACATGGTACATTGTATTCATATATATTTCATTCTATTTTCAAGCAAGTTTAACTGATACAGAAAACTTCAAACCAATTGTCTTCTTGACCTTACAACTTAGTTTAAAGCGTGATGTTGCATAAATGCGAATAATATACACTCATGTGTTTAGCACTGTATATATGTAAAGCCTTAGGCACGCAATTTATATCAGCCTACACGCCTGCATGTTAAACAATGTGCTTGTTTACATTGTAACATCGTAAATAATTTATATCTCGTTTTTTCCCTCTCATCTCCAGCCATGTTCTTGTCGTTATCTCGTGTAGTTATCACAGAAAAGGAACCTGTTTATACCATATTGATGCGCACACGCCTTCAACAGTTATCTATCTCTAACAAAATAATCAAAGATGCAGCATGTCTGCAAGTTTCTAATTCAGCATTTCCAAGCTTTTTTGTGCGTATTTTGTTTAATGTTTTTTTTAGCTATGATTTAATTCGTTGAGTTTTCCGGCGATGTCTGATCCACCACTATGAAACTGTTTCTATTTTAACTTTTTCTTGTTTTGTGTACTTGTCTAAAATCGGTTACGTTTTAATACCAGTGATATTATGTTACTGATAATACATGTAAAAATAATAAGTGGAAAAGTAGCGGTGATGATGGTGATGGTAGTGGTGATGATGATCGAGATACTTGCTTGAAAATATAAAGAATGGAAACGGATTATACGTAGCTAAATTGTCTAGTTATAAATGTAACATCCATGTTTATCTCCAAAAGAGTAAACGAACTCTTTATGAGACAATGGCATCGCTAAACAGACAGAAATTGATAAAATCTTACCACAAACTCTTGTTAGTAGAATGACGATGGAGTTCGCGGAGTGCAGCCACACAAACTGATTTCATTAATCACCTGCAGTTATAGCTTTTATCCACTCAACTAGTTCGCCAACCTGGCGTTCACACAAATATGATTAAGGTATTTGTAAACAGACTTCTCGTGCCTTGTATCGCACGCACGTGCATAGTGGACGCACTTTGTACTTCAATTGTTTATTGCGTTTGTGCAAAGCATGTTTAATCATCATTTGTTTTACCTGGAACTGTCCCAGTGTTTTATGTGAATTGGCTGATGGTCGCTGGAAGAAGCCATTGTTTAAAATCAGGAGGAAGAACTTGTTGTGTCTATCTTGTTGGTTTAAGGACCAAGTAAAATGACTTTCCGTACAAATTGGTGGAAATTCTTGTCCAATTTTTTTCTGAGCATTACACATATGTCATCACTTTGGTACTTAAAAACAATCGAGACACATTTAAGAATACTTAGATTTGTTTCTATAGCTCAATACAGCCTAACTTAACTTCCATACATCGCTTTCCAATGTGTATGGTTTCTATACATTATACATGAAGTATAGAAATACAAGGTTTAGTGTGGAGGGAGAGACTACAGCTTTCACTTGTTTCGAAGTTCTGTCTTGGAGGTTTTGGAGTGTTTATCTTTATAACGTGGTCTATGACTTCTTCAAAACTAGCTACTCTATCACAAGTTTGTGCTTTAGTTACCCTTCGTGCAGTTAGAGCATTTGGTGATATTTGGTAGATGGTCTTTTCTGGAATTTTATCCTGAACTTACAAAATTTGAGGTAGACGGAGTACATTGAACCTAGTTGATGGAACAACTGACGTGATTCAGTATTGAGAACATACTTGATTGACATGTGAACACTGTTAAGACATTCCGTATACACATTTTGGAAATTTTTACTGGTCCTATCTCGACATGTTGGATAAATTTTTTTCTTTTGAATGGTAAACACTTCGCAGAATTTTATGTCGACGGATGTTCGTCAGACTCTCGGTATTAAATACTACCCAACGTCCAGATAGTAAAAAATAACGATAAATAGGACATTCACCCTGTTTTCATTTCACTTTTGATTTCAGATTGTAAATCATCTTCTTTTAACTTGACTTTCATGATTTACATAACATTATAAACCACGTGATACTAACAGAACATGTCTGAAGCACAAGGGTTGTATTGATGTGAATGATCATCATGAATCGATCATTAAACTGAAAATGAAGTGTTAGAAACGTTAGAAGCCGTAAGCAACATCCATGGTAAACTAAACACCTATACACGCATATTGTAGTGTTATATATTGACTGTTAATCGTAATGAAATACCTTTGGATTGATTGTAAAATAATTCGCAGTAGATTGCATGCCTGTTTTTTTTGTATATTTTCTTCGAATTAATGAGTGTGTCTATCGTCGAATTCCTACATTAATAATTTATAGGTGTAAACAACAGTTCAAGGATCTTTCCTCAGTTTTACGAGAATTCACACTATACAGTAATTACTTTTCAATTAAATACAGATTTGTTCCAGATTACAGTTATTAGAAAGCTTTGTGTTTACGCTAAGTATTACAAATAAACGTGATCATTTGTAAATTCCTTTGTGTGTGTTTTTTCTAAAATGTAAAGAAGTACGTGCAGTTGAACACATGGAATTATGAAGATTGGAAATGGCAGCAAAAATTCATCAGGAAGTACCTAGAACATTATTGTTGAGGATGATTTGGAATATTTACTCATATAATTTATCATTTATACAGAAAAAAACTTCACATCACCTCACTATTACGACCATCTTTATATAGCGACTTCTTATTTTCGGACCGGCTTTCAATTACTCCCCAATAATTCATCTTGATAATGAGACCGTCTCATTATTACGACCTTTTTATGGTCTCGAAGATGGCCTCAATATCAAGATTTTACTGTATCCTTAATCCGTTTTCATACTGCTCTTTAAGATATACCACAAACTACCTTCATGCGAAAATTCTTATTAGATTCTGATATGAGGGCGCATTAGGACATTTCATCCTCGCTCAAAGCGCTTTAACTTCTCTGAGTTTCATTTACCAGAGATTAATTAAGTATTGGAATAAACTAAATGTGGATATAAAACACATTGGCGTCTAAGTATATCTCTTATTTACGAACGTCACGTGTTTTATATTTGATGTTGCTAATTGGGTTAATTTTGTTGTTTATGAACAATAATGATTGCAATAAAAGAATGATTTCAGCAGTTTATTGTATAATCAAGTGTTCTCTGAGTATACACATAATTATAACTGTTTACTATTATACAAACTGTTTACTATTATACAAACTATTTACATTATCACTTTTATTGACGCAATAATAAACAGACAAAAAAACTTGGGAAAAAACTTGGAATATCTTTACAAACAAATAGCAAGCCATTGTGATACAACAATTGTCTACCTGCCGTTTTTATGCATCCTTTGTTGGGTCATGATAAACGTTACTATCATGTCATCGCAACCACTGAAACGTTTCTCACTTGAACAATATCTCATGTTGCGCAACAAGCAAAAACTAAATTCACCTAATCTGATAAAGTTGTTGACTCTCTGAAAAGCGAACACCACTTTGGAGAAACAAACATTATGTTGTTCTTGAGAGGTTGTTGCTCTAGAGAGGTTAAGTTAATAGTTGAATCATAAAGTGGGAAAAATAATGCTGTTGTTGAAGGGAGATGCTCAAGAGGGGGCTGCTCTGGAGAGGTTGTTCTGTACATTTTAACGAATCTAGATTCAAAATAAGATTGTCTGTCTGGTAATATTAATGGTCGATAACTTCTTAATTCTGTATATATTAATACACAGTTTTGTTTCTGTTGTTTTTATGTGACTTATTGTCACCGATTTTTAACGCCGTTTTTCAACAATTTTTTCAGTTATATACGGCGGCCGATTCATCTAACCAGTTTTTCTGGACCGTACACTAACCAGTACTAATTTACCCTTCCACAAGGAGCAAGCAGTTTCTCCACATATGGAGGAAAATCGACAATTTTTATCAAAGTTTCATAGATGGGTATGATCTGCCGTTACCGGGATTTGAACCCGGATCTCCAGGTTACAAGTCCAGCGCACTAACCACTGGACCACGGTCGCGGTCACCATGATCGGAGGATCAAATGTTGCTTCTAGTTTCGTACAGTGCTCAATAAATGTCCGATTGTTAGCGACCACAACGAAACTAGATTAGAATTCTAACGACAGGCATCCCTTTCCTGGCTTCGCGCTAATTCATTTAATCAATTTGTTGTAAGTACAAATGTATTTCGCTACAGTATACGAAGACTCAACACACGCAAAAACAACTACAGAAACTATCCTGTCCATTAAAAACACCAGAAAGCAACATCATAATGTACCAATAATCTGTCAGTGTGTTATTTACCTTTGTATATTGGTTAGCAAACACGCAGAGAACATTAGCGTGCCGAGAGAATCTCTGCTTAGATTACGACATGCATTATTGAATGTGATTTCTTACTAGATAGTTCGTACAAAATTGTAGGTGAAATGTAAGGAAGTGTTTTGTACCTAAGTGTGGAATGTAAACGAAGGTAAGGAGCGAATATTAAGATTATAACGCAGTTAAATATCGTAGTTATATGTGCTATGCTTGTTACTTGATTGTAGAATTTACCACAAAACCTGTACGTGGATTTTGTAGTCAGCTTTGTACTTAAACATTTATTTATCTTTAGGAAACATGCTTATTTTATAGAGCATTGGTTTGTTGTATTTTTAAAATCAGTATTAATAGGTAAGAAAAACATCTTAATGAATTACAGTAGAATTGATTTGGTTTAAAACTTTGTAAATAGTCTTATGTTGCTATGAAAAATAACAATAAAATGTTGGCTTGTTTTATTGCCGAAAATGTTGTTGTACGAATACCGGTGTTAAACGATAATCATATTTTGTATGGTACATGCAGCGTACGTATTTCAAACCAGGTGGTCCCCGTTCTTAGTGTGCCCTTAATGACACGTGATATAAGTTCACATACGCTCTTCATAATATATTTACTGTGCACCACAGTTAGGTTTATATAAATGTAGATTTTATGAGTCAAACAATGTCGCGTTGATTATCAAGTTTTATACAACTGTCACATTACTTCTGGCGCATATAAGGTACACAGCAGACACAATATTGTCTCAGGCCTCCTAAAAATGTTACGCGTCCCATACTTGTAAAAGTGGGTAGTCAGGTATACATTATATGCTTGCACTGAAAACGAAAAGCTAGAATGAAGAACGGAAAAGGAAATTGCCAAAATATATAGAAACTTTTAGGTCGGGAGATTTTTGAACGACTGGGTTGAAAACCAACACTTTTTGCCTCAATTCTGATGTCCTGTGTTTGTTCTTTGCTAATACTCATCTGAATTGTGATGGCCTTGACTGTAGCTTTAAAAATAGATAAATTTGTGTGAAGATAAATTATCAGGTGACAATACAGTAAAACCTGTGAACAAAGGCTACCCTTAGGAAAGACAAAATGTGGCATTTATTGACAAATGACGTTTATTCTGAGGTCAGTTTGTTCTAAATGATCAATGACAGTTTTAGCTGTGTTATACGTTTCATTACATTATCAAATATTTTGACTATCGATTATTGTATGTACGAAGTAACAACAATATCTAATTTATTACAGCATACAAATAGACAAAATAGGCAATTGCATCAATTCTCCTACATATTTATTAGAATTTAAGTTTCCAACGAGTAAGATCAAGTTTTACATCTTGCCCATATTTAGTCTTGTTAATAAAAAAACGAGAATAAGTTTGTGCTGGTAAGTTTGTAAACGACGTAAGATGAATTCTAAGTTATACATGTTTATGCCTGATAACCATTATATTACTGTATTGTCGATATGAACATTGACTAACAGTGTTATCATTGGCTTGAATCAATTATCTTTATATGATCAATATCCGTATTGTTCATGTAGTAAATGACAAAATATGATGAACAAGCTACGTGTGATAGAATAACACCTCATTAAAGTGAGGAAACTGAATGAAGGTTATGAAAAGATTGTCTGTAATCTAGAAAGTGAATATCGGTCACATATTGATCGTGCGGCATATTATAGTGGCTGATGCGTCGTTTTGTCGTACAATGACGTTTTGTTGTACAATGACGTTTTTTTAAACAATGACGTTTTTTAAACAATGACGTTTTATTATGAAATGACGTTTTGTAAGCAATGATGTTTTGTAAGCAATGACGTTTTGTTAAACAATGTTGTTTTTGTTGAACAATGACGTTTTGTTAAACAATGACGTTTTGCTATAACAATGACGTTTTGTTATAAAAATGACTTTTGGAATATTTTTTTGTTGTTCTGAGAAATCTGTGAAATAAATCTGAGATGTTGAGCGTGAAAAAAATAATCGGAATATATCTAATAGAACTTTCACAATAAATGAGCGACAATGATCCAGTTTTGTTACCTAGATTTTCTCACGGTAATTTAATTAATTTCTTAGACAGTAAACACTGGAGTGTCTTATCAAACTAATTTTAACTCTATTATGCATCTCTTCACTTACCGTGTCATTAATTATACGTCTTATTTATGCCAACATTTGGATTGATGAGCGCTGCACGTTATGATCGTGCTAATAATTTATAACATATGGATTATTATCACGTGAGGTTGTTGGTTGTTGGTACGCTAATTGTGACACAACAGTTGACAACACGTGACATCAAATATGATTGACATAAATTTCCGAACTTGAAAATTACATGTGAATTTGAAACTCAAATAGTTTTGCCAAAACATCCTTAATTAATAGAATCGATAGTTGTTTAAAACAAGTTTACTAAAACTGTTTTCAATAATCTTCAAACATGGTTAGTATAATATTATGCAGATTTGCTAATTCATGAATGAATGATTTATCAATCCAGTGTATATAATCAAATTTTGTACAATAATCAAACTCCAGGGATATGTAAGGGATGTTTTGGTGCTTTTACTGTATTGCTATATTCTATGGACCCAAAGCCTTATAGAGATTGAAATACATGTATTATGATGGTGAAAAGGTTACGTCCGTGGATAAAGATCATCCATAAATGCTTTGTTAATATCCTATGAATATTGGGATGAGTTACAGCTAAAGTCAGACTTAGTAATAATTCAATAACATTCTAGTATTTGTATTGCCTTATATGACACCGCAGGCTCTTGTCTTTATACACAAGATTTAAGCAAGTACTTTTGTCGGTAAGACAAGTCATTAAAATCTGCGATACTTATCATTGATTTTACGTTTATATTACATTTAATCAGAAGTTTCTAGATTTTGGGAAAAGGTTCACCAATCTACAATCTGTAGTCCAGTCCCTTTAATGGTTCTGTTCACACCAGGATGTACCAGTATTCAATGCGCTATGTCCATGTGAAGATTTATGTTAGTTTGACATTCATTGCAGTGACTTCTAAGAAATATGTTTGATTAATAATTCAGAAGTTGTTCGGTGATGTCGTCCCGATCTATCAAACATCATTTAATAAAACCAATCATGTTGACTTATTAACGTACCTTCTTGTATTAACAAATTCGTGCATTCTTTAATTATATATAACCCTTTACTTTAAGAACCGTTGATTTTGACACTGACAATTCAATAGATTTGTCTGTTATTTTGATACTGGTCATGTAGTCATGTACAATCATGTTATATTTTAGGCTCAAGAGAAAAATAATTGCTAAATCTGCACCAGTCTGAATATCATTGTGTTCTATAACCGATAACCTGACAACAGTCAAAGTGGTGATGAAAGTTACCTTGATCAGATATAATTCCCTATTTATCAGTAAATATGGGAGGGGGTGCTTATGCAGGTTATATATGGGGTCATTATTTGTTGGATATATTAAACGAGTCAGAGTAAAGCATGCAATGGGTTCCATTACCACTGTACACCGTATTCTATGCTATAAATGTTGTTGTACCGTCACCTTTGTTCATGTGACGTTTTTGGAAGGCTAAATTGGTCCCCAATCCATGTCACAGTGTACCAAAGTTTATTGGAAGGCGGTCGTAAAGCCAAACTTTTTAATTAGTTTCGGGTGTAAATAATAATTATACACTGCAAGATCGGAGGTTTTACTTGGTAGATAAGGATTTGAGAATACACTATAACATGTGATGGCATGAGTTGGTAGATAACCAATAATTAAAGCACACTATTATTTTGTCTCTGCAGATTGGGTTTTTGTCTTCCGCGCCTTTTACGTAAAAATATCGGTGCGAAATTTTGTACTGTCATACCGCATGCGGGTTTAACTTGCAAATATGGCATTTATGTTATCATTGGAGAGTTCTGTTTGTTATCGTTGGTTGCTATTTAATTAACAATTTCGTTAAATGCCACACGTGACGTCAATCAAACTAATGACGTCATGAACTTTATCAAAACTTGTCAATAACAACGATATTCGTGGGACCTGGTCTTATACCAAGTGTGGTAATATATTAACAAGTGATTGACCCACGCATTATTACGTGTATCATACGATATAAAACGCGTTTTCATTGCTTTCAGTTTAACATTTAATATTAACTGTGTATTCTCGGTTCATTTGATTGTATGAATTATAAAGTACAAAATATCAAACAGTTTAGGAGTTTTTACCAATCAAATATTTGTAAATCTAGTAAAAAAATGGTTGCACTAGTATCTCAGCAGGTCATACCCTTCTATGAAAATTTGACAAAAATGTTGATTTTCCTCCATATGTGGAGAAGTTGCCGGCTCCTTGTGGAGGGTAAGTTAGTACCGGTTAGAATACAGTCCAGGAAAAACTTGGACAGTTTGGATCTTATATCAACTTAAATTACTGCTTTGTTGTTAAAGATTATATTAATTATTCAAGTGTTTGAAAAATTGCAAATTGGTGATAGGAGGTGCTAAATTGAAAAAGTACATCCTGTGTCTTTCAATCATGCACACACCTAGTGGGTATAGTCTCTTGAATGAAACGATTTCAATATTACGAGAGTCTCGCACTGTGCTTCTTTGGAATTGACCACAATGACGTCATTGTAAAATATACCCGCTTGACCCTGGATTAATACATTAACATCGGGTATAATCTGTATCCTATTATACTGTAGCAGTACTGTATAATTGTAGTATTAATGTTAATAAATTGTTTGTGGTAATACCAGCCCGATTAGCTCAGTTGGTACAGCACCTGACAGGCAAGCAGGAGATCGCGGGTTCAAGTCCCGCACCTGGTACTTTACTTTTCCTCGTCCTCCTACTATAGCATAGTACTGACCGAACAGTGGAATGACGTCAACGTAGTTTACAACATGTTTACAGATAGTTCAGAACGATTTATTAACACATATGTATGGCTGACAGAAAAATATAAAAAAAGTAAACGACTTTTCGACGTGGATTGTTTTATGTGAAAGGAAATATTTTTCACTATTACAAATCTTGGAAAAAGTAGGTGTTACTTTAAAATTACTGATAACTGCATTAATTCATATTTGTGGTTTTTAATATGAATCACAATTAATGATTTGAGTGTATTAAATTGGAACAAATTAAATGTTTACGTATGAATTGCAAAAGTCTGGGAAAATTTATAAATAATTTATATCATTCGTCTCTTATTTTCGAGCAGCACAAAACACGTATAGTAATGAGTAATTATCGATTCTAGATGTAAAAATTGAAGCATTTTAATCATATGTTTTAGTGAGTTGTGTCCATCGTATTCAGAACTTGTGTTTATTTGTCTGTCTATAGATTAAATCATTTCTGGAACTGTTTATTGAAGCCAGCCATTCAATGGAGAAGATCAGATATTTTTGTTTGGCGGAGGCAGTAATCCATTTTATATCAGGAATTTCTTGGAAAGACCAGATATTATATAATCCTCACTTAATGAGAACCATTCATAGATATTTTCGCCTCTTTGTGTCATTTGTTATAATGGCTGAAAATAACTTCGGTTGATATTTTAGTTTTTTTGTGTTTATCAAATTCGATGGATAAAAATAGTTTTTGGATTTAGTAGCCAAATATAACATTCATAACAGCAAGAAGACTACATTACAGAGCAACCCTCCAAAGCAACACCCTGTCCAAGAAGCAAAATTATGTTTTTGTTGAGAGGTTGTTGTTCTAGAGAGGTTAAGTTAATATTTAATTTTACAATGGGAAAAAGTCATGCTGATGTTGAATGAAGGTTGTTGCTCAAGAGAGGACCACTCTGGAGAGGTTGCACTGTATTTACATTTACATTTTCACTAGCAAACGAACTACTGAATATTAAGGCGTAAATAAAACCTTTTTGGTTTTCTCTAACCCGATCGAACCTATTTTTCAGTCGACCCCAGATTACTTTCGGTCTCGCTAATTTTTTCTGGACGATATTTTCATTTCCATATTGACCAAATCTCCGAACTTGTAAAACTGTATTTGAGTTTGTCGACTGACAGACCGGAAGTGTATTTCGATCAGGTCACTTGCGCTTTTTTCGGATAAGAAATGTTCGGATAACAAATATTTCTGTGTTTGACTGACATTATGAGCATCAGAATACAGATTTGTTGTACTTAAATGATTCTTTGTGTCTGTGTATAAACCATAATTATCATAATTACACGTTGCTTTTATTCCGATGGATTTCGACAAATTAACTGCCAGTTTTTATAAATGTACGAACCAAACTTCCCTGAATGTCACCAAACAGACAATGACAAATATTGTAGTTTATTTATTATATAGCCTTGTCTAAACATGCACAAACACAATTTATCGCATTGTATTGTGGTTGATTTCAGCGTTATGTTGTTGTTGTTGTCTAGTCGATATTTTCTTCAAGGCAGAATTACATAATAATCAGACTATTAAATGATGATGATCAGAACGTCTGCCGAATTGTTATGCAAACAGACGGCAGTCGGGATATGAAGGAGACGATCTGGGCTTTATGTCACACACAAAGTCCATGTTGATTCTCTGTGATAAATATAGTAGTATATGTATGTCTGTTTGTTTTAAAATGAGATTTCCTTAATTCAGTTTTAAGCTTGTTATCAGTAAATGTTCAAATTGTCGTCTTGTGTTGCAATTTCTTGCCTGACTTGTGTTTCAGACACGAAATGTCGCCTGTCAATTTGCTGTAGACCTACACATTGGACACATTTTACACTATACGTTTAGTTTGTATACGTCTGACACCTGAAATTGAAGTTAAGATATCGTCTGCTGTCAAATAGAAGATCACTTGAGACTAAGGAAGGAGACAGACGGTGGACATATTTGAAGTTTTGTGGGAAAAGTGTTAAATGATCACATTTTCTATGGGACAAACACGTCTCCCATTATGATTCACATACTGTGGTCTGTACGTTATCTCTCACATGTAAATTACGCAGATTGTGGAGTGTATCTTGTGTTGTAAGTGTACAGTGGCGGTATTCTTCAGACCAGAACCCGAATCTGATCGGCCGCCGCGACCGTAGTCCAGTAGTTAGTGCGCTGGACATGTAACCCGGAGATCCGGGTTCAAATCCCAGTCGCGGCAGGTCATACCCTTCTATGAAAATTTGACAAAAATGTCGTTTTCCACCATATGTGGAGAAGTTGCCGGCTTCTTGTGGAATGGTAAGTTAGTACTGGTTAGTATACAGTCCAGGAAATCTGGTTCAGTGAACCGGTTGCCATATATGACTGAAAAATTGTTGAAAAACGGCTTTAACCCCAGTGACAATAAGTCACAAAAATGAGAACTGAATCTGACATCTTTGACTATCCACCACGATAATAAAATATATTTTACTGGATCAGAATGAATATTTGTGCATTCTTAAGATATAGCATATTCTATGATAGTAATCATAATAGAATATATATTTACGATGCATATGAGATTTAACTGTGTTGATTTACGTCAACAGATTCTTATTTCTCAGAGAAGAATCTGGGTGACATAAGTAAGAACGAAGTACAAGATATGATGTATAATGAAGTTTGAATATTACTGTATATCAACAAAAATAGCACTCGTTATTTATTACAATTTCATTTGTTTTGTTCCCAAAGCGTAAAGTTCAATTGAAAATGACTGATGCTGAAATTTAATTTTGCTCAAAGAGAATTTTATCAAGTATTATAACCAAGACGTAGCTACCTTCAAAGCTTTTTTTTACATTTAATAACTTTTTTCTTCGGGTTAGACTCTTTCGTTGCAATTAAAGAGGATTTTACCATTTTTATAATATACTCACAAGCTTTCGTTTAACGCGATGGTCTAAATGAACGTCAGTACCGTAATAAAGCTATACGGATCGAAGTGAATAAATGAATCTGAATGCATAATATGTATCTCCCGTCGAAGGTTAAACAACACGGAAGCTGACTAGCCGACCGACAAATTGTTATTTAAACAATACCACTTTTGTTATTATAAAATGATGTTCGGTGCTGGGTGTAATATCATATCCGGTCATATGACGTAATTATGATATTGTTCCCCAATAAATTATGCAATTATCATTTATTAATTTGTATATTACTGGTACTGAGCTTTTGTTTAATAACTGGAAAAATAAGTTTTCATTTGACTCAATTGAATATGGTGACCTATGTGCGAAGGGAAAATTACGGTAGGCAGAAAATCGTACAGAAATGACGTATCCTAATTGTTCTCATTTGGACGAATTGAACAAGTGGAACATTTAAATGAGAATTTAACGACTATATACGCGACTTAAAATGTAAAGAATGATCTTGTAAACTTCATGTACCACGTGACTTAACTCTTCATGACTTCCTGTTCATTAATTATTTGCAAGAAATTACGGAGTACCAAAATAAACAAAGGGTCTTTATTGTCTTCCTTTGTGCTCCGGTCTGGTTTATACTGGATGCATTTTTGTTGGCTTGGTTTAGCGATGTTTCTATGGTTTATATTTTAACAACAACATAATTATCACAGTGTCGGCTCTGTTTGTTTGATGTTATCAGGTTGTTAATTAGGACAGACGATCAACATCTGAAAAAGTTTCTGGGTAACTTAGAATAGCATTATATTTAACTGATCAAACTCCGCAAGAACCTTTTGTATGTCAGGTATCATACTGATTCAATATCCAATAGTTCCCAGCTAGTCAAGTGGTGTGCGTTACAAAATTATACCTGTTACATATTTACTTGTAATATTGGCATGATAGATTGTTTGAGTTTTTTACGCCGTGACCCTGACCTTCTAGAAAATTCAACTTTGGCAACACATACCTGTAGATTCATATTAACAAGTTGTTTAGTTTCGCCCTTTCTTCTATCAAAGTTACCTTAATCACTGGATAAGAACTACATGACCGAATGATTACAAACATCAGTCGATACAGCATGCAGTCTGTATTGTATGAGTTACACTCACAAATACACACGTATGTATGATAATATGTTTTATACAGTGTAACATCTGCTAGTTAGAAGAGGTATGATCGGTATGTTCGTACTCTATCAATAGTTAAAACATCGTGTACAGACTTTAGTCGTACAAGATTTTGTTAGCTACATCTAAAACTTGGTGTTGGAACTTGGAGCTGCGAGCGCCAGTTACTAGAGTTATAGTATTGTTTGTGTTGTCACCCAGGAACAATGTTTATGTGTTAAATAATTACATTCATTTCATACCAAGGACGTTTTGGAAGATAATCGAAATTCTGGTATGTAAGTGTGGAATCTCTGTTATAGGTAATCAATGTTTTGTTTTGATGTTGATTTCCATATCTTAATGTATTGATTGAAAGTGACACGCTGTCTTAATGGGATTTAGACACTTCAAGCATGATTGTACTGCAGAATGTTGCAGAATTGTTGCAATAATCCTTGTTTTATGACTTGTTGATCGATGTTCGCTTGAATTCTACAGTTCTTAACAAGGCAATATCCGCAACCATGCGAATTATGAAATCGGAGTTATTCATTTGGGCGCTATATTAGCTGTATTGATAACGCGTACATGCAGAGTATTGACGTGTGACTGTGTACTTTTAGAATGTTTTTGCCAAGTAACTTTTGTCGATAAAATAACACCAAATAGAATATGAACAAAATCTCACCGGTCCACGCCTGCTTCAATTTACACGTGTTTATTAATGTTTTATCATAGTGATAATTCTGAATGTTGTTAATGATTTTATTTTAAAGAGCTGTTGTCTCATGAAATATATGAAATACGACAACTCAAAGTATGTAAATGATAACATTATAATTATGTAAAATGATAACATTATAAACCATTACGTAAGTTTGTTTGATAACAGAATCTGCTTATTTGAACAATCTCGCTGCCGCTTGCTCAGGATCTGGTGCTATTGTCTTATATGATGTTCGAACTTGCTATCATCTGGTTGAGTGGTCGACGTGTAACCCACAACAACATCGTTTTGAGAACAGAAAGTGTGTATTACTTAACGTATTATTAATATTGTTATTTATGTCCCATCGACTATTTTCCACGAACAAAACTACATATGTTCGTTACTAATCGCTTTAATGAAGAGATGTTTGTCGTATAAATGAATTTAATTCAAATTTAATCTTGTATCATATACACTGCTTCTAGTACTTCTGAGCGTAATTCTAAATACTGTTAATGCCGTTTGGCGCGTATTAACTCATCATTAATACTTACAGATTATACAAAAACTAATTAAATGTACTGGACCACCATCTTACATGTGCACATGAACATCCCACGTGTTATGTATCATTACTACTGCCATATTTAATGTCTAGATATTATGATAACATAATGGATGATCTATTCTTATGCATTTTACCACTAGTTCGTATACATTAACATTTAATATCTGCTCATGTTTGCATATGTAAATAAAACATTAAAACTGACATATTGAATAATTATGAAGTTGGGTTATTATACGTACAGGGCAGACGACATTTCATAACAATGCTAATTGTTTTATTTTTGTACTTACAAGATGCACGTTTGTTGGGCGTTCACCAAACAATGCTATTGTCTTAACCCATTGTGTGCGTGTACAATTTCATCAATCATTTGTTATAAATTTATTTTAAATTGTCTGACTGGTTAAAACTTTTAATTTTTAATTGTGCTAGATGCAATTTCGTAGTTTGTCGCATTATGTAACACAAACTTTATCCGTGTAATGTGCAAAGTGGGAGGTTCCGGTTTATTTCATTAATACTATTTTTTAAAAAATTGTTTCTCTAATATTCCTGACGTCATTTTGGTGTATGTCTCCATCTCCCGAAACTGGGTTTGCGTATCAATTTTTTGTTGTGTTATAATCTATGTTCAGGCTGGGATCTTTTAAAAAATAAACTTCTTTACAGCTCCAGTTATAAGCGAATGTAGTAATTAAGTTCCTACATGCAAGAAATTTTTTTTACACAAGACGGGATATACTGAATACTGATATATTGAAAGCCGGTCCGAAAATAAGCGGTCGTTATAACAAGGTGGTCGTAATATTGAGGTATTCGCTATATGAGGTTTTACTGTGTCTGTATATGTACTTATAAGTATGACACCTCTCTCCGTACATTAACAACATAATGAAAACCAGAAAGTTAATTAGTGAGATTATTTCTCTCTCATGAATATTTATATTGATTTCTGATATCACGATAGATCTATGTACAGGCATTCCGCATGATTGCATTATGGCTACAACAACAAAAATAAACAGGATCGACAACACCTTTTCGTCCATATCTGAACAACATTAATCACAGGTTAATTACCGGTACATAAATGTGCTGTTTACGACTGTATCTTGCTGTGGTAATTGTTATTGTTTCAGAGATAAAAGTACTGGATTAACCTCATGATGTTTATATTTATATATATTATATGCCATTGATTTATGGAATACAAATGTATGCGTGAATAATATTTATTCAGGCTTAGTCAGGATATGAATTTACAACAAATGTTTAAATCAAATTGTTTATTACAGGTAAATTACTGTTAGCTGCGGCTAACTAGCGCTAATTCGAATATTTAGCAATGTTAAGCAGAATACAAAATGTCTTACTGTTCGCGTAACGTTATTTGAAAAAAAGTTTTTTGTTACAAAGCCAAATTGTTATTACATGAGTATAATGTTGTTTTCTATGTTAATCAGTACATTAACTGGAACTGCATTGTACGATTTGCCTGTCAGCAGCAATAAATCCAATGTTCTGTGTTTTAAGCAATCAACTTATATAGATTCTCGCCTACTGACCCGGTCACCTAGATTATCTACAGGTCAGACCTCAGGTGAATGAAAATGTATTTTTTTATTCTCATACAATACGTAACCACATTGCATGGACCGGGTATTCGGTAGGTTTTCTTCCGCGTTAGCAGAGCCATATATTTGTGACCGTTTTAAATTTATTTCCGTCATTATCCTTGCTGGTCAGATACTTAAATTACCCGCTTGTATCATCGTCAGAATAAGCATTATACTCAAACCTAAGGCGTACCCTCAAATTTTATATGCATAAGACAGGAATTAAAACTAGCTTTTTTGCACATTACGACGTGCACACTGACAATAATTAGTTCAATTTGAGTTCTGGATTTTGAGTGACAAGTGTTGAGTACTCAGAGTTAAGTGACGGATGCTAAGTGCAAAGAATTGAGAGAACAGTGTTGAGTGCTAAGCGTTTGAGAGGTAATTGTGAAGTGCTCAGAGTTGAGTCACGAGTGTTGAGTGCTCTGAGTTGAGTGATGAATCATGATTTTCAGAGTTGAGTGACTAGTGTTGAGCGCTGAGAGTTGAGTGATGAATCATGATTTTCAGAGTTGAATGACTAGTGCTGAGCACTGAGTGCTGATTGATGAGCACTCAGAGTTGAATGACTAATCTTTGGTTCAGAGTGTTTAGTGACGAGTATAAAATACAACAACAGAGATCCGCAGAACGTACAGTGAAAGTTTAAGTGCATAGAAACAATTATTACAATCAACATAAGTAGGAATTAAGCTGTCGTGAAATTCCACATTTTAAGAAAAATGTTCACGACCTAGAATCTGTCGATTAAACCATTTCGTCTGTTAAAGCTAAGCAGAACAACAATAATTGATTCGACGTTTCTAGGTCGTCATAATTACGATTATTCTTTTAGTCTGGTATGTACAACAGTTTCTCATCAATTTATTATCTTGTCTCGGAATTCACCTCGAGTTAAAAAGTTAAAGTGGAGGTTTGTAAATACAAAACATATACGTTCAATTATTGTACACCAGCAAAAACGAGAAACATATGTTAAACAACTTGTTGAAGATTCGACTAACAATACCGCGGAGCTAATAACGTTTTTACAGCCTTTCTAATATTTTAAGTGCTTAGTGAAGAGGGTGCTTTAACCTTTTGTGTTAATGTTCCACCACTCAACTTCACAGCATACGTGCGTTCAAAATTTAATGTATTCTACGAGTTTTTGTTTTTATTATCAAATTATTTCGAGCAATAAAACAGTTAATTAAGTTATAGCATAAATTTAACGTTTTCTGAAGGTTACACTATTATCTCAGATTCTGCCTTTCACGCAATCAATGTCCTGGGTGTATAATTTATCCTTTCTACAATTTTGTGCGATATAAAACAGTTTATCGTGTGTTTATTTTACGTTTTAGAATAATGCAAGTTTGGACGAATATCAAATTCAAAAGTGTAAAATTGATGCGTTATTGTCTTAATTCCCTGGCGTTATGTGTTTTCAATGTGGATAATAAATTTATCTGAATTTTAAATAGAAATATTTTAACACAGTGTTTTTGTAAAACGTCGTCTGATTTGAAAATCGTTCGAAACACAACCATTATATTTTGTCTGAAACTATGGACCTCTATTTTTTCCTGATCAGTCATGTGGAAAAATAGTCGTGTCGTTGTTTTATTATGGAATAAAACAACCAAACAACCCATTAGATAATACTTACCATTTAAGAAAAGCAATTAGTGAATTAAAAGAGTGTTATCCCTGGTAGTTTTAGAGTTGTTATGACTTACTCTGTTGTTTTTATTGTTTTCTCTCTTTATAACAATACACAAACAGGTGTTCAACAGTTCATCTCAACAATTTAATCATTTTTCCACCGAATGCTTTTGTGCTTCACTAATTTTACATGTCTTGTTGTGGAAATTTTTAGAAAACAAACACACCCTTGAAAGATGGCCAAAATTAACCTCCGGGAAATATTTATGCTTCTGATAAAACTGACGTGCGTTACTAGTTAACTCGGCCACATGCCCAACCTGATCACGGTCCGTCATGTCGAGCTGTGTGTTCTTTATACCGAACCCATGGCGACCAGGCGCCATGTTGAACAACTAATATCATACTAACGATCTTAGACTCAGTTTTGATAATGTCTATAGTGAAGACTTCAAGAGTTTATCATGTTTATTGTGTCGGCAGGTTTTTTAAAACATTGGGCACATGCCAGTGGTGGGATTGAAGATATTGCTTAAAGGCGTATTTCAATTATTTTTGTGTCGTAATTATTGAAGAGGGTGTAAATTGCTGGGTTTCCTAATGATGTTTAGAATACTAAATGTATTTTGTAGACTTTCAATAAAATTTTAACAATTTTCATTTCCTTTTTACTATCCGACTACGTTTCTGTTAAGTCAATGGATGGTCTTTACTTCGCGATGTACCGTAGTTGGTATATACTGTACCAATTACCAATTAACCATTTTGGTAAAAGTCAAACTACTTATAAACACGGAGTGATTCATTATCATTCAAACCGATTTGATGAACGTATTTGCCATTTCCAAGATTATTGCCGTAATCAGATGTAAATGTCATGTTTAGGGTCATATCGGTACGTCTGCATCAAATAAACATTTTCTGTTTTTATGTACTTACGAAAACGATGTCATTAACACATGCAGTCTGCTTCTAGGTTTCCTTTCTTGGAGATGTTTAGTTAAAGATCAGAAAAGTATATTTGCATCTGTCTGGCTGAGAATAACAGCCGCGTTATTTATAGCCATACAAGGCTACAAAACGTCACTTCTCTCACTATTTTTGGTTTTATATAATCTAATTGCGACTCACATTGCTGTTATCACCGTCGTCTGTATAACTGATTACAATAGCTTTTACTAGAGGCTTGCCTTTATCCTAAAGGCGTTATTTTATACAGTACACAGGTCATGGACACAAATTTATATACACAATATTCTATGACTAGAAATACTATGAACATAAAGCTTCTCACTTCACTATAATTCAATGACTTGAATAAAAAAGTGTATGAAGTCGTGAACACTAGGATCGTCTGTAATTGATAAGACAGGCTGAAATGTCATCGCTTTGATAAAATGGGTTTAAAACAATTATGGTTGTATTTCCATTTTTATGACATTTAAGCGGTCAAAAGTTAGTTTTGTATCGTCTGATTGCTTATTGCAGACAAAGCAGAATATAAATATCAGCATTTTTCATCACTGGAGACTGCGCAATAAGATTATAAAAAATAGTGTGTATAATACCATTTATGTCTGGAAGCATATTACGCTATAATTATTATAAATCTGATTATCAATAATCGTGATGAGAATTTATAGCTCGTCTGCTGATCTGATATCTTCTATAAGTATTGAAGTAACGGCACACGGGTACCTGCTATCCCTGCAGGAAAAATCAACTCTATCCAATTAATTTATATATTCTTTATCCATTTAATACATCGTAATTAAAGACATGGTTTGATCAGATTTATAACATTTCTGGGAAAATCTCTCACAACTATTTACCAGGATGAGAATACACTTGGCATATGTAACATTATATAAGAGTACATATTGCAGGAAATCGTACGCCTGGTATCAGCATTATATGCAGATAGAAAACAAAATTAATGGTCACAACGATTATCTAGTCGGAATACTTCGGCATTTTTCGTAAGTACATTGTTATGTTTTATGGGGAACAACCCAGAAGTATTCCGATTGGGTGGTTTGCGGTTTGGCTCGTTTGCTTGTTTACGCCTTTACTGCACGTCTGTTTTATGGCTTTAATTTTTATTTCTTAAACAGATACCTTAGTAACTGACAAACAACGACATTATCACAACAACAGTTTAGTGTGTATTGTAACAACGGATGTTAAATCGTTCTGATTAGAAACGTTTAAGACTGATAGCCTGTGTACTCAACTGTCGTAGTTGACACTGAAAACATGCATCAATTCAACAAGCGTCCAGTTAACATAAAACAAACTAAACATACACACATTCTTTAGTTGAAGTTAAGACAGTAATAAGCACGGGCGTAGCTCAGAACTATCGAATGGACCAGGGCAGATAGATAATTCTGGAAGGTCACAGGCCACTAAATTTCAACGAATACGATATTTGTTGGGACCCTTTCAAGCGCATTCTAAAGTAACCTCACGTGATTTTATTCATAAACATTAGGTAACTAATGTATAACGGATCCCTTAGGGGCGATGTTGTTATTGCGTGCAAATAATATTTTACATGCTACACTCCGGATTTGAAATCAAAAGCCAACTCTATTATCCATCTAACAATTTATCCGGTGGCTTTTCGTGTTATCCGGCGCTAAAATTTACTTTGCATCGCCGGCTCGGTTCTTTTACAAGGGGCTAACTTTAGAAATCTTGAGAAAAAAAACGTTTAGCTAAAACGAAGAAAATGAACAAAGTTTTATGTGTTTAATGTCTTTAATAAGATCTGCCTTCAAAGCATCGCCATGTTACAAAGATGTTTATATTTCTGTATTGGTTTGAAAATAAGAACTTTCTTATCATCTTGTTCTCGTCTGACATTGTTAATGTGAAGCATTGTAATTACTGATCATCCACGATTGTCTCATAAAATGTACCTATATTACCAGAATGATAAACAAAAAAACATACTGTTTACAACCAGTTTGCTGATAAGTTATCGCATTGTGACACTCAATGCTAACAGCAGCAATATCGAAGTCAAGGATTATAATATCAGTCTTATAATACAGGTGCTTCTTATGAATCATAGATATTGGAGCCAATTTCTGATGCGTAGTTTTGCGTGTATTTTTTGTGTGAGTCCTAGTCAATATTTTCTCCCTATTGTTAAAATTTGGGGCGTTTCTACTTGTTAAATACATTGATGTGGTATTGAAAAAAAAACTGGTCTGTTTACCTGCTTTAAACTTGATCTTATTTCTAGACAAATCACGTGGTTTAGGAAGAAGGTGAAGGTTCCAAAGCTAGGTTATTGCGATTGTTGGCAATCTTTGCCAGGTTACTTTGATGAACATAATACTTGATGTTCATCAGCGCTGATTGTAAATGTCTTCTAAATTATAACTAACGGTATGAAATATCTCAGAGAATTCAACAACTTTTGGGGACCCTGTAGTGATTTTAGTAATTTTAATCATTCTTCTCATTAAACATTAAGACTCCAGGATGTTATTGATGGTGTTTATAATGTGCGTGCTGAAACCTTGCAGCGATAGACAGACAAATGACTAAATTGTCACAGAATTAAGTTGCTTCTGAGAAATCTCGGTACAATATTACACCATGCCGTTCACACAAACCACCTACAGAACATCTAAACAACAACAAAACAAGCAAAGACACGCAAACAGCGCGCACAAGACAACATTGGAATATAATTATATCATCAACATTGTCAACAACATGAAAATTGATTCGCAATTCGCAAATGAACGACACACGATTGTTGTATTTTGTTTTAGCGGCACTATCAAAAAAGCCAACAATGAAATTAAAATAGTCAAAAATGACGGTCGATATTATCACAAAAATCAAGTCAACAAATAAATAAGGCAATTAATTCATGTACACAGCATAAAACAACATGTAATAATGAAGCATGTTAATTACAACAACACATGTTGCAGTGAATAAAATGCTTAACAATTCCACTAATGAATCACCGATATTATTTTGCACATATTTACAAAATATGCGCAGAAAAACGTGCATCATGTGTCTGTGATCTCGGACACAGTGGTGACGTTCTGTAAAGTACATGCAAACATATCGATTTGAATGGACTTCAATGTATGTACGGCGGCCAGTTCACCTTAAATGTAAAAAATGTTACTAGTTTGGGTTACGCCCGCAATCAACAATCTTGTGACATATCAACTGGACTATTATCCACACAAACTTTAAGTATACAAACAGATAACTTGAAACAGTTGCAAATGTAGTACAATGAAGCTGTAACGATGTTACCTCGCAGATAAGATTTTTCTGATAAGAGCATTTAGTGCATTTCATGTAAATAATTACGCCGGAGACATTAAACTTATTTCAATGTTCTGATAGTTCTGAAAGTTGCCGAAATTTCATCAAACGACACACCCGGATGACGTCATGTACAAACTTTGTATATTAGTCGAATTTTAACTATGATGCGTTAATGCAAAGTTTCAACTATTTGACAATTCGCATTAGACCCTTGTATTTATCACTATATCACCACGTGATATTTCACTTTCTTTACGTATTGTGAAATTGTCATGACGTGTTTGCAACCAAGCAAGAAAACAGCCTGATCACTTATCTTGTTTTTTTTTTGATAATTATGCATCAAGTAATTATGTTCTCATAATGACTTAGTGTTTATGCATCACGTCCGTTTAGTATTCAAATTAGATTACGTTTAATGGAGAACAAATTGTATAATTAATTATGTTATATTTCATATCGCTATAATTTAAACACGTTTTAAGTGTGGATGCATGTTAGCAATTATACAAAGGTACTGTAATATTCTAGTGTAACAAATTAGAGCACAGATATCTAGACACAGATAATTGTTTTGAACTTCATGCATTCAACATGCATTCGCTCAGACTTGCTTTACGATGTGAGTCATCGGTGCTGTGTCTGTATTAACATATTTAAATGATTTCGGACGAATTCGCCCCATTAAGTTATGTAATACCTTTAAGGTAAACTTAGTTTAAAAATAAAGGTATTCAAAATTAATAAAGAATGATTGTAAACGAGCAACAAATGATTTGAAATAATCCAAATGTACGTACTGTTTAAATTGACTTATTATGCGATGCGAACACGCGTGATGGTCTCAAAAACTCTGACAGAAATGACTCGATTGTATGTTGCTAATTGAATATAGGTCATTCTTAGGGCGGTATTGATTGAAAAGCTAGCATGTCTTATTTGGTGCTTCTGACAGCGTAACTAATTACGTTAAATAGGTGTGATTGATTGAGTGGTCAGTTTCGTTTTCCGTGCTCAATAGAATATTCCAGTAGAATGCTCTTAATGTTTGAATAGTATGCTGGGTTGAAACTACAGATGTCGCATGCATTGTGACGTTACCTTATAACGTGTATCTCGGCAGGTGAGAGCCCGTCTGCTATGTACGTATTTAATCTGTGAACATTTTGTACACTACGTTCATTTAATTAATCATTCAATATGATTACATTTTTGTATTTGAGAATAAAAACACGTTTACCGTAAAAGTATTTCAAATTAAGTAACCACCTGGTTTACCACGTGATACGTCTTCTACATAAAATTATTCACTGTTTATTTCCTTTTTTGCAACAACTACCTGGGTCATTTGGCAACTTTCCAGCTTTGACTGTAAAGGAAGACCTCAGGTGTATATCTGGGTAGAACCACCGACTGTACGTTAGCTAGCTGGACATCTTCCTCAGATGTGAAATTTGTCTCGGGTGGGATTCGAACTCCCAGCAGTAAGGGGCTAGTGATTACTAGTTAGAGACCATAACACCTCAATCACGAAGGTCTCCTGTTTATTTTCTCTGCGTGCACATGTACTTAATGAACACTAGAAAATCCAATTCTTACAACGGTCCCAGCCACTGACTGTATGGATAATAGGATATAAATAAACCCATCCTTAAAGTGATCTCAGAACGTAATGACCACCATAAATGTTTGTCTTATATTCAATTCATTTAAAATATTTGTAAATTAGTAACTTACTTACGCAAACACGTGGATTTTACGAGAATTTTCAGAGATAGAAATTCGCTTTGATTGAAAGATATTTGTATACCACTAATCAAAGATTGAACAGATGCATTTCATGATAGACGATAAGCAGACGAACAGACCGTCTATTTGATTGTGCAATACAAAGATAATTAATTAATGTAATCGAAAACGTTTACATTTCATCATATAGGAAATTGCCGCATCTTTTATCTATGATAAAAGCACGATGTCTGGGGAAATAAGGCCATTTATTTCCTAGGGTGCTAGTTGTGTGGACAAGATACGACTAACGCAAAAAAATCAATAGTTCTAAAATTAAATATTTCATAAATTAAAATGAATTGACTTAAACATTATTCTTTCATCTCTTTCATCTTCTTAATTGTCATCATCTGCTTAGTATCGTTAATAAATTAATAGCTTTATCATTTAATTGGGGGGGGGGGGTATGGCCGAGTTGTTATGGTTTCTGACTAGTAAACACTAGCCCCTGACCACTGTGAGTTCGAATTCCAAATTTCGGAAGGTCGGTGGTTCTACCAAGGGGTACCCCTGGGGTCTTCCCCCACCATTAAAGCTGAAAAGGTCGCCACATGACGCCGGCTGTTGGTGCGAGGTTAAAGCACAGAGAGAGAAAAAAAATCATGTAATTGTGATTGTACTTCTTTACTATGTGAGTCATACGATCTAATTCATAGTGTAACATATAAGGCTAGAATAAAGAGTCATGTTTAAGATTACTTGATCAAGCAAATTAGCGTATAGAGGTCGGATTTTTTTCCTTTCTAATTAATCAATATCAGTTCTGTGAGAATGCAAGGTACTATTCGTCACAAAATATTTCCATACTTTAGAATTTGCCTTTCATACATCAAAGTAGGCGACAAAAAAATTGGATCGGTAAACAGCGGTAACCGTAAACTCTACAACATGTATTTTTTCTGGCCTGGTGAAAATGCTGTAGGTGTATACATGCTATCTTTGATCTTACACAACTTGCAAGGTTGCGCTTTTGAAACAGTTCCCAATCCCTGTAGGAAATTAAAATACGGCACATTTCTCTTAATACCTCTTTGTACCAAAGTAAGGCTGGTTATGATTTATACCATCAGATAGATTTATCTTACCCGTGGATCTGTTTCCTTATATTTATGTTTGTTATTTAATCGGGTACCTAACAAAAAACGTGCGCATCCTGTTGTATGTTTTTACTGGTCACGTGATAAAGATATAACCGACAAAATCCGCATAATTATCAGAAATACGATGTTTTATTTAATTTATGGACGTGAGTTTATTTCAAATTTCGTCAAGTTCAAAGACTCAAAAACATGATACACAGGCATGCAGAAATACAAGAAAATCTGATTCCTACATGATAAAATGTATTTTTGTTGTTGTTGAAAGTTTCCATTCAAGGTTATCATCATGTTTTGAATGTTATTTCTGGTTAAATTTTGCACTTTTATACTCTAAATAAATTATCTGTTAAAGTTCTGCAAGTACAAAATTGAAAAGCAAAATCTCCGATATTTTCTTAAATTTAAATGTTTCTATATTCACGTGGGTATCAAGCAGAAATGAGAGTTTCTTTTGTAGTTTTTGTTCGTCTTAAAATTCTGTAGCTCTGTGCGTAACATCCACATCATAATTATTTTGTCGAAAGAGATTCTACTTATCAAGTAGTTTGTATCTAAATCAGGTTTTAATTGAGATAAATCACGGAAGTGGTTCAAAGTTTGTATTTTACGTCCATTACCTTCTCAAATCAGAATAGATGCTCAGGCTCTTTGTGGATATTGTATATATGGTTAGTGCAAGACGGATATTTGAATCTGAATGTAAGCATATATACACGGCAAAAGATTTAACTACAATGAGGATTCAACATAAACGTCATGTTTAAAATAAAAAAAAAACAGATTGCACAAGAAAGAGAGAAATATTTCTTTATCAAAGTTCTTACAAAATGGAATCTCAGAGAAGTCATAAAAAAGTGAAAACTTTAGAAACAAGAAAAGTCTGAAGCCAGAGTAGAAGACTTATACTGTACTTATCTGATCATCTAAGAATAAAAGACGAGGATAATGATCCTCTTCACAAACACTCTCAACTCAGTACAAATCTTGTACTTAAAGGAGTGCAGAAAGTTGGGGGCCGATTAACGAAATGATAACTGTTCTAGAAAATTGATGAAGAAATGTTTTCTCCGTTCAAACGTGTTATGCTGCACTTGATAATGGTACATGTATATGTGCGCGCATGCGTAATAATAATTTCCGGCGCAAATTTGTACAGCAGAACCCTCCGACTAAATTGGTGCACATTTGTCGACTGATTATGTTTGAAATATACTTTTCACATACGTACATAATGCATATATACTGAATAATGATCATTAATTTAGCATTCGCATATTCCAGCATGGTACTCATATCAATAGCTTAAGTCATAAAAAATTATATTGCAAGAAAATTTTATACGATTTGTTATAGAGCGTACTGTTACACTTGTCTTTACAACGTTTGCAGTTTATGTATTATGATAATCGTGTTTAATACTTAATACAAAGATGAAATCGAACAAAAAACATGAAACAGCTTTGAATATTTAACCTGAAGCGATTGGTACGCGCCATATCAAATCGCCCCCATATTCTGACGGATGAAAATCGTATGCGCTGTACTTGTAATAACGTTTTAAGTGATACCTAAACATTTTTAACGCATATTTAATAGCCACTTTCGTTACGTCAAATGGTTTTGTTTAATTGAATTATCTTTGTAAAGTGCAATTTGTTAAAATTCCAAAAGGAAGAAAATACATAAATTATCATTTCCCATCCATGTTGTTGTTGTTGTTGTTGGGTGTTTTCTTTTTCGAGAACTCGCATCAATTTTAACATACAATGTACTTAGAACGCTCAGGCAATCAGAAACTGATTTTACAGTTCAAAAATAAAACGTTTATCAGATAAAGATCGACCTTATAACGATGTACTGCATAAACTTTGAAGCGACATTTACCCAACAACTAAAAAAATCATTTCAAGTTCAGATGTAAGGGAAGTAGTTTTACTTCGGATACAAGACGGACAATGTAGTGTTACAGTGTTTCTAATGTCAATAAAAGTTATTTTTCCTCAATAATGAAAAAGTCCGTCCCGGGTGAAGGTAAATATTCCGGCAACAATCCTCATAGAATGAACATAAAGACATTCACAATCAGAGGACAATACAGTGATACAAACTGAGTGTAATAATACTTCTAAAATACAGATGAGAATCATGAGGATGGATTCCTAAATAAAAACACTTACACAAAATCCTATCTACCCCCAAATTCTACCTTCCCTCTAACCCCCATCTCAAACCCACCCAACACGTAAGACCATACAAAACAAATGGAGGACACTACATTGACTCGTCTTAAGTGTGGTTTCATTGATGTATACATTCTACTGTGAGTCACATCTCATTCATATGACCGGGGGGGGGGGGGGGGTAAAACGATTTCTGTGATTTCTGGTCATGTTATAAACATTATGAACTTCTCATTGATGTTCTTCTAAGTTAACCAACACAACACAGTGGTAAACAGTTAAATAATTGATCCATTGGTAAAGATTCATCATTCTTGTCACGCGCTTTCTTCACAGCTTTAAAATTGTCTCTTGTATTGATTTCAGCTTTCACATTACGTAATAGCATCAATCTAGTGGCATTATTACCACAATCTTGCACAATTTGATTAATCCAATCTTTCTGTCCACTATCATCCCCGCTTTACGTCACAAGTATTATTTTTCTGAAAGCGATCGTCATATTTCAATTATGTTTTATAAAGTGCAATTGTTCTTTTCTTAACTATTTACATGCTTCAGAGTATTGGTGGTAGGCTAATTTTTTCAATCCTAATTGTTTGTTTATTCCAGAACTCCGAAGTTACACAGTCTGAGTATCAATGAATAACATGGCGGTCCCGGCTCGCGTCCATGACCCTTTGTTTCATTTTGAGACACATTTTCCTGAGCGACTATCGAGGCTCCACCTAAACCCGGAATTCTCTGGAGGGAATTCCCCCGTTCAGAGAAAGAATAAAAGAAATCGTGCTGCTAGGCAAGGTGTTCGTTATAAAACACAACCCGTCACGTTCGATGAAATTCAGGAAGTTGATGAAGAAAACATTAAAGAACAACAAGAGGATAAAACAGATGGACTGAAACATCAGTTTGCTGCTTTCTCTAAATCTATGGATGGATTGGTTCCTAAACATAAATCGAAATTACCCGCTGATACAATTAAAGAGGTTGCTGATGATGTTACAACAGATACGAAACTGCCAAAGACTAGATTAGGTGAAATTGGACGTGTGCATTCCGATTCACCTGAATTACGATTACAAAGTGGTGAAAATGATGATAATTCTAAAGAAAACAAGGAAAATGAGCCAAGTAATAGCGCCAAACCTGAAAACTTGCCACTCGGTTTACCTCCGTCCGGACCCAATACGCGGAGGCAGCGTACAACGGCAAAAGCCAAGAAGCGCCAAACACAAGCGGAAGTCCAAGGTGGTGGGGACAAAGGAACCTAGGAGAAGCTTTTTTCATTGGATTTATGATTTTGTAGAATTCTGTATGTTGTTGTGTGCTTTTAAATTCTTCTTAACGGATGTTAGAAAGTGTAAAATTGGCAATTATTGGTAGTTCGTGTTATTCATTATTATATAGTGTACATAAGTTTAGTGGAAAGTGTCCAGGAGTTTGCGTACAAATGGAGAAAAGATTTCTCTTTATTTTGATTTTTTCTTGCCAACAGATCGTATTTATTCTGGAAAACGGGATTTACTTTATTGCAGAACGGCGTGTTCTATTATTTTGGTACAGTTTTCCATATTCGTCATTAAGTTCACTCAATCTCTTGATGTATTTTATATTTGCTTCTCGGATGATATGAAATATCAGGCTTATGACAACATTTGTTTCATATTTTGTGCTGTGTGGACCTTTTCGGCGAAATCAGTGTGTTATTCGGAAGTCTGTGGTATTCTACGGAAAATTCCGAGGGGTCTAAAAATGGAGAGTATTAATATGATGAGAATGTCTGAACAATTAGGGCTTACAGAACAACGCACTTAGTGTGTTTGTCAGACACGGTAAAGTTTTTTTATATCAACATGACAGCAAGGATTACTCAAAAACTGGATTAAGTAGATATGATGGATAAATTCGACTTTGACCAGAGGTTATATGTACTATAATAAGATGTATTTCATATTATAACAAATACAAGGTGATAAAAACGCAGTAGAGTCATTGTAGAGGATTGTTTGTTCTCGATAAATTTGGAAAGAAAATGCAGAGACAAACAACATCGATATTCTGTGTATGATTTATATAAATGTCGAGTTGTATTTGCATTACATAATGTTCTGTAGCATGCATTTATGGCACATGGATACTTTAGTCATACCGTCAATTTGTTTTAAACCAATTAACAAGACATAAAATATGTTATATACAAGCTGAATCCGCTGTAAAACGTTATAATTGAATACATGCGTGTTGTTGTCGTATTTTCATGTAGGTATGTGTCTATAAAATGATGTTGTTTAGGTCAAGGAAAATTCTTGCCTTCGAACATAACTTCCGGATAAAATTACAATAAGCTCATCGGGTCCGGAGGGTCTCGGTAACGTATTGGGCTCATGTGTAGGGCGTCCAGAATCTACTCATAAACATTTTATTCCACTGATTTCTACGCAAGAAATGATCGATAACAGCAACAACCGTTTTAAGGATCCCAAAGTCGTATTAATAGTGGGCCATCTCCATGTTTGTAGTCCGGAAGCAGAACACCTCGAATGAATAACTGCACAATAACCCTCCCTTGACTTTTGTCAAAACTTTGAAATGATATCAAAATACCCGCTCGTTAAGAATTTGTCCAGAATCAATCTAGATGGTGAATTCGGATGAATTAAGGCATAGCATCGTCATTTGAATAATAAGATTATAGGTTCTTAGTTTAAAAATATTTACCCTGAAAAATAACTTGCTTAAACGTCTCACGAGAAGGTTTTAAGTGAATAAACTGGCACTATCTCTTTCATTTCGTAAAGAAAACTCATTGTGATGATAGAAAGTACAACACACGTGTATATGTGTACGTATTTATGTATTTATACGAATACATGTAATGTATGGCTACATTTGTTTCTGATAAGTTCAAAGAAATTTAAAACAATTTCAAAAAAGAAATATGTGAGCGACAACTCATATAAGGTTCACTTATCACAGTGGCAGCTTTCTGTGTTAGTTATCGGAACATTTGTTTGACGTAAGTAATGTAAATACATGACAGAATTTCACCACTGATAAAAATAATCCAAGGTTTCAGAATGACTGCCAGAATTTTAGGGTTGTCCGCGAAACCTTAGTGGACAGGGATATAAATGATAAGATTTCAGAAAAAATATAAATGATAGCCTTTCAAAATCATAGTTCTATTTTCATCAACTGATTACTGTATGAAGAGTAAGTCGCTTTTTAAATAATACACAAAAAATTGATAAAGTGTTACTTAAATACCTCTGTCATAACAGAGCAAGCTAATTGCATTATTTAAACGACTCCCCTCTCTTATAACAGACAGTTTGAATGTTCTCCATCCTGAAGTGTGAACACAATAATTCTACGAACTAGAAGTTTGATTGTCTGCTGTCTGGCAAGCGATAGTGTGTTCAGATAAATCATCTAATATATGTTGTCTGATGTAATTTTGATGTGAACATCGCAATTTATCATGAACCATTTGGTATGGCTTTGTAATTTGTTTTATTTTCAATCAATTTATAAATAAGAGATCTGCCATCAATCATATTTAATGATTCTTGTTTCTGTCTGACAATTTAAAAGAACAATATTTTGACGTCCATAGCACCTCCTTGTTTTATCTCTGGGATGTTATACTTGATTAAGTGGAAGAAGTGTATGCTGCCAACGGAGAGGAAGAAGTGTATTCTGGCAACGGAGAGAGTTTGATGGAGTTACACAACCAGAACATTTCGGTCTTTGAGCGGTACGCAATGTTACGGTTGCGACGGAAATATTTGGTATTTTGCAGTCGCTGGCGAGTTGTTAATTATTCCCGTTTTTATCATGTCAATAATATGAATGTTTCTCGAATATAATCTTAATTACTTAGTTTGGAATATTAATAAACACCAAGTATAGCATTGTAAAAGAAAGACGAGTGTATATGGTCTGAAATGTGCAGTAAAACTACATATGTTATAAAAAATAAGAAACACACTTCACATTTTACTTATTTGCTAAAACAAAAAATGCAAACATGATTGTCAAGAATAAATGCATATTTCGCATGCATAATAATTTGATTAAACTAAATGTGAATTGCTTAGTTAAACTATTGCACCATACTTGTTCACACGTGGCTAATGCCATATGTGTGTATGGTCGAATCATTAGACTCTGGCCTTCGGAGAATTATGCATTCTGTACAATGAAATTTTGAAGCCGATTCGAACACAAAGGGACACAACTCCACACCTGCACGTCTATATATGGCACAATGAGTTGTCTTCCATTTCTCGTGTACTTATAACAATGTATTCGATATTTCAAGTTTTCTTTGTATTTAAATCATATACTGACGGAAAGCTAATTTAACTAGTTGTAAGGTATCAGAATTAATCTTGAACTCTACAAATATCTACCAACTTCTTTCCGTGAACCATTCTAATTAGCGGGGAAAGACGATTTCTAACATTGACGTCGGCTTCTCAACGTAAACGTACAGTGCTTAAACAAACGATATTACATGATAAGGTTATTACGTGATGTCACCGTGTAAACAAGTAACACTGGGGTCTATAAACTCAATTGCATGTTATCGACGTATTAGATTTGAAATAGATCTTGCCGGTTTTTGTACTTTTGTTTCATATAGCACGATTTTTCGTTTCCGTTCAGGCGCATGCAATTAATGACTAAGGCCCATCAGCCTTCGTGATTAGATTACTACGCGCCTGAACTCAAAAGCGTGTTATATGAAACAATAATGCACGCAACGTCATGATCTTTTTCCTAAGTAATGGTCTCACACATTTGTCTTTTAACAAACTGTGTCAGAGAATTTGTGTCGCGTCCAAGAATTGATCTCACGGACACCAGGTCGGGTTAATCTAGCACTCTCCTATATTACTGATATATGTTGGCAGATTGATGGGAGATATTAACAAAATGTGTTTCTCCAGTTATTAGGCAATATGGCAGACATGCAATAACCATTGGTAGATCACAAGTGTGAACATCAAGGGTGGAAGCCAATGGTATTTTTTTCATGCGTAGATATTGTCTTCCACAGAATCCAGAACAGTTAGGCCTACCATTTAGAAAAGGTTTAATAGAAACTTCTCAAATACAGATCTTACTTTTAGTTTAGTTTATATCAGTCAGTCATGTATAAAATTGTTGATACAAATCAACATAACACAAAATAAGGAAACACTAACCACACATCAAAACTAAAAAACATAGCGAAGATTATTTCTGATTATATTACATTATAATTTATTGTATAAAACATTCAAGTTCACGCACTAAACAGCTACTTTGATCACATCTTTTTGTCAACATATGTTACACTGTGTGTGTCAGGGATCAACAGTAGTTTTATAACAAAGACGTTCATTTTCACAGAAACATTTGTTCCAGCAACCCGCTAAGCTGATCTAACGCCCTCTAAGCTGATCACACCCGACTGTAAGGTGGCGGTTTTTCGCTATATGATGGAACTGAAATAATGTAAAAATGTACATGTTGTAACAATGTTCTGTCTAACAGAATGTCCCACTTTCCCTAAATAATGATTAAATGGTTTGTTCACTGGTTATAAAAGTAGATTAAGTTCAGCATAATGATTAAATGGTTTGTTCACTGGTTATAAAACTAGATTAAGTTCAGCTGTATTTTATTCCACTGATAAAGAATTTGTTTAGTTGAATACTTGTACTGCACAGAGTTAATGCCCTTGGCTATATTTACCTGTTTGAGGCTGTTCCGGACTTTGGTGGTCAGGGACGAAAGCCTCATTATGTTGTTGATAGGCTGGTGGTTGTGGAAATTGTTGCTCCTGTTGGTGAGGTTGCATTTGTGGATATAGTTGCTGCGGATAAAGTTGTTGTTGTTGTTGCCGCTGTTGTTGCTGCTGATGAGGGTATTGTGGGTATTGGTTGGGTTGGGGTGTATTCAATGCCGCACCATATCCTCCCGTTTGCTGATTCCCGGGTCCTCGAATGACCACACCTGTTAGAAGTTAATGTAACATGACACAAAGTACATCTTCAACTTTCTCTACTACCTCTGAAGCTAAATTTATTTGGAAACCATATGCATATGATACTTTTCCTATGATGTACGACTTATTAGCAGCAGAATAATTAATTTAAATCAATAGTTTAAATCAAATTGAATCGTAAATTAAATCATAATAAACGATGGAATTGTCTTTAAGTCAATTGTATTTAAGAAAATAAATGTAACAACATTTTGTTATTTTGAATCATTGCACAATAATAGCGGGTTCCTTTATTTCAATTATTTAATAGGCATTGTGTTAAATTATAATTTATGCTGTCCATAATTTGGACTAAAATAGTCTTGCTATAAAGATGGTCTCAATCAAATGTTACAATATCGAGAACATTTGGAGACTGGTCGAAAAATAAGTTGGCGTTATAAGAAGATGGTCGTTTTTTGTATTATTCGGATTACCTTGGTCAATATATCTAGTGTTATTTCTCACGAATTGAAACCTCTTCTTCTCTTTGTATAGTTTGTTTACTTCCTTCACCAAACAAGGCATTCTACAACCGTCAATCAGCCATCCAACTCCGCACAATCCAAACGTTAGCAGGTACAGGACACCCCAGACAGGACGCCGCAGATAGAAATGATGTGCGCCGATGAGGCCTAAAAATGAGACGTAATGCATGTACAGTAAAACCTCGATAATTAGACCACCTTCCTGACCCGAAAATTCTTATTATTAATTTGAATTGTAGGGAATTATTAAAAGCCGGTCCGGAAATAAGTGGTGACTGTGGTAAGGTGGTCGTAATATTGAGGTGGTCACTATGTGAGCTTTAACTGTATACTAACTGTCCTTGGAAACGGTAAAATAATATACCAGTGATTATCTGAAAGACATAACAAACAAAAATGATGGAAATATATATCTGCATTCTCAAGGACAGCAGTCCGATTGCGACAAATAGAGGGCAGCTGAGTGGTTCAACTTCCATCCGTTCAATAAGAAATTGTACCCAACATTCTGTTGACGATGTTTTCAATATTACAAATGGCATGTATATACATGTATAAATATTGTATAATAAGTCTATTCTGACATGAAGCAATTACAAATGCATGTATGACTAAAATGTGCAAATGGCTCTGTAATATTACAAATCAGGTGCCCGTTTTTACTTTTATAAAATACGCACCAAGAGGGAGCCAGAGCAAATAAGCATCATCCAAATGTTTTTTCCCATCATCGCCAACAGCAATATCTTTATTGGCTCGTTTCACCAAGACAGGTATTCGGAACCAGTCCACTATCCAACCGATACCGAATAAACCGAAGGTGAAAAAGTAAACCAGTCCAAATACGGGTCTTTTCAAGTAGAAATGATGGCAACCAAGAATTCCTAATGGAGACATACCCAAGGCATATGCGGTACCGACCTGTTTCTCCTGAAACACAGAAAACAGCCATACAAACAATATAACCTCTGAAAACCGGAATTCTCCGAAAATAGAACGATTTTTCAAGGCTCATTTTTTTACTCCTCTATTATCAATAGTTTTCTGAAAATCGGAATCCTCAGAGAACCAGATATTTGGCTAAGTCCGGAAAGGGTCCATGTTTCAGGGGTTATGCTGTATTCGCTTCTAATGATTCTATGGTTTCAAATACTACTTTTTCGGGTATATATACCCCAGGAATGAACGGACTGGTGTTTTAACATGTATACAAGTGACATTCTCAATAAATAAAACTATATCGATGTGATCGTTTCCATTTTGTATAATAAGTATAGTGAAAAAATATCATGAAAAGTTATAACATATTAATAATACTATCATTATATTTCTCTGAAATTATTCATATGAGAATATACTTAAGTGCTTAAAAACCTAAAACCGTTTTTGTATCAGTAATATTATTTTTAGGTGAGAAATTTTACTTGGGACAGAAATATTTATCACTCCCATAAACATGCCAATAGTGTTCATCAGCATCAGAGATAGATCTTACCACACAGACCAGAAGTGGCAAGGAAATGGCTTAATATTTATGTTATAGGCTATTCACGTTCATTTACTTAGTTCTATTTTAATCAAACTTACTGCATTATCAGGTTCTTCGTTCGCCGCTTTCACAAGATACGGTATTCTACAAAGGTCTATCAGCCATCCAATACCAAATCCACCCAGTGTGAATAAATACAACACACCAAAGCCTGGTTTGTTCAGGTAAAAGTGGTGAAAACCTGTAAACATTTGTTTATAAATACAATTTATATGATATATAAACGGACCCACTTACGACAGCTACAGTATGGGGTTATTCCCATTGATTTCCAATTTGATGTTTTAGCCCCTAAAGTAAGACTTTCTAACACCACAATAAGAATTAACCCCACAATGGCAGTTTGTACAGAAAGAACCTCATAATGTCAATTTGTACGCATACCCTAAAATCCTAATATATCTCTCGCTTGCACGGTTAAATATCATAAATCAGAAACGTTCGGACAACATTATGATCAGGTTAGCGCAACTCGGATTAGAAAGTTTTTTATAAATTGAACAAACGGGCTACATGTAGTTTTCATGTATGCGAACACCCAATCTTGTCTATTTGCATTGTATGGACCAGTAAAGCTCCTGTATACAGGATTACATTAAAAATAAACACAACATTATAAATAAACGGTAATAACAAGGACAATGTTCATTCACTGATTGTAATACATTGATTTAATTAACCCGTGGTTATAAATTTATAATGAGAAAGGTTTTGTTACGTGCTATAGAAAATCTCCATGTGTGTATGTAAAGTTGTGGAAAGTGTTTTCTTATTGTTTACAAAAAATGACTGATTTTTATGTTCATCAGAAAAACTTTTTATTGTTAACACCATTAATCTTCTTTGCAAATTGGACAATTTGTGAGAGAAAAAAACAACAGAAAAAATAGATCAACGTTTTCTAGGATTAAATACGTACGTTAGCTCCGATTAGCAAAGTCATCATTAAAATACATACAGGAAAACATATACTGTGATATACAGAAATTCATTTTTTGGTAAATGAATCTCGAAAAAACGCGCGAGAAAAGGACACGGTCATTGATTGAGCACGAAAGGGGTATAGGTACAAATTCTGATCGAAGTTATGAAGCCAACATTCCATTAATACCTTATAGAAGTTTTAAAACTTTATTCGTAAATATCAAGCAAGCTTTGTCTTCTATGAACGCTGCAAACAGTTTACGGTACGAACACACATTCATATGAATAAATACTAGAAAATATTCGCATCAACCCATCTATCCTGTAATCGGGAGGCAGCAAATAAGTTTTAATAAAACAATTGCTAACACTTAATTAATCACTCACCAAAGATTCCAAAGGGAAACCAGAGAGTGTAAGCATCGCTGATGTTCTTCTTGTTGGCCTTATAGCCGTCTTCATCTCTTTTGTTCGTTAGTTTAACCAAATACGCCAATCGAAACAAGTCTATTAGCCATCCAAAACCGCCAAGACCAAATGTGAAAATATACAGAGCTCCCCATCCAGGTCTCTGAAATATTTATTTTACATGTGTTTCAATTAGTCGTTCTAACGCGACCAACAACATTGCCAGGACTTCAACCTATTCTTTTCATTGATATTTAACGTCGCACCAAGGGTCAAAGTCATTTCGTAACTTGTGCAGCTTTTTAACGGGTGACGAAGACCCAGGCATATACCTGGGTAGAACGACCGACCTCATCCCCGTAAGCTAGTTGGACAACTTCCTCGCATGTGAAATTTGTTTGCGTCTGGTTGGGATTCGCACTCAGTGGTGAGTAGCTAATAATTAATAGTCAAAGGCCATAACCACTCGACCACAGAGGTCCATTTCAACCCACACAAATTTCTGCAATGAAACATGATTGTTTTTTTTTCATTTCACTCGTTCGATCGTTACCAGGCAATTGTTATTTTTATCAAAAACCTCTATTAAACCAGATATACAAAATTTAAGGAGCGACTATAATGGAGTATAACGTTCTTTATGTCTTATGTTTGACAGCATGTACCACGGTTAGCCAATGACCATACTTATACGCATTGATCCAATATTTTAAAGCTAGATTAGAAGTCCATGCACAAATGAACTACAGTAGAACCTCGATTATCCAAAATCGGCGGGACCGAAAAAAATATTTCGGATAATCCGGGGTTTCGGATAATCTGGGGTAATAGAAATTTAGACTGTTTTATACGAAAATTAAGGGAGAACACTCCAAAATAAATTATGACGAACATGTAAATTTATAAAATTTGATCATTTAATGAATTACAATATATACACATGTTATGAGAATATTGTAATAATAAAAACGAACATTGAAATAAAGTCAAAGTTCGAAACAAAATTCCATTACACAGTCACAAACACGAACTAGCATCACTCATATCGTTGTAACAATTATAGGAGATCCTATCTATTTTTTGTTTTAAGCATTTAGTGACAATTTAACAAACTCCGAAAAATAAAGTGGACACATTTAATGTTAATTGCATATTAAAGTCAAATTATCAAGTGCACTACTACAGATAGCCGTACGTGACTCTTTCCGTGTTAAGTTGAATTTAAATTCTGTGATGGTGAATTCTATTTGGAGATAACACTAAATGCGGACGGAGTGCATTTATGATCGTGTCAGAATGTTAGAACATAGTGTGGTACATGGTATGATGACTGAAGCAATAATGCAGAGTTATGATAACTTTTATTATGAAATGTACACTGTAATACACACAAACTTAGAGTACAAAAGTAGTAGACAATAGACATGATATAAATAGTACAATATATCAACAAGGTGTCAAAAATAAACTAAGCTGTAGGTAGAGTATGTAATATATTTTAAAAATTATGCTGGTTCTGAACTGCATGATGTAAACAACATCACTTACCTTGAGATAAAAATGGTGAGCCCCGAGAAGACCGAGTGTTAGAAATAAAATATATGCTTCAATCACAGATTTCTTTGATCTGGGTCCCGGTGCACAAAATCCATGCCCTCCGTAAATCTGGTTCCCGACCGGGGGTGGTACCGCATAAGTTCCTGGCTCCGTCGGGTTGTAGACATAAGCTGTTGCTGCAGACTGGGGATTCGGGTTTGGAACTGTCGGCGGCACTGTTCTTTGTTGGCGAGCTTCCTGTTCCTTCGACATTTTGTCACGGTTACTAAAACTCTCACAGGTTTTTTAAACAAAATAATTTATGAAACCAACAATTATTGCACAGCAAAAAACACAACCTTGACAAGCTAGTTCAGTGGTTGATTTAAATTCCGAATCTGTTTTGAATGGTGATATAGGCACACAAAATCAAATAATGGCTATATGTAAACATTACGTTCAGTCATATGACGATCTAGGCTAGTCACGTGTGGTATTTCGCAATACAGGTGTATTATAGCTTCATTGATTATCGATAAAGTTGTATTTTACTTCAAATCAATGTTATGTAGTTATTAAGCACGTGAAAGTTAATCACACAAAGAATATATAGTCAGAAAAGATAGAAATTTAAGCAGCAAATACATTGATTTAAACCTTCAAACTTGTTAAACGGTTTCTAAAAATAGCAACAAATTGTTTAATGGTAGACAATGTTTTTGGTACAATACTATTTTAAATTTAAATTTATCATCCACCGTGTAGTGTTTAAGAGTCGGTGTTCATGTGAACACAGAGCATGTACCTTTGGTGAGGATACGGTTATTTTGTTGTTTAGTGTCGGTGTATCTTTTTCACTGGAGTTTAACGTCGCACCAACAGCCTGGCTCATATGACGACTTTTCAGCTTTAACAGTGGATGAAAACCCAGGCTTAAAACTGAGTAAAACCTTCCGTAAGCTAGCTAGACAGCTTCCTGAAATTTGGTCTCGGGTAGAATTCGAACTTGGTTCTTTTTCACCAGCCTATGATTCTTGTGTGGAAGCCTCGTTTATTTGTCATTTCTTTTGAATCAAAAAAGAAAATAAAAAAATACACAGGATGATATTCGTCTTGAACATATACTTTTAACATTTTGTGATGAACACAATTTTGACAAATTTGAGGACATTGAGAGGAATAGAATGTACTCTCGGCACAGATGTTTCTTGCTTTACAGTTTTATGTATTTCATTTTATCAACGAGTCTCAGCTAAAAGAGGCTGTTATTCACACGGGGGACTGTATTAAGAGGTGAACTTTAACCCAGCTTCACTGTTTGTTTATTACGTAGATGAACATAATTTTTCAAAATAAAAATCGCAATCTCCGGTATAATGCCCAAGAATTGATGAAATACAGAAGAGTTAAATTAACTGTACAGCGAAACAATTTTCTAATTTCATTAGTCATTGTCATTATCTATGTTTGTATTTGTAACAAGGTTTAATGGAGACTGTTCATTTATGAAAATGCAATTATTTATCAACATTATTGTTACTCATCCTACTGACGGGTATGATAAGATAAACAATACACAGAGGACAATGATAGGGTACAATGATTCATACTGTACATATACAGTAACTGCTCGTGATAACACAGGTAAAGTATTATTTCAGTACGAAAAGTTACCATACACAGACGTTATCATTAAATGATGATTACACGGATCACATCATCCGTATAAGAACAAGAGGTAAGTTGACCTAAAGCTATGTAAGGTCACGTTCGTAACAGATTATATTTATAACAGATTTGTTACGAAAGTGGACACAACACAACAAGTAAAATAAAACAAATCGGCAACGATAACGTTCGTCACAAAACATGTTACATATGTGCTGGATTTCCGCTACATATGTGATCACATTTGTAACACTGCTGGATTTCCGCTACATATGTGATCACATTTGTAACACCTGTTGTGGCTAGAGTCTGATAGTAATAGTGATGTTTGTCGATGTTTTGCGAGTCTTTGTTCTTCTCTCACTTCTTGTGAGATTCACATTTAGCGCGATAACTTGAAGATTTCTGGTAAAAGCACGACAGCAAATAATTATTGTTTAATTATATTCAAAAGTGTTTCCGATAATCTGTTGTATAATGTCGTAATTTTTTCGACGGTTTACGTTTCTGTAAAATACGTTAGGTAGTGCTTGCTTAAATACACGACACGACTAAGCATCAAACATCAAGATGCTTATTAAGATTTAAGGAGTCTCATACATGTTTGACCCCGCGGGTCCCTTTTTAATCACACAGAAATCAGAGGTCATTCCAAAATCCTCACAAGGTGATAAATTAGCTTCCATGCACCACCGTATGCGGCTTATATTAAACACAAGTTAATCATCTGTTAAATTAGACATCTCTGACTTATTATGAATTAGGTGATGAAAGGGTCAATTAGGGGCCAGGTTGAAATTTGACGGTCTTGTTTCCAAACACGTTGATCACCGCAGTGAATCCGTAGCTCTTATCCTTCATCAAACATAATTAATTCTCGTTAAACGATTTTCTATTCACAGAGATGTGGGATGTTGACTCTTAAATTTTCGGCGGGAATAAAAGACACAGAATGACAGATGTGCTTGCTTTTAAATGTCTACAGTCCAGGAAAACTGGTTAGGTGAACATATATCGCCCGTATATAACTGAAAAAAAATGTTGAAAAACGGCGTTAAACCCTAGTGACAATAAGTCAACATTAAAACAATAAAACTTGTCTAGTATCTGAGTCTAATCAGTAAGTCAAGATCTGTGATATTGTAACAAAGTTTCAATGTACATTTACTGATACTTTCATGCTATTTCGATTTTTTGTCTAAAGTGACATTGTGTACAATAATTATGTCACGCAAGAAAGTTCAACGCTACAGGAACTTAATCTTATAGTGATGTCGTAATTAGAAGGCTGTGTTATGAATATAATACGTGTTGTTATATCTCATTGATTTTTACGATTTTAATCCAAAATAATAGTGAGACCTTTTATATATATGTGAACATATAAACATATTTAACGAATTGAAATATCGCTAAACACTACTACTAGCGCCAATAATATTGAACTTAAGGTCATAAAAATTCTGCATCATTTAAACATAAATTAAGATGTTAATTTTTCTTTAATGTGTTAAAAAATACAATGAATTTGACATGCACGTTCAACGTATTCTGGTCGCACGTGTATTAACGATTACTGAAAGTTTTAAGAAACTACTCGAAGTCGTTCCATAGTTGTGAAACTACTTCAAATTGACTTTAATTAGCCGGGAGTTATCACGGTAAATTGACTTTGACACTTTTACAGAGACAAATCTGTCCATAAGATGCTTGTCGTGTAAACATATTTTCACTCACATGTTTAATTAGCGGTCAGTCTATTGTTCGGAAGTGATGTCGTGCGCGCTAATTGCTGATTTCTGTCCCTATGTGACGATCCTATTCAAACACCAGCGTGCATCTCCGCCCTGGGAAAGGATTGCACGCTCACCAGTTTGACACCCCGTCAAGTCAGCCAGTCGCGCAAGGTGTTCGCAAAACGATCTATTTATTTCGACTACTATCATGTTATCTGTCAAATTTAAGGGATGAAATTATTGTCATTTTGTTTTAAACTATTGAGGAGGACGCACGCAGAAATAATTATTATAACATTTAATATACCATATACAGAATGGAACAAGAAAATATTACTGGAAATATGCTTGAAGCTGACGAAGAAGAAATATATGTATGTGGTGGAAGTGAAGACACAAGTGATAGTGATGATGAACAAATGTCCAAATCTAAATCATCGAATATCTTTGAACCTGAACAAAATGATATGAACTCCGAAGCCAGGCACGTCACAAACAATGCTAATACATATGATGACTGTGCTGATAGCCGTGAATGTGTGAGTATGAAGGGAGAAATGAAAGGTTCACAGATTGAGGGACATAAAAGTTCTAAAACCCAGAGAGCAAAGATCAACTTACGGGAAAGGAAACGGATGCATGATTTAAATGCTGCGATGGAAAGTTTACGGGAGGTAATGCCGTATGGGTGTGGACCTACTGTAAGGAAATTATCAAAAATTGCAACTTTATCGCTTGCTAGAAATTATATAGTGATGTTGAATCGTACTGTAAGCGATTTAAAACAGAAACTTGATCAAATGTACAGAATTTCCTACATCCGGCCGACGGTACATCGTCCGGAATTGAGTGGATTACAACCATACGGGTCTCGCTTTGGATCGAGTCTGACTAACTCAAACCCCAGTTTTAGTTATGGAATATCGGACTTGTATACTTCGTGTCAGACAGGCTCCGAGCCTGTATCAATATATCGACCTTCGGACCAAACCGGAAGTGCAATCAAATGTCAAAGTTGTTTCAAGTCAAATTGTACACCAATGTCAGGATGTTTTATTATAAATGGTAACGGTTCATCTTGTAACAACGTTTCTAGATTTGCCTGTAGTAATTTGAGAAGATAAATTAGTAAGTTATGTAACAGGAGCTTTTGGAAGCAGGACATGTGAGCACAATATTGCAGTTGATTTAATATGAAATACAGATGTTGTGTATGTTTAACATAGAGGTATTATGTAAGTTTTCTTCGCAATTTATTAAAGTATGCATGGAATTTATCAACAAAAATGAATGCTCAGTCTATCCAACCTCTGGCTCCCTGTCGTAGATACAAGGTGACTTACAATGAATTCTATGATAGATTTTCTTCTCTATACAAGTGTATGTTTACAGCTTAATTACGTGAGAAACAATTTAAACAGTGCTTGCAAATGGGTTAATATTTGGTTGTATTAAAATATTCATCTGGAGTTGTGCTTTGTAATTTTTGGCAATCAGAGCTGTATTCACTGGCTCAATAATATATGTAATATGTAATAAACAGAAAAGTTAAGTAATTACACTAGCACGCTCCCAATTAATTTAATTATCAAATTTTCAGTCTTTTTAGTTATGAAACAAATTTAATCCAAACTTATATCTCATGGTGCTGTAGAGAAGCAAAGTCTGAAAAACCACTATGAGAATATTGAGTTCATATTTAACACAAGAAAAACAGTCTACTCGTCCTGTCCTAATTTTTAATTTATTTCTGTTGAATGTGAACTTACATTTTCAAGTATATATTAAGGTGAATTGCATTCATTATGCTGTTTGGCTGAATCTGTATATGTGTGCTATACTTCATCAGAGGTCCACGCAATATATAGGTCTTCAATTTCATTTGAGAAGTTGTAATGCAAAAAGAAATTAGAATGTACATCAATCCAAAGCATAATAACCTATAAATCAGGTACAGCCAAATTACAATTAATTGTGTCATAATTAGTTGTGTTTTCTTTGTAAGAATAAAAGTGTTCTCTCAATCAGAATCCGTGTATTACATTTTTATTTCATAATCAGTATGTGTACATACCATTCCCGGTCATACCCTTCTATGAAAATTTGACAAAGATGTTGATTTGCCAGCTCCTTGTGGAAGGGTAACTTGGTACTGGTTAGTATACAGTCCAGGAAAACTGGTTAGGTGAACTGACCGCCATATACACATGTGTAACTGAAAAATTGTTGAAAAACGGTGTAAAACCCATTAAAAAGGAAATACGATCAATCAGAGCATTGATAAAACACTGACAAACACAAACAGGTTAACAACATTCAATTTAATGAAGATTATAAAACTTGTATGTACAATGTACACGTTTTTTATACAGTAAGCAGTTCTATATAAGAACCGAAATATCCAGGGATAACAGAAATGAGGAGCGTTTTTACATATCCTAATACACAGAACAGAATCAATACACTAAGTACCATATACACAATAAATATTTATACAGTAAAACTTCATTATTAGAGCATTGACATCACAAGCACACAAATTATCTCCAAAAGTTTTTTAAAGTCCAGTCAATATTTGTTCTTAGTTGTGTATAATTTTCGACCAACAAACAAACAAATACCTTGTTATTACCAGCACCACGTTTATCTCAAACATTTAGTTTATTCCTATGACACCTTGAGATAAAGAGACTTTACTGTACCATCAATTTTCAATACTGATACAAGTATACTGACACAACAAGAATAGATAATATCATACATATATAACATATTATACACCACAATATGTTTTATAGCATCATACAGAAAGTGATATTGTACATAAAATATCAGCAAAGATAAACAATGTTTGTATATCAGTCAGTGGTGCTCAATGAAACTTAGTTTTAACAGGAAAGAAAAAACAATTAACATCCTACCAAAGAATTCAAAACACACATTGAAAGACCAGGCCATCTTTACACAAAGTTGGTTTGCAGTAATGTGACCAAGACTTGTAACAGTGGGTAGGTTGTAAGGCAATCTTTCTATTTATGTTTTAACAATGAAATGGAATACTGGAATAAAGAAGAGAAAAAATCATCAGGAAGACTATTTTTTTCAATCAGGGGAATTTTTAATGAATTTAACACATAACTGCACACCAACATTTTTAAGGGTGGCCACATTTGTTGCTAGTATCCATGCTCAATAACTTTAATTGTTCATGGTAAATACAAGATAAACAGTCATTATTTTAAAACCCAAATATTTTTTTAAAAATTAACAACAAAAAATAGAATACACATTTTTTGTTTGCTTAACACCAAAATTGTTAAATTTCATCAATTCATGATAAATCCAGAAATATCCAACAGAATTACACAAAAAGAAAATCTTAAAATATTGAACACAACTTACAAGCATGCCTAAAAAAATTGTAGCAAATATTTCCAAGACATTTTAAATGAAAAAAAAACAGACCCTGTGAATAAAAAGCACTATTATCATGAGTAACCTCTCTTCATCATAAATTAGTAAGAAAGAAAACATGAATTATTCTCTATATATTTTTAAATCTTAGTTTAAGTTACAAATGTTACATAAAGCATAGCATTATCAGAATTCAAAGAGGTGCCATGTGGGTACCACCAATCTATCAGTGCTAAAAATGACTCACAGAATACAATATTAAGCTTAAGTCACTGTGCTTTCAACCATGAAGCCTTAAGACCCTGTTATATCTACAATAAGAAGCAAATGTGAACACAGACTAATATAGTTAACTTTTGTATTTTTTATTTTCACTAGGTTTTATCATTGCACCAACAGCCAGGGATTTTGGCTACTTTTCCTGCTTTAATAGTGAAGGAAGACCCCAGGCATACACCTGGGCAGAATTACTGACCTTCCATTAGCTAGCAGGACAGCTTCCTCACATGTTAAAATTGGTCCTGTGTGGGATTTGAACTAACAGCAGTAAGGGGATAGTGATTTAACTTTTGTTATTCTTAGATTTTTGGCAGGAATTATCAATTTCTGCTAGTTATGTCAAGGCTGTAAACAATCTTTCAAAGGAGCCTGTTCTTTATCAACTATGTACATAATGAATAGTTGTTTTATATCATCAGCAGGTAACATTTTGGGTATAAATATGAAAATACTTATGCTGAACACTTATAAACTCTTATAGCAGAATATTCAAGGGCTCTCCTTTGACCATTAAAACAGTATTTTGAGTCTTGAAATCAGCAATATAAAGCTTTTGACTGTGGAGGATTGGTACTAAAGTGTCAAATTTACAATAAATTAAGAAGGAAATTTGTTGACTCTTCAAATTAATATCAGCAAAGGGTCATTCTTTACCCTCAAATTTTGACATCTAGTGAAAACCCTGATATTCATTGAAACATAAACAAAAATAAAAGTTATAACATTTGGTATACAGTGCACCAGGATCTGCCGGATTCATTTTAAACTGATGACTTTCTCATGTGTACCAATATTCTATTTTCACATAAGCAGATATTTCTGATGAAAAAAAATACAAATATGCATTGACTGCCATATTTGTACACAGTTTATACATGAATGAAAGACAACAGAGTGCTAGAAAAAAAGAACAGTGAATAGAGAATTCACCAAGGGTTGTCCAAATTCGAAAATTCCATGAATAAGATCATACTATATCTTAATAAGGATTACATCAGGTCTTATTCATTCATTCCAACATGAAGTCTACATCTAGGGACCACATTCACTAAGAATTCTGATCAGTAGTTAAAAACAAACAGGATAAAGTTGATTAAGCCAGTATCAAACAGAACAGTCTGTACACCATGAGGTTTTCTATTGCCAAAGATCTTCTGTCCTACCAAACTTGAATATAATAGAACTGAAAAAGACAAACAAATGCCTAGTTTGACAACTGTAGGTTCAAATTATATGCATACTCACTGAAACAAACAATGTTGGCAAACAAATCATTATACTATAAATGGTACACATGTAACTAATATCCTGATTGGTAAACCACTGGCATATATACAAACTCTAGAATTTTTAGTGACTTCCCTATTCTTGTTTGCTTTCATTGGCCCTTTCATTGACCCAGAAAGTTCATACATGTTAATGCATGCAGATGTGAATGTATTTAACAATGCCAAAAATTGATGCAAATGCCTAAGGATTATTTATGAGTCATTTGCAGTCAAATTCATTAAAAGGTAACTTTTTAGTCAAAACATACTTAAAGCAATTTATAATTACCATAGTTTTCACAAAATTTATCAGATAGTTAATATGTTAAAGTAAAAATGATCAAACCAACAGTAAGTTTTTGATATATTGATTAAAGGTAATAATTCTCAATGAAAAAGTAGGAATATTTTGGAGTATAGGGTGGTCAGTATATCATTGATGCATTAAGTGTGTGATATGGTGCAACATGAACCTGAAACATTACTATAAAACATGAGAAACAATAAGGCAGTATTAAAACAGTACAAAAACAAACGTAATTCCACAACATATCATTCAATAACCACATGACAAAAGCATTTAATAGACCAATGTTAAGCAAAAATGATGTGTATTATTTAATTACTTGTATTAACTCAACAAAAAACCTCAGTAACCTAAAATTTGTGCCAACTAGAATCATAATAAAGCATTTGAGTAATTAATGATAAAATGCTTGTTGTAGGCCACTCATATACTGTATTCATACAAGTATCAAATGAAATTGCAGGTACCCAGAAGGAAGAGTTTCTGTCACTCATTCAAATTACACTAACAAACCAGATTATACAATTTCTCATCAATTCATTGTGCATTTAATTTTTCATACTAAATCATATGAAATTCTTTTTCATACACATTTGTTCTCACACAAAAATTACATATAACTACGAACTCATAAGCTTAAAGAAACAAATAATTTATAATATTAACCCAATTCAAAGTAACAACTCTGAAATGACAATACACACGCAAGTAAATGACGTAGCTGAAAATAACTTAAAAGAACAACCAACTCAATGTGAACAGACAAAATTAGCACACCTAAATCCAGAATCATAACAAAATTATCCAATCCCGAGGTAAAGTTGCTAGAATTACTCTGAGTGAGTAGATATGTACTATCAATATACAAATTCAATTAACAGACTTAAGTCTTTACACATAGCCTTCTAAGATTAATATGTGGGATCTGGGACTTGCATATACTTTATAATTCAATGGAAAGAATCAAGAATCAGCCGTAATATAATATACGTAAATATAATTCTAATCATACAATCCATGCTGTGTTATGAGCATCAGTAAGTAAATTAACTTAGATTGGCTGAAATTCAACAGTCATGACTCACATTAAAAAAGAAACCAAGAGAATTTCCAATAATGTACTAATATACAAGTAAATGTGCTGGTGTTCTGAAACAAATAAGTGAATGATACAATTTTGCAATGACGTACAATAAGATAAATAAAGCATGCAGGAAAAGTTAAACAACAATTATCAAGGAATAGATTACAGTCACTGTGTTAGAAGACTAAAAGAGTTATTCCCATAGATCCTCAGCACGTCCAAATTTAAACACCATCGCACTGCAAAACCAAGCATGAGATGTACATAGAAATGATTTCTTATCATTATAATATTTTAAGCCTATAGAAAGATTAATAGTAAAGAGATAATTATACTTTAAGATCGTTTTTTTTCACTAACTGGCAATTAACCATGAGCATTCCTATGATACCTAAGTTTTAACAACTAAAAAGGTCAAGAGAAGATTCTGATTCAAAGAAATGCATGGAAAGATATATGATAATGATAAATCATACAGACTAAGTTATGTTGAGTTAGTAATATGGTAAGTACAGCCATCAAAAAGATGAGACATCTGTAGAATAAGTAATACAATACTACCTGAAGAAAATCAAAGCATTCTGGAGAAATGTTGCAATGCCTGGCCATTCTGGTTTATCTCCTAAAATACAGAAAAAAACATTAAATAAAATCCGTAAGAAGGTAAACTGTATACTATACCATATATACTCCAAGATCTACTTTTGAAGATTACCAGAAAATTCAATCTTATAATCTTCTATAATTAAATAGCTTCAATTAATAGTTTTAATTAATTTGTTTGTCAATTCAATTTTTCACTGAGGCCCATCCTGCCAGATAGTCAAAATATATTACATCTAATTTTCATTTGTTGTCTTCCATCAAATGGGATGTTGTCAATTGCTAGCAGAATGTGAGATTTAGAAATAAGTACTTATAGGTACCCAGTAACCCTCATTGATGCAACTAACAACAGTGTATATAAACATGTAGGAATAAAACTAAGTCTTAAGACCAAACCAAAGACCCATGGAGTAGTACCTAGTCTCTATCATTCAATGAGATAACAGAAATGACATACCGTACCAATCAGCATTTATATGATGGCCCAGATTCATACAATGGACTCGGTTCAATAACGTGAATCTCAACTAATCTACACAATACTGCATTATTTATGTACACATAATGTGTGTAAGGTACTGGAGAAAGTACCTTCCATCCATCAGTATCCTATGGCAGAGCCTGAGAGGCAATGCAGTTACAAAAACAAAGTATTAAATAAAAAGTGTCAGGGACAGAATTTATCACTCTTTATGGAAGAATTCAGTATGTAGTCAAAACATCAAGTGATATAGCTAAGTCAGGGTCTGTATATATATATGAAATAATAAGAATCATTGTCCACACCTGGTACAACATAAACGCCAAATAAAATCCATGAAGCAGCAATCAGTGAACCAAATCCAAGTAGAAAACCAATAAATAACCAAACTCTAGCACCTGTTGTTATACAAAATAAAATAGTATCAAGACCTGATTTCACAATGCTAACAATTTCTAAATTACTCTTTTTAGAAATAAAAGAAACTTCAATGATTTTTTCTCAACACAAACATTTTTCTTTTGTATTGTTTTATCAATTAAATCAATTAATATAAAAGGTGTTACCTACTGCATACAAATAAAAATTTCATTTAAATAATAACTTAAATAACTTGTATAATAATAAGCTAAATTTTTTGGAAAATGTACATCAATAGAATTAAATTACTAAAGCAACAAAATATCTTCCATACATTGCTGTAGAAATATGAATTAAGAATTAAGGTACATAGAATTTTGTACAGGAACTAGCCAGAAATTTCATGTATTAGTAAAAAATATATACCAGTCTGTCCCAGACAACCAGTGCTGTATGAATCACCTCGTATTTGTCCACTAGATACTGAATTTATCCTGTAATGTATAATATATATATGTATGTGATTACTACAAAGGTTATTTAAGGATAAGTTGTAATCATAGTCAATAATAGTGTTCCCTAAGTAAGGCATGGCGTTTTGTGCGCCAAAGGGGCACTTTCAGAACCATGCAGGGCAAGTTTCTTTGTTTCTCTTTCAGTTAGTGATGTTACAGCATTCAGTGCAAGACAGTTGAATTAATTGTGCTGCTGTGTTTAATCAGTGAATGCTGATTTTTTTCTTTTATAGAAAAAAATCATAGTTATTTGATGTTATTTTTCAACGAGGGCAACAACTCTTACAAACTGTTTTAAACGTGACATTATTGAATAAGCACTTTGTATAGCAATACATAAATACAAATTACTAGTTTGTGTAATATGTTTGAAAACTAGAAAAGATTAAAACATTATCACGATTTTTATGCATTATTAAAAATTAATTGAAATGTAAATGGTGTAGAAAACATGACTTTTTAGTTTTATATTCAGATGCAACACTAAATTCAGATTCAACATTACACCTGACTTCCTAGACAGAATTATATACTTGTATACTTATTGGTTCTTCAAAATGAATGCACGAATTTAGATTTTTTGTAAATATTACATCAATGATGTCATTTCATCTCTTGCCATTGGAGGGCCTAAAACAGAATTTAATGAAAAAATATATATGGAAAAGGAAAATGTCTTGTCTCTGTAAAAATTAAGTCTAAGGGAAATTTATATGTACTACTAGATATTATTTTTTCACTGGGGTTTAATAGCCAGAGCCATTGGCAACTTTTCCAGACCCTAGGATTACAGTATACACCTGGGTAGAACCACTAATCTCCTATAAACTAGCCGGACAGCTTCCTCACAACTGAAAGTTGGTCCAAGCAGGTAAGGGGATAAAGATTACCAGTCAAAAGACTATAACCACTCAACTACAGAGGGCCCCCACATATGAACTTTGATTTTAGGGTGTCCAGATTTTAAGAAACTAATGCAGTAAAACCCCTGAAAACTGAGCTTTTTCCGGACTGGGCCAACAGTCCAGTTTTCTGAAATTCGGGTATTCTGAGAACTATTGATTATCAAAAAGAAAAAAAATGGGACTTGAAGTATTGTCCAATTTTCAGAGAATGCTGGTTTTCAGAGTAGTGTTTTCAGGGGCTTCACTGTATATGAGGATATTATATAATGATAAACCTACAGAAAGAATGCCACTGTCCCTATAGCGCCACATGTATGACAAGCATGATTAAAATCATTTTGATCAGGGTACATAACTGCTGCATCAATAACTATCCACCAGCCACTGAAAAACTGCAACATAGAAGTTAAAATACATAAGTAGTAACAGTAAAAACTAAACACGCATAAATCTCAACAATAGACAAAAACCCTAGGCACAAAGATAAAAAATTACTATTAATAATAATTGTCCAGTCAAGTTTAACTTAAGCCAAGAAAAAGACTTGTTTCCACTATCAGCTCTGAAAATAGGGTCAGTAAGTAGGGATTTATTTCTTTATTTCTATTTTTTATTCCAGAATATGTCTGACATTATTTTTATTTTGCAAAACTATAATTTAACCAAAACAATGATAGGGTCAGCAGCAAAAAAATAAGATCAGTCGGGGTAGCAGAAACAAGCTATTTTTTAGGCCTTATTCTCACAACATAACTGTAATGATATAAATAATGGACTTGTACCTCGGCCATCCTGGTTCAAATCCCAGTCATTCCTCCATAAGTGGAGGTTGCTGGCTCTTTGTAGAAGGGTAAGTTAGAACTGGTTAATATACAGTCAAGGAAAACTGGTTAAGTAAACCGGCCAACATATATAATTTAAAAATTGATGAAAAACAGCGTAAAATCCATTAAAAAAAATATCAAGTTAAAAAAATAACATTCTGTTTCACATTTGTTACCAGCAATGAAGAAATCAACTTACCAGAACACCAGAGATTACTGATGCCACAAAATTCCTTCTCTCTCCAAGTTCTATACATTCACAATTTGGCAGATTGCAGTTATCTAAAAATCCTGACATTTTGACTGAAAAAGATATCACAGTAATTAATTATCAATGCCATTATGTAGCCAGGACTAGTTGAAACATTTCTACCCAAAAGCAAGTCTGTTACCAACAGCCAACCATAAGATTTACAATAAAGCAATCCTAAGATCACAGGTGTGATTGGACACTGATCATAGGAAAAAAAACGTTTTGTAATGGGACACATTGCAATCAGAAAGCATTCTAGACATATGATAATTGGACAGAAACGTGAGTCAGTAATTTTAGTTCCAACTGTAAACTGCAATTGATGAACAGATTTACTAACTTAGAATGCTTGACAAGCAATCAGGCGAACAGGCTTACCCCCTTATAACCTAAAATTTCCTCATCAGATTTACAACTTTGTGCAAAAAACTTGTCCCTCAATTATCCAATTAAGAATTGCTACCTAATTTGTTACCTGTCACCAAAATTGAAACCTTAGCTAATAATGACAACCGATGTTGCTGCTGTCGTTAAAAGTTTAGTGGAAAACATTTCAAATACTTTAAACACACACATCATGACATCTAAGTATGAACAACAAGGTAAATGTCTCTGAGGTCAAGTGGTTATGGTCTCTGACTAGTTATCACTAACCACTCACCTCTGTAAGTTGAATCCTTCCCAAAACAAGAAAAAATCAGATGCAAGGATGCAGTCCAACTAGCTTAAAGCAGGTTGGTGGTTCTACCCAGGTGTATGCCTGGGTCTTGCTCAAATGATAAAAACTGGAGAAGTCACTAAATGGCCTTGGCTGTTAGTACGACGTTGAACCCGATAGAAAAAAGGGGTAAATACACTTTTGGCAGAACAGAATTATAATATAAATGAAATAAGTTTCAAATTCAATTTGTCAATCGGACATACATCAATACCATGTCAACAATGACATATCCGGTCAAAACATTAAAACACAATATCACCCTTATATATCTTTTATTCAGGATAAAAACGTCAATGCACCGTTCCAAAAGTATTCCTTAAATGAATTAAAATATATTCATGATCTTGACTCACAAACAAAACTGTCAAAAGCCACTTCCTGTTTACTGTAACAAATAATTACGAATAGTTTAGTGAAAACGTTGTCGTCTAAATGTTGCGTTATAAAAATTCCACTGTTCGTGTAAATTGGCGGATATGACCCATCTCCGCGGATATCTACATCTACATGATACTCCCGATCAATCAATACTGATTATAACTGGGAGGCGCTTGTCAGGAAAACTGTGTTAAAAAGTATTAAGTGCTCAGTTAAAAGATAAAAGTTTACAGACTAATGAGTGCAAGGTTAAGATTAAAAACATATAGGGAGTTAGAAAGGAGCTGTCTCCAGTTGATTTTATTTTCAATTTATAAACAAATACAGTCATTTCTAATCATGATTATTGTATTTATTAGTACTGTAATTAGATCTATACATTTTACTGAATTTCGCGTGTTTTTATACTTCTACGAGTTATCCATGTGATAGGAGGCTGAAAATAAAGTTCCCGATGCGGGGCTCGAGCCCACGACCTTCTGCTTGCAAGTCAGCTGCTCTACCAACTGAGCTAATCGGGCAGACAGGCATACAAACTACTATAAACACATATATTATATATACAACACTGTTTCATTCCACCTTCCTTTAGTCAATGATTAAGCGACAACCACAGGTTCTTTAAGCTAACCCAGCCTTTGCTTCACCCTAACTCTGGGATTCCTAGGCTAGCCACATACTCACAGCACCAATGGCAGAAAATAAAGTTTCCGATGCGGGGCTCGAACCCGCGACCTTCTGCTTACAAACCAGCTGCTGTACCAACTGAGCTAATCGGACTGACGGGCATACAAACTACTATAAACACATACATGTATATATATCCGGCATGACTAAACAGCGGATATGGCCCATATATACATTTAAAAGTCTTTTAGCAGACTGGCATATCACTATCACCCTGTACAAAAATCAATTAATGGGCCTGATTATGCAGAAAAAATGGAATGACTGATTTTTACATGTGGGCTCTTATTAATGCGTCCAGGTCTCGTACATTGTTATAATTTTATCAAGGAAGTTCAAGTGACCGACAAACGCGCCAATTCTAATTGGCACGTAAACACAATTACCCTTTTTACATTAAATATAGAGGAACTGATATGAAAATTTCTGAAAAGGTCTGATTTTAGTCCGTTTTTCTCGAATCCGACAAATGAAACAATAAATGTCCCACTCGTGCGTTAAAATTTATTTATTAAGCGATCCAATGATGTTATTTAATAAAATATTAAATAAAATCTAGGCGGGGAATTTTGAGTGTTATAAAATGAGTATCATTTTACTTTTGAGTTCGTATATCATACGGACAATTACGAAAATTACCGGATAAACTCGGACCGAATCGATTTCCATCGTGCTAATTATGGGTAATAAAACTGCATATGGTACCACGGTGATAAAATCTCTGTTTTTCTGATTGTGATCAGTGGAAAGATTGTAATTTGTTTTAAGATCGGGTTTTGAATGTAGCTTATTGTTTTATGCATTAACATGGTAAAGTGATTTGCGATTTTGCAAATATATGACCATACAGGGAAATTGAATGAATGATGTATATAAATTTTAGATCTTTGAGCCATGTTACAATCTATAACAGATATATGAACAAGTAATAATATTGATTGAATAAAATTATCTTTTTTTCTAATAATTTACTTAATGAAACTCTGGTCATTTTATTTCTGATAAAGAATGACAAGACTTTGAAATTAGACTTTATAATATAAGACCTTTTTTCTTTTTAATTCTTTGAAATAATGATTTTATACCAATGGCTTTTATGCTAATGGCTTATTAAATATTTTGTCGGTTTTATTTAAAGCAAGTTTCGTAAATCTAAGGGAGGTAACTATTCTATCTTAAGTAATATTATGTGTATTTTGGTAAAAAAATGTGTGCTTTTCAGTGAATAGAATGACTTTTTCTTTAATGATATTGGTGAATAAAAATAGGGCTTTTAAAACTTTTTTGAACGAATTTTGTCCTTATTAAATGAACCACGTTCCAGGTAAGTCGATTGTTGGCGCTACAATACTAAATATATTCTTGAAAAGGTCAGTTAACGTTCTATTGAATTAGAAATGGACATTGCTTCAGATTTATTTTTGAGAGTATGATAGAAATGGAAGAAGAAAATGCAGGCGCAAGTTTTTACTTTAAATACAACGTTACATATGGTATGTTGATTAAACGATGACCATTATGACTACTGCAAAGTGTGAAACGCATTAATAACGGATATGGATTTGTACGGTGTGTATATATTATGCCCTGGAGGTACAAGTATTGACTACGGGGAGGTAAAACAACACCTAAGATTGCACATTTTCTTTGATATTAATTAAATTGATGGTTCGAATATTCCCAAACTTTGTCAACAGATTGTAAATTACAAAGTGAAGCGCCGTTGAATGTTTCAATTGATTTGGTGCTACAGGGACATTACTGAACATGAAATCACACCTGAAACATATTGTTATTCAAATTTTGTAAAGATTTTCCTAGTGTTGACTCGGTCGTATAAAAGGTCGAAAAAAATGATGGGGCTCAAGTTGGTCTCTACAGGCCTTCGTAATAAAACGCATTGCGTCAACGTTTCTATCGTCCCTCGGTGTCGGGGGACGAACACTCATATGATGCGTGTATGTGGTCGCACGGTCATGCGATGCTCCCCTGTCTGTTTGATCCATAAAGACATCTCCCTAAAAATTATTGTGTTTGCATCTTTTAGATATCACTCTTTAGTCTGAAGAAAGCTTGAAGTAAATTAAGACCGGTTGTCTGCATTGGCTATTCCTCTAAAAGGGGGGGGCAAGGGGAGGGAGTGGGTGGAGGCTGGTCTGTTTTTTAATGTTGAATCAAGTAATTATTATATGAGTGTTTTTTTTTAAATCTGCCACATGAGTGTTTTTATACATCTGTAACATATAATTAATTAATATTATATATATATCAACACGGGCCATTTATGAAGGTATTGCACAGTTTCTCCTTTTCAATCGGAAACTTGCAATGAATATTTTTGTGTTCGTTTATTTTGTCCGAAGTTTGGTTTTTTAAAGCTGTATTGTGCTGATATTTGATAAAACAAATTAATTTGTGTAATATTGAATACGCAAAAAACATTATACGCATGTACTCGTAGGTCTTAATCACTGACAAAATACAAAAGCTCGGATACCTTGTTCCACTAATAAGACAAAGTGAGATCGGCAATGACAGGACATAACTCCAAAAATATATGTATTCCAAGTGTCATGTAGATATCTTTAAAAGTGAGTAATGGACAACATTATTTATTTTGCACAACAACGACGACAACAACGTCATAATAGCTCGACGTTTTCTTCGAAACAGACGGGCTGAAAACAAAAAAAGTCTATATAGCATCATAAGATCTATTAAAGAAACTTGGTTTCTATATTTTGATAGCAATTTTATTCATAATGAATATATGGTATACCCATCATTATCTATTTATACAGAGATCTATGATTGTTTGATATAATACGGTGAGCATCCACAAATCATTTCCATTACATTCACATCACCGTTACTAAAAAATGTGCAATGGAAATGACTCGTAATGGAAATGATGAATATGTACTAAAATCCTTTACATCGAAATTAGGTAGAAAAGTAGAGATGCTACGGTAACATGTTCTAATGTTCTACAGGTACATTTAGACATCCTTATGTTTGGCACTACATGTATAGTGGACAAATAGACGGACGTACGGGAATGATCAATGTGCGATAATGTTACGCAACGGTTTCACAGGACTTACCAGCAATTTTATCTTCAAGTGATGAAGACAGAAGACATGTTCGCTATGCTGCCATTCTCAAAATGTTCGCGCCTTTAATAATTTGACGTCAGATGGAGGCTTTTTAAGGAAAGTAAATCTGACAATTTCGGTTAAGAATATACCGTAACGGAAATAATGTTATTTTGTGGGGCACGAATTAATATCGTTTCTTCGGAAAAAATCGCTGCAGGACAGTTTCATGTAGATTACATTACAAAAAAGCATTGTCGTCATAAGAGTTATAAAAATATGGTTTTACCAAAGCTGCGGTTTCATTGATGGATCTGTCGCTTTACTAGGGACATAGCTTTATACCAATACATGCATTTGGTTAATTCTGAACGAAGATAAACTAATATCTTTTTAAACATTTCATTAAATAATTTATAATCAACAGTAAACTTTATCATGATGACATAACGATAGGTTTTGAGATTTAAGCCGTGAAATATATATGTTTATTTTAATTATTCATCAGAGACACCAGAGACATGTAAAATATAGAATGACTGATGTAACAGCGGGTTGAATTTCTGTCAAGTCTCGCAGCTCTATTTGTGCACTCCTGTTGTTGTCCCTCGATTTTTTTTATTTCATTTCTGTTTCTTTTTTACAGATTTTGGCATTTTCAAATTTTTACACGAGTTATGTCTCTTCTTGCTGCTAAAAAACTTGGCATAAAATCTACCAGACGAAATACCAGATTTCAAGTCCACTTTTTTGATGTAAGAGCAACCAGCTTTCTTTTGAGCAACTCATAACTTAACTCACTTTTAGCACATAGAAACAATAATTCCGTAATCAGCCAAACATTTATAAATAAACATGATCGAGTTGTTACATAGACATTTCATAATGACATGGTCGGTCTAAATACATGTCAAGTTGAAAGACATTACGTAAAGAAAATTATATATATATATATAACAAGTTCTTTGATGGGCTGGTCTTGATATTGCTATGGTATACGACAGTTAAATCAGATAAAATGTACGTTTAAGTGAGTTATCAAGTAACAAACTAGTGGACTTGTTTGAAGGATATTTATTATAGCTAACCCATCCAATTTACAAAGACCTTGTTCAACGCGTATAATGTAACACATGGTCCTGTCACATGACTTCTATTATTATTTATTCTATATCCACGTACTTCTATCCATACTTCTATCTATCAGCGGAAATTCCTCATTCTACTGGATAATTTCATTAGCGCAGAAAAGTGTTGGTGATTCCGAGGAAATCCTTCCTTCTGTTGGGTGAAATCTACAGGCGTGAAAATATTTAGGCCCCGCCAACATAGAGTGGATCTGGAATTGTTTAATGCGTACCTTTTCTGTTTTCAAAATTTGTGAATGTAAACTGAACTATAATCTTCGGCGGACAAAATAAAGATACACACACGTTCTTGACAAACATTTTACATTTGATCTTTGAAATGAATTCAGTTTCTCATTGTGTGTCGTGAACAGCATTTAGTATTCGTTCACAGAATAAAATTATAACTTAGTACAAATTGTGTATGCCTGGGTTCCGGATGTCAAACATTTTCTTTCAGAATTATAGTTTCCGCATACAATATTTAATCCGTATTACAATGCATATGTAATTGTCGATTTTTAAGAATAATTTGGTACATCGACCATTCAATATTGATGTATTATTTTTCAACGTATGTTTACTTAATTAGTTTGAAAAAAAATATAAAAAACACAAATGTAGTCATAATTCTAATACCTCGAAGAAAAATTGAATTCTCTGAAATGACACTCTAAGTAACTTCTCAGTAAAACATAAGAAAAAATTAAGAATAAAAACAGCGATTCCTTCTTGAAAAGACATATAGCGATTCAGAAAACATGTTCAGTGTCCGCTGTGCATATTCCGCAAGAGCCCGTGTATAGTGAACTCTCCTTGGAAAATAAACGTACATGTATATAACCACATATATTCAGAAAACCTTTATAGTAACAGTGTCCGTAGTAGGCAAGTGTCCACCTGCGGTCCTAAATTCCTATTCAATTATCGGTAAAATTCGTAGAACAGTCGATCACTTTCGATTGTTACAAATTTGTTCTAATTTAAGATACCACGAAAAGTAATAATCTATATATTCCTTATTTAAAAAAAGATTACGCAAATTCACCAGGGAATTTACATTGTCATATATAGTTCTTGCATTCACACTGCAAGATGTTAAAGAAGTTCAGACATGTTACAAGAGATTACCAGAATTGCCATCAACCTAGATGGTGTCACTCAGCGCGCGGTAGCCATTGTAGATATCATCAATGACTATGCATGACATGAAATTTACAAACTCGATCCCTGATATCATCTTGATAGATGTAAATTCTCATTATGAAAGAGTTAGATTTTAAGGTTAGGTTTTAAATAATGAAAAAAAAATACGTCTAGTTGGACAACTATAAAGAAGTAATTTAAATGGTTTGTATAAAATTCCATACATGTATATCCACCCCTCAAATAACCCAAGAAAAGGCTATATTGTTGCGAAGAAGGTACGGATTGAAATTTTCCCTCAAATTCTTAGTTTGTTATATCTGAGACCATTGTATAATTATGCTACCCGCTTAGAACTGTGGAAAACAATAGTGTACAAGTAGCGTTGGTTTACGGTGAGCTATGAAGTGAATCAATTAAGTCAATCCGTGTTATTTCAATTCTATGCTTTAAAACGTAAATCGATTTCTGTGCTTCTACCCAGGGACTCTATGATATCTGAAATAGCTACCAGGAAAAGTAGCATGGATGGATAGCCTTTGACATTAATTGGTAGATAATATAATAACTTTTTTACTGGACCAAATAGTTCGAGTCTCATTCCGGCTTTTTATTATGCAAACGTACACTGTTAAGAAGTGTTACAGATTTGCATTGATTCTATTAAAGCACATGGATGCCAGAGGGACCGCGACCGTGGTCGAGTGATTTGTGCGCTGGATTTGTAATTCGGAGATCCGGGTTCGAATCTCGGTCGCGGTAGGTCATACTCTTCTATAAAAAATCGACAAAAATGTCGATTTTCCTCCATACGTGGAGAAGTTGCCGGCTCCTTGTTGAAGGGTAACTTAGTACTGGTTGGTATACAGTCCAAGAAAACTGGTTAGGTGAACCGGTCACCGTACGTAACCTGAGACCATTATACACATGATGGTATAATGGTATCAGATGTGACTGAAAATTGTTGAATAACAGCGTTAAACCCCAGTGACAATAAGTCACATAAAACAAACTGGGATGCCAGAGAGACTGTGAATTCAGACCACCGATCACGGTCATTATTATAACGGTATGTGCGCAAGAGTCGACTCTTTCGATTTAACGCTAGGGCGTAGCAGAGATTGGGGTAACTTATTTAATGGCTAGACAGCCTTTGCCCCCAAATCATTGTAATAGTGTCGCAAATAGTTATTTATGTCCAGAAGATAGATACAGGAGAATTTTGTCGGAGTAAGAACTCAGAGTAACCATTTAAAGTGAAATTCTGATAGGCTTTATTAAGCAAGGGAGATAAATATTGTGTTACTATTTGTTAAAGGGAATTTACTTTCATGTAGGCCAAATTTGAAAGCGAGGCTGGACGGAAAAACTCGAGTCAGTGGGTCAAGTTACAAATCGAGCATTTTCCAAGCGAAAATTAAGATGTTAGATCTTTTGCATGTGAAATATTAGTTTATTGTCACTCATACTTCATGTGTATTCTGATAAATGAGGACAGCAACGCGGTTATTTGATTGACAAAGCGAAAGTAGATTATTGTTTGAACTGCACGCGGGGACGACGCTTTAAAGGTAAATGCACTGTTTGTTAGGTACTGTTTTATCTTTTATGTTAATATTACTGTTTCTGAACTTGTGTGCTTGTATGTGCGTTTGACAGTTAGGTGTGGATTGATTCAGTATCTTCTTAAGGCGCGAAATTAATTAAATATTACTGGACTTGTAAAACGGTGTCTCAGTAATAATCACTTCTTATGATTAATCCCTTTGTTTTATTGCGGATTGTGTTGCTGTTACTGTGTTAGATCTATCTTGGTCAAGGGTCAGGATATGTACGTTGCTATTCAGTGCTCTACTAGCGTCGTGTATATAATGTTTTGAGTGATGAAATATGATTGTCACCCATTGTTGATATTTTGCATTAATTGCCTCAATTGATCTAGACTGATAAACTTTAGCCTTACAAATTTAGGTATGGTCGAGTTACAGGTTTTCGTGGTATAACAAGTTTTCATGGTATTTTATGTATGCCACGTTCCCGTTTGCGCATACGCATTTTTCCAGAAATTCGTCAACAGATCGTCTGATAGTTTTTGTTATCTTTCCTATTTTTGCCAACAATATGCTATGAACAGGTTATTATCAACTAATTTTGTTATTTTTGTGACAGCGTAGTTCAGACACTTAAAATTGGTCGACAAATTTTTATTCTTAGGCAATGCTTTTATTTGTGTACTGAATATTCAGTAGATAGGCGGAGCTATCGACTGGTTCCTTGCTGAAGGGACTGTTTCAAACATATCAAGATAAGCATGTAATAATACCAAAAAATAATTGAGCAATGGCAGTAAATTTGGGATAGTTTGAGGCGACCCACGGAAACACCAGTCCAAACTTTTTACGTTTACACCAATGACCTATTTAACTTAAAACACTCAAATGAATGTATTGGAGGGAAATAATGAAAACTTTCCATAAAATACGGCAATGTCTTGTTAATACCACGAAAACTTGTTACACCATCATACTTAGTTGGGTGATCAACTGAATTCAGACGGGCTATCAGGCCGTGGCCATGGTCCAGTGGTTAGTGCGCTGGACTTATAACCCAGAGATCTGGGTTCGAATCCTGGTTGTGGCAGGCCATACCCTTCCATGAAAATTTGACAAAAAATGTCCATTTTCCTCCATTTGTGGAGAAGTTGCCGGCTCCTTGTGGAAGGGTAAGTTAGTACTGGTTTGTATAATCCAAGAAAACTGGTTAGGTGAACCAGTCGCTGTGCATAACTGAAAAATTGTTGAAATAAGGCATTAAACCCCAGTGACGATAGGTCACATAAAAAACAAACTGACGAGCTATCCTCTTATGTTGTGTGGGCAAGGCCATATAAAAAATTTCTTGCTATCACAGCAGGCTTGTCAAAATTGCTGGAATATTTGCCTTGATTAGACATTTGGTCAGGCAAAGTTAGAATTTCTGTCTGATCAAATGAAAATTTGTCTGACAGAATATTCTATAAGTGATAAATTCTGTAAATCGTGCCTAACTGCCAGACATCTGGTCTAGTGCTCACAGAAAAGTTATTTGACATTCTAGAAATTTTCCTGACATGTCTGGCTGTCTTGCAACTTTGGGAAATCTGCCACAGTTGTCTTATCAGTTGGCAGTGACTTTTTCCTTCTTTGTTCGGGTGCGGTAAATGGACACTTTGTGATTGGAAATAAATACATTTCTTCCCAATTCCTGACCTAAAAGCATTCAATATGACCGGAACCAGACCTTTTCCCAAAATCGAGGAAAAAATACTGGTTAGGCTACAATAGGTTGAAGTCTATAAAATGAATGTTGATTGGGACTTGTTGGGTTGGTATTTTATCCTGTTAATCTAGAATGGAGGTCACAGGTTAGTACAGGTAGCTAGAGGTAGCCTTGATTATCCTGTCAACTTCTGAATATCTTAACAGAAACCCAATTACAGTTACATCTGACAATGTAACTAATTTTTGTGATTGTTGTCTGGCTTACAATTACTGTAGTTCATTTTACTTTTCTCCTATTTGAGCACTTTTTTTTGCATATTCATTAAGCTGAAAGTAAAGGGATGTTATTTGACGTTATCATATTATGTCCTTACTGGATTTTACCCTAGGGTGTCTGTTTAAGGTACAGTGATTTTTTCCTTCTTTTTGGGTCTTTCCAGTCAAAATTAAAGATATTTTTTCCCAACACCCAACCTAAAAGTCCCCAATTTCAACATCGCCCTGGACATTTTTTCCCAATTGGGTGGACGTAGACCCTTTCGCAGAATGGCAAAAAAATCACTGAAACGTTAATGCTAGGAATGATATTAGTTTGGTACAATATTTTGAAAGATATTATTGTAGAAAAATGATAGTAGGAATGAATAATTCTTAAATCTGTCTAAAAACTTAATAGTCTTGTTCATCGGTCAACTGTGATTTAATTATTCCTGAGCTATTTCAATTATTTCAATTTTATTCAGAACTGAGCTAAAGCTAAAATAAAAATACATTTAAACTTCTTCTTCTTATGAACCAATTGATGGATCATCACTTAACTTGGTTTGTAGCATCCTTAGGTGGTCCTCTGTCAAATTTGCCCATATAAATTTGGTTGACCGTCTAGGGCTGCCAGGGTTCAAAATAGAAATACTTTAAAACAACCTTTCCTCATGAATCAATGGATGCATTGTCACCTAACTTCGTCTTTAGCATCTTTAGATTGTCCTTCATCAAATTTATTAAAATGAATTTGGCATGCACCTATAAGGGGCCACTAGAGTTAAAAACAGAAGAAATCTTAAAAAGAACTTATTTTCATCAACCAATGGATGGATCAGCACCAAATATGGTCTGTAGCATCCTCTGGTCATCACCAGTATTCCATCATGGTATCCTTTGATGGTCCTTTATCAAGTTTATTATTGTTCCCCATTATCTGCCCTGAAGTGTACCTTTATTACCTTTTAAGTAACAAGCTAACTTACATTTATTCTGGTGAGCAAGAAAAATATAAGGTCTGTTGGGTTTTTGAAAACCAAGAATGTTCTACTAATTGCTAGTTTTAAGAGTTTGTTTTATTGTCTTCATGATCTAGAGTTGTGATGAAATGTTTGAAAATAATTACGTTTATTTATCCTTAATTGTACTATAAATCTGAGATGTTTTCATTTAAATATGTCCAAAGAAATGCTATGTCTGGAGTAGGTGCACCAGCAAGTTTTATAATGGACTAAATGTTTCATGTACTTTGTTTGTCCTTGTAAGCATATTTATACTTTGTTTGTTACAATATTCAGATGGATCAAGATGTTGAGCAGATGGAAGCAGATGAAAACCTTCCCATGCAGCAGTCAGATGATAAGTCTGAAGAATTAGTTGATACTAATAATGTTGATAACAAAGAAACCCCCTCAGACATTGATCTTACTGGTGATTTTGCTAGAAATGAATCGGTGGAGGAAAGTAATCTCACCGAAGGTACTGATAGAGAGGATGATTGTATTGAGGGTATGGAGATTGATGAGTCTGTTCCAGCATCTGGTGAGTTTTTTTATTTATGTTAATCTTCAGTCCTTTGATAATAGTATTGATAATAATTGGTGTTTTTTATTTTCAGAATTTGGGCCATGTTACCTCTTTTGATATATTCCTGAAGTAACAGATGACAAGGCCTTTTGTGCTACAGAATTTATTCCTCTTTCTAATGAACTAAATTTTTTTCAAGATAGGGGTTGGTTTAGTAAGTAATGGGCAGCGACCAATTCAAGGGATAACACAACAGAATTTTTGCTCATTTTGTAATTTTTCTTGCCAGTTTTTTTATGTTTTAAAAATGGAAAACACATTCATTAATGTAAAGAAAACATGTTTCCATGGGGTATTCATTGTTTAATTAATGATCCCCACTTTAAATTTATTGTAGAAGCTTGTCCTGACATAGTAATCAATGAAGATAATGATGAAAATGATGACAAAGCTTCACATCTAATGGAAGATGTACCTGCACCAAATGTTTGTGGTAATGAAAACCAAGTAGAGTTAGAAAAAGATGCAAGTAGTGTTCATGAAGAAGCTGAAAATTTTGGGGATGAGAAAAATAGTGCTGAAGAATTGAATGAAGATGAAGTAGCCGAGGATGTAAGTTCAGTTATTTATAATCCTGAAGAAATCAAACCAGATGAAATTGGTGAAATTTGCATGACAGATGATTTAGAAAAAACAGCAGGTGATGAAGAGCAAGAATTAGAACAGCCATGTACTTCTGACCCAGTGAATGAAGAATCTTTGGATTTAAATGAGAAACTGAGTTCTGAAACTGAAAGTAAAGACACAAGCAATGGAGAGACTGAACATAAAAATGAAGAAAGTATCGGGGATGAACCTCAATTTGATAACAGTAGTGAAGAAAATGTAGGTGACATGGATATTGATGAAACCGGTGAGCCTGTTAATTTGAATCAAGAATGTGATCTAACAAATGCTTCTGATATTGATAAAATAGATGCTAGTCATATAGACAATGCTGTCAACATAATAGACACAAAAGCTGATGGTGCTATTGATAATGAGGAGAAGTATGATGGAAATAAAGGACAAGTGTTAATGCCTTCTGTGGATGTACTTGATGATGAAAGTGCAGGTGCTAATGTTAAAGATGATGGAATTAAGCAACAGTCATTTTTTCAGGATATTGATACAACAACAGAATCTGGTAAGTCGTAGCAAGTCTTATTATGAACAATAAATAGATATAATTTAACAAATCCCAAGTTATATGGTGTAGGCCTAAGGTATGCATAACAGTTGAAAAATTTAGTTGTTTTGTGTAATTATGACACTGTGTTGAATAGTGATGAAACGATAATCGGATACTATCGATTAGCGGTGTGAAAATGTCTGCCGATTCCGATAATCGATTGAAGTTTTTCATAATTGATTATCGGTCTATCTCATTTAGGCGCCGTATGCTAACTACTGGTGCCGCAAACTAAACACACATTCAAGGGAAATCACTCGCGTGATTTAAAAAAGATGGCGGATCATCGATCAAGATGAAAAAACAAATATTTGACCATCCCTTAGGTTATTTGATGTTAATAGAGCCTGGTTAATGGTTCATATGGATAACATACTCCATTCACCATGCTTTTATGTTACAATGTCAACTAGCATAAAGCAGAGGATGGCTTAGAACCAAAGGATGCATAAATAGAATCAAACACTAGTGTTCTACTTATGTTAAACTACTACATGAGAACCGATTATATAATCGGAAAATCGCATCGGATGTACCAACCGATTCCAACCGATAATCGATTATGATTTTGAACCGATGTTGCAACACTAGTGTTGAAGAAAGTAGAGTTACTGGTGATTATATATAAATGCTTGGACACTACACTGATCCTATCTTGCTGTGCTTTTTTGTCAATTTGTTTGAAGAGTCAGTAGTATTTTCCTTATGAAAATTGTAAAGTGTCCTGAGTTATTGCCAGATGTCTCACATATCATAATATCTTGAACAGTTTTGTGACATTGATGTTACTTAAATTATTTAGAAATATATTATTATTTAGAAATAATATGTTATAAATAAGGAGATCATTGCTATTATAAATTTTACTTCATAATACACCTTATATCTTGTAGAAAAAGTGCGAGAAGAGGATTTAGAGAATACAGAATATGTAGATTTATTGTCAAATGATGATACAACTACATCAACAGATGTTATTGAAGTATGTTTTCTGTTTTGCACTTAATAGTCCTCTCTGACATCTTCAACAAGTAAAATATGATTTGGGAAAGCACAGTATTGATAAGTTTTTACCTTGAATATATAGCATGGTTACCATTATTGCATGTATATGTGGTTATTCTAATTTTTCATTTTGTTGAAAAAGTTTTTTATAAGCTGTTTTATCAATGACTGCATTATATTTCTCCACTGCATGATACCAAAATATTTGTGTAATTGTTGATAATAAAGTCCTATTTTTAATCCTTTTGTCAGCATACACATTAATTGGAACTGAATTTTAGGTACCAGATGAAATTCAACTTGGAGAAAAACAAGAGTTAGAAACAGATTCTAGTGATAAACTTGTGGATATTGACAAAGTTATTGATGAGGAAACAAGTGCTTATAAAATAGACTTGGAGGAAAACCAAAGAGCAAAGAGTGAGGATGTGGTCATTTGTGATGAAGGCTATGTGGAATTAGCTGACAATAAAGTTGAATTATCTGAAGAGAAAGTGAAATTATCTGATGATAAAGATGAATTATATGAAGAAAAAGGTGAAAGTATAGATGATTCTGAAATGGATATTACTGAAAACATTGACTCAGATGAAAATAATGAGAATATTGAAGGAGATGAAGTTGAAAAAAATGCTCAGGAGGTGGAACAAGAAGCTGAAAAAACTGATTCTGATGTTATTGAAAGTACAGTAGAGGAAACGACTGTTTCTGACCTTCCTATTAAACAGGATGATGTAGATGTCATGACAGAATCGAGTGGATCTGATGAAACTGTACCAGACAACGCAAGTATTGCAGTCAAGAATGCATCTGTCCATCAAGAAACTGATTCTAATGAAATGGTATTGTTTTCTCTTTGTAGAAAATTATTCCTTATTTTTTTTAAGTAAAGTCTTCCTAAACAAGATGAATATTTTCAAGAGTAATTATGCTGGGCATTATACTTAAAGATTTAATACCAGACTCAGGGCTTTCATTTGACCCTTTAAACAGCATTTTGACTTTTGAAATCAGTAAAATAAAGCTTTTGACCCTTGGGAATTTGTACCAATGGGTCAAATTTACAAAAAATTAGAAGGGAATTTTTTGACACTTATTTTTAATTTAAAAAAATGAATTAATTAATGAATAGCAATTGTGACAACAGTTGTTATAGTCACTTCATTTTGTAAGTATGGTTGTGGCGACTCTTGTTTTATGCTTTTTTTATGCAGGAAACTGATGTCGCAAGTGCATCTCAGGTGGTTAAAACTGACACTGTAGATATTTCTGATGATCTCAAAAGTCGAGCAGCAGGTAATGAAGATAATAATGCAGAGGTTTCTATGGAAACAACAGATGTAGAAAATAATGAAAACCAATCGAAAGAAAAAGTTGAAGACCAGTCTGAGGAATCTGAGGATAGGAACAGTTTAACACCATCTGATGATATGGCTGGCATTGAAATAAAACAAGAAAGGCACAGTAGTACTGATGAAGGTAAGCTAAACATAAAGAATTAATGTGGAGGATGATGGATGTTCTTATGATATTGTGCTGTAATATGAGTTATTTATGGGATGAGAACTGTTTAGACAAATGTGAACTATTCTATCTTATATTCATACCCAATCAGCAGATCTTACGTATTTGGCATAGAAATATTTGTTAGTTGGTCAATCATGGTGCATGCATATTTTTCAATCAAAAAGAAAAAAATTGGCAATTGATAATCATAAAAATGACCATGGTGTTGCAAATCAATAGTGTTTACCTAGTGTTTGTTCATACCTATCAACTTTAATTTTAATTGGCTCGAGCATTGACACATAATGAAGATCGAATTGGTGTTTAATGTTGCACCAACAGCCAGGGTCATTTAGTGACTTCCAGCTTTAATGGCTGAGAAATATCAGGGGTACATCCGGGTAAAATCGATGACCTTCTGTAAACTAATTGGACAGCTTCCTCACATGTGAAATTTTGCCCCACATGTGGTTTGAACTCAGAGCGTTTGAACTCGGCTAATGTGTACTAATCAGGGATCATAAGCTCTTGACCACAGAGGCCCCATTAAACAATTAGACTTTGTATTTGTAGTCTGACCTTATACTAATTAATGTATAAATTTGTTTTGGCACTTCTTCAGACAAAGGTATTGTAACAGAAAGCAGTAATTCTAGCAATCTGAAGATAGTTGGTGTGACATCAGCTGTTGGTGTTGATGATAAAGAAGTTGGTTCAGAAGAAAATTCATCCATAAAGGGAGATGACAAAATGAAGGTAGATTTCATGATTATTGGTATCATAGCTTATTTATATCAATGTGTTTTCAGTGGATCCATTACTGACATTGGATTGCAGTCAAGTACACATTTTATTTATATAATGTGTAAAAGTGATGTTCGTTGATGACATTGTATGTGATGTGATTTCTCAATATGACTCAATATGGTGATCATTAATTGTATTTTTGGAAATTTCATAAAAGCTAATAAAAATAGAAATAAATCGAGGGATATTTCTTTTTGCTCAATCATTTTGTCATATATGATGATGTGTAGCATAACTGAAGTGTGGTATAATCTTGGTTCCAGTAAAAAAGATAACTTATGAAGTGTTCATATAATTTATGTTAACCCTTATCATGCTGTATTCTCAATTACTGATAAGCCTTAGATGCTCACTGCTGAATTCATTTATTTATTAACCTCTATAGTGCGAGCCTAGGTCATTCTCAGCAATGAGGAGAATGTAAATACAGGATGGCTGTTATCATGCTTTGCATATGTGTTAATAGAATGACAATAGCGATTTAATATTCTTTTTTCTGTATTCAACCTAACCAAACTTGTTGAAAGGCATAGTCCATGTGGATACTATGATATCAATGTTCATCAATTGAAATTGAATTTTTTGTACATGAAGCAAGCCTTATATTAATTGTACATTAAACTTTCATAATGTAATGGATGTGTTGCTGGTGTCAACGCCTAAATTTAGGTTTGACTTTGAGCCATGCTGAAACCCAACTGAAAGAAACATACTGATATTTTAGGCATTTCACTTTTCTTAAGATTTTCGTTTTTATCACAAATATACTATTATAATACCTATTAAACTAATTATTTAGCAATTTTGTATTGTATGTTTTAGTCTGAAACTGAGACAACTGGTGAGCCGAAGACTGAAAAGAAGGAAACAGAAGATAAATCTGATACTAAAGGTATTAAAGTGTTCATCTATACAGGCCTTTTTTATGCCAATTTTGGGTCCGGTATTCGGCCCCACTCCCCAAATAAAAAAGAATATATTTTCCCCATTGAAAGAGAAAATTTCCCCATATTAAAAAACAAAATGAAAATGTTCTGGCATCATATACTTAAGGCTATTTTCCCTTGGAATTAATCATGTAAAATATTGTGTTAAGTGCTCTGTTAAATACAGAATGGTTTAGAAATAACTTTGTGTTTTGTTCTTTCATGATTATAAACCTTTGATAATAATTCCCAAATTTGGTGCTTCATGATGCATTTTTCCCTATCAAAGGGACCTGATACCTGTTCCCCAAAACCATAAAAAAGGCTGGTTCAATTCAAATGATATTGTTTGTATGAGTGTTTCTTAAGTATTTCATTGAAACTTTTAACTATTAATATTATTGTAGCTTTATCAACAGTATTCCCTGAAAAAACAACAACAAAAAAATAAATAAATAACCCATTCTTTATCGTGATAAAATTTAGTTTGCTGTTCAATTTTACTCCCTTTGATTGTGAGTTTGTAAATTTCTTTATAGCTTGTCCTTTAGGTTTGTATTGTAAGATGGGGTTTAATGGTGAAGGATTTTAATCTTTATTTAGACTAATTAGATATTATACTCTAGAACCTTTTGTGTTTAATGATCTGTTTTCAATGTGAACAGTCATGTAGCATTCCTCACTATGTTTTATCTATTGAAAAAAAAGAAGTTGCATGATTTTATGTAAAAATTGAAACATTTACTCCAACTTCTTTGGTTAGTTACTAAGGGTTTACAAACAATCAAACTGTTGTACAACGATATGCAGCATTTTAGGGATCAGAATGTTGATTTGCTGATTTAAAGAACTATATTCTACTGACTAGTGATGGAACTATTATTTTACAATCAAGAACTTCAGGAGAAGTTAGGGATATGTTCAATGTAGGAGTGTTTGAAAAATGTACTTTTACATATGAAGATGTCAATGAATTTGTTCGGACAGTCACAGGGATTGGTCAGGATGAGAATTTTGACTTTTTAGATGACGAGTTTGACATCAAAGAAGAGGACTTTATTAACTCAACAGTAGACAGTAACCAGTCATGTCAAGCATCAGCTCTTGTTGACCCCAATATTCAGCAAACAAAAAAACGATTCAAGTCGGTTTCCGAGTCAGAAATAAACAAGTTAAAATGTCCGATTACTGAGACCACAACTGATAGAAGTACAAAGTGGGCAGTTGGCTTAATAAAAGGTTGGTATCTTCGATTCTTTACATATAATACAAACATTTTACAATATAATATTAATGCATATTGGTTTAATAAGACTTTTTTGTGTAGATGGTATAATAAAATATATTACAGCATTCATGCAATTTATTTTGAAACAACAGTATGGTATCTTTTGCAAACTAAATATTAACTCTGATTTGATATTCCTGTATCCCACCAAGAAGAACTATCAATAATATGCATGTACATACTAGAAAAGGATCGTGTAGAGTGTTTGAATTCAAGAAAAAGAAGGAAATTTTGTCCTCATACACCCTGGTATGAACCAGTATGCTTGTCTCGAACTTTGTATTTCGGGGAAAATTTTTAAAATCTTGGAAAAACAACTGATTCAAACACGCTTTTAACCAATGCTTTCAATCGGCAATTTGTTCTTAATGAAAGCTGTGCATAATAAACATATTCTAGGTGCTCTAGCATGATTGTATATTTAATTCATAACTACAACATAAACTATCATTTCCTAAACTTAATCCGTTCCTTCGTTTGTTTTCAGCCTGGATGTCAGAGAATGATTATCGTGATGATGATTTTGAAAACATGAATCTATCAACTCTCGACTCGCTCTTACAAAAATTTTATGCCAGCCTCCAGAGCAAGAAAAGTGTCAGTTACTCAAGGTCAGCCTTAGTAGCCATCAGAGCAGGTATCAACCGACACATAACTGCGCCTCCATACTCAAGATTATTAAATCTAATGAAAGATCGGGAATTCATGCCATCCAACCAGGTTCTGAGGGGAATCTTTAAAGGTCTGAAAAAGGAAGGAAAGGATGTGTCGAAGAGCAAGGAGCTTATTACTGAAGAAGATCATGCGGTGTTGTACGAGTGCGGTGTATTTTCTGTCGATGAACCAGAAACATTACAGAATAAAGTCATTTATGAAATTATTGCACACTTTGGAAGACTCTGTAGAGAAACACTGAAATCGTTAATGAAATCGTCATTAACTATCAAGGAAGATATAGATGGCAGGCGTTATGTAATTATGACTGATAACGAAACTCATAGAATTGATAATCGTGAGAAATCCAAGGAAGCTAGGATGTATGAGACAGGGGATGAGTTCTGCCCAGTCAGAAGCTTTGAGAAATACACGTCAAAACTACATCCTGATTGTGGCAGACTATTTCAGCGACCAATACGTTCATTCTCAGTACCAATGTCAGAAGTTTGGTACGAAAGCTCTCCTCTTGGAATTAACAAGATTGACAGTTTCATGGCGAGGTTGTCTAAAACGGCTGACCTGTCGCAAAGGTATACAAATAATTGTATTCGGACGATTGTTTCTACTAATCTGCACTGCCAAAGGTCCTCCAATGGAGCTATTATATCTGGTTCTAGGCACAGAAGTGTGGAAAGTCTCACTACCAACATGAAACCTTGTTTGGATAACGAGGATGATCTTACCTGTGACATTGTGTATGAGACATCTTCACATGATTCAGGCAGTATTGAAGTTCTGTCTGATGAAGTTACTCCACACAGAAGTGTGCCAAGTCTCACTACCTACATGAAGCCTTGTTTGGATAACGAGGATGATCTTAGCAATGACATTGTGTATGAGACATCTTCACATGATTCAGACAGTATTGAAGTTCTGTCTGATGAAGTTACTCCAGTTGAAGATCAAAAACCAGACATTCTGAAGTTAGAGAACCTTCTTCCATCCAGTGACATTGACAATGAAGCTGCGAGTTCAAGTTCAACAATAGTATTGTCTTCAGATATATCTAGAGGAATATCAGATAAATTCTCTGATTCAGACAACTTGAAATTTAATGAAATTGCTAGTCTAAGTATGCCTAGTACATGTGTTTAGTATGTACTGCTCACATAGTTCACATGTTGTTTTTCATTGTTAGAATTCAAAATTAACCCTGCTTTTATATCAATTTATTTGTGTATACATTTTCCTTCTGAACAAATTTTATGGATGTTGATTTTGATGTTACTCTAATTATTTGGAGTGTAATTAATTATTGAAAAAAATATATAGTTGTATATGAAGTTTCTTTTGAAATACGTAAATGTTTCATGTTTCTGTGATGCAAAACTTCAATCACAAGAGGGAGTAGAATTATTGTGACAGTCTAGTAATAACCTAACTTTTAGAAAAGTGGTCGAACATTTTTTTATCATTAGGTTCAAAGGACTTTTTTCCTAAATCTTATGGGCATTTATCATTCAATTCAGCTTTATTTTTGATTCTTACTGTTGTTATATGCCTCTCCATGTCACACAATTATCTCAGGGTCAACAAAGGAAATAAGAATCCTCTCGTTGTGTGTTAACCCTGGTGCTGGTGTACATGGCATGGTATTTTCTGAATTATATTTTAAAGATTTTTATCTTGTATTTTATTTATTTCACCATGTAACATATATTACCTAATCCAAAATAAATCTATCTATTTATCACTGATAAAACATGGGAGCATATGTAGTTTTTTTAAGTATTTCCGTAACATTATTTCTAAGTTTTATGAAATCCATGATGATAAATAAATGTAACAAGTTTGTATGAAAATAATTAAGAAGTTACTTAGCAATGGTTTATATATATTTCAGCAGAAGGGGAAGATGAAGATGTGATTGCTGTGAAAGAAGAAAAGAAACCAACACCAAAGACAAAGTCATCAAAAATACAAACCTGCATAGTTTGTAAAAAGGTATTCAATTTTTATGTGTGCTTGTATTTATGACTGGTCACTCTTAACTTATTTAGTAGCTTGATGAGGCTATTTTTTATTCATAAAAGATGAAACTTGCCCTGTATAGCATTAGGACTTATGTCTAAATTATGTAATAGAACAATTAATCCAAGTCTTCTATTGTATAATTTTGTGATCGTTAGAAAAAACAGCATAATTGCAAAATAACGTGTTTGAATGGGAAGTGTTAATGTATTTCCATGGTAACGTTCATTATTCATCGTGGACTTATTTCAGTGCTGCATCATCAGTTGATGAATTTATAGAAACATGTATTTAAATTGGAATGAAAGAATTTCACTGTGGTTTATGATTTTAGTGAAATCTAAAATTTCATTGTTATATTGTATGTTCTATTACATTAACTCACAGGTGGTGAAATGCAAGTATAATATTGTCCGGAATGGTGATGTCAAGCATTTATGTGATGATAATTGCTTTAAACGATTCCGAGGTAATCCAACAACATATCTTAAACAAGCAGAAACTAAAGATGAAAAAGTCAAAACTTGTCCTACAATTCAACCCAAGGAAAACACTGCACCTGCATCAAATGCAAAACCTGTTGTCACCTCGAAATCAGAGACAAACCAGCCTCCTCCACTTTCACAGGTAATTAGACTGAAGATGTAAAACTAGTACGTTTTGAGTTTGTTTGTAAAGTATTGGTCCTCAGCTGTGTCTGTTTATATAAATTGTAAAACTATTTAAACAATTCATTTAAAATGAACTGTTTATATGCTACAAATGAAAAATTCATGGAATACTGATCTTTATTTAAGAAGTTTTTACAAAGAATCTCCTGCAACTGGTCCAATATCTATGCATTTACATGCTATTTTTGGTTTATTGAAAACATATTGCGTATTAAATTAAGAATTGAAATTAGTTTTGGGTGATGTTAAAAAAATGTATTTGTGTAATGCATATGCAGTTTTACCTGAAGTGGATCATGTTTTCATATATGATATCAAATAAGTCATATATCAAATTTTATGAAAATTTAATTACAGTATAACCTCACTTAATGATCACCTCATTATTGATATAATGATCACATTATTTTCAAACCAGCTTTCAATAACTCCTCCCAATAACTTGATAATGGGACCACCTCATTATTACAACCAATTTTTCAGGTACCAGAGGTAGTCTCATTATCAAGGTTTTACTGAAGTAAAATTGTTAAATAATCTGGTATATCCAGAAATTTCAGGCAGGCAAGAAACAATTTAAAACTCGAAGTTTCACAGTCGTGTTTAGTGATGATGGCAAGAAAAAGGTTGTCATAGTTACCAACTGTTCTTTGTTATCATGTTAATTTTTTTTTTTTTTTTTTGTTATTGTTGTTTTATTTTAGATAGAAGATTTTCTGGATCGATCCTAGTTGCCTATGTTTTTGCGTCTAATTGGACGTTTCAGGGCTCGACAAATCCACTTGTCCACTCATAATTATGAGTAGAAATTAACTCAGGATGATTTGATATTGCTGAAGAACTAGTTAAAATTCTTAGCTGGTTGTCCTGCAGAACAAGTAGTCTGAAAAAAAATTGTTGAGCCCTGCACTTTAATACTTGAATGACAATTTTTTTATTATATTTTTGACAGATGTTTCCTTAACTATTTTTATGCCCCTGGCATCTACTGATACAGGGCATATAATGATTGACTTGTCCGTCATTCAGTTCATCCACACGAGGCTAACTAGATTTTCATCTATTATTTTTACTTAAGCAGTTGTAGCCTTAGACCATTCCCAATGCACCCATATCACCCTACTTCTATTTGACCATGACTGGATTAGGACTTATTGTGTATTAAATGGGTTATTTCTTGTTAACTGATTTTACTGTTTCATTTGTTACCAACACCGCTTACTTGAACGCTTTGATACTTATTTAGTTCTTGCCTCGAACATTTCCAATCCATCCATATCACCCTACTTCTATTTGACCATGACTGGATTAGGACTTATTGTGTATTAAATGGGTTATTTCTTGTTAACTGATTTTACTGTTTCATTTGTTACCAACACCGCTTACTTGAACGCTTTGATACTTATTTAGTTCTTGCCTCGAACATTTCCAATCCATCCATATCACCCAACCTTAATTTGACCATGTCCAGATTAGATTCAAACTCTATTGTCCAGCATACCTCCCTAGGCATATGCATTTATTGAAAGCAGCATCTTGTTATAATATTAACATTTATTAAATGTTTTATTTCATTTTAATATAGTTAAAGAGATTAGTTTTTAATAGTCAACATATATAAGCGTACTTACTAAGGCCTAAAAAAGGGTTTAATTCTGCTTATCCGACCGACCCATCTTTTAACTGCCAAAGTTTTTACGGCATCCAAATCTTAGTGCTATATTGTAATTTTTACAACAGTGTTGCCAATATATGTAAAAATAAAACTTACAAGAAAAAAATCCCTACCTATCGACCCATATTTTTTTGGCATGTAACTGGAAACAAACCTTTTCTGTTTAGGCCTAATATACATTTATTACATGATATTTTTTAAATCTTCTGATATGTTGCGAGATTGCTATTTAGTATTTGAAGTATATGCTTGTGATATCAAACAAAAATGTACACCTTACTTGTAACCTGATCATATTAAGAAATCAATGTATTGTTTAACTTACAGCAGTCACAAGTTTACAAGACGTGTACTGTATGTCAGCTGATGAACGTTAGGACATCAAAACCATTCTTAAACTGGCAAGGCCTGGATTTCTGTGGAGAAGAATGTTTGGGAAAATTCCAATTTGGGCTTGACAGTAACTGCAGCTATTGTTCTGGTCCTATTTTTCCGAACAATAAAGCTAAATTTTGTTGTCGTGCTGGGAATGAAGTGAAACATTTTTGTTCCTCTGTCTGTAACAATGACTTCGTGAAAAGAATGAAGCTTTGTGCTTATTGTAGCAAAGATCTCTCCCATATCAAAGATTCCTTCATGGCTCCTGTTGGTAACCAGGGAACATTTAAAGACTTCTGTAGTCAGACCTGTTTACAGAAATTTGAAGATAAGAATAATAAGGACCTTGAGATTGTGGGGGTCCAAACGGGCCAGAAAACTTCAAAGGCTCCAAAAGGGGATTTCACATGTGCTGTATGTAGCAAATTTGGGCCCGTTAAGCATGAGTTTAAGTTAGATTCCAAAATGAACAGACTTTGTAGTGATCCTTGCTTCTCAGCATTTCAATATGCTAATAAGCTAACAATGAACGCATGTGACAATTGTAGTACAAACTTGAATGCTGAGAACCAGGCTCCACAATATGTGCAATTTGAAGGACAACAGAAACGGTTTTGTAGTTTTATGTGTGTGAATGTGTTTATGAATTCAAACAAAAAAACTGTGCCATGTGCTTGGTGTGGAAGCAAGAAAAGCAACTTTGACATGATTGAACGAGTGGATGCTAACAACAAATATCAGTTATTTTGTTCTCTGAACTGTTTGTCTTTATACAGAGTCAACCTACAAGCTAGTTCCAATCAGGTTTGTATGATTCATAACAAGATGGCCCAAGTTTATGTTTCAAGCGATTCATTCTTGTGTTCATGAGTTTGATAAAATTGTCAATTTAATTCTTGTGAATGAAAATGATTATGAGGTTATTTTACAAAAAGTTCTATCATTTACTATCAACTGTAAATTTATCGATCCTGTATTTTTTGTTGATACAATTTCGAAACCCTGAATGTGACTTCATCATTAAGATGTTGTAATGACAATCAATCTGGAGTTATTGCCCTTTTATGTATGTAAGTATATAAGTATGATTTACTCTCAGAAATTGTTTTATCCTGCATTTAAATACCACCATTTGAAAACTCTCATTTGAACCTTAAAATAGCGTTTTGACTTTTGAAATTATTAAGATTGTTATAATTTAAGTTTTTGACTTAAAAATTTGTACCGAAGGGGCCTATTATGATAACAAATTTTATTGACTCTTCAAATTATTATCAGTAAGGGTTAGTTTTGACCATCAACTTTTGACATCTCAAAAGCACCCTGTATTTAGTTTGCTATTCAAGCATGTGCTGTACCGTGATTTCAGTCCGTAGTGTGTGATCAGTGTAGAAAGTTTGTTCCCGCCCAGTATCATCTTACAATGAGCGATGCTTCTGTTCGAAACTTCTGTTCGTATGGTTGTGTGATGCAATTTCAACAGCAATTTCAAATGCCAGCAAAACAGGTATATATCCATATTTCCACATTTACGGTATGCTTAATCAAGTGTTGATGAAGATTGTTTTACATAATGGAATTTTTCTTGACCATTTGAAAATACTGTATTATAAAAAGAGAAATGTGTCTCTTTTTAATCCAAATTGTATATTTTATATCTTGAACTGAATTATTTATGTGTTAAATGAAGGGAAAAAATTAGAAATCTTCATCATTGTCCAAAAAAATTTCGTAGATATATATCTGCTTGCAAATTATATTATTAGACCATAAAATGTTTTTATTTTCTTATAAGCCTGTTCAGCAGAACACTGCTGCCCCAGGTAAGACGGCATCCCAGGTGTTACAGAAACAACAACAACAAACTACCACAAGGTCAGGTCGTGTAGTTACAAAAGGTGAAATTTTTTTATTTTATTCTTAGAATTTTTTTGTCACTCCGTTTAACACCATTTTTCAACATTTTTTTAGTTCTATGGTGGCTGGTTTACTTAACCAGTTTTCCAGGACCGTATACTAACCAGTACTAAATTACCCTTCCACAAGGAGCTGGCAACTCTTCCACATATGGAGGAAAATCGATATTCTTGTCAAATTTTCATAGAAGGCTATGACCTGCTGCAACTGGGGTTTGAACTTGGATCTCCAGGTTACAAATCTAGCTTGCTAACCACTGGACCATAGTCACGGCTCCTGTTAGAATTTTTACTTTTCTTACCAAACTGTACTAGGACATTTTATCAGCTTACCTTGGTCCAGAGGTATATATACAACCACTGTAGAAAAGGCTGTAATCATACTTAAGATGATTGTTAAGGATAGTGAATAGTCCCTGGACTTTACGATAAACTGTGATATCTTTTTATACACTTAATTTTAACTACATATACATTTATACTCCATGTATGATCAAAGGGGTTTGACACGTATATCATAGAACCCATATATAATAGAAAGGAAACAACTTTGACAATTTTATTTTTCCAACGTATGTCATCGTTGGCAATATGTGAATTTTATCATTTTGTTATGAATTATGATCTATTTCAGGGAGTTTTATCGATATTATATCAGTTTTGCTTTATACATGTACATGTCGCGGCTTTACGACTTCATGTCCGACTTGTAAAATTTGACTAATTTTTCGGGTAGAAAATCTTAAATATCGAGTTTTACATACACTTGAATGTAGTAAAAGTATACATTTTTGGTTAGTGTGTGGACGTATGTACATGTTGAACTACAAATGAGCAAAATGCTTTGAACTTTAACATGATAACAAAGGCTATAATGACATACGTTGGAAAAATACAATTGTCGAAGTTGTTTTCCTTCTATTATATATAGGTTATATGATATACATGTCAACCCCTTTGTGTATAATGCTATTTTAATGAGATTAGTCTCACACACTTGTATTATATTACTGCAGATCAACTTTACCAAATTTATATCTGTCATCCTTTATTCTTATTAATATATTATCCTTTTACACAATTTATACTCATTGATTTCCCTTTTATTTAAATGAGCGCTACATGACCATTAGTTGTTGATGCCCCATTAAACAATGAATATTAGCTTGTATGGGATTATCCCACAGGTGAGGGTAAACAATCTCAGTACACGTGGCTTATTATAAATGGTAATCAAAATGAATCATTGAGGTACCATACATTGATATCCATACATTTATGGTTTATTTTCAAACAGGGAGTAAAATAGCATCCATCCTTGATTCACAAAAACAACAGAAAGCTGGTAAAAAAGATTCATTTCCTGTTATTTCCAACGTTATGTCGTTAGCCCCTCAAGGTGAGTGTATTATTGGTTGATTATATTTGACTTCATTAATGTTAATTTTTAAGGTAGATATTATGAAATGATCTGTGCTGTTTCTGTTGTGCAAAATTTATAGATCCTTGGCATAACATGGAAAAGGACATATTTTTGCATTTTCTTTTGTCAGTTCAGAAGCAAAGAAATGTACATAGTGTAATTTTGACTGATTGTGTCAGTAATACTATCACAAGTTTTACTGTAATTGTTGAACAGTATTGAAAATTAATTAAGCAAATTGAAGTGTCTAATGTGTAGAAAAATCTTGCATGTTTCACAATTTCTTCTTGGTCATTGTCAATGTCACTGTGTAAATTCAATCCTGATATAAATAAATGGGTTCATGCACTTATTTTTTTTGCCCTCCAAAGCAGTATGGACTGTTTTGTTTTTATTTCATCCAATTATTAATTCATGACACTATAAATAAGTTTAATACAATGTTTATACATAAGAGTTGATAAAAGCCAGACTATATGTTGCGTGTTGTTGTTTAATCAAGATGAATTATTACATACATTAACATTCCTGCAGGACCTCAACAGCAAATGAATAACAAATCAACGCCCCCTGTGATCAATCAACCGGTAAATGTGAAGGTAAGTTGTATCATTGTTATGATGTGTAAATGATATCAACATTTATTGTAAAATCTTTGTTAAACATGAGGACAGATGTATCGCCACCTTGTTCTGAATCTTATTGGAAACAAAGTTAAATTTGTGCCTCCATTCTATTGGCTTTCTCATGATTTTATTGCATTCTTGCTGCATAACCCATAATTTACAGGGCTTGACAAATCCACTCGTACGCTTGTAATTACGAGTAGAAATTGACACGGTACCAGTTGAAATTGCTGTAGAACTATTAAAATTCTTAGCTGGTTGTGCTGCAGAACAAGTGGCATGAAAAAAAAATTTGATTAATTTGTATAATTAAGAACTACTTCTGAAATAGGTGGATATTCCTAACCCCTGTAAGGTTAACTCTTTATGTCTCCATGACAACCTCACGTCGGTAATTTTTTGTCCAATTTAAACATGTCCAGATTTCTCGTGAGATGTCTCTAGGTTTTTATTATATAATGATATGTGAAATATATTTATCATGTGTCTAACATTCCAGGTGTCCTCTAGTTCAGCAAGTCAGGCTGTGCAACAAAAAGTTATCATTCAACCCCCACCACCCAAAGTGATGAAGAATAAATACATGATATGTAAACCTATCACACAAACAAAAGCTACATCATGTCGTCCACATACACAAACCAAGGAAGTTCAGACAGGTATTCTTTCTTTCTTATTTTCAATTGAACATGAGTGAACTATCACCTCTGAGCAACATCCATCAAGTGAACTATTAACACTCGCTAGCATAAATTTATTGATATAATGAATAATCCTTTTTGTGAAGACAGTTCATAAAGGTTACATTTATTTTCCGCTTTTGCTGGCTTTCTGTTTTCTGGTTTGTCTGTGTAATGTCACTTGCTGAAACATCATAAATTTTTCAGTGAAATCCATACTGGATAATTATTTTTTTGAAAAAAATATTAGTGTTTTAACCATAATATGATTCTTGTTGAATTTATCTTGATAAGTTGGACTGTTCTAGCTAAATTAATGTGTACATAGATTTTTTTATTGTTGGTATTCTTTTGTATATGTTATGATTTGTCATAGAACTGTATTAATCAGCTTAGGGTATGAATCTAGGTCTGTTCAGTGCATAATGCACATTTATATCTCATGTTTGACAGTAAAAGAGAAATACAAGAATGTCTTAATAATATTGTGTAATAACAATTACATTCTAGACTCTGTCATGTTATTTCAGACGGTAAAGCTGAGCCGGATAAACTTCCAGTGCCGATTCCTGTACCAATCTATTGTCCGACACCACTTGCCATGTACTCTGTGCCGACACCAGTCTTTGTAGCAATTCCTGTCCCAGTTCCTGTACCAATATTTATTCCAACAACAAAGAAAAGTGCAAACAGTATACTGAAACAGATAAAGGTAAATCATGAACACATTGGAATATGACAAGGTTTTCATTAAGAACCGACTGCCGATTGAAACCATTTGTTAAAAAACACGTTTGAATCAGTTGTTTTTCCAAGACATTTAAAATTTTTGCCAAGTAACGAATAATTTTTGCCAGATTTATCAGTTGCTTTTGCAAAAAAATTGGTTTCTTAATGAAAACCCTGATATAAACTGAATCCTGTTATAAGCAACTTCCATTTGGACCAGTATTTAGATTGTGGATCTTTGTGAATATAATTCTAGACAATGAAATATCAATGCAGTTTTCATCGGAATCCATGTATATCTTCTAAAATGACTGTTGAATTAAATGGTGTTGTCAAACACTTGTAATCTGTTCACTATTAGTATTTATCACATAACCTGGAGTGCCATAAGCCTGTGCGGGAAATATTGTTCGTCTCTGCCAAACCATGCAGTGAATATTCAAATAGCCAAATCACTACATTTGCATATTTTGCATTACTACGCTACTACGATATTTGTGAACATGGTCTACTTTTGATTCGTAATGATCTTATCAATGAATAAAATGATGTTTGTGTAAGTAAATAATGATTTTATGTCTTTTATCTTGCATTTTATCACCAAATGATTAATAGAAACATGCACTACTTTTTTGCACACAGTAATGAACAGTCTATACTAGACATCTTGTATATAGGTCATCCTATAGTCTGTTTCATTTTCTGTGGTCGTTTTCTGAGGTCGTTTTTTTTACGGAATAAATAGAATCTTACATTCGTGCTCATCTTTTACCATTTTTATTAAACTCGTTGACAAAAGCAATATGGCACTCGGCAGAGCCTCGTGTTGTATTATTTAGTCAACTTGTTTAATAAAAATTGTAAGGAATGAGCACTCATTCAAGATCTTCTATGTGCTGACAAACTTATGGCATCGTTTAATATGTTAAAGTATGCTGCTCAAAATCTATTACTTCCAATATCTTGGGTATTGGACTACCTGAAATTATATCAGTTTCGGACTGGAGTTACCTCCCTTTGAGAGCATGCATTTTGATGAAGTAACATTCTCCTCATTAGTGGTTCTCCTAGAATTTACATTGATGCAAGGTGTGTGTGTGTGTGTGTGGTTGCATTTGATTCTTTCATATTTTATTGAAGTACTTCAATCATTAAACAGGATATAAGAGAAAAGATCCCAGCGGATCCATTGGAAGCAGAATTGTTGATGATGGCTGAAGCTGTAGCTGGTAAAGGTGAAGATTCAAGTAGTAGTAGTGAGGAAGAAGATACATCAGGTAGAGTGTTTCCTTCATCAGTCATTAATCTTTTATCTTTTCAAACATGAAGTTCAGATTTCAGGTACTGTATTCACAAATTACCACCAAATGGAATCTTGTTGCAAAGTTTTGCTATTTTATGACTACAAAGAAGTTAAATTGTTCAAAATACATTAACCTGTGCTCACGACCACCTCCGAATAAAGGCCACTTCTCAATTAAGGCTACATTTTGTCTTTCCTAAGGGTGGCCTTTGTTCGCAGGTTTGACTGTATGTTTTAAATGACAATTTTTACTTGATTTCTTTAGTGTTTACCAAAAACTTCTTTCATTCGTGTTAATAAAGTAAGGACTGACTGTTATATTTTGTAATTATTACTGTTATGTATATTTATGTGTTTCTAGACCTATATGCGTCTGTGTATGTCAAGTATAATTAGTTGATCTGTGTATGTTTTGAATAGCAAGTGCTGAGAAATTCAAAATGTGAACTACATGATTCCTTGAAGTCACATGTCGATAACATAAATAATATCAATTATGTACCAGTTAATTGATTCTATTAATAGACAACTAATTAGTACTGAAATAAACTTCAAATACCATACATTGTTTATCTAAAATTGACAGATCAGAAGTATTGCTTTGGTTTTGCATGGTCCATAGTTAAGGAAATCTAGATATTGTGTAAGGATAAAGGCTGATTACTGGCATAATAACATTATAATAAATTATGAGGTGTATGTTAACAATATGTACGGGATAATTGTGTTTGTATTCAATTTACACAATGGTTCTACTGAATTTAGTAAAGCAATATTTGGTGTATGAAATTATATTTTTTCTGTTTATCTAATAGTACCAGTGGTGAAGGAAGCTCCGGCTGTACCTGCACCTTCAGGTGGTGCTGAACTTGGTGAAGATATGTTACAAATGGCTCTAAGAATGGCATCGGAAATGTCGGATGAACCTGTGATGGATTTGGAGACATCTTTAGAACCTGTGGCAGTCAACACTGGTAAGATTCTATGTTCACATCATGTACAGTTTTCTGTAATAAGGACTGGGTTTCATTGTTAGCACTAATTTGTAAAGTCTTTGAATATGTTGCATGTACACATATTCCAATCTGTTTGATTTCCTTGATATTGAAAATTGATCAATTTGATCATCATTTTTGAACTAAATATTCATTTTTGGTTAAGGTAAAATGTTGTATCTTCTTTAGTGCAGAATTTATGATAATTTTATCTTTTGATTTAAGGTCCCAGGTGAACCCTTGTGATATCATGAATGAAGTATGTATCATACATGTATATGTATTATTATTTATAGAACCCCCACCACAACCAAAACCAGAAATTCCCCCTGAACCAGAAGAAGAGGATGAGTACATTCCATCAACGAGAGCTCGACGTTCTCGAGGAGGTAGCAAACGTCAGTCTAGGAGTAGCACAAGACGTAACCCTAAACGACAAAAAGTGGAAGTGCCACAAGTGTACAGAGAACCTACACCCTCACCTCCAGCACCAGCTGCCCCACCACCTGATGCAAACTTTCATCTTAAATATACATATGGTGTGAATGCATTCAAACATTGGGTGATTCAGAAGAATTCACAGATAGAGCAATCCTCTAGACCTGGGCAAGGAAAAGCTTTAAAAACATTTAAAACTGATATATTACAAAGCACTGCTGATGAATTAAACTATGCTCTATGTTTGTTTGTGAAGGAAGTGAGAAAACCAAATGGAGAGGAGTATGCTGTTGATAGCATTTACTACTTATGTCTAGGTATAGTTTCCTAACATTTAAATAATGTCCATCCCTCTTATATCATGTTGCAAGTGTGGTTCTTTTTTTGTTTGCTGATAAATTGATACTACATGGTATTTTTGAATAAGTTGCTTAACACTATTCATACACTCTTGGCTAAATATGGAGGTTTGGTCTGTGAACCTCAGGTTTGCAAGTTTAAACTCTGAGTGTAGCTCCTTTTGTATTTAAAAAAATATTTGAAATTATCTTTGAAGCCATTTGTCTTCCAATGTAGATTTGACCAATTCACAGGGTGATTACAAAGTTAGTACTAAGCATTGAAACTCTGTTGACAGCATGAACATAAAAAAATTTTTCAAATTTTTCGTAATGGTCAAATGAATCACTGGTAATTGGTGTTGATATCAAAACTTATTTTTGCATTTATATTGCAGGAATTCAGCAATATTTATTTGAGAATGGTCGTATTGACAACATCTTCACCGACTTTTATTATGAAAGGTTCACCGAAGGTCTTAACGAAATACTCACAAGATATGAGCCAAAACTCAACCACGCTGGTATGTGATTTTATGAAACTTTTTCTTCTATCTTTATTAGAATATTTCAGGCACAGATCAAACTACGAATTTAAAACAACACATTTAAAACTAGAACTTTTACTTAGGACTTATTAATGTTTTGGAAGCATGTAAATAAAGGATTATGTCAATAGATGTAAATTGAAGAGTGATTTCTGTTTATATGGTTGCTTCATTCACTGTTGGTCATTAACTCAGATGAGAAAGAGGGAAAATTGGAGGGAACTGGTTTTTCATTTGAACTCGTGTCATGTATGACTGCTTTATGACTTATTTCTCTTCTTTAATGATTACAGTTGCATTGCTTGGCTACCTGTCATTGAAATCTGCCAGTCCTTTTGTCTTCTGACTGGTCTAACATTGAGCGTCTTATTTATATTTGTCTGCCCGATGACTGACGCATCCTTAACACTCTGCCTCATAATACTGCATTTCCCTACATCTGAAGCAGACGACTTTTGAAAACATTGTGGCATAAGAAGCCATTGCTTGTAATGAGTGATGGCTTTTTTGTCACAATGTTTTTCCACTCTGTCAGAGAGAAATAACTCAATTGTCTTAAATAAATTGATGTTTTGTTTATTAGCTTTGAATTTGGAAGAGACCAAATTATACTTGAGGTATGAGGTTTCATAGTTTCACATAACATGCAGTATGAAAAGATTATATGCATAATAATGGGTCTTATGTTTTTATTTTCATCAGGTCAACTTGTTTGTAGAATTGAAGAAGAGCATTTATGGGAATCTAAGCAGCTTGGAGCCCATTCTCCACACGTTCTTCTAAACTCCCTCGTTTATTTTAATACTAAGTATTTTATGTTGAAAACTTCTGAAGATCATCTAAAACTGTCTTTTACCCATATTATGAAACATTGGAAGAAGACTGCATCTGGGAGAGGGTCGGGAACTGGCCCGAATGCTGGACGTAGTGTATACCTTAGATATTACTGCCCCACACCTCAAGGGAAAGGTACTGTTGTATTCTTGGAAAGCAAATTTAGTGAAAATTTTATTATCTATGTTCTGTGTTGTTATTTAGATATTGTGGTTAATGTAAAAATTGCAGTGCAATGTATTGGTAATAAATTGGTCTGTGTGATGGAATAATGACATTCCAACTAATAAGTTAGGTAGTGTTTAAATTATTTTCATAATTTTTGTCAGCTTTAATTCTTTACCTGTTGGGGTGACAACCTCTGCATTAGATCTTATTCCGTATTAACTACAGTGTTTTATGTTTTTAGTTGACAACCAGAAGAAGAAGAAAGAGGAGATGCCAGTGTATGAACAAACCGAAAATCTGGAAAATCCTCTCCGGTGTCCGGTAAAACTGTACGAGTTCTATCTTTCAAAATGGTGAGATCTTATTCTGTATATGTCTTGTTAAGTATCTGTATATCAGTTCACTGATCATTGATTCATTATTCAACTTTAGATGTCTTGGCTGATTTTGTTTATTCAAGACTTGTCTAGACACATACCAAGATGTCTGCATAAAGCAACCTTTGCTTGTAACATTGAAGTGTTTTGGTATTGATTTAGATTCTGGTTAAAAATAAGGTATTCTTTGAGATATTCATTTGGAATACCAGTTGCTGTTTCCAAGTGTTCTTTGATGTTAACATTAATGGATCCTGCACTCCATCAGATTTATATAATTGTCTTGCCAACTATGAGTACAAATCACCCTGTTTGCTCATTCAGTCGAGCAGAACAGTTGATTAATAGTCTTATGTTAAAAATTATGACGAGATGCATGTTTTTCTTTGTGGACAAGATTTTATATGTATGATTGTTCATCATTATGAAGGCACTTATTGGGGGCTTCCAGTTAATGCAGATAGGTCAGCATGTGAATATAAATCTTGGAGCTCTGATTAAACTACTATACATGACTAAAGTACTGTTGAGTGAGAGTTGACAGAGTGCAAACCAAATACAGAGAACACGACATATTGTGATAATTAACATCAGTTAAGAATTATCATCTGTGTCCACATTTAATTTATTTGCATGATGTATTTAAAATTATAGGACTTGTCAACATTTTTTTGTTGTATTTTTTTATGAAAATTTAATGCTAGTCTACTATGTGCCTGTATAAAAAAAGATTAAATGTTTTTCAGCCCCGAAAGTATTAAGAGCCGTAACGACACATTCTACCTACAGGCTGAAAGATCAAGCGTACCAGATAGTCCAGTCTGGTATTCAAACATATCTGTTGATGGAGACCGTTTAGCCAAGCTGTTAAACAGAATTAGACTGGTCAGAGAAATTCAAGAGGCTCATTTACATACACAACCAATTTACATTTGAAAATAGGCAATATTACAGCAAACCCCACAGATGTATTTCTGGATGTGTAGACAATTGAATTACCATCTATATTGTGATTTTGCTTTCATAGGCTTATCATAATTGATTTTTGATGTCTATTACAGCCCTGAAAGCGTAAAAAACCGTAATGACACATTTTACCTGATGCCGGAATGGTCCTGCGTACCTGATAGCCCTGTGTGGTATTCAGCCGGGACACTTGGCATTGATCACATGTCCAAGATGTTAAACAGAATTAGATTGGTCAGAGAGATTCAGGAAGCTCATTTGCATACTCAACCGTTATACATTTAAATATTCATGAAATGTTAGCTCATTTGTATAATCAACTGTTACACAATTAATTATTCATAAAAACTGTGCATTACTTCAATGAATTTCCATAACACTAAAGAATGTAATTGATATTGATATGTCACAATAAAGAAATGAATTTATTTGAGGTTTATTGTATGATTACAATTCATTTATTATGATGAACATCTTTGTATTTTATGATGAAGCACAACTTCCCATTGCTTTCCATGGATTTTCATTTTGATGCGTGTTGAAACATAATCATAAAATTGATACCATGTTTTCTTGTGATATTATTGACAAAACTTACTTAGAAATTGCAATTTAATTGCTTGATTGTACTTATCGATATTATTTCAATGTGATAATTTCCAAAGTAAGAAGTCCTACAATATGATGTTCAGTCAGGATTAAGCTATTAATTAACTCGGAACTAAGGTCATGTGATCAAGTTATTTTTAATGTTTTGTTTTAGTTCAGATGTGTATTTTTATCCATGTTGTTGATTTGTTTTATGATTGTACATAGGACATAAAAATTATGTTGTGATTATTGAATTCATACCTTCCAACTATGTTATTAGGAATTCTCTTTGTACCATTTATTGAATTCTGGGAGGGAAAGTTATTAGTCTTTTATAGCATTTGTCTAATTGTTAATATCAACTGAAGAGCTTCTGTTATGATGTCGGTATTTTGTAAGCTTCTGTATGTATCTGTATTTAGTTAAGTTTTTGTTAGTTTTAATTGAAACTGCATCTATATGATGTATTACGACACTTTTTTTAATATTAGTTTTATATGTGTATGTTTACTGTTTAAAGTAATTCCAGTGTATGATTAGCTAGAGTTCATATTGATGTAAACTTACACATTCAGCCATGCATAAATCATCAACTTGTAGTGCTTAACCAGATCAGATAACAGTGACACAATTTTGTGGCTTATGAAACTTTATTTCATTGTGAGAATAGTTATCAATCACCCGCATTTATTTGTAGTTATAATTTGAAATACTTTTATGTGTCATAATATCAGTCCAGATATAAACTGTAGGTTAACTCGAATCAAATGCCTTATGAGGACATATCCGTGTTTCATTTATACCATGAATGTATCTTTATGTACAAATTTGATGTGAATGTTGTCATTTGCGGCTGTACTCCTTAACTTCAGCCTGTGAATTATATGATTATCCCCATTAGGACACATTCCGAAGGTGATGTTTCAAGTTACAGAATGAAAATGTTGAGTTTTCTGTCCTTATGAGACAGTTAATTTTATAAGAGGTCTCTATTTTTCTTGGAAGTGCTAAGTTATTGACAGGTTTTATGGGTATAAATTACAACATATTGATTTGGTAAAAAATGACACTATTATGAAATTAATGGTGTACTTAGATTTTTTCAATGGCTCTATGTATCATTCAGTTTGTATTCTTTAATGAAAACCACATGTAATGAAATTGATGAAGCTATGTTGATTGTTAGAAAAAGCAAACCAGGGTCTACAACACTTGTAGGATGTGAAGACAGCCAACAAAGACTTGTGGTGAATGTTAATTGTCTGTTATTATCTGGATTGTTCTTTAAATCTGGACAGGACCCTCATAGGATAGAAGTGCTGCAGTATTTGTTTGACTTGCATTTCATAAATATTTGTGTTCTCTTTTCTAAATCACACTTGTCAGTGTTCTTGTTACGTATCAGGTTTCTGTTGATCAATTTAAACTTTGTTGTATTTGGTCTTGTTTATTTTATCAGTTTGAAAAAGAACTACAGTTTTTTCTGCTGACAAACTGTTTTTGTGTAGTTAAATTGTACATTTATTAATATGTAGCATTCATATTGACATGAATTGATAGTGTCATGCCTGCTTATGTTTTTCAATGTCTCTCTGCAATATATATTTTTTCATATGTCATTTATCATCAGATCATGTATTTTCATGTAATTATGAATTAAATGGTGGCATTTATAACAGTGTTTATTCTTTATTGGTTCATGCATTGTATATTTCAATACGACACTGAATTTCAGATTGAAGATGATCAATAAATTACACCATACATTGTAGATAAGGCCAGACAAATAGTTGTGTTACCCTCTGACACTATTTTGTTTTGCACTAACCATAAAGTTTAAGTCCAAATTATGAAAATACTTCGGGATGAAAACCATCTCCAAAATACAAAAGGTTTAGTAAAAAATATAGAACTGAAAAGTTCCACATCCTACCTAAGGCCATACCATATCGCATCTATGTTTAGCGTAACATCAAGGTTTCCAAATTTCCTACTTAATTGCTGCAAAATATTGGCTTCCATGAGAAGTTCAAACAGTCACTCAATGAGAATAAATATGTTTCATTTCTTAAAACATAAGCATAATATTGATCGATTTTGACGACTGGAAGGCATATTGATACAAAGCAAATCGTTCCAGCATATAATGGTCCTATAAAGATATTTCAAATGATCAAATATTCAATATTACGATATGTTTTTTTATTTGACTCAGGTGATCAAAATCTTTCCATCTGCGGACGCTAAACATAGATATGATTTGGTATGGCCTAACTTATTTTTTTGCCAAGTACTAGTAACCATAAACCTAACAATTTTTTCTAGCCTAATCAGCATTTAGATTTGCACATATTCGCCAAATCATGTGAGCATATAGAGGAAATATGTCACTTATACACAACAGACTCTCTTCCAGCTTTTCTTTGGCTCTAATTTTCACTGTTTCTTCTAATTTGTTACCATTATTGCTTGATAAGCTCAACTCACAGGTTCTCAACAAATAGTAGCTGTTACAAAACTTGACAGTGTCCAGAGGGATTTTCTTCTGTACATAATGTTTTATATCTTTTGAATAGTCCTTGATAGTTTCACACAGCAAATCAATATATGTCTCTTGAATAGGTTTACAATCACCAAACATTGTTAATAAGTGGACACAGTTCTCTTTGCTCTGAAAAATTTATAATAGTTTATCAAATGAAATATGTTTGGACTTTAAATAACTTTTTGCCTAAATTCAAAAGAGAAAATGAGCAATGCAGGTTGCTGGGTAAATGTTGTAACATAAATCATTAACTAAATTGCTTTGTGACACATCTTACTTCAAATTTTTCAAAAATCCTAACTTTATTGAACCTTACTTCAAAAAACTCCAAACAATGGATTCTTTGGGAAGTATTGACTTCATGATAAAATCATTTGTTGGGTAATAATCCAATATATGTAGACATCGAACTAAGTAATAATTTGTTGATCTCAGTATGATGTAATTTTAAATAATCCTGTTCGGTATGTCTGTAAAACATTTCGGCAGTGCTAACAATGGCAACCAGTTAATCACAACCTCTAACCTTTCAGTTAGACAATGTTTATTCAATTTTAACCCATTGCCTCATAAGCATATTCGTACTTTGGACTCTTCCAAATTCAAAGCAAATATACAAAACATTAATTTATTTCAGACAATTGGGTGAATGGAAAACATTTTGGCAAAAGAAGCCATTACTCATTACAGGCAATGGCTTCTTTTGCTACAATGTTTTCAATAGTCGTCTGCCTCAGATGCAGGGAAATGCGGTATTATGAGGCAAAGGGTTAAAGTATAAAATACAGACAGGAATATGAAAAACTGAAATTAAAAAAAAACTTGTGAAATTCAAGTAGCAGATCTACCAGTAATTTTGGCAATTTTATTGATCTTATGAAACCCAAGTCAGGGCTTTTTTTCACAAGTAGAGGAAGGTGCTGTTTTCTCAAATTTGGGGGAAAATAAGGGTTTTTTTGCAAAGAGGGAAGAAAAACTTGGTGTAAACTGAATATTAGGGGAAAACTGCATGATTTTAAAGATTTTCATGAGTGGAAGATGCCTATAAATGACCCCTGTATGGAAGGGAAAAACTCTGGCAAGTAATAGATCGTTGGGAATTCCTATTATGAAGATTGTGTGGTACTTTTTAAAGAATGTTAATGAATTTATCGCTTAATAAATAATCTTACAATACATGATCTGAAAAGATGGAACCAAATGTTATGTTATGATGAAGAGATTAGTTTTAATGCCCGTGTTGTAATATATTTACCTCAGGTGTACTGTTTTTAAAAGACAGCAGAGACTGTGCCATGCTGTAACAAAGATCCAAAATGCTGTCCTGTAAGCTGGTCTGTATATAGGGTTCAGTTCTATTCATTAGGTCAACAATACATTGAACACACTGTTTCTGAATAGTCCAGGATATTGTGTTTTTGCCAACATGATTTTGAAGAATTTGTAGACTGTGTAGGACACTTTCCCTAATAATTCCTTCGGATCCTAATCTTGATGACAAATGTTTAGATCCAGTCTGTATATTAATTATATGATGCAAAAATTCTGTGTTCTGAATGATTGCAGACTGCTCTTCAAGACTTTTTATTTGATGTGAACGACTCAGACTTCCTGAATTAGGCGGAGTTGGAAACAATTTCTGACTGCAATCATTGGAGAAATCTGAAAGAAACGTTTCAATAAATATATTAAATGGAAATAGCCATGAAGAACATGGCACACTCAAACACAGTGTTTTCTAATACATCATTTGTGCTTGAAAACAACCTGAAAGAAGAAGCATATAAAAGATATCAGGGTGAAACAACAAGACAATGGAAGTACATGTATTAAAAACCCTAAAAATATAACACATGACATACATTAAAGTCAATAAACAAAGGAAATTTATTTTGCATCAGATACAAGGGAAACACATAAAGAAACCAATATCTGTTATCTGTCTGAACACTGAGCTAAAGGCAAAGGAAGATGATAATAAGTTTTTATAAGATGAACATGATAAAATTTTAGATCAGTTGAAAATCCACTGATTGATTTGGCATACATTCCTTATTGCACTTGACATAAAAACGTTAATTTTAGTTCTAGCAACTGAGGATAAATGACATATCTTGTAAATATCTTATACATAATGACTTATTAAAAGCATGCTAAAGATTGATAAATTTAGAAATAAAAGGCAATTATGAGAAATGAATAAAATTTCTTTTCACATGTTCAATGAAGTGTTAATTTACCTTGACTCTCAGACTGCTCTTTATTTGAATTTTGTATGCACAACTTCTGTTTTAAATGTAGAATTTCATTCTCAGCTTTTTCATACTGCTCCTTCCAATTTACTTGCTTGTTTCGAAATTTTTCACTTAGCTGTCTGGTATATTCCTCACCTGTAACACCAGGAGGCTTCATGCGAATTAAAGCTACAGCAACAGCAACTTTAGCTCTTTCCATGGTATGCGCTGAAAAAGCAGAAATGCTGTTGAACTGAAAAGCATATAAAAGAATGCCAATAGATTGATTGTTCACTTCAAGGTTGCTTTGATTACAGCTAGCAAATTTCATACTGCTCTAAATGTCTCACTGATGTAAGTTTAACCTGTAATTATAAAGCAGTTGTGATCATTCCAATGGAGGTTGTAATTCCTCTCCTCTCACTAGTTTAACTATATACAGTATATCAGACAGGCATGAACCCAGGATAAATTGGTTTCCAGACTGTGATGCGTCCTGAAAAAGCTAGTTAAACCCCATTTCAGTAAAGAATTTGATTGATTTTAATTTTCTTATCAAGGCAATTTTACCACCCCTATATGATTTATACCACATAGTTTTATTTTATTTTGAAAAAACGATGTAGACTCAACTGCATACATGTGTATGTATAGGCAGACCTGTAAGCACCTTACAGACCTCTGAGTGTAGTTTCTTATAAATAAAACATCTTATAGTTAGTCGGGATAACATTTTAAAAAGTCATTCTTATGGTAAATATTTCAGGAAATTTGCTTTTAACAGCTTGCAAAGACCTAAAACAATTATTATAAAATTTTACCAAAAACTAAGAGTGTGGCGTCAATTTTTAAGTTTAAAATGACTGTGTCAGCAAAATATATAAAATATGTGTCAGATACGTACTTGCAAGATGTTCAAATTTGAAAAAAGTGAACTTGCAATCCTTCAGAAGTTCAGTTTGGAACAAACTTGTAGTGACTAGGAAACTAGACAGCGCATGAATGTGTAATTATCAAGAAATATGTCCTCTTTAATATAATGAGCGTCTGCTGATCATGATTACTGATTCAAGTTTTGCCCGCTTTTAATTCAAAATTATATGGTCATTTATCATGAATTTGTACCATCAACGATGGTTGTTTTGCCCAGATGAAATATTTTCTATGGTTTGGTGTTAAGTTATGATGAATTTAAAGATTATACATACTGTTTCAATTAAAACTATGTTTGTTGTTGATTTTCACGCGGGAATTTAATAACACGACACCGGTCGTCTAGTTTCATGCTTCCGGGGGAACGCTTTTTTGCGAAATTTGACGAAGGTAGCGCGAAGGTATTGTCTACATAACAGTGAGTAAATTGTGGTATTTTTATAGCAGTTACGGCAACTGTTAATAAAATTTTTATTTGATGATCGTATTTCTTCTTGAAGAGACTGCGCTTCCTGTGAAGTGAAATTTAGTTTCGTTCCGAGAACTTTCGCTTTTTGAAAATTTTGGCAGATCTTTGGAATTTTCTCATTGATTATTAGAAAACTACATGAAAATTCATCTATCTACTGTTATGGAAAAATTTAGTTAGTTATCAAAAATGAATTTATATTATCTGTTTGGTGATGTAACAGGCGCTGAGTTAGCCTTACTTATTCGGCTTTCCGGTTGGCCGATTTCACAAATGAATTCGGAAGGGCCTTCCTCTGAGTGGGACGGTCCATATAAAAAATATCTCGCCATCACAAACAGTCTAATTATTTGGATCACTCAGTAATGCATTTTTAAAAATGTTTGTAACATTTTTATAAGTTAAAAGTTGGGCATCAATTCAATATAATTCTGTCAAGATTATATGTAATTTTCTCTGTTGAAACATAAATTCAGCTCTAATTATTGTATATAATATTCAGGCCTTCAACATTGCACAAGTGCACCACCCCACAAACGCTTGGAATTGAAATCAGCATCTGAGTAAGAATTCAAATTAAACACTATATTTTTTATATTAGTAAGTTACTCGTTGTTTATTATTTGCTTAGTGAAAGTTTCATCATTTGATTTATTCATTAGATGCATAATTTCAACCAAATGTGAAACTATGTAATTAAGGAATTCATCAATTCTGGTGATTTCATGTGTTTCCTTACTTCTCTACTTCTTGGCTGTTCCTGTAATTAAGAAGTTTGAGATCAAGTCAAATACTGATTATCATTTTTTTTGTTTTATATGAAAATTAAGGAAGAAAACTGAGTGGATTCACTCGTATTTCTTTTACTACAAAGCTTTATGATGTTCTGCAGCTTATGACAATATCCTGTGTTATCATATATAGCAGATTCAATATTATATGTAAGTCATTGGTGCCATGAATTCTACATGAATGGTTCAACTTCAACCTAGACATTTGATTTGTTTTTGTTGGAGGTGTTTTTTATTCAACAATATTTTGATTACGAAATGACTGGCAATTTACCTATGAAATAATATAACATCAATGATTGGCCAACTGTAACATATTACATGAAAGTTGATTCAGAACTTCTTTAATGAGTGTGTTTATTGATATAGCAATAACTACCAGATTGCATCATTGTTTCTCAGGTTTTAAATATTCCTAATAATGGTAAGGTATCTTGGCCTTCAAATAAATTGCTTTGCATTGAAAATCTTATTTAGATAATAAGACCTCTTTTGTAAGTAGTGATCTATTCAACTGTACAGATCTATGCTATTTTTTATCTTATTAGACTCATGACGTTTTATCTAGTTGATGCATATTTGAGCTAGTAATACTACTGAAAAAGCTAGTTTGTACACATAATATAATTATGGCAACAATTCATGTTGATTTTATTGCTCAATATCTTAAACAAGAACGTATTATGCTTGTCGGTGAAAGATAAAAATTAGATTTGAATATAAGCAGTATATAATCCGAATCTTTTCATAAATGTTTATTCTATTCTTTCAGTGGTAACATCCTTTGCTTAGAACTGGGACTGATTACCTAAAAGTGAGTCAGACATATGGAGACAGTGTTGGAAGCATGGAAGAAAATTAACTAACTGATTGAAGGGTTTCCATTAAAATGGCAATTGTTCGAACATTGAACTGACATTTCCTGTGATCTTGTTAAACTAATGCAGTATTGCATTATCTGAATCAGAATAACATTAAGCCTACAGTCCAGTCATTTGTCAACTATGGAAAATATCGAAAATGTGTCTGAGGAAGGCAATACTTGTAGAAATGTGGTTAACCAGACATCATTGGAACCAGATGATAGTATCACACCAAGAAAAAGAAGTTGGATGTTTCATGAAAATATTCCAGAGGAAGTGAATGGTGGCTTGTTACTGCAACAATCTAGCTTTGAAGATGGTGAACTGACGCCGACTATGCTAACAGTCAGTGATTCTTCACATTCAGGAATTGTTGAAGACAAGAAGAGGCGTTCTAAGAAATTGTGTTATTCTAGTTTTATTGAAACTTCTAAAGAAGATGGGGAATGCTCTACCTCTTTTACCGACTCTGACAATGATTTTGAAGTGACTTTGATTGAAAACCATGATAAAATGCATGTGTCCAATAATCATGGAATCAAGAATAATGATGATGTTGTAGAAAGTTATTCTGAAGGAGGATGTATGCAAGCAAGTGATGAGATCGATGATAGCATTATGGATTCAATTAAAGAATTAATTTGCAAGTCTGACACTTATGTATCTTCACTTGAGATGGATAAGGTATTGCCTTGTACCCATGGTACTAGTGGTGTTGAATGTAAAATGTCTTTGAAGGGATATAAACCTGCTAATAAATTATCACTGAAGAGAAAATTGTCATCAGAGAAGAATTATGAAAGTACCCCAAAGAGGTGTCATTTATTCATGACAGAAGGCATGAACAATTTATTGTCTCCCATTGTAAAGATTAACAGTGGAATATTGTCCGATGAAATACCTTCGGATGTTGAGACTCCTGTCATAAAATCAAAATTCCAAGGTAGCAACAGTAACATATGTAGTAGTACACCATTGTCAAAATCTGATGACTCCATTGCCTCAAAGTCTTCTGTGCCATGTAGTGATAGCCAGCTTTCTAACAGAAATGAAGACCGCAATATAAACAGCTGTAGTGTATTGTCCAAACCTGTTGATGACTCTAGTCTTGGTCAGAGTGATGTTGGAAATATGATCACTGTAGATGAACTTATTGCTGACATTACACAATTATGTGAAAGTTGTTATTTAACTTTGGATAGTCCTAAAGAGGAGGATGATAGTGATGTGTCAAGTAAGTCTGAGGTTGCTTTCAATGTAGAAGATCATGAAGTTAATGTTACAGTTGTAAATTCTACCTTTGTTGAGCATGAAAAAGAAGATACAACAATTACAGAATCAGCTGATCCTGGAATTAAGCCTGAGGACAGAATTTATGAAGTTGGACCTGGAAATTCTAACTCCTATTTGGATGAGTCTGTTGATTTGGAAACCAGCTTTGTTGAGAAGGACAAATCTGATAAATCAGTTATTGGATCAGAAAGGTCTGCTGGAAGGTTTAAGGATGTAAACCTTGCTGCTAAAATTGATGTAGAAGTTGATAAAGACAAGACAAATGCTAGTAAAGATATTGATGCATGTAACACTAGTTATGAAGACTGTGTAGATGACATTTTATGTTTGGAAAATCAGTATGATGATGTTGATGCTGGATATGTTGATGAAAAGTTGCTTGAAAAATCTCATTTTGTGGCTAACTTTGAGAAATCTGTAATGAAAGACTGTGTGAATGAATCTGCCATAAAATCATCAAAAAATGATTTTATAACAGATGTTAAAGTAGAGGAAAGAACTGAAGGTGTTGAACCTCCACTAAAAGTTGATATTAACTCTTGTGGAAAAGTGAAATATCAACCTTCAAAGGATGATTTTTGGGGTAAAATTGAAACTACTGTTTTGTCCACTGTCTCTGAAACTAAACTACATGTTTGTGAGGGATTTGGTTTTGGTGATTTTGATGCAGACAAACACAGGAAGAGTGCTGAATTACTTGTTGAGAAAGAGGCATGTAAACGATGGGGAACTTCAAATGTTGGTACTCCAAATTCTGATGTAAATCTTACAGCATCTACTGCATTTCACAAAAAACTGTGTGCTACTGGAGACAATGCAAGCATCGGACACCTAGAATGTGACAGTTTTGTTTGTACTTACATGTGTGAAGATAACATGGATTGTAAACTTAACAGATATAGTTGCACTAACTCTCATTCTGGATATATGAAGCCTGAATTCATCCTTCATCGACTTCAAAATCAAAAACAATTACTGGGTGAAATGAGATTTATGTCCTTATTTCAGTTGAAAGGTGAAATTGAAAGCAAGAAGTCTGCTATGAGGCAACATCATTTTGCTGAATTCAATTGTTTGTTACAAAGGTAAATAATGTTGATTACTCTATATATTACATTATTTATTACTCTATTGTCTAGGGCTACAGAAACATTATTTATTTAGATTCATGCTGCCCTTTGATTTCTGTGTGATGTTTGTTTTTATGTAACATTGTCTCATAATTGTTTTTCAACAATTTTTCAGTTATATACAGTGACCAGTTCACCTTACCAGTTTTCTTGGACGGAATAATAACCAGTACTAACTTAACCTTCCACAAGGAGCCGGCAACTTCTCTACATATGGAGGAGTATTACCTGCTGCAACTGGGATTTAAAAACTTCTATGTGAAATAAATATCATTGAATGTTATATCCTAGATAGTATAAACATTACAGTCATTGGAAATGTCTGCAAAAATATAGTATTGACTGTATTTTATTTATTTTCAATGTCCAGAGCTTGATAAGATATGAATTCAGTCTATTGTGTTCTTGGATCAATGAAAAAGCCAGCACTTATTGTTAAGTCATGTTTTTGAATTTTATATTTGTACTAGATATATGTATCAAAATGTTTATTAGGATTAAGATACATGCACAGGTCTTTCATTTGACTCTTAGAACAACATGGCGACTCCTGAAATCAGTAAAATAAAGCTTTTGATTCTTGAGAATTTCTGCCAAAGGGTCAAATTTACAACAAAATTAGAAGGAAATGTTGTTGACTCTCTTAATTATCATCAGCTAAGGGTGATTTTTGTAGGGTTGTCACAATATGCCAGAACTGTACCACAATATATTATGATACGCTAGCACTGTATCGCAATATGTACCACAATATAAATTGCTTAATGAATAAAAAATATGACTACATATTCTTTTTGACTGCAAACTTTTTAATTCAACTTCTCACCTTCTAAAATTTAACAGCAAATGGGTACTTTGACCCTAATATACCATGGAGTGTTTTTGCTTTTTTCAGGTGCAGTAGGCTGATAAGCACTTACTTTCCATTTTGCTCTTGCATGGTGGCGTTCAATATGCCATTTTAAGCCATTTTTATGCCATTTATTCCACCACTATTTTTTACTGTTACCTTGCGAAGTTGACAAACAAGCAACCCCTTCAATGATTTTGTTAGGTCTGGTATCAAACTTTAACCCAAAATGTTTCCATAGGTCACTTGTAGCTGTTTTGTTCACAACATTTTCAAACTCAAAAAATTTTTGTGAGCCTTGATATTTACTTTTTACTCCTCTTCACAGAATGATTGGATACGCATGATAATCTTAGGCATAAACGCCTGCCTAACCCAGAAAGATGCCCAACTCGATTAAATTTTTGGAACTAAATATTTTAATCAAGCAAACTGCTGGAAGTTTCATGAATGATAGACAGTTTCGCGAATTTGATTTTGCAAACAGAAAGGAAGTTGGAATATGATGCTGAAATATCGGTATGTTAATTTAATATTGCGGAACAGTACCATTTGGCAGCATATTGCAATATTCTGGTATATCTGTATATCGTGACACCTCTAGATTTTTGACCTTCAACTTTAGATGTCTAATGAAACCCTTATGTATCTAAAAATTAGATAGACTAAGGACACTGGCATAACCCTGACACATCATCTGTGCATATTTCTACTCGTCTTATTGCAGGCATCGGATGCAAGTAGAGTTAGTGTATCAGACCAGTGAGATCAATTCTAGACAGACTCAAAAGGATTTAAGACAAATGCACCAGAAACACAGAAAAGAGATGGCCTGCTTAAATCAAGTGCATCAAAATAAGTTCCTTTCCTTATGTGCTCAAGGGAAGGAAACTTTGAACAGACTGGTTGCTGATTACGATAAGAAAGTTCATCTTCTGGATGAAATTATTGAGCAACTCAGCAATGTACAATGCCACTCTGCCGGTTTGTTGTTTGAATATGGAGCTCCTGTTTTTGTAAACCTTAGCAAGAGACCTTGTAGAGACACAAACTGGGAACTTTCTACTGTAAGAACACATGTGCCAGCTGGTATTGCCCAGGCTGTAACCTTAGAGGAAAATCTTTATGATCATTATTATAGTTACGATTAATATTATGCTTTCTATGAATTATTTCAGAACTTGTATTATCATTTAGTTCATATTTCACTAGTATATAGTGTGGATATTGCAACATTTTTATCTTGCCATTTTTAAGTGTTTAACTCTTTCACTGCAAAATTTCTCATAAGACGCATTTCTCAGTGCCAAGTATTTCTTACTTATGCCCATCCAGTCCTCTGCAAGTTAAACTTCTCCGCATGAATTGTTTTATATTAGTGGTGGATAATGCTATGTCTTCCAAATTGTGGCAGAAATATGTGTCACACCAATGATTCAAACACAGGAGCCCCAGATCCGTAGACTTCACTAAAGTGCGTAGATTCCTCTAAAGTTCTGACCTGTAGTGGTCGCCAGAAGGCAACATCTGCACTCAGCATCAAGTCGTTGCGCAGCAACATTGGCAGTGAAAGAGTTAAAGATCTGTAGATTAGTTAAGGACAGTCTGTTCTTGCTAAGGTTTTTTGGTGGTGTACATGTATAATCTAATCCACTCTAGATAATTGAAGTGTTTCCTTGGAGCTTTAAATGGTTGAATTACTACTTGTTGCAATTTCGGACTTATGGTCTGATATACCTACTTTTATGCTGGTAGTTTAATTTTTGAAATTCCACTACTAATGTTGGTATTTCCAAAGTTAGTTTGTAGTGTTGGTAATTCCAGATTTTTAAGTTATTAATTAATTGTTAACTCATGATGAAAGAATGTAGAGTTTGAAATTACAGTTGATTATTTCAACATCAAACTTGTCATTCCAAAATTTTAGTTGTTAATTATTCTTTGGATATTAGCATGCTGTTAAACTTATGTACAAAGACAAAAACTTTGATTAGTTCAGCACTCTTTTGTATTCAAGTTTACTTTATTCAGAGTTGAAAAAATATATTTAATCAAAATTGAAAATACTGATATTAGTCTTTAGAGCTTGGTGACCTTTGTTGTCAGTCGTGTTTACCTCAAGTTTTACTGTATGATACAGTAGGCTTTATTGTTGGGTTTAAACAAGCATTTTGTGAAGATAATTAATTCGGCCTTCACTTCAAATATAAAACCACATTTCACCTTATGTCAGGATTTTTCTGCAAGTTCATCAATTTTCTAATCTCACTTCCACTTAGAAGTTTGTGAATGAATTATTGTGGATTTTTCATTTTGAATTCATAGAAATTTAGCTCGTGCATACATATAATCTTGTTGTATCTGTTATTTTCGATGTTCCCCTTAAAGTATCACACTTATACAAGTTAGATAGCCTCTCAGTGTACAATGTCACTATATAAACATTTATTTGTACCTGATACTTTCATGTATTGAATTGAAGGAAGTCTATTGTGTTGTATATTATCAAAGTCAACATAATGATGATGATACATTTGTTCTCACAATGGTTAAAAAAAATTCAAGTCTGTGACAATAATGTCTGGTTATGATTTCTTTTTTAGATTTTAGGTTCAAAATAAGTTCAGTGGCTTGCAAAACTTTGTTCATCAGCAAATTTAGAATTTGGTTTGAAAATTTGCTATAAATTTTCATTGTTCTAATCTTTACTTTTCCTGCCCGATACTTGGGGATTATCTTCTATCTATAAAGATACACTTTTTGAATAAAAATACTGCTTATTAAAAACTACTTCTTTGAATTTTAATGTTTTTATAAGGTGCTTTAAGACTGCTGAGAAGTTTGATTTTCAATTTAAGGTATTATTTACATACTTTTGTAGCCTCCTGCATTACTATTTTCTAAGCCATTGCCATTGGGTGCTTTGAACATCAATAAATGTTATGACCCTGTTGTATTAACAAAGTGCTAGACTCTGTACTATTGTGCCATCATTGTATACATTGTCAATCCTGGTGATATTAAGTTATGCAAATATGATAGTTGAACACTATTACACTAGATTAGAACATGTGGAGTTATCTTCCCTTGATTCAGTAAGAATTGTGAGCTATAATACAATTACACAAAAGTAACATTTTGTGGACAAAAGTACAAAATAGCATGTATTGCATGAACAGTTTATTCAGACAGTATAATAAAAAAGAATCATGGAATCAGAGTTAAGAGCCACTGATTTAGGAATGCATGGTCACATCTGTCCCACCTCCTTTTTTCTATTTTTTGGGATCATATTTTTTGTATGTGTCTATGTTTTTCTAATATTTCTTATTGTTGGAATATTTCTATGATATAATTCATTTATTGCTGTCCATACTTGTAAGACTGGTAACCTGTTTTATATGATCCTCATGCCCCTGTGGTATGCAGCCTTTAGTTCATTTGTATTAATCCTTTGCCTCATATTTCTTCTTTTGCCACAATATTTCCAATCAGATGCAGTGAAATGTGGTATTATGAGGCAAAAGGTTAAAGGAGACCTAATGTCAGTGTTTCATATGTTTCTGTTTAAACGCTTCTTTTTTATGTTGAGGTACATCATTTAGTCTTTAACATATGTGTTTACTTTGAACTTTATATCTTTGTATACTTTTCTATGATGACCAAAGAAGCATCCATTTCTCTTGCATTTTGTTAAGTCTTTGACCCTATTGCACTTTTTTTTAAAGATTTGTTTGAAATGGTGTGTGCTGCATCGTTCAGTAAAATATGATTGAAATTTAGTATGTGGAGACATATTTCAATGCGTCTTAGTATTATTCTTAATACTATGTATTATGATGAACAGGAAGAAATAGGGTTTTAAATTAATTTCTTGTGAGTGAAATTTAATGTTTTCCCATTTATTTCTAAAATGATGGAATGGATTATTACAAACCATTTTATTGATGAATGTAAATGAAGTAATTACATACATACGTTTTTGGTGATTGTTCAAATATTGTTCTTGTTAAAATTGTAACTGTCATTTGGGTGTTATTTAATTTGGTATTTTAGATTTTTCATTAGTTTGAGCAAATATATCTTTTGTAATTACTCCAATTTAGTTAGTTTTATTATTTGTATGGCAAGTGTGTTTGTAATGTTACAATGAGACTAGATGCCAAGCGCAAGTAGTGTCCACTATGTTCCCTGCATGTTCTCCATTAGGAGGGATCTACTAAAAGAGGTATAAGGAACTTCTGCAGTCCTGGATTATGGTCTGTTAGTAGTATTCACCTGCATATCACTGCTGTTAAGTAGTGTTAGATATTTCATTTGTGAAGAAAATTGTAGAGTTAATGCTTAAGAACCCACCAAACAATTGTAACTAGACATTTTTTTTCTATCCTCCTCATTTACCTGCCTTCACTATCTATTAACAGTTGCCAATTAATATACATGTGTATTCACTTTGTAATTTACCATTAGTGACAATAGCATCACATCGTTATTATATCAACACATACAGTCTGGTTCACTGTTAATGATGCTTTATAATGTATTTATACATCTTGTCGCAATGATATATATCATAATTATTATATGTGCTGAGTGTAACAATAAACTGGGGCCTTTCTCCACCATAAAGGATGGAACAGTTGGCAAATGACCTTAGCTGTTGGTGCAACCTTAAACACACAGAAAAATTAAATTGAGACACACATTCAGCATTTGTATTGAAATGGAAACAGTTTTAGCAACTCTGTTTTTACTTTGTACTCTACATTAATGATTGAAACATTTAAATCAAGTACGAGGAGCTCCATATAGAAAATTAAACAATTTATTCAATTTAGTAACAAAACAAATGTCAACATACACTCATGACTACAAAGGAATTAGTAAGTATTTGTACTTTGTCACCCTTAAAACCTTTCAAAGCCGCCACATATTCCACAACGGTACATAACATTAAGTTGTGTAAATAAACTAAAATCAGTTGAAAGCAATGTGAAAATCTATAGTATTAATATATAAAGTAAACCTCAAATAGCACCCGTCTAAATATTACGACCACCTTGTTATAACGACCACTTTTTTGGACCACCTCATTATTATGACCAATTTTTCAGTTGAAGGTGGTCTCATTATGGAGGGTTTACTGTATACCTGAACAGAACTTGTTACATGAATCTGTGAGAAACATATTTAAAGTCTGCAAAACTAACTACTAGCATATACTATCACTCGAGTGAATTGTGAGAAAATTATCCAAGAAAATGAAATTTTGATAGTACATTTATGAACTGGTATACTTCAGTCATTTGACCATAGGTTAGCTATCTGTATCAACCATTTACCACACATTCATCACACATTCACTCATATTGTGTGACTTTGGAGATGAGAATTCATTGACATTAAGAGAGACGTATTTTGTTCTACCATCACGGTGAAACGTGTCTTAATGCTGCTGACAACAATGTTAGAATCAACTTCTGTCTTACCGTCACGGCGAGTTTTGTTTTAACGTTACTAACAACTTTACGATGTCAGAATCAATTAATTTGCTCTACTAATTCTGAATACAGGTTGAAAAGGAGATGACTTGATTTATCAAAGACATAGGCTTATAATTATTATTTGTTGCAAAGCGTTCGTTTTTTTTTTTTGGATTTCCAAAAATTGCTACATGTACTCACACAAGATGTGAGAACAATAATTTAGCAATAATGTACCCAAGCTTTATGTGAGTTTTTTTAATTAACATTTTTATGACGACTGACTCTCCCCATTGACTTAACTATGGTCAATGGCAAATCTAAAAGCTAATGCATTACTTTTTAAATTTACATTCCCCTTTCTTTACTCTGAACTTTTCCTGTTTAACTTTTATTTGTTTAACTTTTAACATTTTAAAATTTTCATTGATCAACAACATAACTATAACCACTATTAAATATGGAAGGCTGACCCAGTAGTTACGTTTGAAGTACTTTTATTTTTAATAGTCAATATCGTACCGCTATATTCAATTGACAATAACCTTTCACTATTCAAAACTTCATTGTTGAGTTGTTTCGTAGATAGGATATATCTATTGATACATGTGAACATAAATATCACTAAGATACAATCGATGTATTTTCCAATACCGAACATTTCGGTTATCATATACTATACATTAACCCTTTGTCTCATAAAACTGCATTTCCCCGCATCCGAAGCAGGCGACTTTTGAAAACATTGTGGCAAAAGAAGCCATTGCTTGTAATGAGTGATGCTTCTTTTGCCACAAAATTTTCCACTCTGTTAGAGAGAAATAACCTAATTTTCTTAAATAAATAGATATTCTTATATACATATTTGCTTTGAATTTGGAAGAGTCCAAAATATGCTGATGAAGCAAAGGGTTACAGTTTATTTAAGGTTCATGTGAAATTACAATATCTACTGACAACCAGATGATTTAAAATAGTAAACTGTTGTCCTTAACAGAAAGAACCGTTCCATTTGCATCAGACACTGAGTTAATTACCGCATTATGTAAATAGTTCTGTGGTCACATAGATGCTGAAAAATTGTCTTTATGTCCATTATAATGATAACCCAGAGCGGTATGATCACCAGGGCAGCAGCAGTGACGCCGATAAATATGCTAGTTCGCCTGTTGTCCTTTGCTGATGTCACGCTGCGTCTGTATGTCGATGTATTTTTTACATCAATTGTCCTCAGATCGGTATGGTCATCTATCGTTGATGATACTGATATGACAAGAATCTGGTGGACCGGAGATGTGGTTATACTGTCAATTCCGGAGCTTGATATTTGAGAAGTGGAAAGCACTGGTGTTGCATCTATTCTGGAAGTCGAAATAATAGATGTTGTCTCGGTTTCCGGAGTCGATGCTACACAGGTTGGGTCTATCTGGGGAGACGCTGAAGCTGTGACTGTTACCGTAAATGGATCAGAAACCGTGATTTCAACTGTAGGACCAACCACTTGTTGTGTTCTCGTCACATGTAATGTAGTAAATTGTGTTGACGTCACATATAATGTAGTAAATTGTGTTGACGTCACATGTAATGTAGTAAACAGTGTTGACGTCACAGTATGTGTGGAGATGAGCACATCCGGCGGTTCATTTGAATGCGGTGTCGGAAAAGTTGGACTTATTGAACTTGATACTGAAATGAAAGATACAATTACCAGACCGACCAGATATTTAGTGCAGTCATAATGTAATGAATATTATTATTGTGCATTAGAATTATCCACTAAACAATACAATTTTCTTTTTTGTAAGGCAATCTCTCGACACATACATTAATGAAGAATATATAATGACTTCATTTTACCAAAACGTCCTAACATCTTTACTCATGTTACAATTAATTAAATGTGTTTGTAATGAGTTGTATTATGATTACTCGACACAACCTCATGTCTTCAATTTGAGTTTGTTAACATATTAGACAGGCATATTCCTACAAGAATTACCAATTTGATCGTCACAGCTTGAAACGGGAGGATCACTTCTTTGTAAGTCGTCGGTGATTAGTTCCGCCGGCAATGAAAACCAAGTGCTGTTATATCGAGCTGTAAATAAACAAACAAAATATAAATAGACATTATTAATTAACTATTCAATATTAGGCGCGTTTTCACTGCAAATGCAGGGCCGATATGAAGTTCATCACGACATCATGCACACATAACTTGGCCTTTACAAAAAAACACGGCTGTCACGAGATTTGGTCATTCCGGTTGGCTGTCCAGCTCGGCCATTACGTAACTGCAGCAAATGTATCATTAGACTCAGACTAATATGTCTTCTGCCCAAATAACATGACCGTCATGGAAACAAATATTTACATTATAATATAGCTGCTCAAGCTATACGGTCTTCACCCAGATTATTACGAAAGACGGATACTTGTAATAACTGTTTTTAGTGCCGACTTTTTATGCAGATAGAATTTATAGATTTTGTTAAAATGAATTTTATTTTTTAAATTATTTCTACGAATAGAATGGAGTGCCTTTAGACCATATGACAGTTTGAGGAAGAGTTAAAATTGTGACACCTGGCAAGGTTAAGATACTATCAAAATACATACAGAAATGTTGCATATAAGATTTGTTTTGTAAAATACTCTGTTGAACTTAATAAGCTTAATGAGAGTACCACATGCAAATGTATTGCTATTATCTTTCCAAACTATTGCTTGTTTTCTTCTTTGAATGTGTTTTATTAATGAATTTGATTTGGTACGCACATTTTGGAGATCATTGTTAAATTGAAAACTTACTGAAAGTGAAATACATACATTGATATACAGTAACCATTTAAAAGCTTATGTGAATAGGCCTATATGTGCACACGTTAGTGTGAATTAACAAATATGGCGATGTTATTAATCACAGAAATAATGAAAAATGTACAAAATAGTAATGAAACTCAAATAGTTACAAAACTTGGAAATAATAATGTACCTTCGAAAGTAGCGCATTGTTTTGTTGCGAACGATAACGATGACAATCCGTATCCCGGAATAACGACCTTTATACATTGCTGTTGCGTTACTATGGTACCCCAGCATGTCACATCATCAGTACATGCTTCGTTGCAATTGCTTTCATCCATATCGCTCAAAATAACGACTTCCGTATCTAATATTGTCGAAATCGTACATGGTACCCCTGGAGAAAGACATACGTAGAATGAAGATGCCTGGATGTTTCTGGTGGATAGGATAATATGGGTATAAATGATCTTATCACAACGGAAGTTAGAACACATTGCTTGATGTACATCACTTCATTTTTCAAATGGATTTTTTTCTCATTGTGTATGTATTCTATCATAGTCATCCTCAAGAAAAAATAATTATTAGACGATAGCCGTAAAGTAAAACAATCGAAAAAGTGGAAGAAATATCTTCCATCATATTATTGTACAAAGATTTGTTTATTTACGTGTACATGTATATTCTTTGCCAATAAATGATTAGCAACAAATCCGCACTGTTAGATATAAGCTTTAAAAGCAACTTAGCACAACTTTACAGGGGCGTAATTTTGTGAAACATCTCTAAACGACCACATCAATCATACGAACACTGGAGGCATCGTGGTCTAGAGCGTCCGACCTCTGATCCGAAGGTCCGGAGTTCGAATCCCGCCTTCGATGGGTTTCGTTCATGAACTTCACATTCCCATTTTCGGACGCAGTACTGATGTAGTGTCCAGGAAGCGGATTCGAGCGTGATTTATATAAGCAAAATTGCTTGTTTCGCAATCGAGTTAAAATAAATTAGCATAAACTAATCATACGAACACCTCATTACATCGACCACTTACTTTCGGACCGATTGTTAATATTTACTCTTTTTCAACGTGATGATGAGATCATCTCCATATTAAGATCATTATCTAGGTCCCAAAGGTGGTGTTAATAAAGAGGTTTTGCTGTATGTTTAATTTCTGAAATATTGCGAACATTGGAAATTTTGAGATACGTTTTGGACTCTATTTTCCCCGAATAAAGTTATCACAAATTTCATAGTAGGGTTCAGTAAGCCGAATCCACTCGCTGCTTTATTCATAAACATGCTTTTATTAGACTTCAGAATTATTTACATTAAAATACATTGAAGTAATACATCCAGTTCTTACTGTACTTCCTCTCACAAAGGAAAGGATTCCCAACAACGCTGCAATTTTTGAAGTTATGGAAATGATCCCGGTGATATTCCAGGCATGTTGAAGTATTGAACGTGTCCCTCAGCTCGTATGGACCACCTTTCTCGCTCGTATCATAACTACAATCAGACGTCCAATGTACCAGGTCACTTGTTGGTCTCACAGCACTGGTGAAATAGTTTTTTTCACTGAAACGGAATACGGATTTGTGGATCTATGTGCATATATTGATATGCTTTTGAAGTGTTTCCAGTTTTTGAACAAACATCATTGTAAAATCACTTTCAGCTAAATACCGACTGTGAATAGAGACGACCTGTTGATATAATTAGTAATTCTATTTTCAATACGAGTATTTGGTGAGTGAATCCACGTCAAAAGATGGTCTAAATTGACAGGTTTTTGCATTGTCATTTCCCCAGGGGGTATTTGTGAGGTTGGGAACACTAAAATTGTTAAAACCTCCGGCACCTTTTGTACAGACCATTTCAACGTGGCACCCTCCATTTTGTATGTTCCTGTGTTAGGTGAGTTTTGAGTTGGTGGGTTTTAGGAAAGTGGATTTTTTGTACGTGTTTTTTGTAGGAATCCTTTGTTTATCTATATCCATTAAAAACCCGGCAAAATAAGTGTTTATACATTCACGATCGCTGATAATACACAACGTACAAGTACATGATACACATTCAGTCCATTATATTCTTACAACCAAAATTAATACACAAAACTGAAGTTTTGGCTTGTTTTCTTCTTTAAAAAATACATGAGTGAAGTACTTACAAGAATTTTTTCACGTCCTTATTTTCCTGTCCCATCGCGCTGACGTCTGCTTCATTTGGTACCTTACTAAGATCGCTTCCAATGCTTCGACAGAATGCTCGAGCCTCATTCCAAGACATCGTATTTGTAAATATGTTATAAATGGTATGCATTCCAACCAGTTCCACTGAAATTTTAAAAAGTTATACAGTGGAAACCATCAAAACCGGTTCCTCTTTAAGCCGGTTTCCCTTCACAATCGGTCAAATGTTCTGGTCCTGACTCTATTACCATGTTATTCAAAAATCCCCGCCAAACTGGCATCCCCTCTAAATCGACCAAATGACCTGGTCCAAGGCTCGATCGGTTTAGAGGGGTTCCACTGTATGATCTTGTTTGGAACCAGATATTTACATGAATATTCTACCATGATATACATATTTCTAGTATTTAAGGATGCTGTGTAGGATTTTTTGCTTTTTACGCTCCTCTGTTAGCCATTTAATTCATAATAAAATCTTCCAGCGCACGATTTAGTATAAAAAAGGGTTCAAACAACTATACAATTACATTAAATTATATTCATATAAACGGGTCCCTGGTAAAAAGTCATTTTGACGCATACCGAAGTTAATCATGCGATTAAAAATAATTATTTTTTTCTTTATAACTTTAAAAAATGCTTATCTGTTCAATTAAAATATAATTTAAAAGTAATGGTAATATATATGATACATTTTTGTGATGTTAATTATATTATAATTTATATGTCTTACCGTAATTCGTTGGATAATCTATATTGTCTGTGAATATTTCAGCAATAATTAATGAAATTGAGTTGAAAAGTAACAAATAATCCATAATTTTTAAAAACATCATTATGGATATCTTACATCTGATTGAACGATCGAGTTGTAAGATAATGCTTAGAGCAATATGACGTTCTATATAGGTCAGACAATGATCAGATTACAAGTGTTCAGATAGGACGCTCTCCACGCCATAAATCGATTAGTTATTTATATAATAAGGACATTGATTGTATATCTTTATTTGTAAATCAAACATTAGCCAAATGTACGTACTCTGAATGTAAAAGTTAACAATAAGATATATATGTAGTTATATATAGAAATCATTAGTTTAAATCAATATTTTGAGTTTTCCTCAGAATAAAACGTGAATCAGATTTGTGAAATTCCTGTCCATTCATTGAATCCTGAATTTCCAACAATCATCCCTGTACGTATAGGTTTGCAGTCCCAGTTTTTGCCAGATTCGTGAAAACTAAATAATTGTTACTGTGAAAATCCAAGCCCTCCGCTTTAATTAGTCGCTAGCTTGTGTGTTTTTTTAACGAGATATTGGAGTTCTTTTGTAGTATGTATTGTTGTTTGTCATCGGAAGATGTCCGTTCAAACAATGAATGTTCTAAGAAACATTTACATCAAAGATAGCGCGGACTCTGTATTTATGTCGGGGCATGATTTGGCGTTAAATCATTTTATAACATCTAATGAAATGTGATCTTTCCTTGCAATTCGGAGAATCTAGGTGAGGTACCAGTACGTGGGAAAACGTGAACTGGTTACTTTTCTGGTTAAACCGAAGAGTCAATTCAAAGTTTATCCGATCTGACTAAGATTAATGTAAGCAATTTTAATGAGTAAGTTAGCATTGAAGACAAACATTCGTCAAACTTGACATCATCCACAAAGCACAGTGTTCAAGGACAGACAGAATCCCACGTAAGTTACATAAAACACACCTAACATGACGGACAGGACTAAATACTCCCAATATATAATACGAAAAACAGCATGAATCAATTTATGAATTGCATACCAACATATCGCGCCAATTTCGACTAACTGCATTATTGGTCAATTAGTTTACCTAGAACAATCCTATTAATGGAATCAAGAGTTAAGTTTAATTATAATTAAATTGAAAAGTGTATGGCAGCCACGAAGAGGGATTGCTTATCTAAATTTGAAATAGTACATTTGTACAAGCGTTTGAAAGAAACATTTTACGACATTCGAGGCTGCTATAGTTAATCCGTTAGTGTGTTCCAAATGTTTTTTTTGTTTGTTCATATTTGTTCTTTCGTTTTTGAATTGGTATATTGGGTGGCAATGGTATAACAAACATTGTCGATATTTAAGAAAAAACTTGAATTAATTGTGAAGGGCGTGTTATCATTTCGAATAGTTTAGGCGGTAGCATTCACTGTTAAAAGATCGACGGAATCAGTGAAAGTAACGTCTTTTTATTCGTTAACTGAACATTATTTCTCCTGTCACCTACACTAAACCATTAGGGCGATAATACTTTTCATTTTATATTATATATTATTAAATAATACTTCTAAAAACGGATTTTCTGTTTTTAATAAAGACTGATAATTTCATTGACCTTTTTGTGAACATCTTGTACATCAGATCAACAAGTATAATAGATTTTTTATTCATGTTGCAAAAAAAATTACTACTCAAAGTTTGCTAAGCGACAAGAATATTTTTGTACATATATTTTGCTGTATGTACCAGTTATTAGCTTTATTTCTTTTTATGCACCTTATTAGTGCTTTATATTTAACATTGTAGAGAAACGTTTTTACAATTGTGATGTGTTTTCGGGGTTATTTAGAATTTGAATGGGATGATGTTGAAGTAAGGTATGTTGATGATTGTGAAGAAAAATTGTCAATAAAAAACAACGATCGATGTAACTGTTTTGGGTTTGATAACGAGTGTGTGACCCGTTGATGTCGTTGATAGCTTTACACCGTCGTTGCATGCCCTCTATCAGGTTACTTATCACTGGTTGTGGAATGGCTTTCCACTCTTCCACAAGGAAGGCACCACGTTCCTGGATGCTTCTTGGTTGGACCTACGGGGTAAATGCAGACTTGTAACTCATTCCAAATGTGCTCAATGAGATTTAGGTTAGGGGATCGGGTTGGCTAGCACAAACGAATAATAACCTCTGTGTGAGTATTCTTGGACGACATTGACTGTATGAGGACGGGCATTATCGTCCATCAAAATGAAACCCTCTCCAACTACACCAGTATCCAGCCTTACTTGGTTATCGAGAATCTCATTTCGATACCGCAGAGCAGTCATTGTGCTTCCGTCAAGGACAACGAGGCTAGTGCGTCCATCCTAGCTGAATCCACCCAGACCATTATTAAGCCTCCACCATACCGGTCGTGTTCAGCAATGTTTCCAGCATGCAACCGTACCCCTGGCCTTCACCGTATTATAGCACGCCTAGCTGTGTAGTCTAGGTAGTACCGAGACTCATCGGTAAAGTGGACAGGTCGCCAGTCCATCCTGCTCCAACTAACATGATCCACGGTCCAAGCATATCGTAGCTGGCAGTGGTTTGGAGACGGCGGGGTAAAATAAACTCTATGAAAATGCAGGGTCACCTCGTTTGCACGACTTGCGCGATGAAATTGCTTGTCCTTCAAGGTTATGTGTACACTGGGGACCTTATTGATACCCCACTAAACGATTGTAAATATCACAAATATATTATGTATTGTAGACTTCACAATATGTGGAAAACTTGGTGCTTTAAATAGCAAACTTTAAGTAGTATATAACACGATCTGTACCATGTAATGTAGCCAGGTTACGACCTGTGAATGTTCAAAGATCAGTTAAGTCCGTTCTGAAAGGTGAGTGGCATTTTGGAACGTTTCGGTGGTTTCCGCGATTTCCCTTTTTTTAGTTTCCCCTATTTTAAAGAGTGGAACAATCCTTGACCTCTCGGCACGCCTCACTGCCCGATTTCTATCTCTGCTATGCGATATAAAAATTTCAACAATAAAATCATGTACCGTAAACGGATTTACATCAGTGATGTCAAAATTTGGCGGTTTCTATGACGTTATAAATTGGCAATGTCATGAATTGGCGGCAAGCTTGACGACCGCCATTATTAAACGCTGATACCAAGTTTAGTATTGGCGGTGGGTATATCAGAGGTAATTAACACTGGTGTGATAATCGATAATTGAAACCAAACAATAGCGTAAATGGTGTTTATCTGTTAGCCGATCAAATAAATAAAAACTTAGATAGACAGTATTATTTTACCGTTATTTAGTCTTGCGAAAAAACAAAACAATAATGTGCTGATTTTCAAAATGTATATATGATCTAACAATGCATTTAAAGTATGTTAAACAATGTTTAAATAAGAAAACACAACATCGCATTAGATACATCAATAAAACATCTATATGCATCAGATAAAATTACATAAATTAACATATTGTTTATTTATTAGAGTTAGCAAAATCGATACAGACCGTAGCCACGACCGTGGTCCAGTGCTTAGTGCGCGATTTTCCTCCGTATGTGGAGAAGTTGCCGGCTCCTTGCGGAAGGGTAAGTTAGTACTGGTTAGTATGCAGTCAAGGAAAACTGGTTAGGTAAACCGGTCGCCGTACATGACTGGAAAATTGTTAAAATGACATCAAAAACCCAGTGGCAATGGCACAAACAAACAAACGATACAGACCGCACATTTCGCCAAAGTTAATCTACCGCCAACAATAATCCATTTACAATATCGAGGAAAACGTAAGCGAAGTGCTGGTTTCCGACACTATTTTGCTGACTCTGGACTATTTACTTGTCTCTATTGTTTTGTAGTCGATATTTTCATTTTCATCTGAGCTATATCTCCGAAATAGACACAACGTATATGCGTAATTGAAAAAAAAATCTGCCAACCTGACCCTAAATTTTCGGGGACGTAAGCGGAAACTAGGCATTTATTTTTGGCCTATTATTAGAAAATAATGACTAGTTAATATGGATATATAAACATACATGAACAAAACATGTATGAAAAAAGTCAAGTCGTGTTATCGACCTAACGTTCAAACAGCCATTAATATGGTGAATAAAATGTGATAAAATGTCAAGATGAACGAAGTTATTACATTATCTATTACCGGATGTGCAATCAATGCTGTTTAAAAAAATATTGCTAAATGTGGCTACAATTGTTTCATTCTTGATTATTACGTTTCTAAATGGGATATGTCCTTATACACACAAGTTTATAGGCCTATACAATATTGGGAAAGAATGCAAAATACATATATTGATCTGCAGAATGACGATACCTGTCTAAGATGAAACATGATAATCAGTTTATATTGTTAAATGGTATTTATATAAAGAAAGAATGCAAAGTAGAATTTTGAACAATGCACCCAGTGTTTATCAATGACGTTGCTTTCATGCATACAACATGTTTTATACTCCAAGTGATCCTAGGTGTCTTCTAACCTGATTGGAAACAAGAACAAATCGAGACACAGCCGATAATTTAAATCCTAGGACCATTAGAATGATGAAAATTACATTCCGCCACGTAAACAAAAACATCTAACGACTTGGATAATATCCAGACTTTATTTCCCGCTTCCCTTGTACAGTGTATACCCGACACCTGGTAAAGCCTCTGCAAGGCATTTCTGATCCAAAGAACCGGTGCAGCTAAATCCAGGGACTAACAGGTTACTTCTAGTATCTGTCGGAGCCCATGAAGAGCGATGATATTTTAAGCCGTAACTAAAAACCGGAAAAGTCAGATTCTCCGGTCCATCAGGTGTTCTATAGTTGCTGAAATCGTAACGATCGTTTGCTCCGAATCTGAAAGAAGGCATAAAAATGACTTTAATAATATTGTACAAACATACATCGGCGATTATCTCACACATATTCAAAATAAAAAAAATTACAATATTTATCTAGTCAATGCATACAATATTAAATCATATCATATTTATATAAATATTGATGTTGTAGAAACACCGAGTAATATAAGGCTTCAAAATAGTTATGTTTAGGGTTACTTGACCAAAACAAATACTTTTATCATACCACTTTCCGCGTTACCTTGGTAACATAATCATGTTAACGACCTGAAACATTTACAATCAATTACACACTTTGTGTACAGTACCCCCTCCCTAAGATAACGTACCTTCGTCTGTACTTCTTTATACAAAAGATGGTCAAAATAACTGCACCAAACAAACTAAGGAAACCAATAGGGATGCCAACCCCGAAACCAATAGTGCACATTAAGCTTGAGTTATTATTCGCAACATCATTTGTCAAAATATCTCCATGTGTTGTCTCCAAATCTGATTGCAAAGTGGTAGTGTCTGTTTGTACCGATGTCGCAAACACTAGTATGGTTGTTTCTGTTTCAGTGGTGGCTGTTTCTGATTGTGTAGTTGTTGTTTCTGGTCGAGTAGTTGTTCTTTCCGGTACAGTGGTTATTGTACCTATTTCAGTGGTTGTTGTTTCTGGTTCAGTGGTTGTTGTCTCTAGTTCAGTGGTTGTTGTCTTTAGGTCAGTGGTTGTTGTTTTAAGTTGCGTGGTTGATGTATCTAGTTCAATAGTTGTTATTGGCTCAGTGGTTGTTGTTTCCGGTTGAGTTGTTGTTTCTGTTTGAGTTGTTGTTTCCGGTTGAGTTGTTGTTGTTGTCTCTAGTTGAGTGGTTGTTCTTGTCTCTAGTTCAGTGGTTGTTGTTTCTGGTTGAGTTGTTGTTTCTGGTTGCGTTGTTGTTGTTTTTGTCGCTAGTTCAGTGATTGTTGTTTCTGGTTGAGTTGTTGTTGTTTCTGGTTGAGTTGTTGTTGTTGTCTCTAGTTGAGTGGTTGTTGTTTCTGGTTGAGCGGTTGATGTTTCTGTTTGAGTTGTTCCTGTTGTTTTTAGTTGAGTTGTTCTCGTTCCTGGTTGAGTTGTTGTTGTTACTGGTTGAGTGGTTGTTGTTGTTTCTGGTTGAGGAGTTGTTGTTTCTGATTGAGTGGTTGTTGTTTCTGGCTGAATTGTTGTTGTTTCTGGTTGAGTGGTTGTTGTTGTTTCTTGTTGAGTGGTTGTTGTTTCTGGTTGAGTTGTTGTTGTTGTTTCTGGTTGAGTAGTTGTTGTTTCTTGTTGAGTGGTTGTTCTTGTTTCTGGTTGAGTGGTTGTTGTTTCTGGTTGAGTTGTTGTTGTTGTTTCTGGTTGTGTGGTTATTGTTTTTTCTGATAGAGTGGTTGTTGTTTCTGATTGAGTTGTTGTTGTTTCTGGTTGAGTTGTTGTTGTTGTTTCTGATTGAGTTGTTGTTGTTTCTGGTTGAGTTGTTGTTGTTGTTTCTGGTTGAGTGGTTGTTGTTTCTGGATGAGTTGTTGTTGTAGTTTCTGGTTGAGTTGTTGTTTCTGGTTGTTCGGTTGCTGTTTCTGGTGGAGTGGTTGTTGTTTCTGGTTGAGTGGTTGTTGCCTCACGTTCAGTTGTTATAGTGTCGGGTTGAGCAGCTGTTGTCTCTGGCTGTGTGGTTGTTGAAGTACAAGCTAGAAATAGGTATGACGATTTAAAAAAAGATTTTTTTTCGAGGTTAATATATTTTTTAATAACTCTATGTGATTATCTGAACATTTGTTTAATATGATAATCTAAATGATAATTTTATGATAATCTGAATGATAATTTTATATGATAATCTGAATGATAATTTCATACGGTAATCTGAATGATAATTTTATATGATAATCTTAATGATAATATGATATGATAATCTGAATGATAATGTGATACAGTAATCTGAATGATAATTCGATACGATCATCTTAATCATGGTTTTATGTGATAATCTGAATAATAATTTTATGATAATCTGAATGATAATTTGATACGATAATCATAATGATCATTTGATATGATCATTTTAATCATAGTTTTATATGATAATCTGAATGAAACATGAAGTGGATTGTCTATGTTCTAACAAACAAGTTATCCATAAAGTGGCCATTTATTTTGTAGATCAGAGATCTTGATTGATATAAGCATAAAGCTGTCTTACTATATGTCCATAGAAAGAGATTCGACTCAATATCACATACATAGCACTCGGAGGTATTGCCGGAAGTCTGCTGTTCGTAGCACACACCCTCAATGTAGCAGAAACCAGACTGAAAGAACAGAAAAACAGAACAGAGAGCAGGATTACTTCATAGAGCAGAGTACCGATATATCGCGGTAGGTTCCTCAGACTTTACGCGTATGGTATCACCGGTATCTGCACCGGCCCCAGTTACAGACCCGTCGTATAAAGCATGAATTACTTAATAGACCATTCTCTTGCTTACTCGCAGCGCTGAGGTTTTATCACAAATCAATCTTATTTCCATTTTTTTTTATAAATTTCACGCTCTTAAAGATGGGATAAGTTGATCATAAGTACAACTCTTCAACAATCGGATTTCACATTTTAAAATTTTCCTTGGTGAGAAGCTGGTTCAAAAATGTACTTTTATTTCAAGATCAGGTAAAACATATTCTAAATATTTACGTAATCCCTGAATAGAATCAGAGTTAATGACAGAGACTGTAAGCGACAGTAGAAAGTGAAGAGTGAATTTGTCAAATAATATCATGGTTGACTTTTCGCTTGGTTCTGGTTTATCAAAATAATGTTAAATAGAAACCTCTTTCAGAGATAAAACGGACAAGTCTAGATAAACGATCCAATCAGATTTGTGTTTTTTGTTTACTTTAGGACAAACCTGTTAACACCGGCCATCCTTTGAAAAGACAAAATATAATATGGTCTTTTTGACAGATGACTTTTATTCGGAGGCCATATTGTTTTAAATAATGAGTGACGGTTTTTCACAGAATGGCTTTTATTTACAGGATGGTCGGAGCAAGCCGCAAAAACAAGTTTGACTGTAGTTTGTTGCCCTTGGTGACAATGTTAGTAGTGAAGGGCGATACCCTGGTACCATCGTAGGTACTTCTGGTACCACATTTCCCTCACTATGGGCGATACTCTGGTACCAAATTTTCGGAAAATGAGGTCAAAATGTGTGAAAAAAAGGGGTGAAATTGTGAAATTTTGGCCAATGTTTTGTTTTCTTCTGGTACCCATTTTGGATAGGTGGGGGTACCTCATTTTGTGTTTTTGGGTACCATTTTTTTGAATTTGAATTTGGGGATTTTGTTTTGAATGCAGCGAAGACTGTGTTGGATTTTGTTTTTTAGACACAAAATAAAGACAATTTGACCCAAGTCAATTTCTCAAAAAACATGGTGGCCCTGAAAAGGGCCGTTGGTTTTGGTCACCAGACCATTTAGTTAGCAGCAGGCTCCTGTTTGACGTAGACCTTACGCTTGTCAGAGTAACAGTCTTGACAGGTTGGGTCCCCGCAGTACCAATCTTGTTGAGGATAACAGTCTCGGCAGGTCGGGTCCCCGCAGTACCATTCTTGTTCTGGAACAGAGGGTTGAAAGTACTCTCTCTCGGCAGTGGTAATCAATTGCCAATGGTCTTCTTCTTCTTCTTTTTGCTGATAATACGCTTCCAGCCCTTGTCTTTGCTGTCTGATCTCAGACTGAAGTTCAGCCTGCTCCCTAGCTGCTTGTTCCCAGACAGCTTGTTCTTTCTGCCTCTGTTCTGACTCGTACTCGGCAAACGCCCGTTCCCTATCGGCCTGCTCCTTCGCCTCGATATCATCCATAGCCTGTTGTCTACTTTCTCGCTCTCTGAGTCTATTCAGAGCCCGATCTCTAGCAGCCTGTTGCTCACGCCGCCGCTGCCGCCGAGGACTAGCTGTCCTGGCGGGTCTCTGGTTTCGTTTCTCAAGATTCAGAAAATGTTGTCTCATTCGAATCATTTCATCACGTTGATGATAGCGATCTACTTCAATACAATTCATGGACTCACCAATAGCCCGTTCTTCTTGTTCTCTCTTGTTAACCACATTAGCCGCCAGTTGACGGATGTTCCGCCATACCCTAGCCTGTCGTGCCGTCAATTGTCTAGCCGTTTCTAGCTGATTCAACAATGCATTCATCTTGAGCGCTTAGAAGGAAATGAAATGACGTGACGCAATGCATTGGATTTTTATACGGCAAGCGCGAACCTGTGTGAGAACATGTTAAATGACGTCACGTCCATATTTTTAGTCGCTAGTTTTTGGTGTGTTTTTGTGTTTGTTTTGTGTTTCTTAACTCCTAATAACAACAAAGTAAAACAAACAGGTGGTATTATTTTTTTATATTTTTATTCAACACGAACCACATGTTTTAAACATAGAACAATAATGAACCATATGTTTTTGTAAATCAAGCATTTTAAACAAAACAACATTTTTTTGTACATTTTTTTGGTAGAACAACATGTTTTGTACATATTTTTTAAACAGAACATTTTTTTGTACATATTTTCTTGTTAGAACAACATGTTATGTACATATTTTTTTGTACATATTTTTAAACAGAACAAGATGAAAGTAATCAAATTAAAGTGAATAATACATCATGTTTGTATTCATGATTCTATATTGCAAATGTCTTTCACCTCCTATTCTATCATTGTGTCGTCCAAAACACTTTTGTCCACATTTGTTCACATACTGAGCTTGTCTATAATAAGTGCCATAATATTGTTCAAACCAACGGGTCACATACGTATCGTTATCTCCTGGTCTATCCTCTAGCACTTTGAATCGAGTCAGAAGGATCTGGTTCAGGTCACATCCACGAGAAATAAAGTCCAGAACGAATATACAATACACACCACACACAGGTAAAACATTCCCTTGTATACACAATGCATTCCACTGATACGTTTTTGAATGTTTTTTCACAAAAGAGAGAATCTCCTCAAAGGGTGGTAGTCCATAAGAATCAAAGTACACGATGGTATGGTCTTTGATGTAAATAGCCACCCAGTGTTCTCCTGGTTGATTCGCATTGTGTGTATTCACAATATAAGCCTTTATATGATGAGGATTCTCCGAAGGTAACTGATCTTTTGCACAAACACGAGCATGCAATGTCGATAACATCGGTGAATGATCTAAGATGTATTGAAGTTCATTCGTCTCCATAATGCCAATGTCTATTCACACGTTCTGCCCATACACTTATCCAGGAATCGTTCAGTTCTGACTGATTCTGATAGAGTTCGTTTTTAAACTGAATCCATAATCGACAGGCATCTCCTTTTTCCCTATCGGTCAAGGTCACGAGTTCAGGATACCACTTTTCCATGACCTTGAACACATCCAAATCTTGAATCGCTTTTTGAATGTACAGTTCTGTCCACTCTGATGTGTCCGTGAATAAGCACAGGACATGTTGTACTTGACTAGGATGATCCACTTGACAACCGTAACAGTCTTTATGCACTTGATCATAAATCAACGTTTGAAGTGCTTCTGTCACATGGTGGTTCAATCCCTCTCGCAAGGATTCCGTTCGTTCACTTGTATCACAAGGATACGCCAATAATTGCATTTCAAAGTCTTGTCCTGGTTCCATGTTATCTATGTCCATTTTTTCTAGATTCAACCATTGCATTTTAAAGTTTTGTTTGTGTTCCATTTTTTCCATCAATAATCTAAAAGTACTTCTCTAAACTGGTTGATTTCAATCTGATTATCGTATTCCGCATACACAATCACGTTAATAGCTTGTCCTAGCGCTCTGGCAAAGTGAAATTCCAATCTCAGATTCCCCGTTTTTATAGGATGGAGTTGACCTTCCTCGCAACCTTGATCGGCTGTCAAATCCAGTCCCCAGAGTGTGTAACCGTGTTGATAATCATTCAAACTCAATCCAAAGGAACGATTGAGTCCAAGTGCTCCTGTGGCTTGATAGAGTGACATGTAGGACCGTAGACATTCTCCCGTTTCGAAATTGGGTTGAAACGGTTTGTTATGAATACTTTTTCCATCAATACTGACCTCCAGATGATTGAGATCAAAATGACGGAAATCAAAAGGATTGGTCCCTATATCCCCATTCATATCTCCATTTCTCACCATACCAATGATCAGTCGTTTTGGTAATTGACCTTGAAATAAATGATCTTCAATCTTGGAACGTTGGCCGTTAGGAATAGTAAAGGTTTTCACCTCAGTCCGTCGGATGGGAATTTTCATGTTGTGTTGAGCAATGTGTTGATTGAGTTGATTGGCCACCACAGGGAGTAAATCCACGGTTCTCACATTGAAACCTGCTTCCATAAACTTGATTTTTGCAGGTGCAGCAGCCATGAGACAGAAATTGGGTGATGCTTTGTTCAGTCTTAGACGTATTTCTATCCCATTAGGTAAATATTTATCTTGCATCACCAGATCCAAATGAAGTCGACCACATAGTTCCACTACACGACTTTGATGGACACGATTTCGCCTTTCCACATAACCCTTGTTATCTCCATCATGGACTTTGGTATTCATCTGACCAGGGGTATCTGCGGCCCATAATTCCAATGCTTGAAGCTGAGTGCTTTTACAACTTGGATTGAAGGAGAGTAAATTTCCTAGGTAAGCACGATAGGCATACGTGTCCGCATTGCTGGTGATCAGTTTATTGTTCAGATACACATCGATGCTACTGAACATGCTGTGAAAAAAGTTATTGACGGTCGCAATTTCACTGTCATTCGCCAAGTCGGTATTATCCGCCTGTATAATTTTGATTTTCATATACAGATAAGACTGATTCAGATCTGTCCATTTTTCTACTTGTGCAGGAATCACGAATTCAATAGGAGCATTATTATCCAGGGCAGAAATGGGATAATGCTCAGTCCATTGTCCCTCCTGCATGGCAGTCATCGTAGGGGGAACGACAGACACGTCCAATTCTGTCTTACTACATTCACAAGAACCGTGTTGCATCATGATTGTTTTTTTCTTTTTCTTTTCTCTTTAATCGAAAATATCAAGTGGTCTGGCCTGCTTCACTCGACGACGATGAAGTTTCGAATGAGGTTTTTTCTTGATGGGTTTGGCCTTTATACTTTTCTTAGGTTTTTTGGTGACTTCACGTAACAAGGATGCGGTTACATTTTTCAATACGTTAGCTCCTCTTTTTCGTATCGCTTTTTTAGGGTTGGATCCTGACATGATCTCTTGCATGGCCGCTTTTCCTTGCTGGAGTCCTTCTTTTTTCAAGGTTCGAACTCCAGATCGAACCAAAGGATTCAGTAAAGGCATGATACGTTTCATGGCTTTCTTAAACATAGATCCAAGCCCCTGTCCATACTGACGAGGTTGACCTTGGTATATAGGCATCATTGTCGTTGGCGTAGATGTAGCTTCACCATAGACTTCCCATGAATAAACTGAATGGGTTGCCCTGTGTCACCCCTTATATGGATGGCGATGGTGTCAAAGTGGGCTTTAGCCAGTGGCACGTAGTGTACATTCAAGAACTCGAAATGAATATGTGGATTAGTCCCTGCTTTGGTTCTCGGGTCAAAAGGAGCCACACGTAAAATGGGAGCTTCAATGTTTCCCAAATAGGTATAAGCCGCCAGGTCAGAATAGACAAACAAATGATTATGACCCATGTTCAAGTCTACCCCGTGAGGAAATGGATCTGGATTCTCAGTTAAATAAATGGTAGGAGCACTATGAGGAGACCCACCCAATTTCATAAACATACTAGGATGAAACTGAATGCCTAAGTTCTTTGAACTATCCATCTTAATACGTTTACTTGTTCCTGAGAAACCTACAGTAAAACGGAGGTTTTTCTCTCTAAACAGTTGACCTAGATAATCTTTAATGACTTTGTCCAGGGTCTCTATCAGATGTTGTGGTGTAACATAAGTTCCTACCGGAATACAAAGACGTATTCCTTTTTCATCATTGGGGAAAAGACAGTAATGGGGAAAAGCCTCAAACGTTTTGGCCAGGATAGGATCCCGTGTGACAATGGAAAAATGTCGCTCTTCCTCCGTGATATTAATGACTTGACTCGGTACAATCATTTCTACTAAACCAATTTCCCAGTCTTGTTTATTGAGATGGATGGGTTTGAGTAGTTTGGTACGAAAACAACATTGGGTATTGTCTGGGAACAGATCCATTGAACTGTCACTCATCAGGGTAATGTAAAACGAACTCATGCTGGTTTGGGTTTATTGAATTTCAAAGAGGGATTCGGTAGAATATAACCCAGAGAACTACTTAAAAGCAGGAGCCACAATTCACGATCGGGTCGTTCAAAACACAAATTAAAGAGTGACACGCTAATAATGATAAACACCACCGCAATTTGGGCAAAAAAGGCGACCTTGTTCTTCGGCTCAATGGGTCTGACTTGCTCTGAGGTACTCTCTGAAGTACTCACTGAGGTACTCACGGCCACACTGGCTGTGTCAGACTGAGACATACTGTATTTAAACGAGATGAGATTCAGGAATCCAACTGTCAAATTTCGAAGGGTATCCTTTCCAGTGTACTTTAATTTCTTGTCTTATTTTCCCGTCTACTTTTCTCTTACGACGAGCCAACACTGATTCAATTTCATAGATACCATCGTCTTTTATAGATTGTATTTCAGAGAGATAAAACGAACCCAGAATAGGTTCTCCATCTAAATCTGTCAATTGGACGGTCGGAGGTGAAGTTCTTTTGACATGGGTCACTCTAAACACTTCAGTCGTCCAGTTCGGTAGATAGCCTTTATCAAAGGTACGTTTGGTTTTATTGATGCGCACAATCTCTCCCACATGAATATGTTGTTGATGTGGTTGTGGTTTCTTTTTTTCTTTTTTTCCATACAAGGTCAAGGTCACCTCAGATTCATTGTGTTCATTTACGGATACAGGTGCCATTTGAATACTTCGATGAAATCGATGATTATAGGCTTGCACCAGATCAGGTAATACATCAATATATCGTCGTGTGTGATGATGGGTAAAATATCTCCACATGTAGGATTTCAAAGTACGTTGAAAACGTTCTACTACACTGGCTTTGGTTTCTGGATTTTCAGTCGTGAAATAGTGAATACCTTCTTTCTCTAAAAACGCTTGAAATCTTTGATTCTTGAATTCAGTGCCTTTGTCCGTCTGCAGCGCTTTAGGTTGTCTTGTTTTCAGAATAGAGCGAAACGCTTCAATCAAAGTGAGTCCCGTTTTATCCTTGAGTGGAACGACCCAAGCATATTTTGAAAATACATCAATGACACACAACAGATATCGATACGGTGTGTTGTGTTTGACTAAGGATTGCATATCCGCCAAATCCGCCTGCCACTGATGATCGATACCACCCACTTTGGTTTTCCGTCTTGAAAATTTCCGACGGATAGGTTTATGCAAGGTATACGTCTTTTGGCCTTTTAGCCAGGATCGCACTTGATTCAAAGTAATGCCATGAGCTCGCACTGTCTTATAGAGACGGCGTATCCCTCCAAAAGCAGCAGGATGTAAGGGATCATAATAGATCTTCTGTAACACGGTATCTACTTTGGGATCCATAGAGGTCTAAGTAGTAGTAAGAGTCTAGTAAGGTTCCCACTGAGGCTCTGGTTTGATTTTTTCTTGTTTTATAGGTTTTTTAGTCGCAGGTTTCTTCCTAGGAGAAGAAGTAAAAGACGCAGAAGGATCGACAAAACTATCGTAAAATTCATCTTCCTCAGAGTCTGACTCGGGTTGTTGTATCCAGGACCATCTCCGTTTATTTCCTACCACTTCTTGGGGTACATTGACTTCTCTTAATCCACGAGAAAACTGTTCCCATCCTTTAGGGCTAGACCCTTTTCTTTGACGAATCACATCATTAACTAAATCTATAATGTTGGATCCTTGTATGGGTTTTCCATCATATTCCAAAACACCTTGTTCATTCCATGACATATGAGGATGATTTTGAAGAAAGTGTAATAAGAGTTGAGTTTTTCGACGCATGGTTTGGGGAACACTTTCAAGAATCCTATCGGCTAGGGTTAGTCTATCGGTAGCTGCTGCTTGAGCTGCTGGAGCTGCTGCTGGAGCTGGAGCTTGAGCTGGTGCTGCTGGAGCTGCTGGAGGTGGCATGGTGGGTTCACGCGCTTTTTGATGTGACAATTGAAACTTTTGTAAGACTTGTCCATAGTGTTGTGCCTTTTCTGATTCGGACAAGGATTCATTTTGTAGAACTTCCCCCATTTGTTTCTGTAAATCAGAGGTCTGTGTGACTTGTGGGGGAGGAGGTAAACGTGGTCGCTGTTCTGATTTCCATCGATTCATCTCTTCTAGCATTTTAAACGGGACAATAGCCATTTTCTTCATATTTTTTTCACGAGTTGAGCCACTCCACCACTGAGTGCCCCTGCCGCTACAGCTTTAGCAATGACTGGAGCGAGCGCCAATAATGGAAATAATCCTCCTTTTTGATTTAACACCCGTTTCTTTTTTTGAATCGATACTTTTTTATCTGCTAAGGTACGGAGATGTTGACGCTTGGACTTCAACCTTTGCTTTTGAGTGGGGGATAAGGCAACATTGCCTTTTAAAACATTGTGACAACACTCGGAGACGCATTGAATCACTTCTTTCGGTGCTTTTTGTATCATCTTTCTTCTCATTCCCTCTGGGGCTTGAGTTAAACCCAACACCAGATGACCGTACTTGTGTAGGAGTGGACGCTTTGGAGCCATGATATCAACTGATGCTGTTGTTTCATACATCACTGTTTATATAAAGCATCTAAGGCTTGTTTAGAAGCTGAACTCATCGGTAGGGTTCTCATTAAGTTCACACGTCCTTGTAAGATAGGTTTCAATACCATCTGTCTTGATAATTGCGATAATTTCAAGGGTGAAAATCGAGTCACAGGGGTATCTGGTGATGAAGAACTGATGTACGAAGTAGAACTTTTACTGCTTCTGGATCTGTTTGACCCGCTTCTGGATCTGTTGGATCTGTTTGACCCACTTTTGGATCTGCTTCTGGATCTGCTTCTAGATCTGCTTTTTTTGGATCCGCTTCTGCTTGAAGAAGAACTTAAACTGCTTGATCCACAGGTCGAACATGTACTGGTTGACCCACTGTTGGAAGAAGACGAACTCAAACTGCTTGATCCACAGGTCGAACATGTACTGTTGGAAGAAGAAGACGAACTCAAACGGCTTCTTAGCGTCCTGGGAGGAGTTCTCATTGGCGTTCTCATAGGAGTTTTCATTGGAGTTGTCATAGGAGTACTGGTGGCAGGAGGTGACCATCGTGTTGCCGTGTAAATAGGAGAGTTGGATAGTGATTGAGTTGGACTCTGGGGTGATCCATTTCTAGATAAAAGAGGTGACAACCCATTGGGAGGTGATCCACTTAAAGAAGAAGATCCATTTCTAGATAAAGAAGATCCTCAACCCATTTCTAGGAAGATCCTCGGAACCTCGTCGAAGGGTGATAAAACGTTCATCGATTGTGGGTGAAACTGTAAATGCAGGTGTTTTCTTTTTAGGAGAACGTTTCTTTGCTGGAGCTCTCTTCTTTGCAGGAGCTCTTTTTGCTGGAGCTCTTTTTGCTGGTTTTTGTTTAGGAGTTTTTGCTGGAGCTCTTTTTGCAGGAGCTTTCTTTTTAGGAGAACGTTTCTTTCTAGGAGCTCTTTTTGCTGGAGCTCTTTTTGCAGGAGTTCTTTTTGCAGGCGTTTTCTTAGGGCCAAATTTACGAATGGTCTTTTGACCATTCCATCGAAGTAAACTTCGTATCATCACCCCTCCAAGAAATCCACTCCCTCCTGGTTTCAATATGAGTTGACGTTTGGTGTCCACATCCACTTGATCATCACCCAACTGCTCTAGTTCATGCTGATGTTTTTGCATAAAGTTTTGTGTTTGTTTAGGTAACAGCAATTTCTTTTGTAAAATCACTTTAGCAGCTAACGTAAACCATTTGACCATTTCTTTTAATCCTGATCGTAACAACTGCTCCCGTTGAGCAGGATCACGTTCCTGACTCAAATGTTCTAGCGACTGAGCTATGGTGTTCATTCTGTCTGCCATGATGACTATGATGACTCTCTAAGTTCCGTCTCCTTTATATATACACCGTCGGACCACGTTCCTCTCCAGTGATCCAATGATGAAAAATATCGGTTCTCAACCGATACGTGTCTGGTGTTTGAGGGTGAAAATCAATCACTAAATACCCATGGGGTGTAGAAATCGCATCTTGATACGCGGGTAACAAGTGTGGCAATTGAATTTGATTCGCCAATACTTTGATTTGTCCTTTATCTCTTGTGTTTTGAAATAAGATCATGTAATGTGCATTTAAACTTAATGTACGACTGGCTTTCGATTGTTGAAACATGTTTTGTGTAATGTAAATAACACTGGCATTACGATGATGACCTTTTCGTGTAAACCATAATTTAATTTTCTCTTCATCTTTATCCCCAAGCATATCATCAAATACAATTAAATGGGGAATGGAGGTATCCTCCACCAACTCCTCCTCATCCTCAGGAATACCCTGTAAGAATTGAATGTGGGGTTCCTGTTCTTGTAACTGAGCATAGGCTGTTTGCCATTCTTTGTAACACCATACGATACGCTCAGGTACCACTTGAAACAGATCCGATTTGTAAGTCAACATCTTTTTGACAAATTGTGTTTTACCAGATCCACTCGGACCTGAGATAAACATATTACAAGGATGCTTAAACAATAAACTGGACTCCATGACGTGACAATCACAACTAACATCAAGTGAATGAAACAAAAGTATTTTATTGACTTTTTTTTTACATGCAACAACAACAACAACAACTTTTTGTTATCACTAAAATATACAACATTGTTTGTTTTTTTGTTTTAGTTACACTAACAATAATTCTATATTATTACATGTCAACTTTTTTTTTGTGATCACTAAATATACAACATTGTTTGTTTTTTTGTTTTAGTTACACTAACAATAATTCTATATTATTACATGTCAACTTTTTTTTGTGATCACTAAACATACAATAGTTACACTGACACACAGTTACAACACTGACAACAAAAGTCATGAAGTGGTGGAAGTATTTTCTCCGAAAATTCAAACACACATTCTGAATGTCCATATTCACTCAGAAAAGTGATGACTTCGTCCTTGTTCACTACATGGTTCATCCAATCCGTTTCACTAAAGTCTAGTGGCACTGTCTGTTTATAAAATGAATTCATCACATGAAGTCCATGTCTAAATTCTTCAAACAGTTCTGGTGTACTCAAACGTTGTCGAATCCATTCTCCACTATGATGACCTTCAGGTATTTTCATACGAAAAGCAAAAATCAATGCTTTTCTTAACATGGTATGCTTCATAATATCAAACTGTTCCATTCTTGAATGGTTTGAATCACTTTCTTGTTATTCACCACGTACGTATTCCAATCGTCTCGATGGATAGCTTTCAAGTCTAAATGTGCATTGATCATCGCCTGATGAATCATCCGTTTAAATAGTTCAAATGTATGCGGATTCAGAATCCAGGCGTGAATGTCCTTGACCGTGTCAAGGTCATCTAGTACAATACTGAATAAAGTTTCTCTGTACAACTCAAAATCCAAAATGTAAAATAAACTCACATATCGGGGTCGTCTCGATGGTCTGTCCATAATGGAATATTCCCCGCATTCATAATAAGTCTAGGTACATCCGCATGGAGAGCATCAATAGTTTGTGTCACTACACGTAAATGATGTTTTTGTTTAAAGAACACAGCACGGTAGGATAGAATCGATCTGACCTCAGTGAAAGGGATCGGTTCCTTAAATAACAGGATACCGCGTAGTTTGTATTGGGAATACACTCGCCATCCAGGTTGAGATATCCCATTGTCTTCTTCAGCCATGCTAAACCATATGACATTGTCCGTAGGTTTAAATGCATTCGTTAATGCAGATATATCATTCAAAGTAGCATCGTGGATACAAAACACCCATCCAGTCGATATCATGCGATCCAATTTTTGTTGAATTAGATTAAACTTTCGTAGCATAGGTAATTTCTGACTGACAGTCAAATCCTGGCGTTCACTGACATCCTCTAATAGTCTATCTACCCGTCCAAGGTCCATACGTTGTAAACTATGAATAGCACCATGGGTCGCCCATGCATGTACTAACTCCATCTTCCATGGTTTAGTGTTAGCCTCTATCACATAACGATAGATTTTAAGTCTTAACTCTATAGGAAGTAACGGTATCCAATCCATACTTTTGTTTCTTTCTGTTTTCTGTTTCGTATTTTGTTTTGTGTTTCTGTTTGTATGCTTCTGCACCATTTATATATCCAAAAACAATAAGGTCAAGGTTTTTTTTATGACAAAAAAAAAACAACGGGTCAAGGTCAGTCATGCAGATATCCATAAGGAACAGTCATGTATTCGTCGACGATGATCCGTTTGGTATACACAGAACGAAATGTTTTGATTTGTTTCTCACTCGTCACTGTTCTATCTCTATGGCGTTTAATCCTGGACGCATATTCAACTACGGTAGAATAATGTTCTCTGTCTTTCACACAGTCCACCATACTATTGAAATTCACTTGTTGAGTTGCATTATAGTCTAATGTAATGCCTTTCACTTTACACGCCTGATGTCGTTCTCCATTTTCAATGTATTCATAGCCATAGTTTTTTGGACCTAAAGCAACATATTTTACAATACGTCCATGAGGCACTTCATCCGTCCATTTTCCCAAACGACTGGAGACAATCGGTACATTGTATTCTTGAGGGTCATAAATGTACATACAACTGTCTGTGTCAAAATAGAGTACCCTTTTTCCCAGAGGTTCAAGCACTTTGTACAGTTCTAATCGAGCATAAGCCGTCACAAAAGAAGCCACGACAGGATTAGAAGAAGAATGGGGATCAGCTCGATCCGATTCATCCGTGAAATTCATCAGTACGAATTCATCATGATCAAAACACTCGGCATATTTCACCGACTTTTTAGGATCATTCAGAATCTCATAGAAACGATCCAATTTATGGACATACTCCGTTTTCGGTAACAGGTTGGTTTGAGCATTTTTACCCCATAAACAATTCAACATGGTTTTGGCAAAAGCTCTTTTTCCTGGATTTTTTTTCACGTGTTCCAAGCGAATTCCCTCTGCTTCCAAATAATCTTGTTTAAATTTCAATTTATCTTCCTCTGTGTCCACGCCGGGAGGATACCCGCTGGCTTCTTGCTTCATTTTTAAGTATTTGTCAATGTATTGACGGTACACGTCCGTACTCCATTCATCCCAATGCCATACATGATATACTTTCAACACTTTATACCCTAAAGAAATGGCTTTCGCCAATTCTACATGGGTCCACGTTCCATACAATGCCCGTTCATACAGTGCATGTGTACAATAATCTAACTCCTCTTCCGCACAGGTACGACAGAGAGCAAATACCATTTTGTTATTACAGTGCATAGGTAAGACAGGCATCCATAAATCTTGCGGTGCAAGAACACGGCATTTAATCAATCCTTTGTATGTCTCAAGACGCTGTGAATCAATTTGCTCTTGACTCAAAATCACGGGATGGCCCAATGGATACTCTCTGTACTTGTTGACATAAGGATACAGGGAACAAATGTCCACGTATTTGATCTCTTGGTCTTTTTCTACTTCATGATACAGTCGGACGGCATTGGTACGACCTCCAAACAAAGCTTCCCTGGGTTGAATAGGGTCTTGACCCACATAAAATCGTTCTACTCTGGTTTTATACTCAGGGTCTTTTTGACAACGTTGATCAAATTCACATTCCCATATGACCACTAATGGATATCCTTGTTCTTTCAAATTCTCAAGTCTTTTTTGTGTGTCTTCATAGGCGTGACGCATGCTTTTCAACGTATATGGATTGATGGTACCCCGGTTGGGAAAACAGGTAGGACACCCATGATACCAACATCCCATGAATTCATACACGGTGTCTGTCTCTTCACAATACCCATCCACATAATATGGTCCAATTTTAACTTCTCCGCCTTTGTGATTCAAGGCATGACGAATATGAATCCCTTCAGTTACAGCAGTCATTTGTAACCAACGTATGCTTTTCATGGAATACCGAGTTTTATTAGGATATCCTGCATCAGAAATCACGGCTAAACTATGAGGTGGCATGGAATTTTTCCGCCAGGCTTTATTACACACTTGGGCTAACGTGGTCGCTTCCGTAAAGGGGTCAATTTGATCACTGGCTAACAATTGTTGACGAAATTCACCGCAACCACGTCTTAAAATGTCCACATCCGATTTACAGTATTTTTCCATTTCTTTTTGAAAATCAAATTCATCACCTTTTTTCTCATGGTACCAAGTTAGAAATTGTTGACGTTGCTCTGGTTTCATACTGTCAGGTTTGTAAAAATGTAGCGGTAAGTAAGGTCCCACATAATCCTGATAGGATAAGGTATTGGCATAAAATGGAAACCATCCTTTAGCTAACTCAGTCAATCCAAATGTCTTTGGAAAAGCTGAGAGTGGCATACTTAGGAAACTGAGTGAGTCAATTAATCGTATTCCATGCACTCGTAGCAGAATGATTTTACTTCCATTCATAATCAGTTGTGGTTTAGCTGTCCCGTGGGTAACGCAATATCTAAGAATAAACTGGGCATCGTAACCTTGAGCATTGTGAGCAATCACTGTAGATCCTCGATGGGTGGGATTGAATAGCCACGTGCAGAATTGTTCCAACGTGTTTTCTCCACGGAATACCATTTGTCTTGCTTCATTCACTTCTTCACAATACTCACATGGATCTTGCACTGACTTACACATACATTCACCACAGGCGCGTTGCGCTACACAAAAGTTGGGTATATGTTCTCCAGAATCAAAACGACACTCGAAGTCAAAAAAGATGAAGGGGACTTCGGGTTGCCTGCCTTTTCTATCAGGTGGTACATACGTTGGAATGTAACACTCATGATCTGGTCCTACTATTTTTTCACAATACTTGCATTTCTTTTGCCCTGGGCAAATATGATTTCGTCTCGTTCCTACAACTTTTTGTCCACATTTTCTACAATTCCATACAGACTCACAGATGGTTTTACGTTGTTTTCCACTTTTCGTTTTGTGACGATCAAAACAGGTTTGACTTCGAAATACTCGATAACAATCAGGACATTGAATGGGTTGTTCCACTGGGCATAGGGTGTGGGCATAACACTGGCAAATGTTTTTACATTGATGGGCTTCACGGTGATCATAACCCACATCACACCATTCACAATAATAACCCCGTCCAAGAAATCCTGCGATCGATATTATACTATCATAATGATTGTCATGATGAAAAATATGAATCACCCGACTTTTTTCAGTCATCGCTGGTGGTTTGAATAATAATTCATTTCCATAATGTTGTGGATGAATTTTAATGACATAGTTGGGATAGAGGTAGTCTTGTAACTTGTTGTATTCTTCTATACCGCAAGCACGATCCGATGAAATATCCACTTGTTTTAATAAGGCTTCAGCTTCATGTTGTTGTAGATTTTTCTTAGACTGACGTATGAGATTCCATCGTTTTTTCCATTCCGGGGTTTGATTTTGATTCGCTTTACACATACCAACCACAATAGATCTAGCTAAACACATTGAGTCCTTACTATTGTCAATACACACCACACTTGTCTTTGATTTCACCATGTTAAGTACGTTTGCCGACTTGAATGCCTTTTTTCCCGAGCCTTGTGGCATAGCAATATGTGTAATTTCCATCTGTGCTTCTCCGTCATGAATTTTAAACTCACGGTTGCTCTGGGCCACTCGTTCAATTTCATCCAATACAACATCTCCATTGATACGAGATGCCACATCAAATGGAATATGAATTCCAAATTCCAAATGAGGATGCTGTATGGATACACGAACTCTATCATTAGATCTTACTTGACATGTCCTATAAAGTTGATTCATCATATCATGAAACAGCCGGTTTGTAAATTCAAACGACCGATCGTACGGTTGAAATGTCACATCATACACTCTAGACTGCATCTTGAATTTCCTTGATTTTCTTTCCATACGAGACTGTATTTGATAATATTCTCGTACATGCTCCAACTTTGTTCGTTTGGCTGGAGGCTCATGGCTGTCACTGTCGGTGTCTGACATGATTATGAATCCTATAGTCCTTCACACTCCTCTTTTAGATATGATGTTCAAGGTCAAGAGATCTATAAGGTTACATTCAAGGTCATATTCAGAATATATTCAAGGTCGTATTCATAACATGTTTCAAGGTTGCCTTCAAGGTCGTATTCATAACATGTTTCAAGGTTACCTTCAAGGTCGCATTCAAGGTCACTCACATCTTATAAAAGGGAGTGCGCCACACCACTCTAGTCATTCTAGTCACTCACAATATGAGCTACAACGATCCAAGAATGGAAAAAGCTGACGATAATAATAGCATTTATCAACAATCTTCTTTGATGTATTCATTAAAGAAAAAAATAAAAGAGTTAAACAATATAGTGGATCAAGTTTGTGAGCAGAAACATGTCACATGGGATCATATACAATGTTATCGTTGTGGAAAGAAAGGACATTATGCGACTACGTGTTCAGAAAAAATAGGTAAAGATGAATGTTTTCATTGTCATGAAAACGGACATTTCGCAGCGAACTGTCCACAAAAGAAGCCTCAAGTACCACCACAAGGAATGAGTGATCAATTCATTGTTGACTCAGCCAACCAAATGGATCCACCGCAAAAGAAACGAAAATACAAAAAGAGAGAAGACAAAAAGAAAATGGACGATATGAACATTTGATGTGTTGGAACATTTGATGTGTTGGACAATGTTCTTGAATAGTTCTTAAATTGTGACAGTATTTGTAAGTTACTTTGTAATTTTTGTATTATTGTAAGTTATTTTGTTTTTTGCTGATTGTAAGTGATTTTGTTGTAAAAATAAAAACAATGAAAAAAAATAGTTTTTGTTATAGAGACAGTAAAACTTATCTTAAACATATGGTGGCCCTAAAAAGGGCCGTTGAAATGTATTCAATATTTAGCTTCAGCTAAATACAAATAGCGCCAATAATTGGCGCGTAACTCATCATCATAATAGATGGAGAGATCCGGATATAAATTCCCCATCTTGATAGGTACACTATCTTCCTCTACAAAGATTTCTTCAGGGGCACGCAAACAATTTCCCATGTTTTCAAAGGATTGAATGTAGAACACACAGACACATACGTTTATATACACAAAAAGTAGGTCAATCCGGTAAATTTATAAAAAAGTAGGTCAATCCGATTTTTTTCTTGATATTAGGATTGAACAAAACACAAAAATGACGTGACGTCATTTAACATGTTCTCACACAGGTTCGCGCTTGCCGTATAAAAAGTCAATGCATTTGCGTCTCGTCATTTCATCCGCTCAGCATGTCTCAACGAACTTTAAGAAACATCAAGGAAACGTACGCCTCCTTAGGGCTCTACATAGAGCAGCTTGAAATACAGCTAGAGGAGCTGCGTCTTGAAGTGAAGACGTTGCGGGAGGCAAAGAAGACGGAGGGCTTTGCGGAGGAGGTGGTGGTGGCTAGTTCTGGGGAAGAGGACTGGGGGGATCACCCCCAGGAATCCACCCCAGCTGAAAACTGGGAGGAGGACAATGAGCCTCCTTTCAGGTTGGCTTCCACCGCCACGGACAGAGATTTTAGAAAGTGGGACAAGTGGTGTCCCGCTTGTATGGGTAGATGTGGCCAACATCATTAGGTCACTCTACCCAAAAAATGGCCCTTTTCAGGGCCACCATATTTTTGCGAAATTGACTTGTGTCAAATTGTCTTTGTTTCTAAAAACAAAAATCCCCCACACACAAACAAATAACAAAATTGAAAATTGAAAAAAACAAATATAAAAAAAAGTCACACTGCATTTTTTGTCTGTATAGTTTTTGTAGGTTGGTTATGTTTTATTCTGTAAGCTGGCTGTGATCGTGTGTTTTTTGGGGTCCAGCATTTTGGCTGTGATCGTGTATTTTTTTGTACGTTTTTGCTGTGATTATATGTATTCTGTAAGCTGGCTGTGATCGTGTGTTTTTGTATATCAGCATTTTTGGCTGTGATCGTGTATTTTCTGTAAGTTTTTTGCTATGATTATGTTATTTTTACTAGCATTATTTGGCTGTGATTGTATGTATTCTGTAGGCTGGCTGTGATCGTGTGTTTTTTGGGCTCCAGCATTTTTTGGCTGTGATCGTGTATTTTCTGTACGTTTTGCTGTGATTATGTTATTTTTTGACTCACAATTTTTACTGTGACTGTATATTTTTGTTGGTTGGCTATGATTGCGTTTATTCTGTAGGCTTACTGTGATGATACGGTTTTTATTTTGTTGGTATTAGGATTAAAGAAACACAAAACAAACACAAAAACTAACACAAACACTAGCGAACAGAAAATGACGTGACGTCATTTAACATGTTCTCACAAAGGTTCGCGCTTGTCGTATAAATTGTCAGGCGTAGAGCCATTATTTATTATTTAACATGGAGACATACAACATGCCGTATGACATTCTTAAAGAAGCGTTAGAATCGTCTGAGTTGATAGGTCAAAATGCTGTTGGACCAGTGTATGGCACTAACCAGCCACAGTACAGTCAACCACAGTACAGTCAACTCCAATACAATCAGCCGAATCTACAGGGGAATGTGCAGCCAGTACAGTCCGTGGTGAATGGACAGACTCATGGACAGTCTAATCCACCGACTACAGAGATGGCTATGCTACAAGAACTCAAAGGAATCAGGGGAGAAATAAGACAGCTAAAGCAAGTCATGCAACTCCGTCGTGAAATCGAGTTAAAAACAGACAAACTGATTGTGCCTGTACAGTTTGTGACTGACAAATGGGATAGCCAAGAGCCCCAAAAAACAGAGGAGAAAAAAGACTCTAAAAAACGTAAACATGAGACCACAGAACCAAAGAAACCTGAGAAAAAGAAAACTGACCATGGTCGGGGTATTTATGGTAAAGTCATGAAGAAATAAGTCACTGATCAAACTGATCAAACTACCAACGGCCCTTTTCAGGGCCACCATGTTTTTTGAGAAAGCACACTTCTTGTGTCAAATTGTGTCAAATTGTCTTTATTTTGTGTCTAAAAAACAAAATCCAACACAGTCTTCGCTGCATTCAAAACAAAATCCCCAAATTCAAATTCAAAAAAATGGTACCCAAAAACACAAAATGAGGTACCCCCACCTATCCAAAATGGGTACCAGAAGAAAACAAAACATTGGCCAAAATTTCACAATTTCACCCCTTTTTTTCACACATTTTGACCTCATTTTCCGAAAATTTGGTACCAGAGTATCGCCCATAGTGAGGGAAATGTGGTACCAGAAGTACCTACGATGGTACCAGGGTATCGCCCTTCACTACTAATGTTATCGTGTTTTTGTCGTTATTGAGTTTTAAATGAAATTCTTTGCGTGGATACTATCGTTATTAATCCTACAACAATCAGCATGAGAAATCTGAATAGTCGCGGACATCTTAAAAACAACAATAATAGATGCCTTACTTTAAGTGTAACAAAAGTTCCGGATGTGTTGGTTGCTATGGCATGGCACGTCGTATCGATCACGTACATTTGTTCAGTGTTGCCAAATATTTCACCATCATTGCTAAGTGATATATCGTATATATACACAAAATCTTCAACCTCTGACAATGACCTTCTCCCGTTTAGACAGCATTGACCGGTGAATATATTTTGGTATACACCTTGATCATCAATTGTTTCACTGTGTGCAATAGTTCCATTGAAGTAAATCTGAAATATATATAATGGTTATATGTTATGAAAGGCTAGAGCGATGATTTGTTTCTTTTGGGGTTTAACAGCTAGGGTAATTTGGCCACTTTACAAGCTTTGACGGGAGATGAAGACTCTAGGCGTGCATCTTAGTAGAACCACCGACTGTAAGTCTGTAAGTCAGCTGGATAGTTTCCTCACATATGATTTTCGTCCAAGAATGATGAAACGCAATTATTCAAAGCATTATCTCAATAATGGTAGAAGATGTAAAACCATACCTACAACGGTGTTTTTGGTTTTGCTGTTAAGTGGAATGAGAAATAATTGCACGTACTCTAGGGTTTTTTTGCACATTTAAATACTTCAATAGTGAGCGATTGGAAACATGTTACAACACTGTTTTAATATCGAGGTCTATTCGTTTTATTATTGCAGGAAGAATACAGCTCTAATCTAAATTCAACTTCAGGATATGCATAAAAATCCACTAACCCGGTATGATGTCACTTTGCAGTAAAATACATCAAATAGCCTGTCTGTTCTCACAACTACACAGCTACAGTCACCACTTCCATTTGATATGTCACAAATCCCCGACCCCTGAATATCATCAATGATTGGGGGCTCATGAATGGTCATACTACAAGCTGGGCCCCAATATGGCCCAGCACAGTCACACTGACCTAAATACAGCATAAACCACCAAGAATATAACACGCATAAATTAGAATAACAAATGTTTAACTATATCTATATAATCAGTCCATGTTTTGTATAGTGAGCAAAATTCGTACAGCTGTGATGATAATGTGCGCTTAAATCGAGGTTCACAACAGAAATAGGAATATTAAATGTAAATGTTCCGAGCATATAATAACAACATGTTGTTTTAAGTTCTGCGCGTTACGTACTATAGCCGCAAAACGTATGTTTCCACAGTACATATATACACATACTGTGGTATCATTTTTGTTCGCGCAGGACGAATTTTCGCGTATTTCGCGCTACGTTTGTTGCGCGAATTTAAGGCCGCGCTAACAAAAGACCATCCAGAAAGAAATGACTATCCGAAATTTTCATTGTCCGAATACTATGTCACTTAAGTTGTGTATCTACTTCCGGCTAAGTTATTAATGATTGGCGAGAAGTTGAGTTTTTTTGAGAATTAAAAGGTAAACAAGACTTACTTTTTAGGAAAACGTTAATGATATTTTCCCACAGAGAAAGAATAAACATATTTAATTATTGGTATTCTCTTTCGGAGCTGCAGCATCGGCTGGGTCAGAAAAGTCCGGTTCCGACGGAGAGCGTGTACAACAGAAGAGAATGAAACAAACAATAAATTGTATGTTTTAAAACCAGTCCTAGTGAAAGGTATTATTCGCACCTCTGACTGTTGATTTTTTAGTAATTGCTCGGGCGCCATAACAAGACGTGGACCCGAAAATTGCCTAATTTACATGCTAATCCATGCTTTGATCTCGGACACGCTTTATTTACATAAAGTGACAATTAACATGCAATAATTGGTGACAACTGTCATATTGTTTATTAATCATGGTAACAAAGGGCGTCGCTGTAATTAACATGTACGTGGTCCAGTGATGACACGCGTCAGTATCTGGATTAAAAAAAATCTAAAATTCAAAATGCGCGAATTTACGACCGCGCGAATCTGTCCTTTTTTCGCATTTGCGCGAAATTTCGTGCCAGCGAAATTAAATGATACCACAGTATGTGTATTCGCGATTTGCCGAAGCAATCATTCACGTGATTTGAGTTAAATCACGTGATGAGCGGCGGGAAAATCGACGATTTCTGGTTCTACTCAAGACTTTCACCAGTGTGCATGTAGTAAAGTTAGGGGTCGTGAGCAAAAATCCTTATCATGTTTCGGGTAGAATTTATTGACCGCCATCGACAGTTCAGGTATGCTGACGCTTATAGAAGATTTTAAGTTCTACGCATGACTTTTATCAATTAAATTTTTGATAATTGCCAGTTTGTGTTTAATGATAAAATCTTGACTTTAGAATTAATATATTTTATCAGAGAATAGCGTAGTTTTTAGCAGATGTTTTGGTTTTGCAGATACTATGTTAAGTATACACAGACAAATAGTTTCTGTTTTCAAGAGCAATTTCATAGCATGGGTATGCCAATGATTCATCGCTGTATTTTTTTCACTCGGGTACATGCTGTTACAAGTGTGCAGTCATAATCTGTATTAATCTAGGTTTCTCATATAGATCATATAGATGATTGTAAAAACAATTGTTACGTGTATATTTAACTTTTTGTATTTATTTTTGCTCATGACCACAAATATAGAAATTATTTGAAAAATAAACAGGTTTTTTTTGTTGTTTGTGAAGTTAAGACTAGCTTTACACACATCGCATACATGTAACTATATACATATAATTATATATACAAACCATCCGTTGTACAGACACCATTCCCACTGCAATTAGAAGGACAAGTTTGTAGCAAGAACTCTTCTACAATGTCTGTGTTATTAGCAACGTATTCAGGATTCATGGCTAAAACGTTAGTTGCTATGGTGTTTATAGCTTCTACGTGCACACCAGCCCAAGAGGGATCGTTGCTTTCCTAAAATCAGATGTATAAAGAAACTTCTAATTATCTCCTTGGGTACAACAAAGAGAAATTTGTGGGAAAATATTATATAATTAATGATGATTAAAATATTTCATAATGTATTAAATACGACTGTTAACGCCGTACAATTGTTATAATTTGCTGTTGATGGTTTGTTCATGCGCTACAATTTCCTTTGCATCTGTTATGATAAATACATTCTTAGGTTGTTTAGTTATGCGTACACTAAGAGCTGACTCGTATTCTATTGTCGACGACGTATGTATAACAATGGCTTAACTTATTAATTGCAATTTACATTTTCATTTGACATAAACTAGTACTTTGTACACTTAAGTTTTATTTTTGTGAAGTGAAATGCATATCTGTTGCTATCGAGCAAATATATGATATTGAAGAAGCATAGAACTTAATGTTTAATCACCAATCATCGGGATCGACGAGCATCAATAAAAGCTGAATTGACCAACCCTACAATATCGGCAACTACATCATGCCATACTTAAAGATTATTTGTTGGCTGCAACGCGCCCAACATTTTTTCAGTTGGTCGGAAAGTAGAGATTTATTTTCTGGAAAGCAATTATTAATTACGAAAGGGTATAATGTTTTTACTGTGAGAGTTGCAACAAAGTTGAGTCGCGGTGATTTGTATGAGTCAGCCCAGTTACAGCAAACATATTTTTAAGGATGGCCCCACACCGCTGCTACTAAAACCTATTAAGATCTACGACGAATATTAACACATATTTGTAGATCATAATACCGTGGTGCTCGAAGTTCTACTTTAATTAAGAGGATACTAACGTGCACGTCAAATGAACATTGTCGAATGACTTCCTCCGGATCCTCGTTGGATAGAATGTCCGAATGATTCTGAACAGCAACCATACTGTTTATCGAATCTCGGCATAATTCATTGGCCTCCTGTGTTGTTACGTTTCCGGCAGCATTCCGCTGTACATATAAAATACCAATTATATAATATAATTGCTAATTTTATTGATGCATGCTAATGTGTATTGTTTTAGAAGATAACTACAGCAACGAGTTCCTGGCCACTGAGCAAGTAAAGCTCTACTAGTGCAGGACTTCCAGAATTCAGATAAATGTGCTTTTTAATACATTTTCTACTTGTTACGCATATTATTATTGACCGTGTGAACGAATTAGCAATTTGAATACAAAGGATTTCTTACCCAGAAAATAATTCTGGTTTAAAGGAAAGCAACATAGAACCATGCAAAGAACACAAACTGGAAAACATTACCAGCGCTTACTCTTCTCAAACAAACTAAAATCTGTCCACAAGGCCCATGCTGACAGCCGCATAATACGCATAAACAGAACATAACAGAAGACAATAACAAACTATACGATATCCCAGTGGTACAGCCATGGAATGGTCAGCGACAAAATACTATATATGCAGCCAGAAAAAATATTTCACTTATAGATATAAGCACCAAATTTGGAATGGAAATTAAAATGAGGCACGTTAGCCACTTAAATTTAAAAACAGCAGGCACATTTTTAAAAAAACCTCAAGTTGTACATGGTTATAACAATTGCTAGAATGGTTTGGTCATTACCAGTATTCACCGGTTGTTTATTAAGCTTTGCAAATACTGTAGTGAATTCTGGACACAAATTCCACGTCTGCATAGCAATTCTTTATCCATCCCCGAAAAGCAGAGACAACATCACAATCAGAAAATGAATACGAAATGGTAGCCCATTTGACTTGCCTTGAACTGAACGACAGTAGAATAAATGTCATGTAACACAAGCAGACCGAGAGTTTTTCCTTGCCCAAATTCAACCCAAAGTTTTTCTAGTCTGAAATTTAGCAGGACAGAAAGAACACTGACAGCTATAGCAAGAACATCAGTATCACTGACTTTTTCATAATAGTTGTAGGGCCACACAGAAGATGTGTCTTCATGGTTACATGGCATTAATCCCTCTAGACGATACAGTTGGTAACAAACATTACAATCTCATCTAGTTACTGTAGTGGTATTGGTTTGACACTATTAGGTACACGGCTTCTTACTGACCCTACACGGTGTGGTACGGAGTCCGTAAATAAATATTGGGACGATAGCGATAGCTCGAGCGCTATATTAATTTACTGACCTTGTATCATACCGTATCGGGTCAGTAAGAAGCCGTGTAACGAATTTATAGTTTTAGCAAGTTTTCTGTATCCAAATCAGTCGTATGCGAAACGGCGTTTAATGGCAGTCATATTTGTTTACAGTAGTTACTTCACTAAGAAGCGAACTGAGGATAATTCAGCGAAAAGTGCAAGGTTTAACACAGTTTGTCGTTCCTTTATTTTTACTACATTTCGTTTTTTTTTTGAATATCAAAATGCGATCTCAGCCATTTTGAATTTGATTACTGACTGGATATGAATTGCTACTGACCTAATAAGGGATAATATTAGGTCAGCACGTGACCCGACTCAACCAATCAACGTCAAGTATTCTGTACGAGATAAGATAAAGTGCAATATTGTTCTCAACGAGTAAGTAAAAAGTAGCAAGGATCTATTAGTATTGTCCATACACTGTCTAGAAACCACATGTACTAAAGGAAATAGTGTTTGTTATTGACCAAATAGTCTTGAGGGGCTTATGTCATGTAACCATGAAGAGACACGTCTTTGTGCATGGCCATACAATTTGGAAAATTATTGTTACTTCTTTTGTTCATTTAATATGAATGTGACTCTCGTGTTTGCTTATTTCTCCACTTATTTTTTTCATTTAATGTAAGGGAACACATCGCTTGGCAGGAAAATGACATGATTTTTAAGGACATCCGGTGTCCGTGACCCATATTCGCGAATTCCGTGCAAAACGGTTTGCTAAAACACGTGATTATTAACCACATACATGTAACCTGAAAGCATTTCACAACTTAGCTGTCATCCATTAAGATGTCGAGGAAAATGACTTTATTTACGCTATGGGGGCATTTGAACGACGCCCAACGTCATGATGCCGTCAGTATGGTAACCAGAGGCATGCCGTATCACGTTCTTGTACGCAGTATGTATTGTTCCCGTCCACTACCATGCACTTAGTTCGAAGACACCAAAAAATCAACCAGCCATAGATGCTGACCATCCAAACCTAGGACATCAAAGAGTGACGTATCTTCAACAAGACTGCTGTATTGTCCTCACTCACCTCCGAGAATGGTTTCAAACAACAGTTAATATTGCCCAGGATGTAAAATGGGGTATCACCAATAACTTATCAGTCGATGACACTATTTTTTGCTGGAATAGCATATCATAGTGCGTATAGAAGAAACGTTTGATACCAGCGGGGAGACGTAACAATCACCGGTGGTGTGTTCAGAATAAGTTGAAAACAAGATCAGTGGAGAGGTGTACTGTTCATTGATGAGTCCTGATTTTGCGTAAATATGCTGGATGGAAGGCATAAGGTGTGGCGTCAGTGCAGTGAACGGTACCCAGATAGTTGCACCAGACAGCATGCACGGTGATATTACTCATTAAACCCCCCTTTTGCTATAGTCCGTTCAAGACGAAATAAAATGTAATGGACTGTGTGCACAAAGTGAGTGAGATTCAGAAACGTTAACACGGTTTGTGAACTGCGTATTACGTACAAGGCTTTACGACGTTTTAGGACAAAACTGCCAACTTTCCAACAAGCTTTGAAAAGGTCGAATTGATATACATGACATTTTAGCGGCGTTGTAGTCCGCAAAACTAACTAGCTTCTCTATCAGAATAGATGATGTCCCTAGTTGTGTGAAGAAAAAACGGTTGACATAGATCGACTTTCTGATAGCTTACCTTATGAATTCGTTTCCGTGGTTTCTGCATTATGGTGTATAACCGTGCCAATTCTTCAGCTGGCACTGTATCGATATGGTCAATTTCTTCAATTACACCTCTTCGTTTACGTTTTTGTAACCTACACCTGACAGTCCGAATTTTACCTCTAAATTCCGTCCAAAAACATCTTTTAGCGTTACTGGTTCCCCAGGCTGGGAAGTTTTCGCTTGGACTCGTAAACAGACTGGAATCGCTCGTCAGTCTTTTTGGAACAGAGAAAAGTATCGTAATAACGCATGATAATACAGGAAACACGTCACACAAGAAATACATGATGCGTATTTTTGTTGTATAAACTCATCAATCATTCTATTAATTAATTCTCAGTAACAAAAATGCTAAAACTACATTTTTCAGCTTTTACGATCAAAATGACTCTAATTTATCCTGGTAAAGTCTTAAATCTGAGGTGTAACCAAGTTAATTACATGTTTACCTCCAGCTGTTTGAAAAAAGATGGTTCATGTTGTCAGGCAGTATTTCCCCATCAGGTTTTTTAAAATCGTTTGCGGGGTTATTGTCGAAATACCCACATAAACCTTCTACGTTCCCCACGTCTTTTGCTGACATTAAGATGTCTATATTCATCGTATTCTGGTAAGCGCCTCCCAAGAGTACCACAGTAACTTGTGTTCCTATAGGTGTCGTTATCTTCACGTGAAAATTATGGAAAGTAAAATCTTAAATGAAAGCGTCTTAATTATTCTTATTGCTGTTACTGGTAATATTCAGGCGATACATTATCTAATAACGTATTTATCATCAGTATTGATAGTCAGCTAAATGTAGAAGTTATAAACCAGAGGTTTATGACATGATTTACCAATTACTTCGTTATTAGGAATGTCGAGCTTCTATTGTTTTTTTACACAAAATTACTGCATTAGTCTACATTTGACATTAAATCGTATTTACTAGGGGTGTAAAACACAACAAAACCATATTGCAATATATTGTCATTTGGATGAATCTTATAGCAATATATTGTCATTTGGATGAATCTTATTACAATACATTGTCATTTAGAAGAATGTTATTACAATATATTGTCATTTAGAAGAATGTTATTGCAATGTTGTCATTTAGAAGAATCTTATTGCAATATATTGTCATTTGGAAGTATCTTATAGCAATATATTGAACTATTTATTGCCGTGCATATTTACCATCATGGAGACATGGTGTAACATTACGTGTGATTGTATTTAGTTGCAAGGACCACAATGGAACTACGATTTGTATTATTTGGAAATACACTGAACAAAAAAAGAAACTTCTGTTTTGTGAAAAAGCTGTCGTGTAATAAAATAAATTAGATTGTGACGTAGGATTTCCAGGATTTTTAGCATTTTTGTATGCACGAGTCAAATTGGCAACGTGAAACTCAAATTCCACGTGCATACATGGTTCAACATTTTCCGTGTAGTATCCAGCCATAATTATTCACTAGTCTTACATACAGTGAAAGAAAACGCTCTGAAATCTGTAAAAAGAAATCCCCCTACTTTGCAGTGATAGCATTTTTATAAGCCAAGAATTCCAAGATCTGCATGAACTTGCAATCGACACACTTAATTCTGGTATGTCCACAGAAAAAGTTGCTGTAGTTGTCGGGAGTTCCAGTCGAGCTAAGCACAATCTTCGAACATGACTCCGAAAGACACGACTTTCTAGTGACTTACCACGTAGCGGACGTCTACGCGTGGTCAAGACCGGCATATCGTCACAACACGTTTGCGCAATCATAAGGTCGTAGTGAACTTTATATCGGCCCTGCATTTGAAGTAAAACTTAATATTGAATAGCTAGTTAATAATAGGTTGTAATAAACACATATTTGCTAATATACCTGATATTCAAGCGCGTTTATTTCCTCAACTGTCAATAGCTGTTCATTGTTTCTCTCATAATCATTGAAATTAGCTCCACCACACGTGTTTATTTTATAAACATCATCACCAGCTCGGATAGCAATACCACACGCACACACTGGTCCACTGCTGTCAAAACAGTACTTAGCTGATTCCTGAATCTTAGAAAATATGATGCTGTTCTTTAGATGAATTGTCAAACGTGACTTCATATTTTGATTAACGCAAGTGTTCAAAGCCTAAAATTCCAAATAAACTGTTAACCATTTTTTTGCCAGAAAATTATTTCAAAATCGACGACAAAAAGGGAAATATCCCAAACCGAATGAGATTCTGTTGCCTTTAAACCACACAGTGGGTTTCGTGGATTTTATTGAAATTATACTTTATAACTTAATTCATTTTACATGTAAACCATACTATTACCAAAGAGATTATCACTTCTTAATATGAAATAGATCTCTGCAAAAGCGAATCCAGCTTTCAGAGGTTGAATCAATCTTAAAGAGTGTACGGTGATGTTGGAAGACAAGGAAGAATCAGTCGCGCGCTTACTAGTTATCTAACTTATCCGTAATAAAATATAAATTGTCATCCAGACAAATGTTTGTCAGAGATAATTCAGGAATTTGGAATTTAGCATAACAGGACTTTCAAATATGGTTCACAACTGATACAAATGTAATAATTTACAGTGAACCCAATATTTACATTTAATTTACCTGAAGTGCATAAATTAAGTGCACCTCCATATTTGTATTTTGGCACTAACTGAAACACAACGCGGAAAAAATGACCAAGAATTAAACGTGTCGAATGGTCATTACATTTAGCATTCAATAGTGTTATTCTAATCTATACACGTACTTCGGAACAGAATAAGCGCATGACAGGCGCGATAGAACCCTTACCATTCATTGCAACAGAAAAAGACAATGACTGTTTCTGTCCCGGAGTGAAAGCGTTATATAACGCTGTATGAATTAGAATAGTTTTCCTACCTCAATATTGAATTGAACGTTGCGGTATAACAAAAAATCTCCTTCTTCGTGATAGTCATAATATCTGAAGGTATAGTCATGTTTTAGACACATTGATATAAGTGATAAGCTCAATATTCATTCTGGCGATTTGATAACATGTATATGTAAAAACTCACACTGTTTGAATAAATTGTACTGTATATTTACGAAATTCAAGTTTATTTGCATCAAATTGGTAGTTTATGTTTGCAAACGTCCTCTGTAGAGAAATGTACGTAGTTCGGTTTTCCCAATTGGGGTGTTGGGATTTTACCGACCGTACATATGCTTAGTTTATTGTTCTACGATCCAACACGCTCCAGTTCCGCGGGGAAGACATAAGCGATTATACAAAAAACAACTCCACCTGTCCATATTACAGATATTTAATTGTCCCATAAAACAAAGCGTAAACAAGGTTACCAACTAAATAAGACTAAATTTAACTTAAACGAAATATATCTATCACCGATCGTAAGTCCAGGCGAAGATATTATAAAAAGTTAACACTAATAAATAGCCGACATAGTTTGATAGAAGCGTCGACTACCGACTGTAACTCTGGACTGCCAACTCTCCCTCTCCGCTCTGGGCGGCGAGCGCACCTCTTTTATATTATCCCCAATGTAGGTGCCCAACCTTTTCATCATTTTTGTGTGTTCTGCGCACAAGTGTGTGCAGACTCTGGACAGTATTACCAAAAAGGTCTAAAGATCAAGAACTAACATCATGAGTCAGGCATTTTTACCTGTTTGTGATTTTCTGCGTGCGTAGTCTGAACTTGTTATATCTTCACCTGACCCGGATAGATATATTTAGTTTCTACACCGGCACAGAAACAAAGGTTTTAAAGAAGTAGAACCACTTTGTACTATAAAACACTATATTACCATCGAAGTTGTTGTCATGCATACCTGCCATCAGCTGTTCTTAGATGTGGATCCACGTGTGAATAACAGAGTTTATTAATGTGGTCATCAGTATCAGTCACAGTGACCTGAGGAAAATAATGTTATCGTATCGCAATTTTCATCTATGTTCATATTTACCCAACTAAATTAGTGTTATGAGAATATACAATAAGTAGGATTATTTACAAAATCACTGGGTCGTTACAGTGCCAACATGCATTAATGGATACACTTTTAACGAAAATTCTTATTCTGGCAATTTCGGTGTGTCCATTATATGACAAACTTGTTTAATATTTTAATTGTATGGTATGCTGGAAGGTAAAGCCAGTCACTGTACTATGAGTTTACTATGAATATGTTTGGCTTTGAAGTTGAGTCGGCCGAATCGTACGTTAGTTCCGTCTAACCTTCACACATTGTCAGAACAAAAACTCATACCACTATACGGCTATTTATGGTCCGAATATCACCATGTGAAAGACAGTAAAGTATGTGATAATGGTTTCCGAAAACTTGATTAATAAAAAGATGTAAATCTTAAGTACCGTTACAGGATCTAAAGTAAACCCATTCCAGATCAAATGATTGTCAAACTGAACAACCAACCGCAATTTAAAAGTTTTGTTATCGTCATAATTTTCGTCCTTTGTCCAAATGCGAAATCGGAATGTTTCACTAGCGTTCCATCTAACATTATTCGGGACGGCCTAAAAGTAACAGACTTGAATAATGAATTATACAATGGGTAAAGTACGAAACCAAACACCCAGGCTATAATGCATCTTATTGGCTCGCAATATTTACGTCGACAGCACAAGTCATAATTTTGGCTGTTCAGGAGTTTTCTTACACTCATAAATTTGCAATGAGTTCGGGCGGAAGCAGCCATCTGATCTATTTAAGTATTAACTTTAGTGATATTCATTTTATTCCATTCTTATAAATTAATAAAGTACCGCTGAAGTGCACGAGTGCAACTTTAAATGAAACAACCAAATGAGACACCATATCAATATTTTGACTTAAACAAAATGTAGTTGACATTTGTTTTGTACAATCACCTTCGATACGCGTAATCATTTACTTACAACCCGGCCACTTAAATCAAACTCCAACATTAAAGTACGATAGATGACACACTCACCATGATTTGATTCTTGCACGTCTGAATGTTATCATCATTCACGGAAAACACTTTCGCGTTACAAGGGAATGTTTTATGATACAAAAAGACGTCAGCAATACATTCAGTGGTCTCTTGTGAATTATTAGTTCGTGTACAACCCATAGGAACAGTCTGTGACAGCGTCACAATGCCGTAATTCTTCTTGCTGACATATATCTCCTCTTCCAAAATCTTTAAAAGGATAAATCGGTTAAAAGAATTAAAATCAGAATTACAAATTACACTTATACGCTAAAGGTCAGTAAATCTCCAGATAATTTGCCTTATAACTGAACACATGCATCAGATAAATTGTGTGCGTAATGTAATGTTATATGTGTATGGTATTGTCAACTACATGAACCGATCAATATATTAGCGTCAGCTTGTTGCATCATATGTCCGTTGTCCTAGATCAAAATGCCGATTCGGGAAATGTGTTTGGTGTCCGCTGTCGGCGTTCGGCAAGTATCCGCTATTTAAGGTCATCTAAAGAGTGCTTTTCGTCGGGACTAAATGACAGTGTCCGTTATAGACAGGTGTCCGTGGTTCGCGGATGTCCGTTATAGACAGGTGTCCGTGGTTCGCGGATGTCCGTTATAGACAGGTGTCCGTGGTTCGCGGATGTCCGTTAGCACAAGTTAGACTTTTCTGTGTGCATCTTATACTTTAGGATTCCGGCTTCCCATTTATCCTTGTTTTGTTTTGACATAAGTATGATATCTAATGGGATTAAGAGACAGACATTTTAGTTTGAATTCTGGCAGCATGATACCGTACTGTTACATTTGAGGACCCATTCAATAATTGTTGTGTAAAAACAAATGAAAATGCCACTTGCGTTAGATCCACATTTCCATACAGGATACGCAGGTCATAAACCAACAAACATTGCGGACGTGATTAGAAAAGCATCATATACGAAACCGAATGGTGAATAAAATTAACACACAAATCCATAAACAGCGGTTTGGTCATCACAAAACAGTCAAGCGATTATCCGATACGTCCCTCAATAGTAGTTACTCAACAGCTACAGAACTCTAAATATGTAAATTTCGCCTTGGAAAATTATGTAGCCTACGGGACAGTGAGGGAGACAATCTATGGGACTGGGGGAAACAATCTACGGGACTGGGAGGAAGACAATCTACGGAACTGGGAGGGAGGCAATCTAAGGGTCAGGGAGGGAGACAAATTGTTCCGATCTCACACTCATCACGTGATTGGTGAAACATGAAAAATACGAAAATGAACATGTAGATCAAAACAGTAAAGTAATTGTCGGTGTTTCAGTTGACAACCGCAGTGATATTCATCAATCAAATGTCCACCTAATTGCTTCTATACTTAATTTGACCCGTGTTCAGTTGCATGCCATTTATCAAAAATTAAAATTTCAACCAGACCGTAAACTACTGAATAGTTTTGTTAAAATATACATAGCTGATAATTTTGATGTATTATTTGATTATTCTGCGTGCATTTGTCCCCATGCTAAAAATCGCATTTCTGAGTCTGTGGTAAGACTTACGGGAATTCAAATAAAACGCATCTCTCTATATACATGTATAACAAATATACATTGTGCTGTATTTTCACGGGTCATCTAATACATACACATATGCTATTTTCTGTATTAAAGGTGTGTGTTTTTTGTCATAAAGTAATAAATGATTTTAACTTGTGCTTTCTTTATAGCGGACATTTTGAAATGACAGTGTTGTGTTAGTGTGTTTTGTATGTCCTTCAAGCTCAAAAGTTATAGTGTTATATGTTTGATCACGCGAATTAAGCTATTGAAAGCACAGTTTATTTATAGACTTGCACAATGTTTTTATTGATACTTACTTTAAGTCCAGCGAAAAACTTAGTGCTGTTAGACTCACTGGCATGTCCTGAGCTATTTCCGTGATGCACAATACAGTGCAGCTGAAATAACGTCACACATGATGTGAAAATGAAATGTTCGCTTGTCATCGTGAAAATCGCATGTTACATGTTATAGCGGCGTATGCGAAACAGGAAAAAATAATACGGGTTTTTCATTGTTGCAGTGGCTGCAGTACTCGTGAAATAGAAGAGTCGACAGGTTTCATCGCCATGGAAACAAATGCTATGTAAAATTATTATGTTATTATTTCGTAAAAACAATACTGTTTTGTTGATAATTAATCCAGTACTTCTACTAATATGTTACCAACACTGAATGCATAAATAACAGAATAGTGTATAAAATTTATGAAACAAACCTCAAAACCAAGGGTTTCTCTCCCGAGCTCATCTTCTTTCAGAGTAAAAGTATTAATATCCGATGACGGCCCCTTTTTGACCAAAAACGTATCGTCGATATACCTGTAATTGATTGCTTCATGAAAAAAGTTTTCTATTCCTTCAACATTCTATTCAGTAAAGTTTTCTATTCATTTATTTGCACTGCAATAACGAGGTATTGCTTAATATGTCCCATGTATGTAAACACAAAATTCAGATGCATTATATGTGTTATTCCATAGAAGCCGGCGTGGTTATATATGTACACCATACTTTCAAGATAATTACATAACGTACATGCCCCTAATGTGTATTTAATCATTATCGGAATTCACCGAGAGCGACCAATACAAGTAATTTGTCAATTTGGACTCCCCAATATGTTATTTTTCATGAATACCTATTTTCAGCATTTCATCCGTGTCATGTATTTTGTCAAAGTCCTGAAGATGGCAGAAATATCATGAATACTTTCATGACCGAAATGTTAATGTAATGAAATGGAAGATGAATTACACATCTTTCTATTCTATGGATAAGAAGCAGTAAAATAAGAAATTTAATGTTTACAATATGTCACACTTTTCATTAGAATGCACAGAGTATATATATATATTATCATATATTATATTACACTTAAACCTGCATATGATAATGCATTCATACAATTCATTTCTATCATTAATTAATTTGTGAAATGTTGATGTACTGCATTTTCCCCTTTCTCAACACAATTATTCTAAATATTTCTATAATTGATCGTAAAGAAGCACCCTGTCTTATTCAGTAATGTTGTCAGTAAATAAAATAGCGACTATACTAAACTTGAAATATAATTTATATTAAAATAACTGCACCAGAAACAGTAAGCTTAACATAAAATCCATTTAAAAATATATACTCATTTTGATGAGTATTTTCTGTGAGTTGTGTCTCACGGACAAAACTGGCAGTAAAAAAGACACTATGAAGAAGAATTGATTCACAAATACAATTAAACAATGGGATATAAGGCAAGAAAAAAAACTGGTAATATTTAGGGTTACTAGACCAAAAACGAGTTGGGGTAGAGGAGGGTCGAAACTTTCCAATGTTTAAGACATACAGTTCAAACTTTGAAAGTGCAGTTTATGCCCAAATGTCTCTCACTTTAAATTTTTCCAGAAACTTTAGGGTCGACATCAAAAATATGATCGGTCGAGTTACCGTAAACACGACTATTTTATCTGGTCTTACCAAGTAACCGTAAACACGACTATTTTATCTGATCTTACCAAGTAACCGTAAACACGACTATTTTATCTGGTCTTACCAAGTAACCGTAAACACGACTATTTTATCTGGTCTTACCAAGTAACCGTAAACACGACTATTTTATCTGATCTTACCAAGTAACCGTAAATATGACTATTTTATCTGGTCTTACCAAGTAACCGTAAATACGACTATTTTATCTGGTCTTACCAAGTAACCGTAAATACGACTATTTTATCTGGTCTTACCAAGTGACGTTATACAGCTGGTTCGGTTCCTTTGGAAAATTGCACGTAAATTCCAAGTTAGGGGTGTAAGTGATGATTGCGTTACTCAATTCCTCAGTGTATTTCAGACCAGGCTCTATTACAGGCGTAAAACCTGAATAACAATGATAAATGAAACAAATTAATCGTAGTGACCCTTTATAAACTGGAAACTTACAAAGACATTTTACCTCTTTATAAGCCGTAAGATAAATATGACGAATGTGTTTTTTTTTTATAATTACACAGAAAATGTAATTAAGTCAAGATTTGAACTTCTTACGTGGTGTATTATTCGCAATCCCTCCACGTCAAAGACTGAACAGTGGTTAACTGGTACTGATGATATTACAGCTCCCCCAAAAATCCAACTAGTATCATGTAGAACATGATGGGTGTCTCACAGGGTAAATAATTCCCAGTGTAATCACGATTTTAAGCACAATTTGTATTCTAACAATTATCATTAACTTCACATGATCAGATTTTTAACATTGTCGTTATTAAAGTCATCAGAATATTACGTATTATGCATAACTCTTGTTTACGGCAGTGACACAATAATCTGTCAATTCTGTTTACGAAAAATACCAAATTTGAATAACACTATTCGCTTATTACGGTACAGATAATGGATGTAAATAAGATGAGGAAACTTAGAACAAAAGCACGTGCAAAACATTCCACCTTTCCAAAATACTACCGTCCCTCAATTCTCTCAACCTCAAACCCTTCAAACACATAGGACCATACCCCCTTTAAAAAAACAGCTGAGGACAAATCACAATCGCCCGGAGGGTACCACATTGACACGGTCTGTTGCAAAGCTACAGTGGGTGAAAATAGTTTTGAGGGCCCAACCTCACACAATTTACCTCCTGGGAACCAAAAACAATAAAGAAACATAAATAATAGACGCGTACAAAAATCACACATTACTCAACAAGCAATAGCAAACATAGTTGTTTTCACAATAATACGTAAATAAGATGTTATTACCACACGATAGAGTTCCTTCACAAGTGACAGCGAATAATTCACCACCGCCACAATTATGATGTCCCCACTCGTCATGAACACACTCCTCTAAAGACGATTCCGTTCCATCACAGCCGAGATCATCTAACCAAAAGTTTGCGTCGCTTCTATACCCATAGTAAGATTGCCACTTATACATAGATGGCCCTTCCCTGCAAAAATGAAGTGAAGGAATACCATTATATAATGTTTGACTCGTTCCCATACCAACCCGTCGAAATGGAATGTTTATCATTACAATCATTATATTCTTTAGTGACTTACTGACACATGCATTGAAGGACTCAGCATGTACACAACTGTAATTTAATATGAAAGTAGAACGATTGGATGTCGATCCGAATGAGTGATAGAAATCGAAATAACTTCAATGTTACGACAGAAGTGTACGCATATAATTCTTATTAACTCACGAATATCCAAGTGATCGACAAACAACGACAGCCACATTTGGAACACTATCGGGATAATCGTAGTAATAATAATTTGTCGAATATTGGTGAATGTCGTCGCAAATTGGGCGCCATTCGTCATTATGATATACCTCAACATGTCCACTGTTTTCACTTGGCCCATCAACAAGGCGAATCTTTCCACAGGGCTTTTCATTCTCGGCTGTAAAAACATATTACGTTAAAACATGTGAAACCCGTGTACGTTCATAACTGCTCTCAGTTAAAAGAATATAAGATCAAAAAGAAATGCTTCAATTCAGGTAAGAACTGTCAAAACTTCAAGAACCAGAATATGCATTATATTGGTGATTAAATTGTTATGTACTTACACCGGCAGTCACTGAAAACTTACCACATTATTGCGTCTTGCATTGTATCAATAATAGTACATTTAGAGTCCCGCCCATTTGTAAGCTTTCATACGCAGTGTACAGGGGGTAATAACACGGGCGTATAACGGTTTACATAACTTAGATATCACTCACGCCCTGCACATGCTAATAACACTTTTCCTTTCAGACAGTGTGGTCATGTCAAGTTTTTTTTATATAGGTTAGCTAAATTTCTTTAAAAAGACAGCCAATTAAGATTAAAATTGAAAAGCATGGATCGTTTAATTTAGGCACAACGTCATCAGTCTGATATCATGTTCCAAGGAGGAATGTCAAATCGTATTGTTGCTTAATTATGCGTTGTTCTAACCAACTAATTAATTTGGTCACAGGAGAACGACAAAGGCTCTATTAGTGACCGAAAACGACCAGGAGGAAAACAGGACCGGTACATTGTGTTAATTCATCCCCGAAACAGATTAGAACCGGTCGTTAAAACAGCACTGGAGACTTCAGGAATTAATAACCTACGCATCAGCGCATTAACAACACGAAGACATCTTCGGGAACAGAACTCTAGAATGTCAATGTAATCGGGTTACCTGGTACAATCACGACATCCGATGAACTCAACATAACCGGCAAGATGTATTGTTTACCGACGAATCAAAATTTTGCATTAATATGCATGATGGGCGGGTAAAGGTTTGTCAACGTCAGGGAGAGGTATTCTGACTGTTGCGTCGTCTATGACGGCAGACGCAGCCTTAACAACCGCAAGCAAATCATCACTGCACATATGGAAGAGTGAGAGGCCACACAAAATCCAGGTTTGTGATTTCTGTCAATTTGAACCTGGCTTATTGCTTAATTGCTATAGTGTAACCCATTATGTTGCATAAAAAATACGTTGTTATAATGACACACATATATTCTTTAAAATAGCATCTTTATTATTCCCGTTGATTATCGTAGTTGAAGTGGTAGTGGTAAGTTTTCACTGACTGTGAGTGGTGAGTTTTTATTTACTTCGAGTATACTTTACCGAAACTCTATGGAAACTTCTTATTTTATACAACGTAAAATAACTCTGAAGTTGGAATGGTGTTAATATTCGAATCGCTAAATTCAACTTATGTAGAAAGGAAACATCTTCAAAATGTTTATAATTCACGTATTTGATATCACGTGGGAACAGTATGGAGAATTGATTGATTTAGTAAAATACAAATAATGTTAATAGCAAATCGTTTCAGAAATACTTTACTTTGTCCAAAATTGTTTAAAGTTACTTACATTGAATTACTAAATAAAAGCTCTTTCACGTCACTCTGGATGGTAAATAGGGAAGTAGAAAAGGTGTTACCACTTAATGTGAAACGAAGGTACCAAGTTGGTAGTTTTAGTCCAAACATTAAGAGGTTCCAATAGAGCCCCTTAAGTGATATACTACACTTATATTTCAACGGTTCTTTTTTATTTCGTTTTTACGAATTAGCGTCACTGAAATTTCCTTCTTTGTTCATATTAGCAAATCTGGACCGATAGTGATACTTTTGTAACGATCAGGGAAGCAAGAAGATAAAATACAATATAATTAAAAAATATATCATTGTAAAGAAGAAAGATGCAAAATAGTGCTCATAACTGGGAAAATGTTGTGACTTTATTATTAATAAAGCTATTACAAATTAAATAAATAGTTCCTCTATAACTCTATATAGAGCACCTGCTACTGTCGTGTCATCGATATCGCGGAAAAGTCGATTTCAAGGGGGACAACTTTTTTCGATAAACCAACTGATAAGCCTTGAAAGCTGGCAATGAGTAATTACGAATCAGTATTTCATAAATACGAATTATTCTTTCGTTTATATGAAGTACTATGTCGTTTTTACAAAATGTTATTTCATACGAAATAAAATTAATTTGCAAATACAAACTACTACTAATTCGCAAATACTACTATGAAGACATGATATGAATGGAAATGATGAAAATTTTGTACTTCTTTGTCAGCAGAATCTTATAAAGACTTCTTTTGAACAATGTATGGTGACATTAGAACACGAAGTGACAGTTCATTAGTTGGATTCTATCGTTACACAAGAATGTACCAGAGGCCAATGTTTCATTTGATTTTGATGTGTTAAACATTGGGTTAGATGAACAGTATTTTACTCGAACACTATTAAATGTGATTTTATTAAATAAAGGCTGTGCAGACTGTATAATCTTAAATCTAGTATGTGAGTTTGTGAATAACCATTGTTATCTTAATACTTCTGCTCACTTTGTGATTAAGTATGTATTAGCTGTGACCACACGTATGAAAATATTTCATATGACTTTACTATATCATCAACTGTAACTTAAGTATTCTTTGTGCAGATTGTTGACTATAGTATAGCGATACGCATACAGCTGTAACCTTGAAACATATAAAGTCAATGCAGTGCATATTGTAAGTAAACTTTATCACATTCTTTTGTATGAATTCCAAAAACATTTTTACTCTGAAAACTTTTTTTTAAATGTTCTCTAGATAGCATTACACATTGCGTTTAAATGGATTGATTTTTTGCATACATTTGAACAAATGTTGAATAAAACAGGAAAAAAAAATCAAAAAGTCTTCTTTACTTAAGTAAGTTAACATTTACACCATACGAGAGTTATTCGATATGTAATGTGTATTGAACCACAGCGCAATAACGCACGATTGCACGATTTCATGGAATTTGATACGACTGAATAGTTCAATTCAATCCTTTCCAACGGTATAAACTCGAGCCTTCAGCTCTTCGCAGTTTTAAACTTATAGTCATTTCAATAGAGCCAGTCGTTGACCACTGTTGTAAAAATCGTCGGGAAACGGGTTGCGAATATTGAAGAAATTAAAGCTTATATAAAAGTAGAAGGCCTGTAGTCGCCAAAATGACCATGAGCACAAAGAAGGTCCTTTATTGCATATACTTCTCTTGCGATGGTATAGAATACGAATCCCGGTTGCAGGTCGGTATTGCCAAGATATTATACTAAAAAATATTATGATATATATAATAATAATATATACTAAGAATTATTATCAGATACGATGCCCTGTATCAGGATTTGGGCATGTTCGTCTACTACATGATAATGCTCCATCACATACATCTGAGCTTGTGAAACAATGTTTGAAGTCGGAGAAGTTTACCGTCTTGCCACAACCACCATACTCTCCAGATCTAGCCCCATGGGAATTTTTCCTTTTTCCGAAACTTAAGAAGTTCTTATCTGGTCGTCGATACAAGTCCCGACAGGCCCTTGACTCAGCCATCAGTCAGTGTCTCAGAAGTATACCTATCAGCGTACCATGGTGCATTTCAGAAATGGATTAAGAGATTGAAATTATGTATTTCAAACCGCGAAAATACTTTGAAGGGATGTAATGTCCATTTCATAATTTGAGTTGAATGCTTTTGAAATATCGTACAATACACATTATATATCGAACAACCCTCGTAGACTGAACTACAATGACTATATTTATAATCTCTCTTTTTAATATTTATAAGACAATGATTCCTACAAAAACACATACAAACATCTGACCCAAAAATATCACCCTCCCCTAAATATCCAAATCAAACATTCACATGACCATACGAAAAATAGGGGACAAAACACTGTCTCCTTTGGGTACCGCTTTGGAATGGTTTCTAACCAAAGGGTTAAACTAGTTTGATGTGCCTAAACTCGCATTTACCACAAGGGAAACAAACAAAAACAAATAACTGAAATAAAACAGATTTATTAAGTAGAGAGCGGTTATTATTGATAAGAATATAGCAACCAGAAGCAGAATACAAGTAGAGAGGAGTATGTTTACCCGCGGGAACAGAGGCATCAATGTAATTCCATTCTCGTAGGTATTTGAAAAGAACTTTCAGTATATAAAGGAAGATGAAGTTTTACTATTAGTTAATTGTGACGCCAAGAATAGATATTTTGGAAATATCACTACAGTGCAACTTCTCAGAGCGACCCTCTCTTGAGCAACAACCTCCCTTCGACAACAGCATGATTTTCCCATAGTACGAATTAACTAGTAATTTAACCTGTCGAGAGCAACTATTTATGTGTCCATGGGTCAAATTAGATTGTACAAACTTATGTCAACCAGACATGTGCAATCATCAGATTGAAGCAGACAGAAATAGGAGCAATGTTGACTCATTTTTACATTTCATTCCTATTTTTGTGAGGGAACTTGATCAAGAGTCTTTATTGTAACAAATACGACTTTTAACTCGAAAAAACTCATTCACAGAAAAAGGTCAGGGATTCGTTGTTCGGCAGAACATTTTTAAACCATTTGTAAGGTTGGAGATATCGTTCATATGAAAACAAAAATGCAGGCTAGAAAGATTTGACCGAAACCGGAAAAAAGTGTTAGGTCGTCTAAAAATAGACATTTCTTATTTTGATCTTGTGGAGCGTTGTTTTCTTCTGTAAATGCAAGATTAACTTTATTTTGGGTGCTTTTGAATTCATTAATAAGTATTAAAACTTTGTTTGTTTTAGTCAAGTCAAGTCAAGTTCCGTAACACCCGAAAACGTCCTAAACAATCAATAACGCCCTTGCCACATTGCAACACTGATCTCGATCTATTCAAACAGGCAGCGGTAAAAAATTCAGTACTAGTCAGTAATTTAACTTTTTACTTTTAAACAATACTCTAATCTCCCACTTATCAACATTTTAATCATGACTGAACTCTCAGTCTCTTAGTACTACCATTCACGGCCTGTTGATGTCTATTGTCAGGGTTTTACCTCTCCGCACATTACTAACAGTTATGACGTGATTATTTTCCTGCCTGTAACACTCGAAAGTGGAGCTGGTAGTATCCAGGGATATATAGACAGAAAAGGATTCCTTGAAACACAGGACAAGAATGGTGAAAATTCGTTTGTGTACCTAGCTTGTTTAAAGTATTGATTTTGTAACCAGAATAAGGAAAATTCGGCCTGACATTAACACCGTTACAATGCAAAAACCCTACTTTATCTAACGTATACATGTATAATAATTATCAAAATGGCATTGCACTCAATTATATGGCATTTCACGTATAATCAATCAAAATGTATTATAAATGTCACAGGCAAAGTAATAATTAATGCCATAAGGCGAGAAATAACAGTCATGTGTAGAGTTACTTGGCAAAAAAATAGTTCAGGTGCGTCGAAAAACATTTTTTTCCTAATTTCTTTTTCTAAACATATATCTTTTATTAGAATATAATATTTACAAACAAACACAAGCAACATTTTTTTTTATTTTACCAGTAATAAGAAATGCATTGACAAAACAAAACAAGTTTTTTCATTCAAAAAATGATACTAGACAAAAGCAGACCTGAAAAAAATTTCTTCATTTGATTGAAATTACCAATATTTACGGCGATCGGTCACCATTTTGTTTCCAGTACGATTCACCTCCTAAATATTCGTACTTTGGATTTTGGCTTGTCGCCAAAAAAAACGGGGTCGGTCCACAGGCATTAGTGATGGGCCTGTGATCGTAAAATTTCCATAAATTCTTCATAAAACGTAATAATTCAACCCAAATTACCTTAAATAAACATCATTTAAGGTAATTTTTGGTTAATTTTTTATGTTTTATATACAATTTATTGCAATTTTACCATCACAGGTCCGTTACTAATACCTGTGGATAGGTCGGGTTACCATAACAACGACTACTTTTTTTTTGGCCTTAGCCATGCACACAATGTGGCGGTCTTAAGAAATGTCCAGAGGGTGCATATGAAAAATTAAAAATACCGTCTCATAAAAGTTAGATTTAAAAATCCCATCATATGAGAGTTTAAAAACTCACCATTAACGATGATATGACAAAGTCCATACAACACGATAAAACTATAATACATCTTCGTCACGGTATAACAAACTTAGTATACTACTTTACTATCCAATGGCTTTGAAATAAATATTTAATATACATTATACAGGCATGCATAAATACAATAGTTCGGTAATATGATCATATGAATGAGGAAGAAATCCGAGGTGTACCTTAGGCAAAAAAAAATAATAAAAACTGCTTTCCACTAACTTTCTTCAGTAATAAAAGGTCTGTTGGTAGCCAAAAAAATTTTCCTAATGTGTATGTTTTAAATTCTTATATATGCAAGTAGTTCGAAATGAATTTCTGAATCTGCTCAATTTATTAAATGATAGCAAATTAAGAAAGAAAAATACAGGTGTCTGGAAAGAATAGACAAAATACAGGGTGTCCGGAAAGAAAAGACTAAATACAGGGTGTCCGGAAAAAAAGTAATACTTTCGTACTTTTTAATGCGCATTTAAAAAAGATGAATGTATAATATAATATAATATAATATAATATAATATAATATGATATAATATGATATGATATGTAGATCATATATTTAAGTTTGTTGTGTCAGAACACATTTAAATATCCTCAGAATTTATACTTCAATGTAATTTGAAAATATGAGTTCCTTTTTCATCTCTAGCGTCATTTCCCTCCTCGTACATGCACGATGAAATTTTCAACTTAGACTTACATATATACATATATATAAGTTGAAATATACATATATCTCATCAACAAACTTAGCCTGTAGCATCCTTAAATTGCCCTCTATCAAATTTGCAAAAATAACTTTGGTCAGTCCCCATTAGGTGCACTAAAGCTAAAACTTTTCGTGAACCAATGGATGGATCATCACCAAATTTGGTCTGTAGCATTCTTGGGTCATCACCAATATTCCATTGGTGTATCCTTTGATGGACCTTCATCGTGTTTATTGTGTCCTTTATCTGCCCAGAAGTTTACATATTACCTTCTAAATTCATAGTTACCCAAGCCCATAATATAGTGGATTTAAATGTAAGAGTGTATTTCTCATTATCTATTACATGTATTTTTATAGTATCACTTATCAGTTTGGGGAGTTTTCTTGGTTTGTAATAAATGTCAATAGAAGTAAAACAAGAGGGCCATGATGACCCCGCATCGCTCACCCGAATAAATGTAAATTAACTTGTTACTAAAAAGGTAATGAAGGTACACTTGTGGGCAAATAATGGGGAGCAACAATAAAGTCAATAAAGGACCATCAAAGGATACTACAAAGGAATATTCGTGATGACTGAAGGATGCCACTGACCAAACTTGGTTATGATACAATCATTGGTTCATGAAAACAAGTCATTTTAAGGTATTTCTGTTTTTTAGCTCTATCAACCCATAATTGGGGTCAAATATTTTTATCTCAGCAAATCTGATAGAACACTATCTAAAGATGCTAAAAACCAAGTTCTAATAATTCAGCCATAGAATCATGAGAAAAAGTCATTTTAAGGTATTTCTATCTTTAGCTCTAGTGACCGCTAAAGGGGGCTGACTCAAGCACACTTGAGAGAGATCCATCTGAGGATGCTACAACCCAAGTTTGGTGATGATCCATCCATTGGTTCATGAGAAGAAGACGTTTAAAGGTATTTTTATTTTTAGCTCTAGCGGCCTCTAATAGGGGCGAATTATTTTTATTTCAGCAAATCTGATAGAACACTATCTTAAGAAGCTAAAATCCAAGTTTGGGTAATAATCCTTCCATAGAATCCTGAGAAAGAGTCATTTTAAGGTATGTCTATTTATAGCTCTTGCGGCCCCTAAAAGAAGCCGATCAAATTTATTTGAGCAAACTTGAGAGAGGACCATCTGAGGATGCTAAAACCAAGTTTGGTGATGATCCATCCATTTGTTCATGAGAAGAAGATGTTTAATTTTTTTTTCTATTTTTAGCTCTAGTGGCCCCTAAAAGGGGCCAATCATTTTTATTGAGCAAATCTGACAAAAGTCTATCTAAGGATGCTACAGATCAAGTGTGGTGATGATCCATCAATTGGTTCATGAGAAGAAGATGATTAAAGGTTTTTCTATTTTTAGCTCTAGTGACCCCCTAAAAGGGGCCAACATGTATAATATGAGCAAATTGCAGTTAGAACGTCAAAAGGCTTCTACACAGCAAATTCGAAGTAAATCCGACAAGTAGTTTCTGAGGAGAAGACTATTGTGGACGCCGGACGACGGATGCCGAGGCTTCCACCTACCCAACCAAACAGCTTACCTTCGGTTCTGGCGCGCTAAAAAGCACAAAAGCATTAAAAAACTATTTTCTTCAGAACAAATGTAACATATTCTGGTGAGCGATGCAGGGCCATCATGACCCTCTTGTTGCATGTGTTTTATGAGTGCGTAATTTCGAAAAAAAATAAAAAAAATACTAGAATGAGATATAATTTACTTCATAAATATACATTTAGACAAAAAGCGTTTGGTGAATGTATACGTATTTATATTCACGTAATACAAAGAAACAAAAGTATCAAAGAATTTTTACTCGTATATAGACCTTGACTTCATCTTAGTTAACTATACTGTTTTATTCTCAAACGTTTTATGTCGATGTGCATTAAATATATATTTTTACTGACAGAAGTACAAAACTTTTACATGTATATAGTCGCGGTCTTATTGGAACTGTTGCCCCCCCCGTCCTTAAAGTACATTAGGGTAAATATTTATCAAATTGATACAGAAATCCACTTCTACAACTTCTAACTTATGTTACAATACGTTGTGTAAACAAAATCACTGTACGAATCGTTGCGATGTTATATATTTCAACTTGCACAGTTTATTGCGATCACAAGCACCTGCTACTTCCAATCACTGTACGATTTATTGTGATGCTATATAAAATTCAACTGGTAGAATTTATAGCGATTACCGGGAATTTGACTCGATTATATACTTAACTATCAAACATTCTGAAAAAGACAATAGATTGAATGTTACAATAAATATTGCAGAATTAGTAAAAAGAGATGTTTAATCGAGATATAGTCGTCCCCTGCCTTTTAAAGGGATGTCCATAATTATTTTTTATTCAATTTTGATTGTAGTTGACAATCATAAACACTTCTGAACTGCCATAACGGTAAATACGAATATTTGAAATTATGATGAATGCGCAGATAACGTGTGACAAATTATGTCTTTTTTAATTTGATATTTTGTAATTACTAATTAAAACATGTGTCGTATTAATAAAATATAATTATGCCCAATGCTTAATGTTTTATTACTCGAAAGCAGCGAGTTATGTAGAAATTTCTGAGTCAGACCGATAAACGTAATGTAATTGAGATCATGTAAGATTCTACGTTTTTTTAAACACGAATCTGAAATATGTTAGCTATCCTATATACTACAGTCAAACAAAAAAAACAAAGGCTTTGGTCGGAGGTCAGTTTGTTCTAAATAATCAGCGACAGTTTTTCAAAGAATAACCTTTATTCACATGGTGGTCTTAAACTGTATGTCAGACGTTTGATGAATACAAAATCAACGTTCACTCATGCTATAACATTACATTTGTAATCTAAAGAATGTACATATTTTTTTCTAAACTAATATACAAGGTTTATGTTCATCGCTTCTGTTATCACTTCATATCACGCACTCTGGATACTAGTAATCGCAGTTAATTTACATAAAATTGTATGAGAAATTTATCGGGAAAGAATTTTCAGTTCGGATTACAACAGGTCCTTATGTATGTACGTTTATTCACAGGCTGTAGTAGCTTTCGTTTCTATCTATTGTATAACAATTTGTGTTGTGTGAAGGCGATGCGCATTCACCGGAACGAAGAGTTATACCTCTTTCTATAATATATATATCTATAAAGGGGTATAACTATATATATATATATATATTATTTTATTTAAATAAAAACAAAAATGTATATATTATTTTATTTAAATAAAAACAAAAATGTATACATACAGTTGAGCAGGGTCATATTCTGGGACATTATTGTTTTTATTTAGGGTAATTTTTGTGTTAAATGTGTGCCTTTTAAATAAAATTCTATTACAATTTTACTATCACAGGTCCGTTAATACTACCTGTATTTTATATAGATTATCAGGTTGATATTCTGGACTTTCATTTTATCAAAAGTTCTTCATCATTCTCTTCATTTTAAATCTAAATTTAGTAAGACAGACAAGACATAAACTAGATATCAAATGTAATTCCTAAAAGGGTATATTGCACACTGCAAGCTTATTTTAAGTGCGTTAAAACACTGATCAAGTGCCCGTTTTAATATTACACGTGAGCTCCGGGTACTTGCAATCTTATCATTCTGTACATACAGTCCAAAATATTAACATCCTATACAAACTGTCCAAAATATTAACATCCTATACAAACTGTCCAAAATCTGACCATTCTGTACATACAGTCCAAAATATTAACATCCTATACAAACTGTCCAAAATATTAACATCCTACACAAACTGTCCAAAATCTGACCATTCTGTACGTACAGTCCAAAATATTAACATCCTACACAAACTGTCCAAAATCTGACCATTCTGTACATACAGTCCAAAATCTAGCCATTCTGTACATACAGTCCAAAATTGTATCATTCTTCACGTACAGTCCAAAATCTTATCGTAAGATAAACGAAATAGGCTCCATTTTTCGGGCATATGAGTATGAGTATATAGCCATTTATGAAGTACAATATCAAAAATTTAATTATAAAATATTTACTTTATAGTTTCCATGTATAATTATACAGATTTAAACTTCAGTAAATAAAAGGTTAAACAAGACACTTGTTTCAGTGGAAAAATATAATATTATGTTTCAGTATTGGGGGATAAAAGTCTCCATTAACCAGAAATTATCAAGCTATTCATCAAATAATTCATACGAACAGGAAAAATGAACCGAATTATCCCCGCTAAAGAGTTCCGAATATTACCATTTGCAAAATTTATGACGTAAATTACGGACTCGGTTTGAATCAGTGATTCGGCACATTGTGTGTTTATTCGCTAATACATGTAAGTTATTTCATATCAATCGACTAACCATGGTTGTGAAAGGTAGTAATCCTGTTAATAAAATTATCGTTGTACAACCTTTACGTTTGAAGAAATCGGTTCAGTGCACTAACATCTTCAGCATTTATTAAATCTAACTTGGACGTATCGTAACAAAATAATATGAAATTTACAAATTTATTAATGAAGATATTTTGTATATGTAGAGGGTTACTTCTGCTTCTTAATTAATCCTGCATGTTTACAGGCAGATACTGTGGTCAGCAGAATTTTCCATTATTAATAATAACGAGATAGATGGGTGGCCCCGATCAGATAACCAAATATGTAGAATTCTTGGAGTGTATGCCACGTGATGAGATTTTGAGTTGAGAGATGTATTAGTATTGCTTGGATATTCATTCTGAGAAAATTCGGAGCTTAGATTCCGAACTGTTAACATGTAGTCGTACAAAGAACTTTGGGCTGTTTTATTAAAAGTTATGTTAAAAATATGATGATTTTTCTTACTCGTAAACCCCGTTTCGTAACAGTATACATGTATATAAATTTCACGACAACTCGCACTTCAAGGTCAACTGAAGTGTTATGTTATATGTCTCAAGTACATATAAACAAATTTGTCTTTTCTCAATACTTCAATACATATTTGCCATCGTGTCAAGGTTGCGAAACAATACGTGTTCAACACGACAAAAACCGAAACTTGGATATAGAATATCAGTTTCTTTATTTAGAGATTATGTCATCAGTTTAGCATTCTATTTTCCCATATAAGCCTCTTTGAACTAAAGGGACATACTGGAAGAGACATTGCTTTCTAAATATGTCATCACGCTTCCGAAGAAACGTTTTACCTAGATTTTGCAAGTGTAAAACTAGTTTAACCCACTTGTAGCATAGCTAAAAACCATTACAAGGCGGTACCTAGCGGGAGGTTCTGTCCTCCATTTTTGATATGGTCTTATGTGTTGAGAGAGTTTTAGGTAGGGAAGATAGTATTTTGGGAAGGTGGGGTGGTTGTATGTTTTTTTTTCCAGGAATCATTTTCTTATCTGTATTTATGAATTAACTCAATGAGTGATTCCTGTGAACTTTTTATCTCACTCTCTCTTCTTGTGATTGAATTATTTCTATCAACAGATCCCAGGAATGTTAGTAACAACAAAACGGAACACAACTTGAATGGAGTGCTTTCAGCTTATCTGAGTACTTAAAACAGGACAAATAAAATGGGACAACTCGGAGATATTATTTTATCAATTTATGTATTCTACTGGAGTGTGATTTAAATTGAAGGAGTCATGCAAGAAGGACCTATCACCATTTGACAAAGATGAAGATCGGGCCTTCTTACACTCATTCCTCCAATAGCATTTATTTCATTGCAAATACTATTACATATTAATAAATTAATACAAATCAAAATGTTAAGATGTTGCAATTATGAAAATACAAACATTGATGTAAAAAATATCGGCGGTCGAATTTCTATGTGATAACATAGTAAGCTTTCAGGCGCAAAAAAGTAACATACTTTGGGCGCATATCTTTCTGTCAAAGTTGTTCACGTGACTAATGTCGCCCTATTGAATGGTTAGAGTGGAATATTAATATCCAGTTGATACGGGGAAGTAGACAGCAAACACGCATACAGTGAATGTAGCTCGAACAAAGCAATCGGTTACTATTTGTTGTTCATTTGTTTGAAATTCGACTCAAAACGTAAGTTGCTTATTCTTTTTTGATATTTAAGAGTTGATTTCGAGCGTATTTATAATATTTTACAGGACGTAAATCTGCATCGCATTATTTACAAACATAATTTATGAACATTAGTGGTAAAATTACATTCAAAAATACTATCAGGAACATGAAGTGCTATGTTTTATGTAATATTATGCAATATTTCGTCATGTATTCGCAGTTTCTTTGTTTTTATTGTACATGTATTGTGTACATCTTTGTATCCAGTGTTTTTGTTTTGTTTGTGATTTTCATATTTGTTATTATCTATAATTATAAAGGAACATGATGTATATAAGTAAACAACACGTACAACATATACAAGATAATAATTATATGTAAAAAACATGTCATATGTTAACTAACTCAACGTTTTACCAGTTCAATAAAATGGTAGTTCAAGCTATTACCACATAGTTCTACAGTCAAAATTAAAACAATATGATTCACATACAATGTTTGAAATCTCAAATTGGGGGCCAACCATTTCAATACTCATGTCTTATGAATGACATACCGAAATTAATCACTTTGTTTTTTTAAACAGAACATTATTTCAATTTAATCACTCTGATATGCTGTAGTTTTTTTCAAGATAATAGACCTTCGGCCCATGAATCAACATACATTACAACTTAACATACAATACATAATCATACAAGTTTATACAAAACGCACGGTATATTTTTTATTTGAAATCTAACGTATTTCTGTATACTGCGCATAACGCATTTAAAATTTGACAATAATATTATGTATGATATTTAAACGTATGTACAATAAAAATGTAAATGAATACACGGTACAACTAAAATACATGATTTGTTTAATTATGCTTCGTTTAGTCTTGCTACATTCAATCAATAATCTAGTACAATGTACAAACTATAATAAAATAAATATGTAATTATTATCAGGTAAATGGAAGAAAAATAAATAAAAAAATCCAACTCTTCCAGAAACTCTTATATCATTATAAAATGCTACATATTAAATTCTGAGCCAGCGAGAGTACGAGGGTTGTTAAATATGTAATGTATATTGTACGATATTTCAAAGCATTCGACTCAAATAGTGAAATGAACATTACATTCCTTCAAAGTATTCTCCGCAGTTTGAAATACATAGTTCAATTTCTGAATCCATTTCTGAAATGCGTCACGTACGCTGATTTAGGTATACCTCTATGACACTGACTGATGGCTGATCCAAGGGCCTGTCAGGACTTGTATCGACGACCAGATAAGAACATTTTAAGTTTTGGAAGAATGAAAAAGTCTTATGGGGGCTAGATCTAAGGGTGGGTACCGGTTAAAATTAACCGATTCCGAATCGATCCCAACTACACGATTCCGATTCTCACCGATTCCGATTCCAATGAGTGTTGTTTAATGTAAAATTATAATTGTATATAATATGTTGCGATACAAATGACTTTTTCGCCCTGTTACCTCGAATGTTTACAGACGCTTTTTGATGACGTCACACATCTCACGAATTACGAGACTTGGGAGGAAAAAACTACAAGAACTTTTTTATTTATTTATTTCAGATTTCTATGGAGAAACAATTGCTATTACAAAAAAAGTTTTTGTTATGACTAAATATCAACTTATATTTATATTGAAAGAACCGGTTCCTAAAAGTTAATCGATTCCGGCGCCAGTCAGAATTTGGATCCGGTACATACCGGTACCTGAGAACCGGTGACCACCCATAGTTAGATCTGGAGTGTATGGTGGGTGTGGCAAGACGGTAACCGTCTCCGATTTCAAAACTTGCTTCACAATCTCAGATGTATGTGATGGAGCATTATCATGTAGTAGACGAACATGCCTAAATCCTGACACGTGGCGTCGTTTCTGATATTATTTCTTGAGCTTTTTTAGTATAACATCTTGGTAACACCGACCTGTAAACTTTTGCTCTTCGGCACCGGAATTTGTACGGCTTTATCATCACAAGAGAAGAATACGCAATAAAGGACCTTCTTTGTGCTCATGGTCCTTTCGGCAACTATAAGAATTCTGCCGTGTTTGGTGAGCCATATTTGGTTTCAAATATTTCTTTTACTGGTTCGAAATGAGTGAATCCATGTTTCGGCACCAGTAACAATGTTTGCAATTGTCTTTACTGAAGTTTGGAAACATTTTGAGCAATTGCTTAGCGGTTTGTACTCGTATCCTTTCTCGGTCATCTGTCAATATATGGGATATCCAAATTTTGCTGCATCTTTGACAGACACTGTGCCAGTGAGAAATTTATTTCTCACCAACGAAATGTCTCATAATATGCCTTATCACACCCATAAACTTCCCCCAATTCAGTAAAAATCTGCTTTACCGAACGACCGAGTTTTGTGCAAACTTTTTATAAGCTCTAATTTCTTCAATATTCTCAACCCGTTTCCCAACCATTTTTACAACAGTGGTGAACAACTAGCTCTGTTGAAATTACTATAAGTTTAAAACAGCGAAGAGTTGAAGGCTCGATATTTTACCGTTGAAAGGTATTGAATAGAGCTATTCAAACGTATCAACATCTGTGAAATCATGCAAAGCGTTATTGCGCTGTGGTTCAAGTACACATTACATATCGAACAATCCTCGTATGTGCAAAAGTCAGGCCCGGTTTCACAAAAAATCTTAAGACTGTTGTAACAACTTTAACTAATCAATGTATTCATCTTATGACTTAAGTTGTGTGATAATTTGAGCTGTGTTTCACAAACTTTTTATTGGCTCATCAGAGCGCTCAAACCTTGAGTTGAATCTGTTGATTTGAGACAGTAAAGTAGCTACCTGAGATTTCTACTCAATGTAGAGAATGGAGCTCGTTGTAGAGATGTTTTTGCAGCCACTTATTTTGCATAATTCTTTTCCTTCTTGAATTCATTAAATGACGAAAATGAAACATTGAATGTTTACGATATTTAATTTCCTCATTTTTGGTACAACATTGTAAATAAGGAAGTAACAAATGTTATTACATGCATAAAAAGGTGAGAAAAAATGCATTTTTTGAAACGTATCACTCGTTCATCCGTCAGTAAAATCTAAATATCACAGTTAATACATAAAGCTAATGGTGCATTTTGTTGTAGAAATTTAAGCTGTGCAGCACAAAAAAAATGAATACAAATATAAATGTGACTGGGTAGGTCATTTCATTCCATTTATGAAAATATTATAACTTTTGTTCAACTTAAATGAAGTCAAACTTGTGTATAAAGGACACCTGCGGAAAACCCTAAAGTGTCCTACGTAGACAGGTGTCCTTTGTTTGCAGGTGTGATGAAGTAGAGTATAAAATACAAAGTTCTCACGCAAAGTTTGACTCATTCTTACTGGGAAAAAATCAAAACTTTTAAGACTTAATAAATTTATCATTCGATTCACAAAATGAATACGTTTTTTACAAAGAAAGTTTCGGAAATTCAATGTTTGATGTATGGGCTGCTAGTTTCATTAAAAGCATGACAAATCCGCGGTCTGCAAGGGTCCGTTATATAAGGTCATTTAAAGAGTGTTTTTGTCGGGGGAAAATTGTAGTGTCTCTTGTAGACAGATGTCCGTTGTTTATGGGTGTCTGTTAGTTCAGGTTAGTCTGTATGCAGATAGAGGATGTAAAGTCACAATAATTCAAAACCATTTTAGTATTATTTTTCTACCTTTTTACATTTGTAATTGTACTCTGACAATTAGCTTGGTTGGTTGTGACGAGAACGATTTGACAGCGATTCGCAGATTTATTTTCTCCTTTTCACATTTTGACGGCGCACGTGCCGAAGAGTTATCGGATATGGTATCTTATACATTGTTGTATCATGAAAAATATTAAGATTTGAGTTATCTATTTCCACTCAGCTGAGATGAGACTTAAGTATTTCCGTGAAACGCTTTGAGATGCTCCCACTCAGCAGAATCGTTTATCTGACTTAAGTCGTAACTTGAGTAACATAAAAGGACTTTTTGTGAAACCGGGGCAAGGATTTTAGAACTTTGTGTGTTAGATAGTATAAGATATTTATGAGCTACACGGGTAACCCAGCTTTCAGAAAATCAGAATAATTAAAACGCTGAAGAAAAAAATATTGTTGTCATAAAGCTTCAACCTTGTAAACTATATCATTTCTACATAAATGAAAATGTACTAGATCCTTCCGGTCATTTCCTAAAGAAAAATCAGAAATATGTAATGCTGTTCCAGCCAATTGTTACACCTCAATTGTAGTAAGAATGGGGACAGAAATAGCAGATTTTTTTATCAGCATTTAACTAGTTTAATCCAAAGAAAGTCCTATAAACTTACTCTCATATATTCTGCATGACTGAAATAGTGCACGGAAAGAACGAATAGATCAGCCGACCCACGAAATCCATGAAATTAAACCCCCAACGAAAATTAGTGAAACCACAGTATATGTATTACAAGTTACGATTATAGCTTTAGATCTTGTAAAAATGAATTGCTGCATAGACTTAGCTCTCCAGATTCCATTAGGTACTTATATTTGTAATTTCATTGGATGGCGTCGTACGAAGAGATTACTGTATTTTTAGGTTAAAACAAAATGTCAACATTTATTGGAGCACTATTAGATGTTTCTGGATCCATGAGGGATAACATTGGCGAAGGTGTTGATGCTGAAGGTGGAACGTGGGCTGCCTCAATATTTAGAGTTGCAAATGATCTTGTCAAATACGATGTTTCGAATTCTAACCGCGTTTTTGCTATCGGTTTTGGAAGAAGACGCTCAAATAAACCATTTGACTTAATATCAACTGTTAAGCCATTCCAATCCAAAGAAGGTAACCTAATTCCTACGGACACAAATGCTTCTTATTCAACGATTGAGAGCATTTTTCAATTATTGGAAGATAATGGTGCTGAAACTGTAAGAAAATGGGCGGATGTAAGTGACATAAGTAATGCAGTGCCTGAATACATTGCTTCGGTACTACTAGAAAAGCTCAAGTCGGACAAAATGTTTACACGAAAATTTGTGACAAAAGATTTACCTCCAGCGTGTCGAAATTTGCGTATAGAACAACCCGTTCATGGTTCATATTTAATAAGTATTACAAACAATACTTTAGCAAGTGCTCAGAGTTTATTTGCATCTGTTGTAACAACGGTACGCAAAGCAACTCCAGACGAAATTAAAGAGGTTATCGAAAAGGCCTTGGTGAAAGATCTGAGTGACCAGTCAGTATACAATGTTCAAGACGCTGCAGATGTCCTTCAAGGATATGAAGAAAGAGACCTTACGTCACGAAGAGCCCGGGAATTACTGCAGACTGTGGAACCATTCATTTATGGTATCACACCATTGCATTCTGCTCTACGTGAGGCATCCTGCATGTTTAAAAAGTGGGACCGAACGATTCCCAACCATAAAAGGCTCTTGTTCCTTCTTTCCGATGGTGAACCATCAGATCAGGATGATTTATCCTCCATACGATCGAACCTTAAAAAAGTAGATGTTTATGTTGTAAGCTGTTACATATCAAGGTCGTCTTGTGTTGAGCCTCGAAGGCTACATAACGTTCCAGGAGAACACTGGGAAACAGGTGCAAGGTTTCTGTATGACTTGAGCTCATACATTCCAACATCGTTGTTGACTAGAACGATATTCATCAAGAATGGCTGGAAAATTGACATTGATAATAATGAGACAAGATTGTTCATGCACGTAAATCACCCTGATCATTTAACCGATGTCTGCAAACTGGCAAGAAACGCAGTTTATTGCGAGGATTCATTGTCAGAATTGCTTCTTTCAACTTCACTTGATATTTATATCAACCAACGGAATCAAAGTTTCAGAGCACGTGACCAAGGTCAAGAGCTAACTTGCTATGCTCACGCCGCAGCAACTGTTGTTCATTTGAGTATGCACAGGATCCTCGGTCGTGAGGGTGGCTATCCCGAGTTTGAAGCACTCCGAGACGATATGATCGCACGGCATGGAAGGAATGGTGCGAATACTTTTCGTGTACTGCAGGAAGTATGTCCACTTTATCGTTTGCATTGTAAAGAGGTTGACGCAAGTAAGGCCATGAAAGCAATAACAGAAAAACGTCAAGTGGTAGTACTGTTTAGGCTAACCGATAAAGAATGGGGTTTATTTGACAGGTTTTACGAGGAGAATGGTGATGGGATTCTGACAAAAAGTGACCTTGACATCAGCAAACATCGAAGTTATGCCACAACTTATGGACATGCTGCTGTGCTTTCAAGTTTCAACAGCGAATGTTTGCGTCTGATGAACTCTTACGGTGGAGACTGGGGAGATGGTGGTTTCTTTAAAGTAGAGAGTGCGGAGGTGCTTGGATTTGAATTTATTGACGTTTACTGGGATCCAAACGATTTGACCCGTGGAGAAAAGGATTATTATAATCAACATGGGGCTGAAGTTGCAGATAAGTTAATGACTTCACTAAAAGCTTTGCAATATGCTACTTATACATGTCCCTCGTGCGATCAGATTTCAAACGTCAATGAGTTTACAGGTACGATGTTAAAGGTTCAGTGTCCTAGATGCCGCCAAAAATTCTCATGTCAGGACGGAAAGGGGAACATTTTGGCACTGAACATGTACCTGACATCTTTGAGCAAGTAGAGGTAACAACATTCTCAAAAACTATTAAAGATGTTTCAAGACAAAATGTATCAGTAAAATAAAATTACTTTATAAAGATATATTTAATATATATAATCATTCAATATACATGTATACTAGAATTTTAGAGTAAGGGGATATGTTGAGTATGGTCTTTTGCATTCTTATATTTACATTAATTTTGAATAGTCTGATTTAGATATCACATGACATCAAAGGACTCAGTATAAAACATTACAAGATTTTGCTTCAAATTGGATGTAAAAGGTAATGTATAATTCTACATATTTGCCTGGATTGAGCTAATGAGTGATGCTAGTGAACCTACAAAAGTATGTGTAAATAATTGTGTGTCATGCTCCGTAATCTGATTACAGTTTTTATGTACTATGTTCCCTCCGAAGAGCAACACTTGTCGGAGTCGCAAAAAAGTGTTTTTCTTTGGAGGGAGTTGTTGTTTGGCGGGAATTGATACATTCGCGACAGGAAATTTTATTATGTGCATAATTATGTGCGTTTTACTGTCTCCTTTGGGGAATCGGTCTTTGGAGGTGACGTTACGGGAGGGAGCACTGTACAATGTTCAGCAGGATGTTGTGTCCAACAACAAAGAGTTATTAATGTCTCTCATAATACTTTGTTATTGATGTATTATTTCATTTGCCTCACATACCTCTTTCTAAGTCACTAATTGATTTCTTACTTAACTATATACAGTATACCAGGAAAAACGAATTCCATGAAAACCGGAATTCTCTGAAATTCGGACGATATTTCAAGTCCATTTTTTCTCTCTTCTATAATCAATATTTCTCTGAAACCCGGAATTATAAAAAACTCGAACTTTTGGCCCAATCCAGACGGGGACCGGTTTTCAGGGGTTATATTGCATATATTTATTTTAGACAATTCATACATTACAATCTTCATATAATTAACATCTGATGTATTAATATCTAGCCAGTAGTTATAGTTTTGAGCGAGTTTAGGCCACCCGGGTCACTCGGTGCATTTTTTGGATTTTCACTCGCTTCACTCGCTCAAACCCCCCAAACTCGTCCAAAATACTAACTACTATCACGAAAGTGTATTTTTGTTTTAAGTTTTAAAATATAGAAATGTAAAAATGATAAAATTAGTCATTTTTTCACTAGCTCGGAAAGTTCATATGTGAAAAGCGTTAAAAAAATAAAAAAATAGTTTAGGTTTTAAAATATAGAAATGAAAAAATATAGAAATTAGTCTTTTTTTCACTAGCAGTGAAAGTTTATATGTGGAAAGTGTTAAAAATTTTTATTTTATAAATTAGTTTTTTTTGTTTACCTAATGTGGAAAATGAAAAATTAAAAAAATGCAAAATTTAAAAAATGAAACATGAAAAAAATACAAAAATGCAAAATTTTAAAAAAATAAAAAAATGAGTGAGAACGAAATGATGGAAACTGTTCTCCCTGGAGGTGAAAAATTAAAAAAATTGAAAAAGTGAAAAAGTGAAAAATGAAGAAAATATGAAAATGAAGAAATGTGAAAAAATGAAAAAATGAAAAATGAAAATTGAGTACCTGAGGGGATCAACCGAACAAACTACAACTGAACAAAGTACAACTGAACAAACGACAACTGAACCGAGTACAACTGAACAAACTACAACCGAACAAATTACAACTACAACTGATCTGACTTCAACCGAACAAACTACAACCGAACAAAGTACAACTGAACAAACGACAACTGAACCGAGTACAACTGATCTGACTACAACTGAACAAAGTACAACTGAACAAACGACAACTGAACCGAGTACAACTGAACAAACTACAACCGAACAAATTACAACTACAACTGATCTGACTTCAACCGAACAAACTACAACCGAACAAACTACAAATGAACAAACGACAACTGAACAAATTACAACTACAACTGATCTGACTTCAACTGAACAAACTACAACCGAACAAACTACAACTGAACAAAGTACAACTGAACAAACGACAACCGAACAAATTACAACTACAACTGATCTGACTTCAACCGAACAAACTACAACCGAACAAACTACAACTGAACAAACGACAACTGAACAAATTACAACTACAACTGATCTGACTTCAACTGAACAAACTACAACCGAACAAACTACAACTGAACAAAGTACAACTGAACAAACGACAACCGAACCGAGTACAACTGAACAAACTACAACCGAACAAATTACAACTACAACTGATCTGACTTCAACCGAACCGAGTACAACTGAACAAACGACAACTGAACAAATTACAACTACAACTGATCTGACTTCAACTGAACAAAGTACAACTGAACAAATTACAACTGAACAAACTACAACTGAACAAACGACAACCGAACCGAGTACAACTGAACAAACTACAACCGAACAAATTACAACTACAACTGATCTGACTTCAACCGAACCGAGTACAACTGAACAAACGACAACTGAACAAATTACAACTACAACTGATCTGACTTCAACTGAACAAAGTACAACTGAACAAATTACAACTGAACAAACTACAACTGAACAAACTACAACTGAACCGAGTACAAAACAAAAAAAATATCGTAAATTAATTTTAAAGACTGATCAACCGACTGATTATTGGATTGTTGATTAAGCTCGAGACGAAGCTCGAGACGAAGCTCGAGACGATTAAAATTTAATATGATAAATGATGTATGTAATTTTTTCTGATATTTCAACAATATACAGAAATAGTCAGAAATTATTCACATGTTATATAACCAAGTATAGATAATATGGATAAATTTGTTGTAATGGTTAATATTTCTAAGATCATTTTTCATATGCTATTTTACATGCAACATGTACCATTTTAAGCATTGCTCGTCTCGAGCTTAAGCATTACTAAGCATTACTAAGCATTACTAACTATTGCTGACTATTTCTAAGTATTGTTGAAATATTGTTGAAATATTGTTGAATAATTTTTTAAAATTATACGTAAAAAGTATGTTATCTAGCTACTATGTATTTCTGACTATTTCTGTATATTGTTGAAATATCAGAAAAAATTACATACATCATTTATCATATTAAATTTTAGTCGTCTCGAGCTTCGTCTCGAGCTTCGTCTCGAGCTTAATCAACAATCCAATAATCAGTCGGTTGATCAGTCTTTAAAATTAATTTACGATGTTTCTTTTGTTTTGTACTCGGTTCAGTTGTAGTTTGTTCAGTTACAGTTGTAGACGTTGTACTCGGTTCAGTTGTAATTTGTTCAGTTGTAGTTTGTTCAGTTGTAGACGTTATACTCGGTTCAGTTGTAATTTGTTCAGTTGTAGTTGTAGACGTTGTACTCAGTTCAGTTGTACTCGGTTCAGTTGTAGTTTGTTCAGTTACAGTTGTAGACGTTGTACTCAGTTCAGTTGTACTCGGTTCAGTTGTAGTTTGTTCAGTTGTACTAGGTTCAGTTGTACTAGGTTCAGTTGTAGTTTGTTCAGTTGTAGTTTGTTCAGTTGTACTTTGTTCAGTTGTAGTTTGTTCAGTTGTAGTTTGTTCAGTTGTACTTTGTTCAGTTGTAGTTTGTTCAGTTGTAGTTTGTTCAGTTGTACTTTGTTCAGTTGTAATTTGTTCAGTTGTAGTTTGTTCGGTTGTAGTTTGTTCAGTTGAAGTCAGATCAGTTGTAGTTGTAATTTGTTTAGTTGTCGTTTGTTCAGTTGTACTCGGTTCAATTGTAAATTGTTCGGTTGTAGTTTGTTCAGTTGTAATTTGTTCAGTTGTAGTTTGTTCAGTTGTACTAGGTTCAGTTGTACTAGGTTCAGTTGTAGTTTGTTCAGTTGTAGTTTGTTCAGTTGTACTCGGTTCAGTTGTACTTTGTTCAGTTGTAGTTTGTTCAGTTGTACTTTGTTCAGTTGTAATCTGTTCAGTTGTAGTTTGTTCGGTTGTAGTTTGTTCAGTTGTACTCGGTTCAGTTGTACTCGGTTCAGTTGTAATTTGTTCGGTTGTAGTTTGTTCAGTTGTAGTTTGTTCGGTTGTAGTTTGTTCAGTTGTACTCGGTTCAGTTGTACTCGGTTCAGTTGTAATTTGTTCGGTTGTAGTTTGTTCAGTTGTAATTTGTTCAGTTGTACTTTGTTCAGTTGTAATTTGTTCGGTTGTAGTTTGTTCAGTTGAAGTCAGATCAGTTGTAGTTGTACTTTGTTCAGTTGTAATTTGTTCAGTTGTACTTTGTTCAGTTGTAATTTGTTCGGTTGTAGTTTGTTCAGTTGTACTTTGTTCAGTTGTAATTTGTTCGGTTGTAATTTGTTCAGTTGTAATTTGTTCGGTTGTAGTTTGTTCAGTTGTAATTTGTTCGGTTGTAGTTTGTTCAGTTGTAATTTGTTCAGTTGTACTTTGTTCAGTTGTAATTTGTTCAGTTGTAGTTTGTTCAGTTGTAGTTTGTTCGGTTGATCCCCTCAGGTACTCAATTTTCATTTTTCATTTTTTCATTTTTTCACATTTCTTCATTTTCATATTTTCTTCATTTTTCACTTTTTCACTTTTTCAATTTTTTTAATTTTTCACCTCCAGGGAGAACAGTTTCCATCATTTCGTTCTCACTCATTTTTTTATTTTTTTAAAATTTTGCATTTTTGTATTTTTTTCATGTTTCATTTTTTAAATTTTGCATTTTTTTAATTTTTCATTTTCCACATTAGGTAAACAAAAAAAACTAATTTATAAAATAAAATTTTTTAACACTTTCCACATATAAACTTTCACTGCTAGTGAAAAAAAGACTAATTTCTATATTTTTTCATTTCTATATTTTAAAACCTAAACTATTTTTTTATTTTTTTAACACTTTTCACATATGAACTTTCCGAGCTAGTGAAAAAATGACTAATTTTATCATTTTTACATTTCTATATTTTAAAACTTAAAACAAAAATACACTTTCGTGATAGTAGTTAGTATTTTGGACGAGTTTGGGGGGTTTGAGTGAGTGAAGCGAGTGAAAATCCAAAAAATGCACCGAGTGACCCGGGTGGCCTAAACTCGCTCAAAACTATAACTACTCTAGCCTAATACTTTGGTCTATTAATATTAAATGTAGATAATTTAAGTGTTTATGTTAGAGTTGTTATTGTTGTACAGACTATCAATGGTCCCAAGAGTTCTAGCAAGGTGTACACGTCAATTAGTGTCTTCTCTGAATTCATACATACGGCGGTTTAAAATTACGCGCATCTTATCATGGGCTATTATTAGAAACTCGGTTATTCCGAAAATGTTGGTATACCGTAATGGTGTCTGACAGTACAATTAGTACTACAGGAGTGACAACAGAAATAATGGCGACATAACCGACAACACGTGACGTCATAGTATCATGGTAGGCGGAAGTCAGACTTCGGCGATGTTTTGATGTAGTTTTTGAGTTAATTGCATCAACAGTGTTTAGAGTAACCAGACTGCTGGATGTCATAGCTACTGATTCGTCCACATAAACTGTAGAAGGTAACATTATTGTTTTGGTTACATTTACGAGTTCCATCATCATAGTCCGAATTGTTGTTGTGGACACAAGCATTGGTGGGTAGCTTAGTTCTTGTTTAAATGTTCGTGTGAAAGGTACTGAAAGTACACAAATAAAAATATATATCGTATTTAAAAAAGCATAAATATATACGTATATACTATATACATATGTATGAAACTCATCGACGAAACTAGAAAGTTAAAAAGTTATTTCAATGATTCCGGACTTCAAGTGAAATATATTGCAATTTATACTCTACTTTCGGTTTGACAACTCACCTACAATTACAAACATGAACCTACGTACCGGATATCAAAAAAAGATATTTTCAGTGGTTTGGGACCAAAGGAATAATCAGTTCTGCAGCTTTTTACTAAACTTAACTTGATGCACTTAGCACCGGTCGAGTTGTCCACTTAAACAATGCTCCATGAATTCTTATAGTGTGAACCCTCCCCCTATTTCAGGACCTCTAATTTCAGACCTCTCTATACCGATCCTCAATATTTCAGGACCTCCCTGCTCCGGACCTCTCTAATGCAGGACTTCCTTTATACTTTTCTACTGATCCGGAAACACTGCTAATGCTGACTATTCTCCGTTCCGGACACACCCGGATTAGTCAAGTTTCACTTTATTGTATTTTTCTCATTTCATTACAATACGAGAAAATTTCATTCCCAACGGAATGGTGATCTGCGTACCAAAGGATTGTTTGTATCTACTGAACGTCTAAAGGGAGGATCCACGGTTGAGTAGTTATGGTCTCTGACTAGTCATCACCAGCCTATTAGGGCTGAGTGTTTGAACCCTGATTGGGACCAAAATTCACATGCAACTAAGCTGTCCAAATAAAGTGTTAATTTTCCGTGAGTTGTAAATTCTAAAAGGAACTGTTATTGAAAATTTTGACTTTAAAACCTCATACCGTAACAAGTTCTGTTGTTTATAAATGGTGGTGTTCCTTCGTTCTTGGTGTATTCTGTACAACATATAAAAAAACCAATGTAATGTAAGAGAAAATATTTCTTTTCAGTTAATAGAAAATGGGTAGTCTTTTTGCTAAAAATGAATGGAATCACTAATGGTGTTTTAATTCTTAGACAGCTTATAATTTATAAAATGTGTACTTATGTATCTTTTGTAAAATATGTGTTCATTAAAATTGAATTTGACAACGTGAATATCAACTTAAAAAGGTATAATTACGATCAACACAATTTGTTTTCCTTTCGATCGTGACATTTCTTGCCGCAAAGCCCGGAAAGACGATCTTTATACACAAAGCATTTGCGAAAGTTAAAACGGCTTCACACGATTCATCCTCCTTACACAAAGTGTGACAATCCGTGTCGTTGGCCCTATGGAGAGTTGCTTCCCCTTGAAGAATCGTTGTAAAATCACACGCCTGATCTGGAAAGGTAATGCTACTAAGTGACGTATTTTGATCTTGTATGATGTCATACTATATAAAGAAGAGAAACAGTGGCTTTATTGGCTCTTGTGTCAAACAAACACTCTGTAGACTCTTCTCTTTGGAAGAATTAAAGCGGCATTACTTTCACCGAAACTGTTAAACACGTTTACTGTTTTGTTCGTACGTTGTATTAAAAGAAAAATGTCGATTCATTTTGCATCATAATAAGCTAGACGAAACGTTATACGTTTTAACTCCTTAAATATCTGATACGTACTTGTCCCTACTTCGCATATGTCATCATGATTCACTACGACGCCTTGTTTGAAGGTGTCTCTTCCTGTAACATCATCGCGACCCGTCTTATTGGTACAATCAGACACCAAAAGAATCTCTTGATCACTGATTCTTATAGGTGACATGAAATAATTGCTTTCGTTAATGAATCTAAGTAAAAAATAAGTAAACGATTAATCAATAATTAGTTCCGAAAAATACAGTAGATCCGTCCAATCTAATTTGAGATTGCAATATATTTATAGGCAATATTATATCGCGATATGATTTCCAAATATCGATATTATGCAGACGTTTATACTAAGTATTTCAATTGAAAAAAATCAAAGAAAAATGAAATGGTCTTCTTTCGTGGCTAGACAACTGTAGTTTTAAATCGTGTCTTGTTTAGACGAACTGAGATCTAAAAAATGAAATGTTTAGAAAAATAAAAGAAATATCGTACTCTTTTGGTTAGTTTCTTATTCCGGTACAGTTTTAAGCAGGACAGGAACGACCACATTCATAAAAAAGAATCGGTTCCAAAAATAGCATTGTAATGCAGTAAATAAAATCTATGTTTTACAAAATTTTATTAACAAATAAATGTTCACATTATATTTAAATATAATGTAATATCTAAGTAAATATCGCAAAATATATCGCGATATCAATTTTCCTGGCCATATAGTTCTAGTGTTTTTTTTTTCTGGCAAGAAGGATATTCAGAAAAGAGAGGTTTCCATATAAACATACATTTTGTATGTAAGAAAAATGTTGAAACTTGTTTGAAGATGAAAATTTCTATCGTAGTAAATTATGCTGAGACGTTTAAATGGTTGAAAACCAGGACTCGCCTCGGGATTGTGTTTCAAATTGTCATTGGTGTAGAATTCTTTCAAAGGTACAGGCATGTAGTTATGATGGACAAGATCGATTTAAAAGAATACATTAGCTACCCGTTTCAGAGATGATTGGTTAAATAATATTATACCATGTTTTAACCATGTTCCTGATATACAGCTAAGCCTGTGTTTGTGGCCACCTCCGAATAAAGACCACCTTGTGAATAAAGGTCATTCTTTGAAACACCATCACTGATTATTGAGAACAAACTGACTTCCGAATAAAAGTCACAGTTTGTCTTTCCCAAATATATATATATATATATCAATTTAATTTCTTTACATGCCATTTGTCATTTTAATTGATTTTACCTAAAAAAAAATTATTATAGCACTTCCTAAAGTTAAAAAATAAATAAAAAATAACCTCACTCCATGTTTGTGAAGGAAATATGTTATGTTCATGCACGTGTGGGCATTTTGAAATACATACCGTTGACATATCTCTTCAAAATTGTTATAATAAGTAATGACCAAGTTAGTTATGGAAGCACAAAACAAACTTAAACATTTCTGTCGATGTCAATTAATTCAGTTGCTGTTGTATTTTTTTTTAGGTGCGAACATTTTTTAATGATTTACAAAATTAATCATTATGCATGCAGTGATTTACAATAGTAATCGTTACGCATGCAGTGATTTACAATAGCAATCATTAAACATTTAATGACTTAGAACTTGCTGTTGACGTTGTATGAATATTACAAAGTAATTGTGTGAAATTCGGCCTTTCATTGAAAATCATTAGAACCAATGTACATGTATAACATATACTCGAAATGCAGTTATATACTAATAGCTGAGGGTGATTTACTTACGATAAATTACGATCATACATGTCTTTTTTCCATTCCAACGATCCAAATAAATCTGCCATCTTGTTTGAAGGAATCTTTGTCAGGTTTCCTCCGAGTTATTTACATAAACTACGGGCGGAATGACCGTGGTTATTTTGATCAAATTGAAACGTCACATATTTAACGAAGGAACTTGAAATATTTTCTGAAAAGACAGAAGAAAGAACAGATGTTGAACATTAGTTGCATGTCGTTCTGATATTTATGTTCTTTTACGACGTTCCAAAATATCATTTTGTAGTAAATGGGACAATACTCGTAGATGTAAACAATGACGCTTAGTTAAGGATATTTTTTGGGAGCCCGTGATTACATCCTATAGTCAGAGTTAGTAAAATGTTTGATACTTAATTACAATTGCAACTGAAAAATTCGAAAGATCATCAACAGAATGAAAAAAAAGTTGCATTGATGTTCTTTACATACACGCTTGTATAAAGCGGCAGCTTTGAAAAACAACTACGAACTGCTACTTAAGTTTTTAAGGTTTTAGCTGTGGAAACAAAGTTTTTTTACCTTTCAGCACAGCTTTTTACTAACTATTCGTACATACACTTCTACATACATTTTTAGAAAAAAATTGATTTGATCGACCGGGCACCGAAAGCTCACGCTGGAGATTCTAATAATTATGTAGGTTTTTTTTGTTAGTAAATAGATACCCTGGAATTTCTTTAGACTGGATACGTGTGTTGACATTATAAGAATTGTATTGCAAAGTAAAATATATTCATTTCCTTCATTCCCCAGTGGGACTTAATTTATATATTTACACCAATGTTTAATATCCACGGTTTACAAAACACGGATTTTTCACTGGACGCAAGAATTCACGGACACATTTTTTTCCTCTACATTTAAACCATAAACAATCTTACAAGGCGACAATGTCAATTCACAGCATTTCTTACCGTTAGAATCTCGACTTTCCGTCTTCACTGTAGCAGACAAAAAACATCCACTCAATACCAAACACAGAAAATACATAGTGTCCTAAAAATGTGAACTGCGTACATTCATATAACAAAAACAATATGTTTACCGCGTATGTCCACCGCACGAATTTAATTCTATTTTTCTTAGCCTCGGTAAATTTAAGACTGAAATGTTTGATTCGCATACAACATACACAGCGATGGTGCCGGGTCTGTTAAAATACATCATAACACTGCCGTTTGCTTTCAAGAAGTAGCTGCATTTTGATTGGATGATAGATATGGGGAGGGAAGATTATTACACTAAAGTTACTTTTCCTTTGTTTGCATTCTGAACAAAACAAACTTCGTGGTGATAATCGTAATGGTTACCAATTTACCAACCGCTTAGTTTGTTTTCTGTAAAACCAGCATGAATAATTAAACTTGATAATGATAGTCCATCCACGCTTATCAGTTTGAAATTTCCTGGAAGGATGACTCGACTGTATTTGAGTTGATATCAATTAACCGGCATGGAATTTTTATATAGGCAGTTTTGTGTTTCCTAATGATAAGTCAAGATCAAATCTGATTACAATATTCACGGTCATTTCAGGGTTGTTAATACTTGTCGTTTATTGATGCAAACATACTGATCATAAAAAATACCACATGTGTATTTTCTTCGAAAAGTCACGGATATGTTGTTCTTTTCCAAGTAGATCGCCGCGTCAACGGCTTGACATAACTGAATCCATGAGATACCGTATAACTACAGTTTGTTTTCATGTGACTTGTTGTCACTGGGGGTTCACGCCATTTTTTAACAATTTTTCAGTTATACAGCGACCGGTTTTACCTAACCAGTTTTCCTGGACTTTATACCAATCAGTACTAACTTACCCTTCCACAAGGAACCGGCAACTTCTCCACATATGGAGGAAAATCAATTTTTTGTCAAATTTTCATGGAAGGGTATGACCTGCCGCGACCGGGATTTGGTTACATGTCCAGCGCACTAACCACTGGACCACAGTCGCATGACTACAGTTAGCTTAGAAAAATAAGAATTGAAAGGTGAAGTGCACTTTGAGAGACCATTGTCCTAGAGCCTTATCATTGAATACAGGGACACGTGATGATAACAAAGGGTAAAATCCAGAACACTGGGATAAGCCTAAATAAAATCAAAGTGCTGAAAGTACTATTGCTGGAAGAAAACTGAAATAAATGCTAAATATTGCTTTACTACGCAATCAGGGTCAACAAATTGTGATTTACTGTTACATTATGCTTATTGTATGACATAAGTAGATAGAATACCCACGCCCTAGACATGAAAAATATAATAACGCGCATTTTACCACGTGCTATTGCTACTAACTCCATTATTCCAAGTTTTGGTATACAGACCATTATCAGACAAATTAATTGGTATTTCTGGAGTTTCAGCAGAAAAAACTGGCGACGGAACCGACACATGTGACGTCATATAATGTTCGGAAACTGAAGTCAGACTTCAGCGTTTTTTATGCTGACTGGTGATGTATGAGGAAGAATGATTCATCAGTTGAGCTAAGTTTGTCTCACTACGGTAAACGACTGACGATATCTATGCCACAATTACCGCTACCACCACTATAGACTCCTTTCTCTTAAATTTGTTTCTATCATGTCCTCAAATAGTAAAAGAAATCTTTTAAACTTATCACTGTACTTAAAGAAAGCTTTTTTATTACGAGATAATTCACTTAATTACACATAACAAATTTACATTATACTCATTTATGAATATGGTCCTATTGACCTATTTTATTTTATATTGATAGTATATAGATATGTTATTCCGGTTTCATGTCATGCTGTTTTGTGTTGCTGTATATATATGTGTGTGTATGTATGTGCGTGTATGTACAATGGCAAGTACTTGCCGATTTCTGTAAATAAACTGTAAAAACCGATATGATCATTGGTGGGTAAATCATTTGAAGTACAGGCTGCTGTGGAATGGTGTACCCTTAAGGTATAAAAGGATTAATGTAAAATATTTATACGCATTGATCAAAACAATGATCTCCCGTATCATTTCCTCCACAACATGCCACGTGAAGATGGAATCTCCAGAAAATGCAACGTAATGGTGGAATGTAAATAAATCTGACATCAACTGGTGTTATCATTGTGAGGTTTAAAATATTTTATTTCTAAATGTAAGTGTAAATCATCCATAATTTAGTGGAAAACTAACTGATTAGTGTTAATATTACTTCAAATGAATAAACATTCACACGTAGCCCATGTGTGTATTACATGTAGCCCATAAGAGAATCACATGTATCACACGTATCACATACGTGCATCACACGTACTACATGAGTGTGTCACATGTATCACATGAGTGTATTACATGTATCACATAAGTGTATCACATGTACCACGTGAGTATATCACATGTACCACGTGAGTGTATCACACGTATCACATGGGTGTGTCACATGTATCACATGAGTGTACCACATGAGTGCATCACATGAGTGTATCACATGTACCACTGAGTGTATCGCATGTAACCAATGAGTGTACCACATGTATCACATGAGTGTATCACATGTAGCCCATGAGTGAATCATATGTAGCACATGAGTGAATTACCCGAAATCGTTTGTAATGATGAAGTGGTCTCATTATCGAATTTAATTATATGGGAGTTATTGGAAATTAAGTGGTCGTTATATCAAGGTGGTCGTAATATTGAAATGGTCGCTATTTGAGGTTTTACTGTATATAAATACATGTATACAAACCAAGTTATATGAAATATTCACGCTTATATCTAGATAACGTAGAGTTCAGTATAAACTTAATTTGACGATTACAGTGATGTACAAAATACTTGTCTATGTAACATATTTGTAAAGCGATGTTTACCTTTCGTAGTACGAGATATCTGAATAATGGATGTTCTTAAATAATGGATTTTTAACCTAGAGTGTGAAACAAGGAGCATGAAATCTATGCACGTGTTTGTACCCAGTCGTATAAGCATCATATTTCAGTCAAGTATATTTCCATTGTAATAGTATTATAGCTTAAATTAGCACAGAATGAAACAAACATCAACATATTTTCAAATACAGACATGCGATCAGGTTTTAAAAAATCATTGTTTAAGCACTTAGTTACAACAATTGAATTGCTGTAGACACAATGGGTGAGCAAGTATTTCTTGTCACAATAAACACAATAGAAATGACGAAAAGGAACATTCTAACACTGTGTAAAATTTTCCTTTATAAACAAAGAATACAAAAATCGTGCTATATGACACGGTGTAGCATGGTTTAATTTTTTACTGTTCCGCGTTACTCCCGTGTATAATTAGGAAATAGATCGCTATTTTTCATGCAATTATTTTTCATATGTGACACTATATAGCATGAAAAACAACGATCTTTTTCCATCCTGACACGTCCGCTTTCGTTAATAAATAAAATAAAAGCTAGTTTCTTTTTGCGTAGTAAAAACAGCACTTTGTCGGTGAAACACTTTGCACGATTTCGCTAACTTTTAGATGATCCCCGTAAATCAAACCAACCTTGTTCTTGTTGAACTATTCATGGCTAACTCATCATGCCAATTGAACCATTCATTGCTATCTTCCCATGCCAGAAAAATTACCTCATTCCAAGTATGCGTTGCGGCGCAACGCAATCATGCTATATGAAACAATATTGCATGGAAAATAACGATCTATTTCCTAAATCGACAAGGTTTAAGAATTGAAATACAGTACCTGTGTTGTAAAACGACATTATTCAATCGTTTTGAATGAGCCCTGAAATTACTAACATACAGTAAAATTCTCACATAGAGACCACTTTAATATTACAACCACCTTATTAATTATATTGACCACCGGCTTTCAATATTTCGCTTATGATTCAACTTGATAATGGGGACCACCTTATTATTACGATCGATTTTCCGGTTCCTGAGGGTGGTCTTATTATCGAGGTTTTACTGTATTATAAAACGAGTACAATATACCACAAAATGTACAAACATAACTGAAAACCCGATACAGGTATAAATGTGCTCATTTCGATAATTACGATTAACACTCAATGCTATGAGCCCTCTTTGGATCAAAGGTAAAAGGCAATAATATTGAGGTAGTCTCAATCAAGTTGAAACAAAGAGAAAATGTTGAAAATTAGACTTAAAGTAAGTGGACCAGTATAATGTCGAAGTTTCTATTCTAAAGAGATATTTACTTGCAGTTTTACTGTTTACTATTTTTTTACAATGGAAATGATGTATCATCAATTCCTGGTCATCAGCCCAACATACGCATATGCATTATACACTGCGGTAATACAACTTCACTATTACAACAGAGAAATAAGTATCACTGATACATGGTGTGAGTTGTTGTGATGATAATATTTACAATAAAAATAACTAACATAGATTAAAGTTCACCCGTGAATTGTGTTCTAAAAGCAATTGTCTGAATATATCAGAAAGTTTATCACATAATATGTTGTACAGTGGAACCGCTCCAAACCAACACCCTTTGGAACATGCTGTTGTTGAGGACTGGTTGTTGCTAAAGAGGGGGCCGCTCTGGACAGGTTGCACTGTATGTTCATCTTGATCATTTGGCATTATGGAATAACACACAGATAGACATGGAATCTTATTACACAACACTGAATGTGACCGTGGAGGTCCTGTAAATATCCCTCTTAATAGCTTCCTTAATTCAGCTACTCACTAAAAATGACCACTGTGTTCGGATCTGATGTTTTTGGGTTTGAGGCTTCTGGATTTGAATGGTTTTAGAACCACGTTTTATGCTAAATATTCAACCTCCTGAGGTTCTTACACGTCCGGTCATATCCCGGGTAAGCCTACACAAAGTCACTAAATGTATCTTTAGAAATGTATTCATGATGATAAAGTTCACATTAAAACATGCTGATTATTTATGTGTAGATGTCTATTGAAACATGTATAATTAAAATGATATATTGGACAGCTTGTTTTTTGCCGCTGAAATATATTTCGCCCCCCCAAAAAACTGGAAAGACGACGTTTATACACAAATTGTTAGCTAATGCTAAATGGTTTTGCATGAATCATCTTCTTTACATAAAGCGTGACAATATGTGTCGTCGGTTTCATGAAGAGTTGCTTCCCCTTGTTGAATCATTAAAGATCACACTTCTTGTGTGAAGAAACAAGAAGCCTCTTACTTTCATCCTCTACGATTGCTGTAAACCAACGTCTTGTCAGAAAGGAAAGAAACTTTCAAACGACCCTTTTTTAAACAATTGATAAAAACAGAAAATGACTAACGGATTTGAGAGCATATTAAAACCTGATATTAAGTACATACAGACATTGTTGACAAGATAAAAAAAGTAAAATACAGTTACAAGCAGTCATTTCCTGAAAATGATTAACTCAAATGATGTAGATAAGAAAACGATTCTGAGAAAAATGTACAAAGCATCCCACCTCCCCCTAAATACTACCCTGGTCCAAAACCCTAAAGGTAAAACTTACCAAACACTCAGGACCATACAAAAATGGAAAAATCTAATCTTTAAAGTTATGGTATTTCAAATTTCGCTTTTTGCAACATAAATTAAATCCTTCATTCCCCGATTGCAAAATGTGTTGGCAATTTAAGCCTTGAAGTTTATCGATTCATCGATAAATCACGAGGTAAAATTGTTTGTGTATTATATCCATGTGATAAGATAGTGACACTAAACTGTTCCCTTCCACTGTTTGCCTTTTTTATCAGCAAACTTCCTTGTAGTTATTAAAGTAAACAGACCACGACATTATTAAACAATTTATCTATACTTAGCTGTCTTTAATATTCTACTCATATTATTAATGTTTATCTTCGACAAATCCTGCAAGTTGTTCCTGTGTATCATAGCCACGTGTAAACTAATATTCATACTTTAATATTTTATTAATAAATATACATATTGTTTTTTCCTGTTTTTTTTAGTCGTGGTTAGAAATTGCGGCATTCTACATGCAGTCCTGATTAGCTGCCACAAGCTATCGTACATGTACAAGTACAGTAAACCCCAAAATAACCACCACCTCAATATTACGACCACCTTGTTATAACGACCACTTATTTTCTGACCGGCTATAATGCAACATGATAATGAGACCACCTAATTATTACGACCAATTTTTCGGGTGACGAAGGTAATCTCATTATCGAGGTTTTATTGTATTCTTCAGTCACTTCATGTAAGTTTTCGTCAATTTTGTTCCCATTTAGGATAACGTCAACATCAACAATATCAACTTGTCACAATATTGACATCATCGATTGCTCGATGGTCTTTTTCTAAAACAAAATAATTGAAAGTTATCCTGCAATACAGATACAGCTTCAACTGTTACTTCACCCATAACGTAAAACACCATGATACTTGTTTGTATTCATCTCGTGTTTTAGCATTATTGAAATATTAGCACTCATGATATTAAGATATCATAAAAGGTTCCGTATGTGTTGCTTAGTAATTGAAAGAATAAGGTACTTTCAATTCGAAACTTAGGAATCCTATCAGCCATTCTCCTCATTCTCTGTAGACAAGATGCGACACACAATGGATCGACAATTACAATTGTGTGTCTCATTGCGCATACATCGGTGACCGTGGGTATTTGACTTTTTTCAATGGTATTTAACGTTGATACATCAACCTGTGTCATATGGCGACATTTCAGCTTTAAATTGGATGAAGACTCCATGTGTATTCCAGTTAGATAAAAATGACCTGCTGAAAGCTAGCTGGACTGCTTCCTCAAATGTGAAATTGTTCTAGGTTGGGATTCGAACTTACATTTTGAGGAATTAGTGAATGTTAGCCAAAAAGGAGCTATTCAAAGACTATAACCATACCATGGAGGCCATCTGAGTAATGGACTAAGTTTTACTTAATGTTGGTGCTGTATAAAAATGGCTCATGCTTCTTAGTTCATACTATCGTTTTCAACTGTATTTGAGCGACAACGAAGGACCAGTGGTTGTATCTGCTTATGTCTGCACCTCTCGTTTACGCATTAAACTTTAAAGTAAAACCTGAGATCTTTTTTTGTAGTGTGTAAACTTTTGCCGCTGACATTAATTTTTTAGTGCTAATTGCAAAACAAAAACGCTTCAATGCTAGTCAAACTATGATAATAATAATCATAAAAATTACATTATTGTATACGTAAGCAATCGTTTTATTTAATGACAATTACTCAGACAAAGCTGTCAATATGTTGATTGCTATGCGTGACCTTTTATTCATTACTAAATGTCCATGGTCAAAATGAATCAACGTTGTTATTTCGTAGATAACAGTCAGCGTTCGACAGTATTACGCCATTAAGCGGTACGCGTCAGAATAACGTTAACGTGGTATTTACTCAGCTTTTCGATTGTCATAACTTAACTTTATTCGGTACGTCAAAGAGGCAAGGAAGGAGTGAACCCGTCAATGTGTTTTTGTGTTAATTGTTTACATTGTTGAAAACATGAAGTGGATATATTTGTTGTGTCTTGTGATATTTGCAGGTTGGAATATTTTTTTGGAATACTTTTTTCGTGAAATATATATATTCTTTTTTTTAAAAAAAGTCTTCCGAGAGTTGTCAAGCTCTAATATTAAATAAAGTTTAATCGACTGAATATCTAAGATCTCAAATAGATTGATAATAAGTATAATCGATATATTAGATAAGAGTAATGCTTAATATCAAATGAACACAGTCGTGTCTTCCATGTGAACGCCCTCATTCCATAATATGATTGCAGTATTATTTCTAAGAAACTGCGTCTTATTGGAAAATATTTACAACAGTCCACGTCGGAACAAACTACGTAAACAAGACTCTTAAGAAAACATGAAAATGTTTTCGGGGGGGGGGGGAATTATGCACTTGGCGTACACTCTACTAACTTCTTCATGCATATCTCCATATTTTCTAACGAGAACAATGCATGTTTGTAATTTCATGTTGTTGTGACATTTACCACGTTAATTAAAAGTAACATAATGTATTACATCCAGGTAACAAATATAAAACATAATACAAGAATCACTGTCTGGTTGAAAACATTTTCATGATGACCAGGCTATTACAGTTTTAATTCGATTAAACTATTTCTGTCCGGCTGTCCGTGCATGATTCTAAGAGAATATCTCATTAATTAAACACAATAATCATAATTTATATCTTTATATGTGTTGCATTGTGTAATAAATACACGGAGAAATGTCCGTGTACATAGAAATTTACATATGAACAAAAAAAATAATGGCACAAAAAAAACAATAATTTATTGCGTCTCTACAATTTAAGAAACATCGCTGCTATTATCACCGTCGTAACATGCTGGAGACATTCGTCGTCAACTTTATGCGTCATTGAAGACATTTTTATCGCTTAAAACGTATCTAAGGATTATGAAAATGTCAAAGCCTTGAACCGTCTGACGACATTTTCACTGAAAACGATAAAACATTCGAACTTCAAGTACGACTCGATTAAGTATTTTCATCAAGTATACAAAGATAAAAACTAAGTTTTATTTCCGAATAGCAATAAATGCCATAACTTTTATAACAGCCCTGAACTTGAATTGGCTGAACTGTTTTTGTTCATGACAAAAAGCCAAAAACAGTTTAATTGTCTGAATATTTGTTGTCATAAAATACGATTAAATACTTAACTAATACATAGTATGTTGAAATCAGGAGCTGCGACATGCAGTAATTAATGGTATATTTGGAAGCACTAACATTTGTACTTCATAGCCGCAAAGAAAACTTTTGTATACTGGCCGTCATAAGAAAGTAACCAGTAAGTGATGTTGGTATAAAATAAAATAAAGCACAAGTAATCGAAATGAATGTAATTCTGGAAATAGCTGAAACATTTCATGATATGGTTTATTGTTTACCATTAAACTTTCAAGGTCAGTAAATTAGGCCAGAACAGAAGAATTTGATGGTGGTTATTTTCTTATGACGGCCAGTATATTATCAACTATAATGATTTAGTGGATTAAACGCGGAGACGAAACACAAACTTATAGAGCTTGTGTTTTGAGAATTAAAACTTCTTTGGTATATTGAAGGTTATAACGCTAAACAAGTACACATGAAGAAAAAGCTTTCTTAATTTATAGTCATAGTGGAAAAAATAAGTTAACAGAGAGTTAAGAATTAGCATCTCACAAGCTCGAGATGCGAGTTCGTCAGAAATCATCCGAGCAGATTCTCATGTAGTGGAGTCTCGCATAGTGTGAAATAATGCATGATATCCTTGCAATTGAAGAAATAGTATGGATATAAAGCAGGGAAACACGGACCTATGAAGTTTTTATGAAGTTAAATCACTCGCAAGAAAACAAAAAATAATCCTTCTTCCGTAAACTCATGTTATAAAATTGTTTTCACATTTCAGTTTTTCTAGGTGATATTTACTGTTACTGTCATTTAATTGTTCTATTTGAAAGGATACATCAAACACGCACACGCATGCGTGATATAAACTAATTGCTAATCAAAACTTTGTCAGGCCTATTTTAAGTATTCACGTGATAAAAAGACTTTTTTTATTATTTTCATATCAAAACGTACACATTGTGAGGGTGACTGTGGCTCTGTATCTGTTGTTTGTACATTTGTGGCGATATGTCGTGCACGATAGATTCACAGAGCAAACATAGAAATGTAAATAAACAAACATAATAGTTCTTACTATACGTAGCAAAATAATGATTGTATTAAAATGCAGTGTCGTTTTTATTATTATTTACTATCCACAAGGAACACAGTATATACATACAAACAATACATACAACATATACAACATAACCAGTTTATGTAAAGAAAACATTCCATAGTTGAAATAAAACTAAACATTTTTCTCGAACTTAGCTACACTAAACAATTATTTATCAGTAGTTATCAAACTTGTTGAACGAGTGATGTAGCGCCGTTTACTCGTTAGGAAAAGGCATTTAGTGGAACATGTTTTGTCTTGATAATATTTTTTAAACTCAGACGTTTATAAAAATAAACAAATTGTATATACGTTTTGCGTTTATTTTACGCGTATAAGAGTGATAAACAATGGTATGATTGAAGCATAAAGATTACAATGATACAAAATCAGTAACCTGTCATATATGTAACAATGAATGATAAAACTGTTGTCCCATTATGTCTGTTTATTTATATTACCTCTACTATTCTTGTTCAGGTCACTTTCTAGCGCCTCTTTTTATAACATGCATAAAACACTGCTGGCATGTTATCGATGTAATTAATCGATTAAAAACTCAAGACCACTATCTCAGTATTTTGGTAGTTGGCGACCCAAAACCTTAAAGCTAAATACTTCGTAATAATTGACAAACTTTTTACAATGCACATGCGCAGAAGTGGCCAACTACGAGGAACGTCAGAAACTGGATTTAAAATTGATCATGTATAATCACAAACTATATTTCTTTCAATACTGAGCTGTTTATTATTTCTATCATGGTCATGATATTTTAATAAATGCTTTATTTGATAAAATCATATTTCATTGATTAGTTCGTACGTAATACTCTAAATATCATTTCTTAATAAAAACCTGAACAAAATGACAATATTGCGTGAAGTTTTTAATGTACAATATTTAAAAACAGTGAGGAATGGTGACCTCGACACAAATGACGTAAGGCTAAGAACTATGTTGTCATGACAAAGGTGACGTACGTTCCTTCTGATGAGGAAGTACTTAAGCAAAGTTCACATGCTTTTGCACTAGCGTTCCGACTTGTTTCAACTGTATCTAACTACCTCCCGAGTAGACTAAAGTTTTTAAAACGTGTTTCTGAAAGTTGGTTTTCCTGAAAAGAACGTGTACAAATGACTGACAATTGAAAACCACCCTCCACGTGCATGGTGCATGGTTCAGAGGTTTGTCATGAGTTTTCTCGAAGGGGTTTTAAAAGTTGATAAAAATGATATAAGCTATCATATAGCATACAGGCCAAACAGACATTCATTATAATAATATATAATAATATTATAATAATTAATAAGATTAATATCAAATATTTAAGTCACGCACAAAGGGCACTTCGGTCAATTTCTTTCACGACATTTCCAGTTATATATATCATAATTTGCAGTAACAATCTCAATTAAAATCCACTTCCGTACATAGACCCCTTATTGGCTGATCTATTCTCTATATTGTCATTATATACTAACAAAGCCTATCTCCGTATTAATACTTCTTATTTTCTGCCCTGTTCTCAATAGTTCCCTAATGCAAGAACCTTCTTTGTAGGTCCAAAAGGTGGTCATAATGCTAGCATCGAGAATTTACTGTACAAATGTTTGTTTAATCATTCGCCAATGTAAATAATTTCAAGTTCTTTTTATCTGTTCAGTTTTGATGATAATTAATTAAATGTTCAGAAAATGTCAATTATACGATATTTTAAATTTTCAGTGAACCACTCAGTAAGATCACAACCACGACCTGGGCCTAAGCCAAAAGGATTACCACCAACAGCAACAAAACGAGGTTCACGACCGAAAGATGCCCCGCCTCCACGTATAACAAAGAACACCAATAATGCTTGGAAAACAATTCCACCGCCTCCTGGTTCACCGAACAACAATAATTACAACCAGTATAACAATCCAAATTTTAATCAATATAATCAGTATGGGCGACAAAACCAACCGCCTTATGCACATCAGAATTGGCAGCAACAACAATATAGGCAACCGGGTTATAATCAATATAATCAACGATTTAATGGACCATACAATAACAGGTTTCTAAACCCCCCACCGAGTAGAATGGACCCCAACAGTGACATGTATCTTACTATTGATAAACATCCGCCTATTTTGACTCGAAACACCGGTAATAAAAATAGCCGAAGGATTACTTCTTCGAAACATAAGCCCAAACCGAAACCAACGCCACCGCCAACAGCACCAACAACATATTCCACGGACTGGGTTGATTTTACTACGATAGATTCTGTGATGACAACCACGGAACCAACAACAACAACTACTACACCTACTACGACGACAACTACGAAGACAACGACAACAACAACCACTACAACACCGCCACCAAAACTGACAACAACAGCACAAAAATTCCAAAAACATTTCAGGTTCAATAAAGTAAAACCAAATTTCCCTCCGATACCCAGACCACCACCAACTCGAATATCGATTACAGACGCTCCAGTAACAGCTGTTAGAATAGAGAGTAAAACAATGTTAAATGAACACGGCAACAAGGCATTGGAACCATCACCGTGGAATCAGGATGGAGTACAAACAAAACCAGGTACTCAAAGGTTTAACGATGTCGCTGGCAACAACAATTCACAATATCAAAATGAAAACTCTCAATTAACGTCCCTGAAATCAGTTCAAACAGTCAACAAAGTACCAACTAATAACAATGCCATGTCAACACAAACAGAAAAACCTACCATGTCGAAATCTTGGCTGACAGGTGGAAGCACATTTAGATCTTCATCAGTCGATCATCGAACATTTTCCACGGGAAATTCCGATACTCAGCGTACATTGAAATCTAAAGTTGCCGGCTACGATGCAGTAGCACAAAATCCGAACAATGCACTTCCCCAAAATGATATCAATTTTGATTACGGTGGACAAACAATGGACTTGCCAAACAATATCAGATCCTCTTCCACATCCAATGCTTGGAATAGTGGAACCGGGGCACAGAAACCATCTTACAAAACTGATTCTAAAAGAAGTCAAAATAATGTTCATAATACGCGAAATGAACAGTCAAGATACGACATGGATGTCATGGGAGCGAAGAAGCATTCCGGACAGTCGTATCTAGAACCTAAACATTCTACGGTTGATCGCAATTCTGTTCCAGACAAAAACTACAGACCTTCTGATAAAACATCTGTCAGTAGTGGAAGTTTCTCGAAAATTGTTCAGAGTGACCGTATACGAGCTTCTTCAACTGCGCTTGGAAGAAATGATTTAAACATGAGGCCAAAATTAACCAACGTCAATCAGATCCCATCGATGAATTCTAAATATGTGCCTACGGGTGGAAGTTCTTCAGGGAACAATAATTACAATGACAGATCATTTGACAGATCCGGTGTAAAACAAAGTAGTACATATTCACAAAGTTCTTATATGCCGGACGGCAAACAGATGTCTTCACATATTTCAAACACCAAACCATTGGAAGGGACATTACATGCAAGTTCTCAGAAATACGAACATATCCCCAAGAAACAACAGGCTTATGATCTGACTAAGTTACAAGGCACACAGACCTTTGGTCAAACGTCCAGTATTCAGAACCCATTATCGAACGCCGAGCGAACATATTCACAAAGTTCTAATGTGCCGGACGGCAAACAGATGTTTTCACATATTTCAAACAACAGACCATTGGTTGGGACACTACATGCTAGTTCTCAGAAATACGAACATATCCCCAAGAAACAACAAGCTCATGATCTGACTAAGTTGCAAGGCACACAGAACTTTGGTCAAACGTCCAGTATTCAGGACCCATTATCGAACGCCGAGCCAACACATTTCCAAACTTTAAATTCTAAGTCAGGCGTTGGAAGTGCGTCACAACCTAAACAAAAATTCTCCATGGATATCAGTGGCCAATCATCGATTGATATATCATACGTCAGCGGAATAAACAAAGATGGACAGAATTCTTTCAAGGATAAAAATCTATCCAATACTAAACAAGATGTATTCTCGTCACAAAATTTTAATAGTGTGTCCAATGGCGCAAGTTCAGCAAAAATGGACATCACCTACCGGGCTGACAACAGGAAATATTCGTCTGATAGCACTGGCAGTTATATGTCTGCTGACAAAGTGGGGCCAACATATAGTCCAAGCAGCGCAAAATTCATGGATAGACACCAATCATTAGTTGACATAAATGATCATGGAAGAGAATTATATTCATCAAATTCAAACATAAAACCAACGTTTTCTCCATTAACAACAACAAGCCGTGGTGTAGGGACTGGAGAAAAACCATCGGGCACATCTGTTTACAATGGAGACAGATCAAGCGCTCCTAAACGTATAAACAACGATTTAGCCACGTCTGGTGGGATGGCGAATAATAAAGTCCTTCCCAAACTAGACCGCTCATCTCTAAAGGAACTGAAGATAAGATTGGAATTGGAAAAACTGATTCGAAAGCGACTGACAAATACATTGACTCCAGCTGACAAAATGAAACTAATTGAGTTAAAACAAGAATACCAGGTTTGGAAACAACAAAAGCAAGAAGCGAAAAAGGAAACGATCAGTTTGAATCCATCTCAAATTTCACAATCACCTGGGCCTCACCATTTACCAAAAAATAACAATGAAACGACGATTCAACAAAATACAATTAACTCGAAACAACATACAAAATTAGCTGATGAAAATAAATGGAATATTGTGAAGGCCCAAAAACAAGAGAACATGTTCAACTTGCAACAACGCGAAAAACAAAATTATCAAGCAAAACATACATTTGGAAACAATAACAATAATAAGGTTGACAGTCCGGAATTTATCAACGAAACACAAAATGTAACTTTAAGCACAGACCTCAACGCCCAACAGAACAAACAAATGTATAACAATCAATTAATTAATAATAATGGTGCCGATAGAGGTAATACAGACAATAATGCACAGTCATTTAACGGACAAAGAGGCAATGATAACAATGGTGCACAGACATTTAACGGACAAAGAAGCAATGTGAACAATGGTGCGCTGACATATAACGGACGGAGAGGCCATGTAAACATTAAAACACAGTCATTTAACGGACAAAGGGGCAATGTAAACAACGGTGCTCAGTCTTTTAACGGAAAAAGGGGCAATGTAAACAATGATGCACAGCCATTTAACGGACAAAGAGACAGTAATACAGACAATGGTGCACAGTCATTTAACGGACAAAGGGGCGGCAATACAGACAATGGTGCACAAGCATTTAACGGACAAAGAGGCGGCATCACAAACAATAGTTTACAGTCATTTAATAGTCAAATAGGTAATACAAACTATGATGCAAAGTTATTGAATGGACAAAGAGGTAATATAAACAATAATACACAGTCATTTAATGAACAAAGAGGTAATGCAGACAATGGTATACAGTCATTTAACGGACAAAGAAGTAATGCAGACAATGCTGCGCAGTCATTTAACGGACAAAGAGGCAATACAAACAATGGCGCACAGTCATTTAATGGACAAAGAGGTAATATTGATAATGGTGCCCAGTCATTTAACGGACAAAGAGGTAATACTGACAATGGCGCACAGTCATTTAACGGACAAAGAGGCAATACAAACAATGGCGCACAGTCATTTAACGGACAAAGGGGCAATGTAAACAAAGATGCTCAATCTTTTAATGGACAAAGAAGTAATGTAAACATTGATGCACAGTCATTTAACGGACAAAGAAGTAATGTAAACATTGATGCACAGTCATTTAACGGACAAAGAAGTAATGTAAACACTGGTGCACAATCATTTAATAGACAAAGAGGCAATGCGAACAATGATGCAAAGTCATTTAATGGACAAAGGTACACTGTAAACAATGGTGCGCAGCCATTTAATGGGCAAAGCAGCAATACGAACATTGGCGCACAGGCCGTTAACGGACAAAGAGGCAGTGTTAACCATGGTATAGAGACATTTAACGGACTAAGGGATAACCCAGTCAATGGTGCTCACACTTTTAACGGACAAAAGAGCAGTGTAAACATTGATACACAGACATTTAATGGACAACGAAACAATATTAACAATGGTGCTCAGACATTTAGCATGCAAAGAGGTAGTACAGACAATAATGGACTGTCGTTGAACGGTCGAGGAAGAATCACAAACAATGATGCACAGACATTTAATAGACTCAGAAGCAATACAAATAATGGCGCACAATCAGTTAATGGACAAAGAGACAATACGAATAACTTCGGACAATCATTTAATGGTAAAATGCTCAATACAGGCAGTCTCAATCAACAATCAAACGGACTAACCCTCAAAGAAGAACGTTCTTTCAACCGCCATATAGACAATTCTGATAATATCGCGCAATTAACTAACGGACAAATTCAAAATACAAACAATGATGTCCAGCCATTGCATGGTAATTGGAAAAAATCTGAAAGCAGTGGACAAACATCTGCAAATAATAAAGATAATATTGATTACGATGCGCAGTCTTCTACAAGTCAAATAAGCAATTCAAATAATAATCTAAATACATTAAATATACAAAATGGCAACAGTGACGGTGGTTCACGTTCATCTATTGAACAAGGAGGTTCCGGAAATTATCTGCAACATAGTTCTTCAGGTCATTCTGGCGATAGTGGCTCCGGATATGCACAAACCACAATTGCACCAGCAAAGACGTGTTCCATTACACCTGTATGTGGTACAGATGGCTTCACCTACATGTCGGATTGTTTCCTCTGGCCGTAAGTAACATCATTTGATAAGTTGTATTAGTCTAACGTTATATAGTACTTTTGTTAGTATATAATGACCTGTGAATAATCTAGCAATACATTTGGTAGTACTCAAGTGAATCATTCAATTGCCGACTAGTTTTCAAAATTAACCAGTCCTGCATTTCTTTCATGTCATATTTGGATGGCGAACTATACTTGGCAACATAATTATGTACCGAGATAGCAAAATAAATCATGAACAAAAAAAACATTATGTGTGCGGGCTGTTCTTCAATGGCGTAGGATAATTTTCTTTAAAATGAAACACTGATAAAACTTTATAAATCTTTCCGGCAAATTTATTAGCCATAAATATTAAGATGTAATTATTGTTTAGAATATCTGAAGCGCTCACCACAGGTGTAAAATTGATGATGCAAACGTATGTCTAGTATCTGAAATTGCTCACTTTTAACTGATACCTTTGTAATTATACTCGCATACATTATTGTTATATAAACTATAGAATGTACAAACATTACACCTGTCATACATATTGTCTTAATTATTACAGGCTAAGTAAGACAAAAAATGACAGCTTCTTGTCTGCGTGTCAAAATAAGATTCTATAAATTATGTGTACATCATAAGACTCGCAGTGTGTCCGACATACTTAAATAGAAAACAAATGTCTAAATTTGTGTAACAAACTAAGATCAGCACACTAATAACATGGAGTCGTACTTGTCATTTTCAGGATGTAGGAATTTAATATAAACATTATCAGTATCGTATTATAAAATGACATACTTGTACAGTAAACCTGTGAACAAAGGTTACCCTTAAGAAAGACCGAATGTGGCCTTTGTTGACATTATTCGTTTATTCGGAAGTCAGTTTGTTCTAAATAATCAGTTACAGTTTTTTTTTCAAAATGGCCTTTATTCACAGGGTGGTATTTATTCGGAGGTGGCCACAAACACAGGTTTGACTGTACATCAAAAGGCTTCGTCTAATTAACTTTTGACTTGATCACAAATTATGATGATCAGAATGTACAAATAGTGATGAATTTGTCGCCCGTTTATACATTACCTTGTATATAAGGTTCTGTTTGACAGTGTTCACGTCAAAATAACGGTCAATGTTTTATCACCAATTTACTTTGAAAACAAGCATATAATTAATTGTACGAAACGTTTCTGATCGGATGTATTTTATAGTTTTAATATGAATATTTTTTCATGCAACTAATTATCAAATTATTGTTATGAAAAAGGATCCAACTAATTTGTTAGATCAAATGGATACTGACGCAGTTTTATGATAAAAAAGGTTCGTTGTAACATTCTCCCGTTATGCACAATCAAGGTAAATTGTTAGCCGGTCCGCACTTGTCATGACATTCACCGATCTAACCTGTTCTTCAATGTACCGTCTATCGACTGGGAAGGGAGCCGCGGCGACCGTGTTGCAGTGGTTAGTGCGCTGGACCCGACGATCCGTGTTCAAATCCCGGTCGTGGCAGGTCATACCCTTCTATGAATATTTGACAAAAATGTCGATTTTCCTCCACATGTGGAGAAGTTGCCGGCTCCTTGTGGAAGAGTGAGTTAGTACTGGTTAGTATACAGTCCAGGAAAAGTGATTAGAAGGACCGACTGCCGTATATAACTGAAAAATTGTTCAAAAACGGCGTTAAACCCCAGTGACAATAAGTCACATGAAAACAAACACCCAAGAAGAATTGTATTACGTGTATTCTTTCACAGGGAATTCAACCATTATTGTCATATAAGCATCATAGAATATTATAAACGTATTACAGTGCGTGCTCTTCATTTTAGTACCATCGAATGATTAAATCAGGATTGTTACTGAATTTTGATATAAATATGTTTCACATACGACAATTATGTCAGGTTCTTGTGTCATACGGTTGAATAAATTAATTTTTCATCATAATTAGTAATTAAATAGTGTACTGTGACATTAATGACCATGTTTTAACTTTATCATAATCAACTAAATTTTGGAACATGTCCACAATTGGGTTATATACATTAATTGCCGAATAATTAAACGCACGTTAGAACGATTGCTTATATTTTAAGTACAGTCAAACCTGTGTTTGCGGAGACATCCGAATAAAGACCATCTTGTGAATAAATGCATTCTTAGAAAAATGTCACTCATTATTTAGAACAAACGGACCTCCGAGTAAAGGTCATCTGCCAAAAACATCCACATTTTGTCTTTCCAAAGGGTGGCCTTTGTTCACATATTTGATGGTACTTTTAAATTAAAGGAACACCTTTGTTGTTTCGATTTTAACCAGAATAGCAATTTGCATTCAGACGTTTCCTATATGAATCAAGAACTACAAGTTCACTCGGCTCCTCGTGGATGTTGTACGGATGTGGTATGAAAATTACTAATTTATCGTTAGATTAATGTGACAATTATGCGTACCTATGTTGTTTTTTGTGTGGTTTGTCAATTTACAATGGAAATTAAATAATACACACAACATGCGGTCAGGTCACAATTAACATTGTACCTAGGTTATGACAGTGTGAACTGCAACCAAATGTTTATATACATATCTAGGAATGGAAATAAATGATTATACATGTAGTAAAACTCGTGTGGCTTAAGCGCTGATTCATTAATTTGGTATGTCTTGTTCTAGTTATCGACCTCATTGTACTAGGAAATAATACCATAAAGGTTTCAGTAAACGATGCTGATATAGGTTCTAAATGAAAAGCATATTGTACGAACAAAGTGGTGCATTTTCTTGCTTGTTCAAGCTCACTAAAAATGTCTATCTTATACGTTACTACATTTACCGTCATAATTCATACATTTGTGCAATAATAAAAATGGGTAGGATTAACAAACCTTTTCTTTGATGAAAACTCATTATAACTATGAGTATTGATATAAATCTAGGTAAATGTTCTTAATTCTTGTTATCGAATCATTTTGGGCTTGTTCCGCGTTATTTTTGAGCAATATTGTAACTTCAATAATTATGTATGTTTTACATAAGCAATGGCATTTGTACGTTTATACACGGTGACAAAGTTTCGCTTGACTGCACGTGCCATTGACATAACTGTACATCCTGTGTGACAGTCCGGTTAATGTCAATGTCAAAGTCTGACGGGCGATTCACCTTCCGTGTTCATTATAATCTACATTGCTAATTAATGACGTCATTATTACAGAGTAGAGTGACTATAATAATGCATTATTTTATGGCAAATTTAGTTCATTAGTATAAACGTAAAAATCGCGTGACTTCCATGAAATCTATAATTAGTGCATAAAAAGTCTCATCGACGTAACGTCACGTCTTCAAGTCAGCTATATTTCTAATAATTATGTTTAACAATGAAAGTTACTGATCTTAAAAGTATAATGGTAATAACATTTTTTAATAATAGTGTGGTTGAGCTACCGTTGTGATTCATTGATTTCTAACCAATAATCATGCTTCAGTTATGCATATTACCGTGGAAACCCTCTAAACCGGCCCCTCTATAAACTGGTTTCCCCTCTAAATCGGCCAAACGTTTTGGTCCCGACATCATTACTATATAATTCAAAAATCCCCTCTAAACTGGCTAAATAACCTGGTCCCGGACTCGACCGGTTTAAAGGGATTCCACTGTATAATTTAACAAAAAATGACATTTCCAAATACTGACAATCTCATGAACCGAGAGACATCCCAGATGGGAAAGTTGTGTAAGGAAGGAACAAACTTACCTCTATAAATGTTTATCATTTGAATATCAGTGATTATCTTAAGCAACATATAAAAGATATAACATTTACCTTTCTTGAAAATGTTTCTGATGATTGCTATTACAGTTTTCATTTACATTCTGCTTACTTACGTATGCCTGGAGAGCGTCAGCGCGATAATATCTGTATATTGCGTATTTTCATCGTATTTTTTTTTTATTTATTATGTATTCAAACATTACAATGTACATATACATTGAAGCTAGAGACATTTTCTTACTTTTTATTTGAAAAAATTGTATTCTTTATTCATTTGAGAAATCAATCAAGATTATTGAATTTGTAAAGTTCAACCTATTCCAAAAAAAAATACAAAACACAAAAACTCAGATTCTACTGAGAATCCTGTTTTCAACTCGATGTCTACAAATAGTACTCCAGGTTTAAAGGCACAGCTATAGTAAACTTACTAAATGTAATTTCGAAAAAAAATGTAATTCATTTTTTTTGGTAAAGTTCAGGACCATTCTAACGTAACAACAAACTGATAAGATAAATCACGCTTCATGCTAAATAAATCGCATAAGCGACAAAAGTCCACAAATTACCGGAAACATTTCACACCCATTAGCATACAAATAAGTTATAAAAATTACAAATATTCGTATAGGAGCCGTTTAGCATTTTTCTGCGTAAACAACACCATTACATGAAAATCTAATGTGACAATGCTATTTTGAAAGTGTATCCACGTGACAATTGTTTTATCTTATTACAAATTTGCGGCCATCACGTTCCTTTACTTCTGAACCGTAGTTGTAATTTAATCAATTAATTTAACGCAACAATTTGATGCTTAAAGAAAGTAACTAGTATGTGAATGAATTAATACACGTACATGTATTTATCATGGAAATACTTACTACTGCGTTTATTCGAGTTATTAAAACGTTCGTGATCAATGGAAAGCAAATCAGTGTCACGTGACCACGTCGCCTATATGTTGACAGGCATGATTGATTAACACTAGTTGTAATAGCGTCAAGTTATATTCAATTATAGTAACAGAACGTTGCGTTATACATGAAATAAACACATACATCACGGCACGAACGTCGTATAAGGTTATTTATACATGACCCGAGTCACGTGACTAATGGACGATGACTGTATGAACGCGACTATACACCGGCACGCGCAGAGTGACATTAACAGCGAGCATATCTCTCAAATAAAACCACATATCAACCGTTATGACAACAAAATTGTATGTACTGGTATAATATACCGGCATGACTAAGCTGTTGATAATGTGAGATAGATAATCAAAATTGACAACATAAATAAAACGGAAAATATCGAAAATGAGCGAAAGCTGCCGGAAATCAGCTGGAGATTCGAGCTATTTCACTGGTCGTTAACTTTATGCAAATGTGACAGGTTAATTAAACTGAACAATTCGGTTATGTGAGTGAGTTAACCACAATGATCATGATAACAATATATTCTGATGATATACTTTGTTGTAACTAATCATTCCATTTAATGAGACTAAAATATCAGTTACTAAAACAGAGCTTTTATTTGACAGCATTTTGACTCTTGAAATTAATAAAATAAAGCTTTTGACTCCCGAGAATTAGTAAAAACGGGTCAAATTTACTATAAAATTAGAAGGAAATTTTGTTGACTCATCGAATAATCATCAGCAGAGGGTCATTTTGACCCTCAACTTTTGACATTTAGTGGAAACCCTGTAAAAGTTAGATCTGAGCTGAAATTAAGCATGACACTTAATGACACAAAATTACACGTGCTATGTGTAAGTACATGTTGTTATGAAGGGTGAAATTTAGTCATTATCTCTCGAAATCCGAGTCCTGATGTTCGGATGTGAATCTTTTCATGACCAAATAATCCCTGTTTACAGACCGTCATATCTTTACATTGAAAAAATCTACTTTCTAGTTTGTTTACAATAATCAGAGTTGTCTTAATGTCTACTCACGGGTCAGAGTTTTATAACGATATCGAAAACGACTAATTTAATCGACTGGAGTGGAATATTTTTGAGTAAAGAAAGAATTCTGTTTGTCACACTCTGAACATATGCAAGTACCGTCATTTTGTTAACATTGACTTTGTTTGTGTTTTTCATTGTTTATTTTTTTGTTTGTTTGTTTTGGTGCATTTTCTCCTTAACCGTTCCACACAATCTTTTAATGTTTATTTAACACTCAGCATATCACATGACATGACATGAGGTAATATAAAAAACGAAACATAGACGATTACATAAGCGACCAGGCTGTGGGTTGTATGAAATACACTAAGTATAGACGAAGTGACACATATTAATACAAATTAATAATACAGTTTAAATACTAAGTTGACAAACGAACACTTAACCATTACAAGACATTACATAGATCTATAGACAGATAAAGTATTGATCATATATTTGAAATTATATTGCCGGATGGGTTTTGAAATATTTCATAATAGCGGCTAGAAATGTACATAGTTTACTTAGAATAACTTCATCTTTATCATTCATGAGAGACTGGAAACTGGTACAGTTTGTAATATTAATATACTTTCAGGAAATAATTGTAAACGTAAGGTAGTAAAGAATGAACATTTAAAGAGATAGTGAAATTCATCTCCAATGTCACCAGAATTACCAACATTGCATTTCCTATTATTATAATCGATATCATACCATCTAAGTTTTTCTATTGGTAGATGATTAGTACACATTCTAAAATTTACTAGGATTTGAATATTGTATGGAGATAACTTATCAAAGTAGCATTCATATTTGTGTTCAGATTTGTAAATACGATAATTAAGACACTTTGAAGAATCTAATTAACTACTATACCAAGACTGTCGATATTGATCTTTTAAAGATTTCTGTACCAAAAGTAACAACATTTCTCTTGAGCTATGAAAAGTTTGGTTTATCCATACAACATTCAAACCACACTCATCTAATATTGATTTTACAAAAGATAACCAACTATATGCTTTGTTATTATGAATATAGTCAGCGAATATAAATTTATAAAGAGTAAAAGATAGTTTATCAGGATATTTTAACATATTATACCAAAAACCAATTACTCGTTTAATTGTTCGTTTGTCAACTTAGTATTTAAACTGTATTATTAATTTGTATTAATATGTGTCACTTTGTCTATACTTAGTGTATTTCATACAACCCACAGCCTGGTCACTTATGTAATCGTCTATGTTTCGTTTTTTATATTACCTCATGTCATGTCATGTGATATGCTGAGTGTTAAATAAAACTTGTAAACTTGTTTCTTAATAGCTATATGAATTGGGAATCTACCTAGATCACCATACAACATAATATGAGGAGTAGAAATTTTAGCATGTAATATATGCTTTAAAAAATCAGTATGAACTTTTTCTAGTTTTGCTACATCACAAAATCCCCAAACTTCACATCCATATGTTAAAATAGGTAGAATAGTACTATCGAACAATTTAAGTTGACAATCGATTGGTAAATCCAAATTTCTAATCTTTCTCTATAAACTAAATAAACCTTTTCTAGCTTGTTCAGATAAATGCTTTTTTTTGCAGATGCAAACTGTCTATTTTTTGAAAATAGTATGCCAAGGTATATAAATGTGTCTACAACTACAATTTTACAACCATTAATTATAAAGTCTCTATTTGTACGAAATCTGTCTCCAAACACCATGATTTTAGTTTTGTCAAAATTAATATCTAGCTTCCATATTGTACAATATTCATTAAAAGTATGTTACAACGAAGTAAGTTCTTCTTCATATTTTGCAAATACAACAGTATCATCAGCATAAAGTATAATACCAAACGTCAACGGGATAAAAGTTTCTCAAAAGTTATTATTCGGAATAATTTTTAATTCATATACATGATATTTGTCATGATCAAAAATGGTCTTTGAACAAGACAAAGATATATATACAAATAAGTCCAAGATAGATAGAGCACGACAAATTTCGACAATATTGTAGTTGTTCTTTTACAAGCATCAGATCTACTTAAGTACAAAACTTATTTTACCAGCATCAGATCTACTTAAGTACAAAACTTATTTTACCAGCATCAGATCTACTTAAGTACAAAACTTATTTTACAAGCATCAGATCTACTTAAGTACAAAACTTATTTTACAAGCATCAGATCTACTTAAGTACAAAACTTATTTTACCAGCATCAGATCTACTTAAGTACAAAACTTATTTTACAAGCATCAGATCTACTTAAGTACAAAACTTATTTTACCAGCATCAGATCTACTTAAGTACAAAACTTATTTTACCAGCATCAGATCTACTTAAATACAAAACTTATTTTACCAGCATCAGATCTACTTAAGTACAAAACTTATTTACCAAATTAAGAACCAAGAACGGCGTATAATTATATGTATGTGTGAGTCAAAATATAAACAAACAGTTGCTTTTAGAAGAAGGTCGCTGAGCTATATTTAGAAACCGTGCGATCAAAAAACTAAAAGGAGGTGTATGTGTATAAGTAGGATGTATCCATGGTTCATGAAGCATATTACAAGCTGACAAATCCACGGATATCGTTTAGACAACGCCAGCATAATGGTTTTGCTGAATATAAGCTTATTAATTAACGTACCTAGCAACTCATTTTTTTAAATATGTCTATCTCATTTCAACAAATTACAAAACTCATAAACCGGTAAACATATGAAATGCAAATGTAAATGAAACAAAATTTAACAAGTACTTGTTTCATAAGTTCTCATTAAATTAACTATGTTGAACATAAAGGAGGCGTTTTCAGAACTGCACTTGAAATGCAAATATTTATAGATAAATACATAATGACTGTATTGTTAATAATGACTTTTGTTTTGTAACAATATAATATACAGTTATTATGACAAAGAAGCTGCGTGGTATATTCGTATATCCAGGACTTCATAATAATTCAAGAAGTCGAAGCACTCTTGAAACGAAAGAATAAAGTCTTTCAGACCATACCAGAATTAAGCTCTTAGTCTATTAATATTCAATTACAAAAATGTATTGTTTTTTTCAGTGGTGTTGACAAGTCTTGTGATGGTTTCTGCCCGTGTGACAAGAGTTCGAATCCAACCAGTGCTCCCGCACCGGCACGTCCTTCAAAACTAGAGATTCCAAAGCCTATACCACCGATGCAATCATCAGGGCAGCAGACTAAAATATCTTTTATAAAACCGTCACCACCGAGCGAACAATATCCGGTAAAAGATTTGAAACCACGATGTGACTGTCCAGAATTATACAGACCTGTGTGTGGACTAAAAGGAAACACATATGAGAATGATTGTATCCGAAGATGCAAGTAAGTATCATAACATAACGAAAGAATTTATTACTTTTTATAGCCAGATTTTTGAAAGACCTGTGAATGTCGCAGTAATAAATTATGTCTGATAATAATTATTTTCAGGGTCTCATGGCTGATAACTAAAAATTATGTCCATCACTTTTACATCACTTTTTATTCTCGGTTTAAACAAATGCGATGCATCCGCACAGGTATAAATAGACACATATGGACACACTTGTTCAATCATAACGAGGTTTCCTTTCTTTATTTATTTTTGGAAATCGAAAATTCATTTGCAAATAATAAAGAACAAAAATCGTTATTGGCCAATAAGTCAATAAAAATTGCTAAGGTCTTAGGTCTTATCGTACGTAGGTATAATATATAGCATTTGTCGTACAATAGAAATATTGTGCAATTATATAGTGCAATTTAAAAGTAAAAGCTGAGTATTCTTTACATATTAATTAATATCCATCAATCATCAGTAAGCTTATAGTTATGAACATGTTATTAGAATACTATAAAGTGAGTTTTTGTAACTTTTTTTCATCATGTTTTTTCTGTCTATTTGTCAGTCACGACAAGATAAATACACTAAATTCGCCCATCGTTCAAGTCCGCCTACTGACGCACCCAAATATAACCCAACGATATTATTATAGTTATTGTACAGAAATAACTTTCTGCAGCCCGCGCATGTGATATTTCACTGACCGTAAGAGTTTTTATACGACATTTATACACAGTTACACTTGTTTTATATCACTAGGGACGTTTATGGAGTTTGTTTCACATCGTACAGGAAATCTCACACACATGAATACTAAATTCAACACCATAAAATATGTCGATGATTAGCGGCCATTTTTTGACTGAGTTACTGTCATAATACTCATAGTACAGTGGAGCCCCTCTAAACCGAAGCCAGATACCAGATCATTTTGTCGGTTTGGAGGGGAATTTTGAATTATATAGCAATGAAGTCGAGACCAGAGCAATTGGCCGAGGGGAAATCGGTTTATAGAGGAACCGGTTTAGAGGGTCTCCACTGTATTGTTCTTTCATATTTACGTTTCTTATAAACTCTTTATTTAAGCCTGATTTCTTATTATTCTCCCTATAATTGAATTGTTATTAAATACTGTCATTGTATTTTAAATCAGCAACAAGTTCATGCACATTACACTAAGATATCAGTTACCAGAATGACTTGAGCACTACACACTTCGGGATTCCATAACAATGCCGTTTTTATACACTCTTACATTTAACTCAGCAAAATATTAGATCTTTGAACATGCTTTGAAAGAAAAAGACATTGAATGTTGAATACTTGTCGGAAGTGACGAAACAAACCTATTAATTTCTAATTTTCAGTCATCAAATATCAGATAAGGTCGTGATTTTTCTGAATTATTATGCATCAATAAGTACATATATATATAATACCAAATTTTACATAATTATTTAAGTGTATTTTAACTACATTTTTGTCACGTTTTGGTTCTGTTCTTTAACCTTTACGACGATTTTTCATTTTAATTAATTTTCCAGTTAAACACTATGTCGGTAAAAAGTTCTAACATGTCATTGAAATGATAAGTTTATATGCAAAACTGACAGAAGTTGTCAGTCTTTTTACTATATATTGCTCCTTTAATATAATCACGCATGCATTCAAGTGTATTTGCAATGCTATTATAAAGAGTTTTGAAAATGCATAAGCCGTTACATTGTAATAATTTGACCTTTTTCCAAATTTGGAATAACCATGTCATGCTCTGGGCTTCAATTTTCGAACCGAACATAATATAAATCCCAACCCACACAGGTCACCGAGGTACGAATGTTTCAAAGTAGGTCAAGTTTTTAATGAGGTATTCATAATTTCTCTTGGTAATTGACAATTTAAAAATGACGTCCGTGTTTTGAAGCTGATAGTCATCAATAATGTATCACTTGACTCACTGTAATAATCGTACACTTAAGTGAAGCCCTGAAACATTTTAATACGTTTTCATATTTTGTACTTAATAACTGATTCACACTCATACCTTACAAATGGACCTTACTTGGTAGATTCAGTTTGTCAACACTCTTTGACATACATTCCGAACATGACAAGAATACATGTATATGTGATTTATGTCAATTGTAATGTCAGTCCACAACATGTTTATTAGCATGTTTACGTGGTAAGTTTTCACCAAACGTCTTGAATATATTTATGCCACTACATTTTGCATTCTAGCATATTGTACAAATTGGAGTTTGTTTATTCTTTTAACGATTAACTAGTGCTAATTAACATTCGTGAATGGAATTCTAACAAAGAATGCACAATGAGCTATGTCTTGTGGTTAATTCTAACATTTAACACACTGTCTTGTTGAAATGTCTTTTAGATTTCAGTTCACGCTTCTATCATCAACCAAGTACTTATATTTTTAGACTTAGTAAAACCAAAAACATTTCCAACATGACAGTGTTCAGTACATATTTGTTTTTAATGTCTAACAGAACTAGTTACTAACTCAGGCATACATTCCCGAAGTGTGTCCCGAAAATCCAAGAAAATGCAAAAATGTTTGCAAACGCAGAGAATTTCTTTTATACCGCTCGAAGCTTCGGGTTTGTATACTGTTATATCACTGGCGTGTTTGTCTGACAGTTCACTTGTATTCTCTAGTCCTAACATAGTGGCATTTATGTTGTATTTGTTTTACTCATAGCTACGATGGGTTTAAATGTCAGGGTAAATGTCCATGTGATGCGAATAATCCAAATTATCAACCAGACACAGTGGCTGATGCAAGACCAGACATACGGAACAACAAAATGAAAGGTCCAATAACATTGGATCCTTCTTCGTCCCATCGTCACAGAAATCGTAAACCAGATGTAAAAAATGATTCACAAGGGAAAGTTAGTGGCAAAATTTCTAAACAAACAAACAGGTTAAACGAAAGTAGAAATTTGAAGGAATACAATACTTCACGATTGTCTAATACAGGAGTAACACGCGATATTGCATCAAGTCAGATAAGACAAAACAATAACCATGTGAATAGACAATCAGCTATTTCACGACATGGACGCCCCCAAAAACGAACACAAACTACACCCAACATTGTGAAGGGGAATAAGCATGTGTCTAGTCAAACTGAGTCTTCTAGCAGTGGAATATTTGCAAACAAGGTGTTTACACCGACTATTCAGAAACAGACACGTATTGTTAAGGGTCCAAGGCCGAGCAAACTAAGAACTTATTCATCATCTAAAACAGGCCATGGAATGAATATTAATGGGACTAATTATGCTATAAATCAACCAACAAATGTCAAGGTTTCAAGGTGGACACCACGGAATCCAAAAGGAAACCAAGGCACTAGACCAATAGACAAAAATGCAATCCAACCAACAAACGGAGGTCAAAGAAGACTAAGTGTCAACAAAATGTCCGAATCGGGTATTGAACACAATGCAGCAAATGGGAGGTTGGGAACAGTAGATCTGTGTCATGTTATTGTAGTGATGTGTATGCTCCGGTTTGTGGTTCTGACGGAGTCACATACCAAAACCCCTGCAGGATTTCGTGTTCGTAAGTAACTGATTAATTATTGTAAATCATTTAAATTTGACATTTTTACATGATTTTCAATAATCAGCGAGAATTACCTTATCAGTATTTTATATTACTGGAATACAACTATTTGTAATGTGCGGTAAACTTAGATTAGAGACTTTCAACGCACGTAAGGTACCGCACTTTATTTGTTTTTAGCTGTGTATGATTTTCAATAAACAAACGAGCACCATGTTTATCTCGAGCATTTGGTCTATTCCGATGACTCCTCGAGATCATGACGTTTTACAAAAGTTTTCTATAAATACTTATTAATGTTTAAGTTAATAACAACATGTTAGCATGAAAAAGTGCTCATACTCATATCACACCTATTTCGTAGTGCTGGGGTAGAGACATCCTGCACTGGAGAATGCCCTTGTACAACCTACACCGTGAAACCGACTTATTACTGTGAGGATTACTGTGGAACATCATACGAACCTGTTTGTTCTGTTTCTGGACGTACATTTGGAAATGAGTGTTTACGACAATGCAGGTATAAAAGCTTTATTTTTAATGTCACATAAGCTAAGAATGTTGGTTCTGTATCTGTTCGAAGAGGGGAGGGATAGCGTGATTCATATCTGTTCACAAAATATGATCGAACTTGTTTTCAGATTGTTAAAGATAAGCAGGCCTAAACAAAAGTTGTATTATTCGTGTAAGTTTAATCTATAATTTTTTTCGAACCTTTGTAATGGTAGATTTAATTGCTTTTCGCTAATGAACATCAAATTTTATGAGCCACATATGAACATCTGATGGTTAAAAAATTGATTTAATCTTTTAGTATGGAGTCAAAGGAATGCGATGGAGAATGTCCTTGTAGCCAAGTTGCGGCCACAATGCAGCCTTCAAACACAAACTCGATATACAACTCCGCAGACGCTTATGTAACTCCACCATTGCCGTCATCAGACTCAGGTTGGCCAGTGGATCCTAATAACTTTAATGCTGAACCCAGTAACCAACCACTTAGTACATGTGAATGTCGACCTGGGGATATAGATCCAGTGTGTACAATATATGGAGAGACAATTATGAATGGATGTGAGGCCATATGTTTGTAAGTAAAGCTTTAAAATACCATCATCCAACTACATTGTATGTGTGTATTACAGTAGAACCTTTCTAATCCAAAATCGTACGGACAAACAAAAATATTCGGACAAGCGAGGTGTTCGAAATACAAAGGTTCCGGATTGCAAACTTGTTTTAGCATTAAATACATAATACGAAATCGGGACCAACTGACGTGTTCGGTTTAGAGAAGATTCCGGATTGGAAAGGTTCGGATTAGAGAGGTTTGACAGTGCTTACATAACATAGAATTTGGAACGCGCTGTGTACATTTTATTGCACATGAATACTTCGGAGATGTGTCTTATGGTGGTGATTTACAATATCAGCCGAATGCGTAAATAGTTGTATCTAGTCATGGTAACATCGAGAAGAATTTTATTATTCAATAAATGAAATAAGATGAGGAGTATTACAATTATGTTCATGGGGTGATAATTATGCTTACCTCCCATTTAGATCAAAAGCAAATTGAAATACTTCATGTACTCAATATTGTAGTTTTAGCAAAGATAAAACTGTTCTGGAATTCTGTTTTCCAGTTGTTTTTATTTCTTTATTTCAGGGGTGCGAAAATTGCTTGCTCGTCTGAATGCCCGTGTTAAAACACGGTGTGTTTACAGTGCTATGAATTATATCAGATTTACCCGCAAGAAGCTGTCGCCATGATGCTTCGTGGTTTTTTTTGTATTCTGTAACGTTTCAATAACTTGTCCATACATACAACAAGAACCGGAAAACACATTTTGATATCAGTCTCTCTATACTTAACCAAGAATTATCATTTGAAAATCCCAAGCGTTGAAGCATTTTTGTACTGAATATAAAAATGCACTAACGACTATTTTGTACAGCGTAATTGAATCTAGAAATATCTTATTTTATAACTTATTCGGCTTATATGTAATATAACGCTTTTTGTTACTCATAAAATAAAATAAGTGTTCTTTGCGTGTTGTTTTTATTTATTGTTGTGATTTATGATGCGTAAACTCAATAGAACAATGAACTCGGTATTTATTCATCCAATTTTATAAGCCTTTGGTCGAATGACAACAATCACGTAATATACAAATAATACATCGCTGTTGTCAGAATTACCGTAATCTCTCTAAGAATGTCCCTTCGCATTTCTGTGAATTACCGCGCATTTTCAAAATGAAAATTAATTACACAAGACACAATTCGTGATTACATCTGCAAAAAAATCTGGGTGACGAACCCAAGATTCACGATAGATGGGTTTGGTTTGTATAGAAGAACAGAGCTTAACGGGAGATAGCTTACAAACAGTTGCAGGTACATAGATCTGAGTTCTTCAAGACTTCGCAGATTCTGTGGATATTGTAAACTAACTAGAGAATGTTTGATTGTATTTGTATTGTAGTTAGTCACTAGATAACTTTGTCGTGGAACTAGAACTTCCATATTATTTTTTGGTTTGGTGTTCTTATCATTGGTGAATAGTTTATTGTTAGTCTGTTGTTTATTGTTGTTTTGTTGTTGCTGTTATTTGAAAAAATAGCTGATGTAGTTATTTTTATCTATGTTTTTTTATTTCAGCAATGAACTGAAGGCCTGTAACGGAGAGTGCCCGTGTGGCGATGGTGTAAGGACGCGATTTATTGCTACTTAGCGAGATATCATTTCGAAACGTCATTTCGAAGGCGTCCGCACTATGACAACCACTTCATTGCATTTTGGAGGAGAGCTTGGGAACCACATTCAGTAAATGTTTGGGTATAAACATATCGAAAGCTTCTATGATTGATTCAGCGGCAATAATTTTGTGATTGACCTTGATAGTAAATGAGAACTGCTGGTCATGAATATATAGCTTTCTATACAAATTATGAATTCCACTTCATGTAATTGTATCAAGAATTACATGCTATGCATGGTGTAAATACATGTATAACAATAATAAATATATCAAACTGGTGTATTGGCCTGTTCTTTTCAATTCTGTATTTTTTGAAATTACAAACAACCAGAATAGTACCATATTGTGTCTCATTGTGACAGCATTATAACACTATAACGGACGATTTCGCTTTGACGCCATATTACTGACATCAAATTTCAGAATACCATGTCATGGCACAGTGCAATCACTTGCAGATAAGGATAAAGAAACATGACACATACGCTTTGTACATCCAGCACGTCAAAGATTTGATGTCTGGTCTCTACGTTACCAAAAACATTCAATAAGACGTCTTGCCAGAATTATATTATGGTACATGTTTTGGATTTCTTCCCGAACTGTATCATAAATGGAAATAAAAGTATTTAACGTCATCTAGCCGATGGTTTGCAGAAACAAGAAAATATTTCATCATGTCAGAAGACGCTTCACCAACTTTTGTAAAAAGCACCAAAACAACATGCACAGATTTTATGAAAAAAAATGTCAATGATTTCAATTTAGACAAATTTGTTAAGTTAAAACATCTTGCATCAAATTTGACAAGAAAAACAACAACAACAAACAACAGAAAAAACAGATCTGGGGAATAATGCTAGGAACAATAAATTGAAGAATACATTGATGTTGTAGTATAACCTTTTGTGGAGTTTTTAAAAATGCTATTTGTCGTTGCCCACCTGATTGTGTGTATTTTTGTGTATTTTAGTTTAGTGTAATAATCTATGTTGTATATGTTATTATATGGCAATTGTTTGCGGAATGTTGAATGAACCCTTTCGTGGACATGTATTGTTTCATAAATATTTAATTTAGTGTAAACTATGTTGGTCGGTTTGTGGCTGTGGTAGTTGCGTCGAAAAATTTATCTGTTGCTTGTACAGTATTGCATGGAATCTGTTTGTATTCTCTGTTCAATGACAACATTCATTAAGGTGACTTCTATCAATCATAACTTCACCATGAAGTAGTACGTGCACGAGATGACCGTGCAGTGATGAAAGGGGAATGAGTAGAATGGGTTTTATATAAAACGGTAATTTAGTATTACTAGTTCGGTCGTACTGTGTGAATGTAGTTATGAAAATGTAAAATGAATGGTAGCTTGTGAATGGAAAAATGACCTAAATGATACACAGAAAACAATGTAACAAGTCACAATATAATGTCATGTCACCTGATAATATAAACAGCGTAAATGTATTACACATTAATGCTGTTGCCTTATTCGAATGGTGTTCCAATATGTCCTCTAATAGCATAGTCAAATTCTTTGTTTCATCACTCGCTTTATGCGTTTCTTGTACGTAACAATAATAACTATAACAATAAGTAAATTATATACGTAGGGACAATAATTTCTTTTCTTTGAAAGATGCGCTTAAGTGTCTTTTATATTGCAGACCGGAATTATATATACTTTTGGAAAAATGTGCAAAAAGGAAATCCGCCACAATACACCGGACTGTCCTAAGAATTGTTACCGGGTGGGTTTTAAACATGCGTTTAATTGTGTTCGTGGGTTATTGAGGGGACAGACAACCACTGCAAAAATGCATATTATATATATTTTATTATAAGTATGCGCAACATTAAAAACAACCAGTCTTCAACAGGACAAAAACCAAACTGAGGGATAAAACTCTCTATTAAGTTATCTGTACAAAGGGTTGATTTAATATGCACATAATTAATTCAAATACGTTAAATTTCTCTCGCGATAAAGCATGATTTCGTGTGATTTTTTCTTATGAAATTGCTTGGCGTTATAACGAGGATTATTTTGACCATTACAAGTTGTTACAAGGTATTGAAGGATAAAAGGTATAAAATTTTATAACACTATAACAGAACTAAGAACACAAAATATCACGGATACTTACACAGAGGCCAATATTGAAAAGTGATAGCAATCGGCGAACCTCCCTCCCCCCCCCCCCAAAAAAAAACAAATGAAGTCGATGGTGATACATGTATATATTCATTTTAAGATTGAAAAGAAGAAAATACATGATCATATTAAGTAACTTATCATTATTATCTTCATCATTTTGATGCGCGCTACATGACCATTAGTTGTCGATGCGCCATAAAACACCACTAAATAAATAAATATTGATACAAATCCGTACACATAAGGCGACAATGCATGTCAATTACCAATTGAGGTAAGAACCCTGATGAATTGATTGGTACTGAATTTCCCCAATGACGGGTAACCAAGGATAACACCACGGGTTAAATACAAGAAAGATAAGCTTTCTACCTGAACCACGCTACATCAATCGCGCTTATATGGAATGTCGCATTCCTTAACTGAAACCAGCCAGTTGAAACCTTTGGGTAAAATCTTAGAGATAAGAGTGGCTGAATCCTGACATAAGTTAAGTGTTTAATCTTACAAGGCGTCTTATTCTCAACTTATGTTAGATCAAGGGAAATAACTTTAATTATATTGTTGTGAAGTGACAACAGCTGAGTATAATAATCTTGACAGTCATGCATAAACACATTACATTTGTTTGATTGTTTCTGTAGTGAAGAATTAAAGACAGCCGAAATAGAAATAATTGAACAACGAAAGAAAATTTACATCATTAAAAGGCTTGTTTCATGCATGTAGCCCTTATAATGATGTATAATGAGATGTTATGTTGTTTTATTTTTGTAGGACCAATGTCGAGTAAGTTTTTTGAAAATAGGTTACCCGCTTTAATATACCAAAACTAATATTTATGACTGTGTAATACTTCGCTAAAGGCGTTCCAAGTAGATATTTTCAGGATAGTGCGTATTTTTGTGTTGTTTTTAGTGTTTGGTTTTTTTCGTGTTGTTGTTATTTTCAGTTGTTATCATTTAGGTTTTGGTATTTTTGTTGTTGCTACTTTTTTTTGTTTAAATTTCCATGTTGTTGTTGTTATTTTTTGAGGTTCCGTTTTATGTATGTTGTTGTGGGAACAGTTTTGTGTAGTGTTCTATGTTGTTCATGTATATCAATGTGTGAATGTTTGTTCGGTCCTGTTGGTTGGTTGGTTGCCATGGTAATAAGTGCGGAAGTAAATTTCCCGTGTATCCGGATTACTATTTTAAACTGAATCATATTACTTAGCTAGTCATATTTTACATAATACAAAATCTTAAGGACTTTGAATCTTCAACATTTAGCTTAAATGTGAAACCACATCCGTTTGTCATCAAAATCTAATCATTTATCTGGTGTTTAATCACGCAGGAATAAACTTTATGGAGTGATTTCGCATTCATGCTCACGAAGTATTTTAATCACTTTTTACTTAAAACTGTAAAAAACTATCTGCGTGCGTTTCACTAATGTCTTTATCGCGGCGGGTACGATGAACCAAACAAAGTACTGATAAAATTGTTACTGGACGAATCTTACACAAATGTCTAAGTGTAGAAATTTTGGTGTTTCAAAATATCAGATCAGATTAATTTTGCATATTAGTCGTATGGTGACAAGCATTATATTCATAAATTCTATAATTTGAGTGTACGTTCCGCATAGAAAAGTTCCCTTCATTAATACTGAAAATACATTTATATAGGCTGTGTTTTCATTGTGTAAAACAATAGTAGTCCAAGTCGACAAACAGATGAATTACACATAAATCATATCGTCCTCATATTTAAATCAATTTATTGCTATCAATTTTAAAAGCCAATTTACAGTTTTATGCTATCCGTGTTTAGTTTATACAGTCCCTCTGAGATTACACAAACAGTACATACGAGTATATTAAAATATTTGTTCGTCAGAAGCTTACAGTAGCTTACAATACATCAACTTAATTCCTCACTGAAACCAAGCTCATTAACCCAAGTCGGAAGAGCGTATGGCTGGACAAATACAGGTCTTATGTTTGAGCCACTGGTGTGGTATTCAGTGACAATTTGTTTCAAGGTGACTTTGGATGCAGTCATTTTAGCTGCTTTGTCACTCATAAAAATGTCCTACACCCGAGTCACGTACACGTAAGCATCTGGTCATTAAGTCTACTCCCGGTGAATTTTACAAACTGAATAGGTTCAGGTTAAATGACATGATGAAAGAAGTCCTGCTGACCATAATTATAATGGCTTCACTCATCGTTTTCATTACATGTTATGAATTTCGCATTTTCGAATCAAATCAAATCAAATGTTGTTCTTATACTGTTCATAAAGTAAATACTTTTATTTACGGACAGAAATCACAACTGACAAAATCGCCATTAATCGCTTACTGCTTACAGCAAATTTGTCTTCGTTTCTGACAAGCGTTTACTACCAATGAGTATTATCCTGCCCGCGGTTACAAGCTGACGTACAAGTGTGAAGTGTACGTATGACAGTTTACCATGATGAGCCACACATTTAGTAATAATTTGGACTAAATAGCCACGGATATTTGTGTCTGTGCTGAATTATCAGCTTCTGCTACTTTGTTGTGAGTTTTAGTGTTTTCTAAAACTGATTTAAAGATTCTCATATCAAAGTGTAAAATAGAATATCAAACAATACAAGGATGTTAAATTAGTTAAATAAGGATGTTTGAATAATATTAAATACACTTAATGATGAAGCCTTTACAATCGCTGGTCTGGATAAATGTTATGAGTATTGTGACATTACCGTTTATGAAAACAGATGACGGAATGGTACAAAATGAGACATTTGTTGAGACTTCAAATATTTCAAAATTGCCTGAAATATTATCAATTAATGAGATTGTGTCAGCTAGTGAGTTGGTACCAACTTTCCACGATCCACAGAATTGCTCGGAATCAAGCCATTGCAACTCTAGCTTGTATTTACAGAGATGTTCCTGTGACGGATTGTGCGGAACTTTGAATGATTGTTGTCCTGATAGTGATGATTATACGTATTTAGACATATCCAAGGATCTGTTTTCGTGCTCATATGTGGCTGGAATAGGTGAAATGATGTTGATCGGAAAATGCGCGACAGGCTGGGAGGAAAATACGACAAAATCACTTTGTGAGGGCAATCCGTCCTTTAATGATACTTTAGCCAGGGTTGTAGTATCTCATAAATCAGTGGAAAGCTTGGTATATAAAAATATGCACTGCGCTCTGTGCAACAATGTTCATGACTTCTACTATTGGCCGACAGTTCTGAAATGTTTTACGCATAGCGAAACCGAAACAGATGTCAACATAGAATCAGACTGCCAGTTGTCTCTGAGCATACCTGCAGAATATAATTCCTATCGTGATTGCAAATTGCATTCAAGTGACATAATTTCGGACTGTCCTATAGATTACAACGTGACGAGTATCAAACGGGACTGTGAGGAGAGTGGAACTTTATTGGTGTATTCTGACAACGCTGCATTACAATTCAAAAACAAACATTGTGCACTATGTAATGGTTATACAGAAATTCTGAACTGCATACCACAAACATCTGATTTGGGCATTTTTCGAACATTTGATATTGGACCGCCTTACACTTTTCGAATGCTAGTAGATTTCAACGAAAGACAGACGATCAAGGTGTCTGAAACTGGAGTTGAAGTAAATGCAACATTTAAGAAATGTAATAATGATCAACTCTACGATCCATTGTCTCGAGTATGTAGGGACATATTTTGTCCAGGTAACACAGAACCATCAGGAGGCAGATGTGTACCAGCTAATATGACAATTGATTCAAATCCTAGCAACATTTCCAATGAGACAAAACAATGTCCTCTAAGTAAAGTACATCCAAGTGAGCTTGAATATCTAAATGACACAAATCAAATTATTTTTCGAAAGAGAATATACAATGCTACTGATTATTTAAAAAATGGTAGCGATGTTTTCCTGTGCCTGAATGAAAGTGTACGTGTGTCATCAAATGGAAGAGTTTTACAAGCTAGTGATAAGATTGAGAGATATATATCTTTCGTTGGACTTATGATATCGGTTATATCATTATCAATTACAGTCATTGTTTACCTAGTATTGCCAGATCTGTTAAATATCGCAGGTAAAAATCTAGTCAGTCTGTGTATTGCATTACTAATTTCTCAGTTGTTGTTTTTACTGTCATCGGAAGCATCAGAGGTAAATATGGTCTGTATATTGGTTGCAGTGTTGATGCATTACTTTTTCTTAGCTGCTTTTTCGTGGATGAATGTCATCGCATTTGACCTTTCTACGATATTTTCAAATCCGACGGGGGTCAGCAACATACGGGGTACAGCTTCGAGAAGGTTCTACATCTACAGCGTCTATAGTTGGTGTGTTCCACTGTTACTTGTTTCAGTTGCAATCTTGTTTGATTTCGCTATTATCAATGACACAGTTGAGGATTTTAAACCACATTATGGGCAAGTTGTATGCTGGATTTCTTCAAGAAATGCGTTATTATTGTTCTTTGTTGGACCATTGGCATTGCTGAATTTCTTTAATTTTACAGCTTTTGGTTTTGTGGTGTATTATATCACTAAGACTAAGAAACAAGGCTCATTAGCAACAAACAAATCCAATTCTCGTACATTTCTCATTTATCTAAAGTTATCGTTTGTAATGGGTTTAACTTGGGTCTTCGCATTTATTGCCAACTTCACAGGAAACACGGTCGTGTGGTATTTGTTCACAATCTTCAACACTTTACAAGGTTTGTTTATATCAATCAGCTTTATCTGTACCAAGAAGATATTACGATTGATTAAATCTAGACGAAGACAGAGTGCATCTAAGGCTACTTCTAGTGCCACCATAAAGTCCACAAACTCGACACCCGTCTCTTTAAGAAAAGTGTAAGCGTTTTCAGGACGATATCAAGGAAAATGAGGTAATAAATATTGGAAAACAGTTAACTTAATTAACTTCGTATCAGTGATTGATGTATTTTAGTAAGAATTTATTTGGAATTGACGATATTAATGCTTTTTTAATGAACGTACAACCTTCCTCTTTTTTACAAATCATTTCGCTCGAGCTTGCCAGAGAGCTGTTGACAATCAGAAATTAAACCAAAATGCATTTTATGTAGTGAATACGGATGCAAATAAAGATATTCTTTATCCATTTACATTCTTTTTCTATGGTAACACTATGCATACACATAATGTTATCAGAGGTTTCAATTATCTGTACCTTTATACAACGAATAAGATAACTGACAACTTTCTTATGCTTGAAAAAGGTTCAAGATTGCAAAAGTAGTTCACAATTATCCAAATTGGACGTTAAGTAGCAATCTTCGCATGAAAGGAAATATTTTATATATTATCGGGTTTAATTTCTAGTACGTACTAGCAGGTTTAAGTTGTATGATCCTAGTAATTAGTAGTTAATTAACAAGTTTTAACATCAAAAGAAGCATGCGACGATATACCAAGTGCTGTGTTACCCATCTGGTAACTACAGTTTACCCAGTTGGGAAACAATGCTGTAACACAAAATTAATATATGAAATAAAATATCTTCAAACTTCTTGTTTGAAAGCGGACGAGTATTTGTTGCTACAACTATAACATACGTCTTTTATTTGTTTACAAATGGTATAAACATCTATTTTCGTTTTATGTTTTTTTCTTCATTTTTGTGTATCTGTTTTTTATGTTTTGTCACTGAAATCCTGCTTATATGTTGTTGCTTTTTTATTTCTGGATGTCATAATTTGATGTGTATCTTACGTGCGTATGAGTGTATGGATCATGGAAGTGCCTCTGACAAATGTGCTTTTATTATGTATTAACTATTTTGTTATTATGTATTTTACATTTTAGTGTTATGTATGATTAAATGTTGAAATCACAAAAGCTTGGTCAAGATTTAGAATCGTTCTGACGGTCCCTAGTTCCCAGCTTGTAATAATGACATAACCTTTGTTTATAAGAGTATTTATAAGAGTATGTTTGCTATGATGAAATAAAACCATGTTGGTTTTCTGTCGTTTTCTTATAACAAATTAATCCGCACTTTGAATTAAGATGCCTGGTCAAGTTTTCAATTTAACATTTTCCTAATTTCTAATTGATTTGTTTTGATTATATTTTTATTATGATACTTTCTTTCTCGTGTACGGAGTTGTCGTTGCTGCCATCCGAGACTTCAAGCGTTCTTACAAAGGACAACTCCTGTAGAAATGTAATCACAAGTTGCAATACACATAGAAGGATGAAATCCATATATCTAATCAGAGCCTTGTATTACATACTATATGATTGCACAAATAAATTTTATCAAATGTGGTGGCGTTTTTTTTATATTATTACATGATAAATGGCTTATCATTTGCTACAATTATGCCACAAACTACGACTTAAATCCCTTTTCTGACAACCGACACAAGTAAACTTTATCTTGGACAAGCAAAACATTTGCCCTTCTTTCGCGTTGAATACATTTTAAAATAACCTCGGACAACAAGTTTTTAAAATCATACATTGTACAATTTGCACGCGCTAAATAACATCGGATGTGAAAACACAAGTTGGTTTTTGTTTATGGAGTGCTTCACAATTAAGGTGTAATTATATATACGTACAATAATGCAGCCCGTGTCGTAAATCGGATGAAAGATAGCAAGGCCGAAATAATGCATAGGATTTGAGAGAAAACAATGTTTTTCGTTTAAATGTCGTTAGAACGGAGTCTAGTTCTTACAGCGTTTGTGGTTAAATGTATTTTTGTCATTACTTTATAAATTTGTGCATGCGCGTGTTTTTGCATTAACTAAATACAATTCCTTTTAAATGTTAACGTTCAATGAGGACTTTGCTAAATACGGAAAAACGGATATTTGCTAAGTTTTAACAATCACGTTCTATACATCGGAGTGCAACATCAATTTGATATTAGATGTTTGTATAGGTAGTTTTATATTACATGTATTTCTAACTTTCTGTTTACTTATATGGATGATTTTCAGAAATTTGTCTTATATGAAAAATGATGCTGAACCTTCTCCATCCATGGTAAAACTACTCTTCAAATCAAACATACGAAGACAACAGGATTTACTTCCCTTTGTGCTGTTATATTTGTTGCGAATATATGCTTGAAAGTCAAAACTAAAAGATCTAACGCCAACGGGAATTGTTTTTTGAAATCAAACTGGAGATGGAAGTATAGTTTTTTCACAGCAGATTTTAATTCACCGTGCACCTCGTCATATTCGCCTTTTGATTCAACTTGTTTTAGTAAGTTTGGTTTAGTAAGTTTGAATATAATAAGTATGCCTCTTTCCCGGCTAGCATAGCTCCGTAGACAGAATGTAAACACTATACACATCGGCCCTTTGGACAGGTTCCTTCTCCTATGTATTCCTCCTTTTTGAAAGGTCTGGCAGAGAATGTCAGTTTATATGTACGAATATAGGATTTTCCGCTGTTTGCTTCACTTTAAGAAAGTCATACCAAAACTCGTAATACTAGCACCGTTTGAAACGCTATATATTCCATGTTGTAGTGCACCAAAAGAATGTTGTCTCTGTACAACCAGAGGCAAAGGGAACCAGTTTAATATCGTCTTACATATAGAATGTGTAAACTCTTATTAAGAATTGAAACAAGAAATGAAATCTTTATTTAATATTCTATTCTTAGCTCTTATACATTGCAGAACGTCGATTCCAAGCATTTCTTGGAAATGCTAATATTTGTGTTTATTAAGAACCATTAAAATATATCCACTTACGAAACCAAATTGTTGGGCTATTGCTAGAACCAATTGCTAACGACGCAAATCTCAACTAGTCCTCTGTGACCCGGAGCAAATTGTTAACTCTTTAGCTAGAAACAAAACCAATGAGTGTCAACTTGCCAGCGCTAACCACAAGCGAACGTACACATGTAAAGGTTAGATAGGAAACATTGTTAACAGCCGTTATTTTTCTTATCAATTGGAATCCTTCACGACGGAAAACATAAACTGCGTTAGAAAGTTTCACTCAGTATATGTGTTTGGAGTGTATTTTTCTATCATTTACTTTCAGTGGAATTCAATGAGCTTATTATCAATAAAAATATCATTGCAACAAAAAGACGTTTGTAATTTTCAATTGGAAATATGAAGCAGTTAAATTCGCTGATGAGCTTGTATTTAGTATATGTAATAATCTGTACGTCCGTGAGAGCTATGGATGAACTCTACGAATACTATGAATATAACGAATTCTATGATATGAGTTCAACTACTTTAGATCAAACTAATCCAGAAAATGATTATGATACTATAGATCAAAATAACCCAGACATTATTACAAATTACATTGATTCTGAATTCTGTTCCGAATTAACAAAATGTAACACACGTCCACAGACTTGTTCTTGTGACAATTTGTGTGGAGCTTTGAAAGATTGCTGCCCGGATGCTAACAATGTGTCGCTTATGGGCATGACAAAAGAGCAATTCTCCTGCTCATATGTGGCTGGAATAGATTCGCTAATGTTGGTCACAAAATGTGCTGCAGATTGGAAACATAACACAACAAAGTCACTGTGTGAGAATAACCCTTCTCTTGATGATACTTTATCTAGGGTCATTGTCTCCCATAAGACGATAAATAGATTAGTTTTCAAAAATATGCACTGTGCACTATGCAACAATGTGAACGATTATCATTTCTGGACAGCGGTTTTAGAATGTTATGACAATACATATACCAACGTGCATAATTCGTCTTGCAATTTGTCCTTTGAAAGGCCGAAGGAATATAATTCATATCGTGATTGCAAATTACATGCAAGTGATATTATTTCAGAATGTCCTTTAGATTATAACATTACCATTAACAAAGAGAAATGTGAACAAGGTAACACTTTATTAGTCTACTATGATGATACGTATGCGAGATCGAAATTCAAGAATAGATTTTGTGCAATATGCAATGGTATTACAGGATTATTGACATGCAGTACTAGACCAGCGACTAAATTTGTATGGTCAGATGTATCTGCTATTTACACATATCGCATGTTGGTAGATTTCAATAAGAAACATTCGTTTCAAAAATATAGATCGTTAGGGTCTGAAACAAAGTCACCATTTAAAGGATGCAATTCTGATCAAATATATGACCCACTGTCTGATGTCTGTAGGAACATCATATGTCCGGATTCCACAGAGCCACTTGACGGCAAGTGTGTCACTATTCATTCTTCAAGTGGTTCAGACCAATGTCCTATGAGTAAACTCAATCCAAATGAGTTTGAGTACCTGAATGAAACAAATCAAATTATTTTTCGACAGAAAATATACAATGACACTGAATATTTGAGAAATGGAAGTGACATTTTCTTGTGTGTAAATGTGAGCATGCGCTTATCGACAAATGGACGTGGATTACATGCCAGTGATAAAATTGAGAGATATATGTCTTTTGTTGGACTTATTGTATCGGTTTTATCATTGACAACAACAATAATCGTTTATTTGCTATTGCCAGATCTGTTGAATATTCCTGGTAAAAATCTTCTTTGTTTATGTTTTTCTTTGTTGATCTCCCAAGTATTGTTTTTGGTGTCACCTAACGTTTCTGAAAATGCTGACGCATGTCAAACAATTGCAGTTTTGATGCATTACTTTTTCTTGTCTGCGTTTTCATGGATGGATGTAATAGCATTTGACCTTTTAATGACATTTTCAAAAAATGTTAGGATTAACAGTCGAGGCAGTGCATCATCAAAGAAATTCTTTATGTACTGTATGTACAGTTGGTGTGTTCCGCTACTGTTCGTTTCTGTAGCCGTTCTGCTTGATTTTGTTTTTGTAAATGTTGATGATTTTCGGCCACAGTATGGACAGGGTGTGTGCTGGATCGCTTCAAAGATTGCACTTCTATTGTTCTTTGTGGGACCCTTGGCTTTATTTAAGCTATTTGACTTTATCGCGTTCGGTTTCATTGTATATTGTATCACAAAAACGAAACGCCAAGGAGCTAAGGCGACTAATAAAACAAACAAGCGTTCATTTATCATTTATTTGAAATTATCGTTGGTGATGGGCTTGACGTGGGCGTTCGCATTCATCGCCAACTTCACTGGAAATTCTACGGTATGGTTCTTGTTTATAGCATTTAATACATTACAAGGATTGTTTATTTTGATAAGTTTCATTTTTACAAGGAGAGTATACTGTTTACTTATGTCTAAGTATAATCAGACAATAACAAAGTCTGTGAAGAGTACTCAATCTACTCGAGATACAGCTTTATCTTAATTGTCACGGAGAAAACGTAGACGTGTACGGTGGAACACGTTAATCGCCTACTATTGTAAAACCGGTTCAGCACTTACTGTATGATCCTTGAAGTCAAATCACAACAATCGCATCTCAAAGAAATGCCTTTAAAATCAAGGCGTTATAAACATTCAAGCTAACCATTTAATAACAGTTTATGAATTAAATACTATTGTTAAATACATTTAGATTGTATGTATATTATATAGGTAGAGTGCATGTACACTATACAGGTAGTATGAATGCACACTTATATAGGTAGAGTGTGTGTTTATTATGCAGGTACCATTACGTAAATTATGTCCGGATGTATAAAGTTTTATTTCAAAGCTATTCTATCATGAAAGATATTTCGATATAGTAAAATGAGTTTATAGTTATCAATTATCACCATAGCAATTCCTAGTAAGTAATATGGAGGTCGATATGGAAATAATGCCCACCCAACAAGCACATGACAGGCCACAGTATTTTGGGCCACTAAGAATAACTTGTGTATATTGATTTTTCCCCAAAATTGGTATTCAGTTAGTATATGGCATCACATTAAAGATCTCATTGCCTCACAAATCTGTGTTTAAAAAGGGGAGATGAGGAATTTTCAAGATAAGAATAGTACAGAATATTATTTACAATTTGTTTAATATGCACATCGTTACACTACAACACATATGACTAATTGAAGTTTCACGGTTAAACTTAATGATGTAAATCTATTTGTTAAATTTGCAAAATGCTGATTGGAACAAATTTTTCTGTGCTGAAAATATTAATTGTGCCTGGGCAACTTTTAAAGATATATTTATGACAGTTTTGAACAAGATTGCACTTATTAAATAAGTAAGGCTCACGTAAAGGACTGGACCCTGGATTTCAGCTGAAATTTTACATTTTATTAAGCTTAGAGATTCTTGCTTGTACAAAATTAGAAAACAAGGTTGTCATGATGACTATACTATGTACTGTAAATTTAGAAATTTGGTTCAAAGAAAAGTCAGTTCTGCTAAATCTTCCTATTTTTCTGATCAGGTTGCTGAAAATAGAAATAAGCCCAAAAGATTACGTAATCATCTCAAGCAATTAGGCTACAAAACTTTTAAATCTGGAAATGACAATATTGTTTTGAAGATTGAAGGTGAAAACTGTCATAGCCCTAAAAAGGTTGCTAATTATTTTAATACCTTTTTTACTACAGTTGTTTCAACACTTGTTGAACAATTACCATGCCCTTTCAAGTTGTTTGACTTAGATTCTCAGGTTCTGTTGGATTTTTATACAGACAGAAATGTTAATGAAAGTAAATTTGTTTTAAACATGTAACTGAAGCATTAGTTCTTTAGGAACTACAAAACCTGAAATCATCCAAAACTACTGGTTTAGATGAAGTGCCTGTCAGACTTTTAAATGACTCGTACGTTTTTACAAAAATACCTTGTAAATATGTCAATTTCTGAAAACTGTGTGCCTGATGAAATGAAAGAAGCTACAGTTAATTATTAGTTGGTAATTAGTTAGTATTGTCGAGCTGTTGGTATTATAAGTATTGTGTCAAAAGTTTTAGAAAAATCTATTTAAACACAACTTAAAAAGTTCTTAGTTGATAATAATTTGCTGCATGAGCCTCAGTCTGATTTCAGAAATGCATACTCCACTGTTATCTGCCTTGTCCACCTGATGATCATATAAGAAATTATAACTCTAAAGGACTTTTCACAGGCATGATAATGCTGGATTTACAGAAAGCATTTGATTCTGTAGACCATAACATTTTATGTAGGAAATTGAACATAATGGGTGTCGAAAATACAGATTGACTTATGTCTTATTTGTCAGATAGGAAACGAACTATTTGTGTCAATAATCAGCTCTCAGACTTTCAACCTGTAACATGTGGTGTTCCCGAAGGTAGCATTTTAGGACGTCTTTTTTATGTTATGTCAATGATATGATAATTAGTATTGACCCAGAACATAAATTAATCTTGTATGCTGATGATAGTGTTATTTTGTAGGCGCATAATGATCCAAATATTATTTCTGAGAAACTAGGCATTGTCATGAATTCATGTTCTAATTGGCATGTTGACAACGAACTATTCCTACATTTAGGAAAAACAGAATGTATAGTATATGGATCCAAATGAAAACTGAAAAAGTTGAAAGATTTTAAAATTGTGTGTAATGGTAATACTATTGAACTACTACTGTTAAATACCTTGGTGTTAACATAGATAATTCATCATCGGATAAAAGTATTGTAAATAACATTGTTAGTAAAGTAAACTCACGCCTTAAGTTCATGTATAGAAATGCTAAATCTTTGAACACCAGGAACAGAAAATATTAGTGTTTAATCAATTTTGTGCTTTAAATCAATCTTATATAGATTATGCATGTTCTTATTGGTACCCAAGTTTAAGAGTCTTAAAGACAAATTTAAAATATGCCGGAATAAAATTGTTAGATTTATAGAGAAATCATGAACCAGTCTAACCTTGCAGATATATCACTTTTAAACGTAAAAAATAGAAACAAGCAGTTAAGATTGAATCATGTGTTTATAATTGTAAACTATGATAAATGTCCAGGATATTTGAAAGAGAATTTTGTGCAAGGTCCACTATGTACAATTTTAGAGTGCTCAAATACTATGGAAAAGACAATGTCACATTTTATAATAATGCAATTAAGGATTGGAATTCATTACCTGATTCAATTAAAAAAGATAGATGAAAAGTTCAAGTTCAAAAGGGCTGTCTAAAACTACCTTTTAAGTCTAACCATTATCATAGTTGTATTCTGAACAAATTGATTATTTAGGTCTAAATAATGTCTAAGTAGAAACGTTGTATAACACGTGAGCCAGTCATTATGGCATATATATTACAGAAACAAGTTTTATTCTTAAATTACAATCCCTAAATCGTTTTACATAATATGTAGTTTTTCGTTTTGGCTTCGTTTCCTGTTCTGAATATAGTACTAATAATAGTAAGTATAATCCACGGACCCCGTCGGAAATAAGCTTCCAGGCTTTCATGGGCTATCCAAGGTATTTGCACACTATTTCAAGTTACTCATCATTAAACAAAAATACATTGTAATTGTCTTTCTTTCAGTGTAGGTTGCGAATTGTTTCTATGATGTATATTTCAATCGGTAAGACTTTGTTGCCTACATCATTAGTATTACCTGCGATAATTAGAAACCAGTGTCAGCTGTGATAAAAATACTGTTTTAGTTCATGAATTTATATTGGTAAGTTTTATCTTTAAGTTAGATTTTTGAGGTTTTGGTATTAATTTTTAATATTATATATTTAATTTGTCCTTGTCATAACCGTTATATTCATGTTTTATTCTAAAGTGTAACTTGCTTAATCCTGTGTTTTAACCTGATATAAAAAATTCCTTTATGTCAATTCTTTGATAAAATCTATCTGGAAACTAAGACAGAGATATTCTTCCAGTCCACTCAATCTAAAAACAAACGATGACATTTGCACTTGTATTGTATAAAGCTAAATTTTCATCTTTGCAGTTAGTCAAATTAACGTGACAATCATAATAGAGGTAAATGTATACAGAGAGTTTAACGGAAACTTGAATTGTGGCACAATAATACATTTAGGACAGGAAACACAAAGAAATTACTAAAACTTTTTTGCGAATTTACCGCAAAATAATGAGCAATTATTACATACTTAACCATTTTTATTTCAGCGACCTTACATTAATATACAATGTTGATAAATCACTAAATACTTAAAAAGATATCAATGTTGCAAATGTTTAAGAATAGAAAAACCTTTTAGCACACCTAAATAAAGAAACTATTTCCCTCGAACTCATTCGAACAAAAGGATTCGCCCTTATTAAGAATAAATCTTATCAGAGCAAATATTTAGTTTCTTTGATCCGTTGCTATTGTTAGGTGATTGCTATAACCAATCGCTAACGAAAAACAATAAGTCCCCCTCAGAGACCAGGAGTAAATTGTAAACTATTTAACTAGAAACAAAACCGATGGATATCAGCCTGCCAGCGATAACCACAAGCGAACGTACTCGTATAAAGTTTCGGTTGGAATCATAGTAAACAACCGCAATTATTCTTATCATTTGGAATCCTTCACGACGAGAAACATAAACTGCGAAGTTTCTCCCAGTAAATGTGTTTGGAGTGTATATTTTTATCATTTACTTTTAGTGGAATTTATATTGACTTCAAATGAATAAAACTATCAATGCAACAAAAGGAGTGAATAGTTTTTAATAGGAAATATGAAGCAGTTCTATTTGCTAATTGGGTTGTATTTAGTATATGCGATAATCTGTACTCCCGTGAACGCTATTGATGAACTGGTGTATCACGAACTCTTTTATGAGAATTCAGATCAAACTAACCAAGATATTATAACAAATTCCATTGATTCTGAATTCTGTTCCGAATTAACCGAATGTAACACTAGTTCACATTTACAGAGGTGTTCTTGTGACAATTTGTGCGGAACTTTGAAAGATTGCTGTCCTGGTGCTAACAATATGTCGCTTATGCGAATAACAAAAGAGCAATTCTCATGCCTATATGTGTCTGGAATAGATGCACTAATGTTGGTCACAAAATGTGCTGCAGATTGGAAAGAAAGTACAACAAAGTTACTTTGTGAGAATAGACCTTCTCGTAATGATGCTTTATCTAGAGTCATTGTCTCCCATAAGACGATAAATAAATTAGTTTTCAAAAATATGCACTGTGCACTATGCAACAATGTGAACGATTATCATTTCTGGACAGCGGTTTTAGAATGTTTTGATAAAACGTCCACCAACTTGCATAATTCGTCTTGCAATTTGTCCTTTGAAATGCCGAAGAAATATAATTCATATCGTGATTGCAAATTGCATGCAAGTAATATTATTTCAGAATGTCCTTTAGATTATAATATTACCAGCAACATAGAGAAATGCGAACAAGGCAACACTTTATTAGTCTACTACGGTGATCAGTTTGCGGGTTCGAAATTCAAGAATAGTTATTGTGCAATATGTAATGGTTTTACAAGATTATTGAAATGTAGCACTAAAATTTATCCTCCTCATAACTATCAGCCTATAGGTTACACATATCGCATGTTGGTAGATTTCAATGAAAAACATTCGTTTCAAAAATATAGATCGTTAGGATCTGAAACAGAGTTACCATTTAAAGAATGTAATTCCGATCAAATGTATGACCCTCTGACTGATGTCTGTATGAACATCATATGTCCGGATTCCACAGAGCCACTTGACGGCAAGTGTGTCACCATGCATTCTCCAAGTAGTTTGCTGTCCAACTGGGAAGCTGAAAATATTTCCACAGTATCGGAACAATGTCCTATGGGTAAACTCAATCCAAATGAGTTTCAGTACCTGAATGAAACAAATCAAATTATTTTTCGACAGAAAATATACAATGACACTGAATATTTGAGAAATGGAAGTGACATTTTCTTGTGTGTAAATGTGAGCATCAGTTTATCAACAAATGGACGTGGATTACATGCCAGTGATAAAATTGAGAGATATATGTCTTTTGTTGGACTTATTGTATCGGTTGTATCATTGACAACAACAATAATTGTTTATTTGCTATTGCCGGATCTGTTGAATATTCCTGGTAAAAATCTTCTTTGTTTATGTTTTTCTTTGTTGATCTCCCAAGTATTGTTTTTGGTATCACCTAAATGTTCGGAAAATGCTGAAGCATGTCAAACAGTTGCAGTTTTGATGCATTACTTCTTCTTGTCTGCTTTTTCATGGATGAATGTCATAGCATTTGACCTTTTAATGACATTTTCAAAAACTGTTAGGATTAACAGTCGAGGCAGTGCATCATCAAAGAAATTCTTTATGTACTGTATGTACAGTTGGTGTGTTCCGCTACTGTTCGTCTCTGTAGCCGTTCTGCTTGATTTTGTTTTTGTAAATGTTGATGATTTTCGGCCACATTATGGACAGGGTGTGTGCTGGATCGCTTCAAAGATTGCACTTCTATTGTTCTTTGTGGGGCCCTTGGCTTTATTTAAGCTATTTGACTTTATTGCGTTCGGTTTCATTGTATATAGCATCACAAAAACGAAACGTCAAGGAGTTAAGGCGACTAATAAAGCAAACACGCGTTCATTTATCATTTATTTGAAATTATCGTTGGTGATGGGCTTGACGTGGGCGTTCGCATTCATCGCCAACTTCACTGGAAATTCTACGGTATGGTTCTTGTTTATAGCATTTAATACATTACAAGGATTGTTTATTTTGATAAGTTTCATTTTTACAAGGAGAGTATACTGTTTACTTATGTCTAAGTATAATCAGACAATAACAAAGTCTGTGAAGAGTACTCAATCTACTCGAGATATTACTATATGATCATTGAAAGAAGTCAAATCACAACAATTGCATTTCAAGGAATGCTTTTAAAATCAAGGCGTTACAAACATTCAATCCATCCATTTAATAAAAGTTTATGAATTAAATACTACTGTTAATACACGTGGAGTGTATGTACATTATATAGATAGAGTGCATGTACACTATACAGGTAGTGTGTATGTACATTTATATTATATAGGTAGAGTGTGTGTTTATCATGCAGGTACCATTACGTATATAATGTCCGGATGTATAAAGTTTTATTTCAAAGCTATTCTATCATGAAAGATATTTCGATGCACTAAACTGAGTTTATATTTATCAATTATCACCATAGCAATTCCTAGTAAGTAATATGGAGGTCGATATGGAAATAATGCCCACCCAACAAGCACATGACAGGTCACAGAATTTTTGGGCCACTAAGAACGACTTGTGTATATTGATATTTCCCCAAAATTGGTATTCAGTTAGTATATGATATCACATTAAAGATCTCATTGCCTCACAAATCGGTGTTTAAAAAGGGAAGATGAGGAATTTTCAAGATTAGAATAGTACAGAATATTATTTACAATTTGTTTAATATGTACATCGTTACACTACAACACATATGACTAATTGAAATTTCAGTGTTAAACTTACTGATGTAAAATATATTTGTTATATCTTTATGTCAGTTCTTTGATAAAATTTATGACTAAATCTAAAAGCAACCGATTTCATTTCACACGTATTGTATAAAGCTAAATTAAAACTTTTCATCTTTGCGGATAATCAAATTAACGTGACAATCATGATAGAAGGAAATGTATACAGAGAGTTTAAAGAAAACCGTTTTATTCTCACGCAATAATACATTTAGACAGGAAACACATAGAAATGACTAAAACGTTTCGAAGTTACCGCAAAATAATGAGCAATTATTTACATAGTTTACCATTTTTTATTGTCAGTGACCTTACGTTTATATACTTTTTCAATGAATCACTAAATAGTAAAGAATATATTAATGGTGTACGCCAAGCAGAATAACCAGAGCTGCAAATGTTTAAGAAATTAAAATATTACCAGTACTTCTAAATATAGGGTCGAGTTCCCTGAAACTCATTCGAAAGACAGGATTCACCCTTATAAAGAAAACAAATCATATTGGTGCAAACATATAGTTTCTTTGATATGCCGCGCTCAGACTGATGAGGTATAGATATTTGACTAGAAATAATGTCGTTCTATGCAACTGATTATGTTAATTTACTACCATTAAAATGTAAAAACTAACAGAACCAATTGTTGGGTTATTGGTGTAATGAATCGCTAATGATGCAAACCTCAACTAGTTCTCTGTAACCTGGAGCAAATTGTTCTCTTTGGCTAGAAACAAAACCAATGAGTATCCGTCTGCGGGCGATAACTACAAGCGAACGTTCTCGTGTAAAGGTTAGATTGGAAAAAATGTGAACAGACGCTATTTTTGCTAAGAATTTGGAATCCTTCACGACGGTAAACATAAACTGCGTTAGAAAGTTTCTCTCAGTATATGTGCTTGGAGTGTATTTTTCTATCATTTACTTTTAGTGGAATTCAAATGGGCTTATTATGAATAAAAGTAATGTTGCAACAAAAGGAGTATAGTTCTCAATAGGAAATATGAAGCAGTTCTATTCGTTAATTGGGTTGTATTTAGTATATGTAATAATCTGTATGTCCGTGAGAGCTATGGATGAAATGGTGCATAACGAATTCTCTAATAAGGATTCATCTACTTCAGATCAAAATAACCCAGACATTATAACATATTCCATTGATTCTGAATTCTGTTTTGAATTAACCGAATGTAACACTAGTTCACATTTACAGAGGTGTTCTTGTGACAATTTGTGTGGAGCTTTAAAAGATTGCTGCCCGGATGCTAACAATGTGTCGCATATGAGTATGACAAAAGAACAATTCTCCTGCTCATATGTGGCTGGAATAGATTCGCTAATGTTGGTCACAAAATGTGCTGCAGATTGGAAACATAACACAACAAAGTCACTGTGTGAGAATAACCCTTCTCTTAATGATACTTTATCTAGAGTCATTGTCTCCCATAAGACGGTCAATAAATTAGTTTTCAAAAATATGCACTGTGCATTATGCAACAATGTGAACGATTATCATTTCTGGACAGCGGTTTTAGAATGTTTTGACAATACATATACCAACGTGCATGATTCGTCTTGTTATTTGTCCTTTGAAATGCCGAAGGAATATAATTCATATCGTGATTGCAAATTACATGCAAGTGATATTATTTCAGAATGTCCTTTAGATTATAACATTACCATCAACAAAGAGAAATGTGAACAAGGTAACACTTTATTAGTCTACGATGATATGTATGCGAGTTCGAAATTCAAGAATAGATATTGTGCAAAATGTAATGATTTTACAGATATATTGACATGTTGGACTATACCAATTGTTTATTCTAAAATGGAGGTTTATTCTGATTTTTACACATATCGCATGTTAGTAGATTTCAATGAAAAACATTCATTTCAAAAAGATGGATTGTTTGGGTCTGAAACTGAGTCACCATTTAAAGAATGTAATTCTGATCAAATGTATGACCCTCTGACTGATGTCTGTAGGAACATCATATGTCCGGACTCTACAGAGCCACTTGACGGCAAGTGTGTGACCATGCATTCTCCAAGTGGTTTGCTGTCTAACTGGGAAGCTGAAAATATTTCCACAGTATCGGAACAATGTCCTATGAGTCAACTCAATCCAAATGAGTTTCAGTACCTGAATGAAACAAATCAAATTATTTTTCGACAGAAAATATACAATGACACTGAATCTTTGAGAAATGGAAGTGACATTTTCTTGTGTGTAAATGTGAGCGTCAGTTTATCGACAAATGGACGTGGATTACATGCCAGAGATAAAATTGAGAGATATATGTCTTTTATTGGACTTATTGTATCGGTTGTATCATTGACAACAACAATAATTGTTTATTTGCTATTGCCGGATCTGTTGAATGTTCCTGGTAAAAATCTTCTTTGTTTATGTTTTTCTTTGTTGATCTCCCAAGTATTGTTTTTGGTATCACCTAAATGTTCGGAAAATGCTGAAGCATGTCAAACAGTTGCAGTTTTGATGCATTACTTCTTCTTGTCTGCTTTTTCATGGATGAATGTAATAGCATTTGACCTTTTAATGACATTTTCAAATACTTTTAGGGTTAATGGTCGAGGCAGTGCATCATCAAAGAAGTTCTATATGTACAGTATGTACAGTTGGTGTATTCCGCTAGTGTTCGTTTCTGTAGCTGTTTTGCTTGATTTTGTTTTTGTAAATGTTGATGATTTTCGGCCACATTATGGACAGGGTGTGTGCTGGATCGCTTCAAAGATTGCACTTCTATTGTTCTTTGTGGGACCCTTGGCTTTATTTAAGCTATTTGACTTTATCGCGTTCGGTTTCATTGTATATTGTATCACAAAAACGAAACGTCAAGGAGTTAAGGCGACTAATAAAACAAACAAGCGTTCATTTATCATTTATTTGAAATTATCGTTGGTGATGGGCTTGACGTGGGCGTTCGCATTCATCGCCAACTTCACTGGAAATTCTACGGTATGGTTCTTGTTTATAGCATTTAATACATTACAAGGATTGTTTATTTTGATAAGTTTCATTTTTACAAGGAGAGTATACAGTTTATTTATGTCTAAGTATAATCAGAAAATAACAAAGTCTGTGGAGAGTACTCAATCTACTCGAGATACAGCTTTATCTTAAATATCACGGAGAAGACGTAGACAGTAGAATAAATGAAATAGTTTGAAATCTTGATGATTCTATCTCAAGATCAACACATATGAGGTGGGACATTTAATCTCTTGTTTAATCTGTTTAGCACTTATTAAATGTTTGTTGGAAAAGCTCAAATCACAAGAAGTTAACTCAAGTGATAAAAAACTTTCAAGCCATCAATGTAATGGCATTTTAAGTATTAAATGTAATTGTTCAATAAAAAAACTATGTATAAATCGATCACCCCGTAAGTACAATTCCGTCAATCAAAATGATAACGGTTCAAAAAATAGTCACTACATGATGAATGTACTCGTTTAATCAACTTAGTATTAGAAAACAGCATAATTATGAAATACCTTCTGGTTTATCAGACTGAGTTGATATACATTGCAGTTTGCTTGTTCAGTTGTTCTGCTTGGAGATAGTTAATTGATTATACATGATGAAGATTTTATTAATTAGTGCAAAACGTAAATCAAATACTCATACTGCAAATGTTAAAATGGATTAATTACGTTTTGACGTAAAAATATTTAGTGAGAATGGCATTATGTAATGAAGCAAATAATGTGAAAACGAAAATAATGTTTATAATAGTACTAGTAATATTTCATGTTTTGTTGATATTGCGGAACCAAATTAAAAAATTAAACATAATTCCACTGCATATGGCACAAACGGGCATTTGCTGATTTAATAATAGTTGTTAATGATGGAAATTCAACCAAATGTCGCAAAATATCAATTCGATTGAAACACAACTATTAGTCACCAGTTGCATGAACATAATAGCTGAATAGTAATGCAGGGTTAGAGTTATGTGAGCGGATGCAGCAATTGTTTAGAAATGGACAGGCGCTGATTATTGTGACAGTTTTACAATTTTGTAAACCGTAACCCCGCAGCAATATACGCATGCAATTTGTTTTAATGGAGTATTTTCTGATTTTAAATATCTGCTGCAAGGAAACATAATAAAAATTAAGCGTACAGTAGAGACTTAGGCCATTTAGTATTTCACGAAGAAGTTATCGAGGACAATTCAAAAGTTATATTACCAGATAAGGATATATCTTATACTTATTTCAACGCTTCCGAGATGAAATGTTTTATACTGTCAGCTGGAATTCATCCGTTAATGTTAATAACAAAATGTGATAGATTACAATAGGAAACTACCATTATGTGAATATGAGATTAGGTCCTAAAACTAACACACCATTTAATTTAATTTAATTTAAATGTAATAATGTTCAAATGTATGATCAAAGGATGCACAGATAAAATATACCCTGATTCAACTTTTCCATTATTCAACATTGGATGTAGCTATTTCTATGTGCTGAAAGGTGTACGGAAAATTCAACGGAAACAGAGCAATGTCGTCTTAGTAAAGTAAATTCAAATAAAATTGAACACCTAAATCACACGAGTAAAATTATACCCGACAGAAAATTTACCGCGACACCTTTTTGGTGACATTTTCAATTATGGTGCTATCTGTTCTCAAACTGACAGTTGGTCAAAGAAATTCTATTTCTGCTGCACCTACAGTTGGTGTACTCCACTTACATATCTTTCTATAGCAAACATCCTTGATTTCGCTGTTGTCAATTAAATGGTTGATACTTTTAAACTATATTATGGAAAGGGAATGTGTTGGGTTTCTTCAAGAAATTCAATGTTATTGTTATTTTGAGGACCTTAAGCGTAGTTTAAGTTTTTTACCACGTTTGGCTTTGTTGCATATTATACCACATAAGTTAAAAGACAAACACCATGACAATAAACAGAATGAATCCACATACATTTTCACCGGACGATTACTTCAATCGATCAAATCTTGATACCAAATTCTTTGTGTGTCTGTGGAGAAGGCATGTCCTAATTGAAAAATCCAGGGAAGAAAGTCAAAAATAGACAATGAAGTGTTATGTTTAATACGCTACAAAAATCTATATGTCAAATAGATACATGACCATTGAGTGTGGTTGAAATCAAAGAACTTTGGTGACTCATGATTGATACCGCGCCTCACGCCCTCCTTCTACAGGATTGATATCACGCCCCGCGCCCTCCTCCAGTATTGATACCACGCCCTCCTATTACAGGATTGATACCACGCCCCACACCCTCCTCTTACAGGATTGATACCACACCCCACGCCCTCCTCATTCAGTACTTATACCACGCCTCACGCCCTCCTACAGAACTGATACCACGTCCCACGCCCTCCTCCTACATGATAGATTCCACGTCCCACACTCTCCGCCTTCATTTCGGCATGGTTTGTCGTGCAATATTTTCATTATATATCGTGTAGTTAATGTAATTACGTGTTATTTTTTCGTCTACTTTCATGGAAGATATAATCATTCTATATACATGAGAAACTTTTTAGCATCTATTTTTGATAGTTTAAAGTATTTCTTGATAGTGTGTTTAACATTTTTCGTTTAAAGATATGTTGTGACCATTAGAATTTCACTTTGTAATAATGTTGTATACGAGTGCTTTAATATTATATCAGTGCATTGATTATTGTGTATGTCCGTTTCCGTCCGTGACGACTGGTTAAAATGAAACTTTCAAATTAATGTATCAAATTATTGGTAATGTTGACGAAAATTTATTGAAGTTCAGGAAAAATGTTTTTCTCAGTAACAAAAGAACATAATGTCAGCATGTCTGCGAACAAAACCCACGGATATCCTTATAACTTAACAGTAACTCGGACCACATGGAATAAATGTAACATATATATAAGGCCGTCGTTATAAAATTTTGATTTGCGATTTCGTGACTTTTAACAAGTGAGTGGGTAGGTAGGCATTCATGCACTTTGTCGTTGATTTTATCAGCATTACATGCTTGTACTGAAAACGAAAACTCGGAATAAATAACGAGAAAAAATGTCAAAATCGAGAAAACTATGTTGAGGTTTGGGATTACTTTTAATGATTTTAGTCGCATTACGGCAAATCAACATTCTTTAAGGATGGCCCAATGTTATGCGTTTTATTTTGATAACATAGAGGTTTGATATTGTAATATTAAGATAAGAGCCATCAGTGTAATATTACTTACAGGTGTTGTTCATTACAAGGTATAGTTGGTCTACTAGTAAAGTACAGATTGATAAATTTCAGCAGGTGAACATACGAGCGCCGTTTTCTAATCAAAGATATTTGCTACACAGACCGCTACAACTTTGTGTTCAAGAAAATATAACGTATTTATGAAAAATATATCTTCATGTATATATTGGATATAACGTCCTTTATTTATATCGTAACCCCGCACTTAGCTTACACTTCAGTGTAAAGACCACTTCAGTATATTGACCACTTCATCATATTTCCACTTCATGGTGAGACCACTTCTATATTAAGACCGCCGTTTTTTGTTAAAAATTGTGATTTTACTTTCGTTAGTTCAAGTATTTCAGTTACGTACGCGCTAGTTTGTATTCCTTTGCCTCCAAAATTACTATCCGGTATTGATCTGTTTGTATTTATCAACTGCTCATGAATAAATCTGGACATTTTACCATTGGATCTTAGATCTTGGTTAAATTTCCGAAGAATTACATGTCCGTCATCAGGGTTTTGACCACCAGTAATCCCTCGATCAACAGTCTTATACTTGAAGTCAGAAAAATAGTCCTGTTTCCGGTTACTGACCCTATTTTTGTCGTTGGTCCTAATGTGTTTGTTTTTATGTTACATCAATGATATGATAATTAGTATTGACCCTGAATGTAAATTAATCTTATATGCTGATGACAGTGCAATTTCGTATGCACATAATGATCCAAATGTTGTTTCTGAGAAACTAAGCTATGTCATGAATTCATGTTCTAACTGGCTAGTTGACAACAAACTATCCCTACATTTGGGAAAAACTGAATGTATAGTATATGGATCCAAACGAAAACTGAAAAAGTTGAAAGATTTTAAAATTGTGTGTAATGGCCATACTATTGAGTCAACTAATATTGTAAAATACCTTGGAGTTAACATAGATAATTCATTATCGGGTGAAAGTATTGTTAATAATATTGTTAGTAAAGCAAACTCACGTCTTAAGTTCATGTATAGAAATGCCAAATCTTTGGACACTGGGACTAGAAAATATTTGTGTTCTGCTTTAATTCAATGTCATATAGATTATGCATGTTCTTCTTGGTACCCAAGTTTAAACAGGAGTCTTAGAGACAAATTACAAATATGCCAGAACAAATTGTTACATTCACATTTGGTATAGGCCCAAGAGAAAGAGTTAACCAGTCCAACCTTGCAAATATGTCACTTCTAAATGTAGAAAATAGAAACAAGCAGTTAAGATTGAATCGTGTAATTAAAATTGTTAATGATGACAAATGTCCAGAATATATGAAAGAAAATTTTGTGTATGTTAAGGATACCCATTCATATTCAACATGTCCACTATGTACAATTTTAGAGTCCCCAAATGCTATGGAAAAGACAATGTCACATTTTATTACAGTGCAATTAAGGATTGGAATTCATTACCTGATTCAATTAAAGAGATAGATGAAAAGTTCAAGTTCAAAACGACTGTCAAAAACCACCTTGATAGTCTAGCCACACTATAGTTGTTTCTGAACAAATTATTTATTTAGATCTAATAATATCTAAGTAGAAAAGCCGTATAATGCTTTAGTCAGTCATTATGACAGATATATTATGAAAACAAGTTTTGTCTGTAACTTCCAATCCCTAAATCATTCTTACCGATTTTTATTAGTTTTTCGTTTTGGCTTTGCTTTTTGTTGTGAGTATAGTAGTAATAATAGTAAGTATAATCAACCCTATATTTGTCAGCAAACCGGAAGTAATTTTATTCAGGCCTTATCATCTTTACTTTACTTTACAGATTCCGTTCAATTATATTTTTTTCATTTTTTGTCATATATACTTGCTAAGTGCTTTATTATTTATGTAATGCGAATATCTTGATGGGAATTATTTATTCAGCAATTATAATAATCATGTAATCTGTTTTCACTTTTTATCGTATTTTATGTATATTTCATAATGGAACATTTGATATATGTCTTTGACAATGCTAATTTTTCAGTGACAGTAATTGGAACCTGTCAAACTCAAGTTAATTTGTTCCATTCTCCACAATTGTGTTTTTGTAGTTATTTAGTTACGGTTGATGACGCAGCTTTATGTTATAGGTCAACAATCTTCCGTATATAAATGACATTGTCTAGATAAAGGCGTAATCTATAAAACATTGGTGGTTATGTAAATTTGAACAAGCCTCGTTCTAGTAATTTCATCCACTCAGTTTGCAATCCAATATGTATGTTTGCTGTATATTTTTTCAAAGAAGTATCCAAATAAACTAATAAGGATCATGACAATTTAGAACATTAACACGCAATGTCCAGTTGAAATTTTACGGAGCCCCGAAAGTGACATTCTACATTTATATTTTGACTTGTATCATTTTTTATTTCGTTTTTTTTTACGTATGCCACATCAGGGGCTCCGAGCTCTGATACTATTATATGTTTATGACCTCGCAGATTTGATTTATTAGTACGTTAATATCAACTGTTTGTTATCCCATGTCGGTAATTCTAAACACTCTATGACAAATACCCTCGCCAGAATTCATCGAATTATTTCTGCCAAATTATATAGATCATCATACAGCCAAACAGCATCACAACATTTTAGGCTTATCGTTGAATCCCAGCATTTCATAGATTCATTGAATCTTCTAATGATATGAACTTGGTTAAATGACTCTAATGATGCTATAAAATGAGTGATAAGTTCTCAGTAGATAGGATTAGAACTTTGGCCAATTTATGAAGATTGCAAAGCGAGGGCGGATATAAAAGTTTGATGAGGACTGAGAGATTTATTGTTACAATGATTTGGTAGGAAAATTTGCATCAGTCACAAATCAAAGAAGGCACGTTCCAGTTATTTTTGTACTTTTATCACTGTTTTGTTGTTATACATTTGTACATTATTTTCATTCGCCACAATACTTAATTCATTTTATATACAATGTATACTGCATATATTCATATATCAATATATTTGGTCTGTCTCTCATCCAATTTTAATGTAATTGTTTTGCAACAGTATTATATATAAATGTCCCCTGAGGTTTTGGTTTTAAATTATTTTTACCTGAATAGTATACACCTTAGTAAACCGTTTGTGTTGTAATTAAAGAATATTAAACATCAAAATATATAAGATAGTGTTTGTGTTCATTTTATTATTTTTTGTTTTCTGAAACTGTCTACAAATGGGACTTAATTACAACTTCAATCGGCAATTGAATTGATTGTTTGTTACGGGCAACCCCATAATAGTGCCTTAATTATATAAGTTAGTCACACGGCCTAATCCGACCAGGACCTATTCATACATGTCGTATTTTTTCGCAAGGAGCTTACAATATCCAACAATGGGTGTGTGCGTGGATAGGAAAATCGCTTTGTTCTGGAACCTTTTGGCATCTGAATCTGCGGTCTGGCTCAAGACCGATCTGCGGTCCGGCACGGGATATGGCTTGCCACGACCGGGCTTTGAACTCGGATCTCCGGGTTACATTTCAAGCACGCTAACCACTGAACCACGGTCGCGGCTTGCTAATTGAAAACATCGAATCTATCTGAAACTTACAATCATCAATTGACAAATGGATACTAAAAGTTTGTTTCTAATACAAATTACAAATTAGAACTTTATTCAAATTAGCTGTTTTAGGTATGAATCAGTCATGGAGGTATTTGTAAAGAATATTGATAGCTTTTATTCAACTTGAAATGTACACTCATCAATTATTGAAGTTTATTTTATTACTATTATGCCGGAATCGCAATATTGTATAGAATTCACGATATATCGATATAGGATAAATAATGATGCAGATGTCGCATACAAATCATGTGGGTTTAAATATCACGAATACATTTTTTGTCAATAACAATAACTGAAAGACGTTTTACGCCATTTCGAAAGAGTCACAAAAGTCAGTTAGTCAGACATTTCATATCAACCAAACTGAATACAGCAAAATCTTACTTTTTATGATCAAGACCCCCAAAGTGTCACGACTAATTATTTGATTAGATTTGTTTCATTTTCACCATATTCTGACCTGTGCAAACCACCTCAATATTAAGTCACTTCTTTGGGTACAAAAAGGTGGTTTTAATATCGAGGTTTTACAGTACTGTAACATAAAATTAATTACCCAGTTCCATTATTTTTAGAGCTTGTATGTTACCAACAACCATGTTGTTTGTGTTGGAGTACACAAGCTATCTAAGGTTACACGGTGTCATGGGGATGTTATTCACAGGTTGTCCACCAATGCTAAAATAACATCCCCACTGATCGGTGGACTTAAATTCAATGCGGACATATCAGTTCGTTTTCATATCATTAACACATGAAATATAATTCGATTCGGATTGCATTACTACATCCTAATCATGCAGATGATGAAGTGAGATTGAAATATCACCTATTCTCTCATTAATTATTAATAAGATCAATACATGTTATTGTGTTTCTATAGCCGGTCGATCAATCAAAGAAAAATACAAAAAATACAAAAATGCTATGATAAAACCAACTTAATACACGTGATCTCATATTTTCTTTAATAAGCGAGTAATAAAGCTGTTTCCTAATCTAGCTTTGAAAGTGGACTTCACGATTCGATGAAAAAAGTGAGTAAACGCACATCAATAAATAAATAGACGCTCATGATGTTTCCGTTCAAACTTATCGTCTAGTCTGTCTTTGAACTTAACATCATCCCCAAAACAGAGTTATTAAAATTCCAAATTATAGGCGTAAGTTAAATTGTTCCAAGAAGTTCTAATACAAAATTTGTAAATCGTCACAAGATTATCGTCAGTAAGTGAAAGATTTACGCATGTGACATAAAGAATCTTGTTTGGTTTGTGTCCCTGTGTGAGGTATAATCTGGGAGAGGAATCCGTTTTACAGAAGGGACCGGTAAGTTTATGTGATATTTAATTCCCTTCATATAGTCAGAAACAAACGACTGCATCATTTCCCCCATCTCTCCGGACAGACCCGAGAAGAAAAGTCCCATGTCCGACAGTCAATGGGAACCAGTTGAAACTGTTCTCCCCTAGGAAAGCCACTAATTGGCTCTGGTCGTTGATGCAACGTTAAATCCAATTAGAAAAAAAAGAAGTGCCATGTTCCCAGACGAATACTTTTGAGTATCTAGATTTAATCAATCGAAATACGTGTAAATTGATTGCAATCTAGTTGAAACTACACCAAATAAAACTACTTTCTGTAAAGTTAGCGATGACGGAAAACACCCAAGCTAAACCCTTAACAATTGATAACATTAGATGAGTAAAAAATGCCCTACTAAAAGGGAACTTTAAAGAAATGCAAATCACACTCCGTTTATAATTTGGTTTAAAGGAATCATTTCATTAACCACAGCGAAATAAAAAAAAATAACAGACATAGAAACACAAATAGAACTTCTTCGGCCTCCTGTCAGTTACAGAACGGATCGTCATCATTCTGTTCAATGTCATTTAATTATGCCATGTTATTCACCCACGTAAACGAAGACAAGAAGCATTTACAATATGTATTTTACATTAAATATCTTCCCCTTGAAAGAACAACAATGGCGAATCAAAAGAGAAACACACAGACAAACATAAAGCTTCCTGGACTATTTAAAAGCTCTGGAAATATAATTTAAATAAATATTGTAATTGACAATGATATAACCGATTATTTTGTCCAGCAAAAACATATATCTCTTAATTTTATCATTGGCTTGTGTCGTCTAATTGTCGACGAACTAACACTGACATGTATGCACAAAAACTGTCGCTTCCATTTCTAACATATTCAATATTATATTACATTTTCTGTCGATTTAATTCGTTTCATTCAGGTGCTCAAACTCATTTGGATTGAGTTTACTCATAGGACATTGTTCTGAACCACTTGAAGAATGAATAGTGACACACTTGCCGTCAAGTGGCTCTGTGGAATCCGGACATATGATGTTCCTACAGACATCAGTCAGAGCGTCATAATTTGATCAGAATTACATTCTTTAAATCAACATAATTTCACATGTCAAGGATTCTGACTGTTATGTTTTTGCTACATTTGTTGTGGCCAACATCAGTGAGTCACCTCCTTCCTTCCAGGAGCAGGAAACCTGTTGTCATTTCCATACACATTGCAAGCTTTCGGATTAAAATCATTTAAAACACCTGACAAACGGTCACAGGAACATCTCAGGGAACACAGTCACAAAAGCTCATAATTATACAATGAGAAAATCAAGTAAGTTCATACTTAAATTACTGATACTAAGTTGTGTCATTTTTGACTCGATAAAGTTATCCAGATTTACATTATTGACCACCAAACTAGTGAAACAGCCTACAAGATGATATCAGACTTGAACATCGGGACCTGGGGAACAATCACCATAAGTCCCGCATGCTATGACACAGATACATTTACATAATTTACTATTATTACAGCAAGATATTACGCTCTTACTAATGGATGTTATGGATGTAGAGTTACCTATTGTAAATACAACCATGAACAAACAGTATTACTATAGTTATCATATTATTCATTTCTGTGGTCATATTATTGACTTAGTCACAAAATACTAAGTAGATGCAGCATCTCATTGTCATAATTTTGTCATTTTAAATGACATGAGACATGACTCGTTTGAAGTACGATTGTTTGTGGACGTGTTAGGTTGTGAGTAGCTGTGGTTGTTTTAATGCAATTGGCGTGTTTCGATTGGTAAAATATGTTGTTGTTGTTGCTGCTGTTGTTGTTTCTCATTTGCATAATCTTAGATACTTGGTTATGTGTATGCATGGCTAATATTTTTACCGAATTTTCCGGAATCTCCGGTTTTTCCCAGGTCCGGATCCTACTGGTTTTTACTGTTCCCGCGGCACTAAGGTGAAGATTTCCGTTTTTTTGTTTGAAATTTGCAACAGTCAACCAAATGAATGTGTTGTTGTAATTTGCTGTTGTTGCTTGTACGCGTAGTTTAGTGTTGTTTTTTTTTGGATAAAGACTGGACAGTATGTAGTGCTGGAAGTATTTGATTAGTGCCCTGTACGGTTATTACCGGCTGTCACCGAATACTTCGCTACATTGTTTCATTTACCTCCAATATTTCATGGATATTGTTTGATAAATTGGACATTATTTGGAAAAATTGAAATGTATTAAAGTTATATTCAACAAGCACACACAATTTGTTGATTTCACAACACTCCCACATACAATTTCACTGCGTAAACCGAGTTATTAGAATATATATATATATAATACATACAGAATTATGAGATGTTATACAACACTAATAATCCAAGATCAGCTACAGGATATTGTTTAATATTTTGCTATACATCAGCATCACACAGTATACAGGAATTTGATGTTAGACCGCAACTCAGTATAAATTGTTTGTAGTAAGGTATTTCAGTGAGCCATAAGGACGCAGTCATTATCCACACTAGTTATTCACTTAACGTATGTTAGGTGATAAGTTCTATAAACGAAATCTTAGACGAATCAAAATATTTAAGATAAATTATTATAAGAAAGTAAACATCATGCAAACGGTGATGTAAAAGTGGTCTTAATCTGTAATAGTTTAGATATACAGTAAAACCTGAAACAGCGAACGTCTCAATATTACAACCACCTTGTTATAACGACTTCTTACGCTCCGAATGACTTTCAACAACTCCGCTACAATTCAAATTGATAATGAGACCACCTCATTATCACGACCGACTTTTTTCGGTCGGGTCCCGAAGATGGCTCATTACATAGGTTTTACTTTACCAATGTTTGTACCATATGGAACTGTATGATAAATTTGTATTTGACATTTTATCTCAGATATTTCTATAGAGGCTGTTTTTTATCGTCCATTTATTTTTGTATGTTCCGATGCGTTGAGTAGGTTTTTTGGAGGGGGGAGGTTGGGTGATTTGGGGAAAGGTAGTACTGGTATTTTGGGGATGGTGGAATATTTTGTAGGTGACTTTATTGGGACTTCTCATCTATATCTTTGAAGCTACACCCTAAGTGTTTTATCATACAAACACTAAACATTGAATTATCAGTTAATATCAAAATACTTAATACAAAAGCATGTCATTGTATAATTAAATGAAATTAGGATTTTATTGCACACAAGTATTGGGCAGCTTAACATTCAAATTGCATATAATGTCCTCAATTTTTGGCATTATTCAGTTATTTGTTCATTATTGCACATATTGCAATTATAATTTTTACTTTGTACGAAATACCATTGTTTTATTTTGCTTAAATCACAAACCCTGGCTGCAATATTTACCCGTGGGAAACTGTTACAATGCATTTCGGGAAACTGTTGGAAAAACATTTTTTCCTTTGTAAAAATCTTATATTAAACAAGTTTACAGCAAACATATCTGGTGAGGCTACCAATAATTTTGATTTGCAGTAATGGACCAAATTTATATCCTTCTTTTTATTTATTTTTGCTCTGCGAATGACAACAGGCCAACTGAATGTCGTGGTTAGATCAGTCGGTATAGAGTAGTTAGATCAGTTGGTATAGAGTGGTTAGATCAGTCGGTATAGAGTAGTTAGATCAGTCGGTATAGAGAGGTTAGATCAGTCGGTATAGAGTAGTTAGATCAGTCGGTATAGAGTAGTTAGATCAGTCGGTATAGAGTAGTTAGATCAGTTGGTATAGAGTAGTTAGATCAGTCGGTATAGAGAGGTTAGATCAGTCGGTATAGAGTAGTTATATCAGTCGGTATAGAGTGGTTAGATCAGTCGGTATAGAGAGGTTAGATCAGTCGGTATAGAGTAGTTAGATCAGTCGGTATAGAGTAGTTAGATCAGTCGGTATAGAGTGGTTAGATCAGTCGGTATAGAGTGGTTAGATCAGTCGGTATAGAGTGGTTAGATCAGTCGGTATAGAGTGGTTAGATCAGTCGGAATAGAGTGGTTAGATCAGTCGGTATAGAGTAGTTAGATCAGTCGGAATAGAGTAGTTAGATCAGTCGGTATAAAGTGGTTAGATCAGTCGGTATAGAGTGGTTAGATCAGTCGGTATAGAGTGGTTAGATCAGTCGGTATAGAGTTCTCCGTGTCGTTTAAATGAACACTGGTTCACTAATAAAATTTGCTGTTTTTTTAAGTTCCTATTTCACTTCTAGCGGTTGGAATTTGTTCGCAGCTTGCAGAGAAATATAACAGTACTGGTGAATAAAATAAACCCGGAGCTTTAATTAGACCGTCTTACCACCGAACGTAACTGAAATCTTATTTAAAATCGGCTTTGATCTCAATACAAACTTTTTGTAAAATAAATCATACAAAAATAAATTCATACCAATCTTTGTCCACACGACAATTTTTCATTTCCTATCATACAAATTGTTAGGCTGAATTTAGTCTTGTGAAGCGATGTCATGTTCGCTTCAATCTAAATTAAACAAAACATTTAATACAACACGACGACTCATAATTTCCAGTCATACAATGTATGTGGCGCATGCTTTCATTTGACCTCGCGTGGCTGAGGTTTGACTCCTCAACGTAACCTGAAGGGTCCTTAATTGGCTGTATTTCATTTCAATACCACACTTCTTTCTATCACCACGGAAGAATTATGTATGTTTTTTTTTTTGTTTATACAGTGCAACCACTTCAAAGCAACACCGCGTGGGAGAAGCAAAATTATGTTTAGAAATTGATGCTCTAGAGATTAAATTAATAGTTAAATCGAACAGTGGGAAAAATCACACTGTTGTTGAAGGGAGGTTGTTGCTGAGAGAACCGCTCTGGAGAGGTTGCACTTTATCATTTTATTCAGTCTGGTGTTTTCCCACGAGAGCTACCACTATTAATTGCTTCAATGAAATACCACAAAAGTGATCAAAACCTTTGATGATTATATCATGATGAATTATACAAAGAATGATGTGCTTATGTAATAAAGTGATAATGATAAATATCTATACAGTAAAAAGCATAAATTCCATTCTAAGGTCAATTCCTGTTTTTTTTTTGGTTATAATTATTTTCAAAAACATCATACTTGTTCATAAAAGTCTATAGCATATTTCCACGATTTGTTCTTAAGTAGTTTTATATTAATTAAATAACCTGAGAAAGTGTTTTTAACCTATTGGAATCCGGTCAAAAATACATGCAGTAGTTTCAATTCAACCTTTGTTATTTCAGTCGGTTTTGGTCAAGGGTTACGATAAGATGTACACTATTATAAGTTGATTAAATGTATATGGGTAGACACTTGGGCCTCACTTAGGGTGAACACTATTGCGTTCTAATTTCTGTGTAACTGTGTATTGCGTCGTATTGTTGCTTTGTTTGTACATGTGTTTGTTTTATCGCATATGTTTCTTGTCTCTATTTTCAGTGTAAAAAGTACAAATGTACACATTGAAACCACTCCAGACTGTCCGAAACAAGAATAAATAACAAAAAAAAACGGATACAAAATTTGTTATTTTGTGCCTTACAACAATGGAGCCCCCAGCCCAGTGAAAAAAAAACATTTGAACTCGTGGAGGGAGGAAGAATATAAGAGAGGTCGTTGTACCATTACTTCATACAGTGATATTAACACGGTGCTTATTTTGGTGCCAGGAGGATTTAGACTTTTCTAGTGACTGCTAATTAGAGGTAACATTGGACGGATTGCATGAAGGAGTATGGATTTGTGATTTATTTGAAGAACAGTTCCGACATATATTAAGTTTTGGAACTTCAGTTGGCCTGAGTGTTTTTACAGCATTTGACAATACTGTTGTTTCTTTCATACAATATTTTTCATGTTTGTTCAATACGGCTGCCTAAATTTCAACAGAAACATCATTCTTATACACTTTGTAACATACCTTGAAGAAATAGTATTTGTAAGTAATGTGCATGTAAATGTTAACTTAATTAATAATTTGACTAAATTGCAGCTAGTTGTTTATTCATATCTGTACTGATTGTAGTAAACAATGGTTTAAAACCACATTTAAGGGACATATCTGATCATAAGTTTGATTCTATTAATATTATTTCAATAGTCTTTGGGCTGAAATTCATACAATTGAACAGATGAATATTAATTCTGTCCGTCCAAAACCAGCAAATCAATTCATTGATGAAATAAGCAAGATCGAAAACATTAGAGAACAATTACAAAATGATATGGATACCTTAAAACAAACTAAACATGAACATACAATGCAGCAACAATTACACAAACGCAATAATCAGCCACCCACATGCTCCAGCCGTCAGACCATGTGTTCGATAACCCTCTAATAAAGCTGGCAACCATCTTAAAATCAGCCTGATGCCCCAAATTCTCACAATGAGCCAAGCTGCTGACGAAGTGGCCAAATTGGAAATGTACAATATGGTTGTAGAGTAGGACTGGATCATACGTGGAACCCACCTATCAGGGACTCAGCGCGAGATGGACGTGGTGCCGATAGACGAACTTTAATCTAGGGTGCACCTGTGGGCAGCGCCAAACCATAGGTGACTATTTGAATAATTTCCCATGTCTTGTTGGAGATACCTAAATCGTAGATATTGTCACATAAATGTTAACTGTCATGATTTCTTGATACAAGCAGTACTATCAGTAATATATCTAAGACATTTTACTGTACAAACATGCCTTCCTTACCCCTAGAACCTCACACTGATATTTTACATGTAGAGTGTGTTAATGACCAGTTGTTGCAATACAAAGGCTACACACCGTGTTCCTTAAGTTCACCATGTCTACCATTAGATAATGTAGTGGATGGCTTATTTCTTCACCTGACAATGAATTAAGTCAATCAACTCCTGTGTTGATTGGTACTAGTTTACCGAATTAAACCCTCAGATTATCAGTATAGCATACGATTCATACAGAAAGCCCAATTGCAAACTCTTTGGTTCTTATGTTTTAGAAGATTTAAAAAAATAAGAAAAAAACCCTGGAGAGAAACAAAAATGTATAATATGATTATTCTAACAAACAGGACTGTTCGGGTACATCATGTTTGCGAAGGACTACAATACAATACAATACAATACAATACAAGGGCATCTGTTCTATTATGCAGACTATATCCGATAGCTCATATTCCCAAGTAGATATACGTCCCTTAGTTATTTCATATGAACAACACCATTTTCCTATTAAAGTACTGATCACTAACTTGTCATCTCAAGCTATTGTTTTATTAAATACGTGTTGTATTGCACAGTTGCAACATGTTTCAATGAAAGATTAAAAACCCATCTCTACCCAAGCGGTCCTGACGACCCCGTTGTATCTAACCTATTAGATCAGATTGACGCAGAAAACACATGTCTATCAAATGACCAAGTATCTGAAGTTAAGAATTTACTGTATTCTTTTGAGAATGTATTTTCTAATGATGAGAATGACAATGCGCATCCATCCATCCATCCATCCATCCATCCACCCACCCATTTATTTATTTATTTGTACATTCATGTCACCGGCCCATATTATACAATTCATACGTTTAACCAATCAACACCAAGACATAAGTGAAAACAATCGCGTATAAATCAATAATCAAAGTATTTTAGATTTTAAGAGCTTAAAACAGATATTTCTGAAGTTGTCATCATTGCTATTTGACATATAAGGAAACATGTATAAATATAGGACATGCCTTTATCTGTATTGTCTTTTTTTACTTTAAGAGTTTACAAACACTTTCACTATTTTTTCACTATTTATGCTACTTTCTGGTGGGACTTTAGATAGATGCTTGAGCATGTCAGCATTTGATTTAATTATTTGATTGATGTAGACATAACTACATATTTACTGTCAAGTCTTAAAAAAATATATCTGAAGATTACAATTAACAAGAATTGTCTGTCCTCCACGCTCGTTTGTTTTTCCTTTATATGTGTTACAGGCAATGTGTAAAATTAGGCATTTTGTAAATTGCCTGGCAAATTTAGGCATTTTGTAAATTGCGTTGTAGATTTAGGCATTTTGTAAATTGCCTAACCGTCGTTCAAACAACAAATGGCCAAACATATAGATCGACATGAACTTCATTTACAAGCATTTAACATTAAGCATGGGACTAATTATCATTTACATGTACTGGTAAAGGATTATCACATTGTTGTGATGACTCTTACGCTAAAAATGTTTGGTTTCTCAGGCACTTTTTTCAGAAAAGCAATGGAATAGGGCACATTTTTATTATTCATTTTTTTGTTTAGAAAACTCACGGATTTTGCATCCTAGGAAATAAAAATATTTTTACAGGTTTTGGAAACATCAAGCGGTGGTGTTGAAAAAGGGACTGTTTTTCGCCTGACTTCGATCAATAGGTAAAACTAGATTCACAACAAAAACTAAATATCAATTCCAAACAGAATGACTGTTACCTTATTACGTCGCATTTCAACTCTCAACTCACTTTTTCTTGATAACGTCATTTGGGCCAAATTTATCATCTAGAATATCACATATGTTTGAATTAGCGATGCAGTGGCTAAAATTATTGGCATAGCCCATGATTATTCAATTTCTATTATTTATCACAGTTAACTGTAGGAATAACTTCAAAATACTCACTTTTTAACGTAGTAGTAATCGTGATTAGAACCCGGTTGTCTTTCCTTTACTTTCTCGAACACTCCATTGTACTGTTCTCTAGTTTTTGCATTATTTTCGACCAAGTGTCATAATTTGGCCGTAAACCTGTGTTCCACAGAAATAGTTACTCGCACTTGGGCCATGGTTCTATTATTATTAAGAAGCACTAAAGTTATTTCATTCAATTATGTGCGTAAGTATAATGGATAGACCACAGCACGGCACATCACTACAAAACACAACACAAAGTAAGCTTCATCAATCAAGTACAGGGCAATATTTGTGTTGAAAACCTATCATTATGGGATTAAAAATTAAGGGCATTGTCAAATCATGATTCTATCCATGCCTATTTTCATGTAATTACGTACAACACAGCTGTGTGATTACCGTACTACGTTTCTATGAGCAATAGCTTGAATAGTTATCACAAATATTTCGTGGTTACTAGAATAGATCAACACTTCTTAGTGTTTAACAAGTACAATAAAACACATCTCATGTCTTGGTACCGACTGTAAAATAACGTTCTTTATTTAGGCATTTTACAAAATGACAAATTTTTCAGACACTGTACAAAATGTCTGATTTTAGAAATTGCCTATAACATATATATTGAATATAGATCGCAGGCAAAATAAAAAGTTACTTACAATGAAAAACAGACATTTTTTCTATAAAAATGATATAATTTCAATAAAAATCATACCAATCATCTCGATGTATTTCTTTCAATTTTGACTGTCGCGACCGTAGTCCAGTGGTTAGTGCGCTGGACTTTTAACCCGGCGATCAAGGTTCAAATCCCGGTCGCGGCAGGTCATGCCCTCCAATGAAAATTTGACAAAAATGTCAATTTTCTTCCATATGGATGAAGTTGCCGACTTCTTGTGTAAGGGTAAATTAGTACTAGTTAGAATACAGTTCAGGATAACACGGTTCAAAGTTCACGCAGACAAAGCAAAGTAACATTTGAAATGTCAACTGCGAACGTCAGATATACACAAACAAATATCATAGTTATTAGCTCGCTCTTGGAATGTGAGTTATTAATGAGCAATGGACATTTAGAGAGTAAACAGTGACTAATTATTTTCCAACTGATTGTGACATTAACGTGTTCGCAAATGTCACTAGAATGTCATTAATGTAATATCAGCGAGCAATTTAGAACTGCAAAATCAAAATAATTAATGTGTGCTAAGTAATTAGTTTTATACTAATGACTAAAGCAATTTACATTCGTATTATATGAAAAAAGTATTTCGTGAACTTTTGTTGTATTCCACCCAGTCATTATTATAATGATTAAACGCTAATGAATAGATTTAATTCATGGATTTTTTCACTGGAGTTTAACGTTGCACCAACAGCCAAGGGCATTTGGCAACTGTCCAGCTTAAACAGTGGAGGAAGACCCCGGGCTTACACCTGTGGAGAACCATGGACCTTCCGCAAGCTAGCTGGACCACTTCCTCACATGTGAAATTTGGTTCGGGGTGAGATTTGAACTCACAGTTGTGAGGGGTTAGTGATTACAAAACCACTCGACCAAAGAGGCCCCTAATATGTGAAATACTTCTTTAGAAACAAGCAATGTAATTTGATCCATTAATATATATAATCTTATTTACATTGGTGTGTCGATATCATCTACTAAATATCCCAAACATATGTTTACAGACTAGAACTATCCCAAGCAAAATCTCATAAAAATTATGATAAACTAGATTATGATAAAATAACGATGATGAACTACATTATCATAAAACAAACACATGTAATGATAAACTAGATTCTCATACGACAGTTGTTGATAAACTTAGCTCTTCCAAACAAATATTGATGGACTAGATTCTCCCAGACAAATATTGATACATAAACTCTTGCGAACAAGGTTTTATACAGTAGACATCTAAACGGCGTACCAGATACAAAACCCAGATAACATTATTCAAAAATTCTAAATTATTCTCAATTCACTTAACGGCGTATTACAAAAACTTCACTGAAATCTAAAATTAAACAAATACTCCTTACTAATATAATAATGTATTCTAATGTTCAGACTGCACATGTTAATTCAGTTTACTTCAGTTTTAGAATTTGAACAAAATAGTGTTCAAGTTAAAGGGAAGCAACTCTTATATAAAATTATACAAACACCCTTCAGTTACGTCCACTTGAATGCAATCTTTAAACCATTTGAACGATAATGTTTCTGACAGTTGCAGGAATATCCGTTATTTTCTTTATTTACCTAACTGTCTAGAGTAGAAAATGATTATCACTGAAATACGATAAGTTTACAAATAATAAAAAATAAAATCTAGTAGAAAATTATGAACAAGAAATATTAGTTCTTGTTATAAACAATTATTTTATTTGGTCTTTAACATCACTGGAGATTGCTACAATTATCTGTCGTTATGTCACCATTGTAAGCCCCTGGAGCCTTTACGAGCATTTGTTTTGTATTTATTATTGTTTTAGGTTAGCCTCGAGAATGCTATCATCCTGCGTAAATTTGCGCCAGAGATAGATAAGCTTTCTCGTCAAGATGTGAATATTCCGGATGATATTTGCAGGTAAATTGAACAATATTTTTTCTGTGTATAAATACAGTAAAACCCCCTGAAAACCGGACCCTTTCCGGACCGGGCCAAAAGTCCGGTTTTCTGAGATTCCGGTTTTCAGAGAGCTGTTGATTATTGGAGAGAAAAAAATGGGACTTGAAATATCATCCGATTTTCAGAAAATTCCGGTTTTCAGTAAGTCCGGTTTGCAGGGGTTTTACTGTATTCAGTTTTATAAAAAGTAGGAGCAAATTCACCGGTGTAGGCCGGATATTGTGTTGTTCTTAAATTGCAGTCATGTCTTTGAGTGTCACACATGAATATCTAGATAGATATAGATGTAATAGGGTAAATAATCCTTGTTTTATATACATGTATTTGGAAGTTTATCATGGTTATTTCCCTTTCCAGGAGAGTTAATATTAATGAAAGTTGTGGAAAGAAACTAAAAAAACCCACTTTCCCTAAAATAATACCTTCCCCGAAACCCACCAACCCAACAAACGAACATGGAGACTTTACCAGAGGGGAACTGCCCTGGAATTACGTCACTGCTGATACATTTCTTATACAAACAATGTCTTAATGTTTGTACTCAAAATAGCATACATAATCTTATAATAGCATACATTTATACGATTTATATAATATTTATCAAAAAACGTGAGTATAGTATCTTAATGTGAAACAGCCCACTGTTTCGTACACAGCACCATGTAAGCTATTGTTCGTGCTCTGCGCCGTTCCATCGATTTGGTCTTTCTGTTAGAAATCGGACTTATAATGTCATTTATAAAATAATCTTGGGTTGGGCAGGGAGTGTCAGGTTTCCAAATGTAAAAACCACCGAAATCTGTCGTAATTGTCATCTTATCGCTCAAAATTACCAGTGCACATCCCCCACCCACCTAAAAAAACGAAACAATACAATACAGTGTTCCTGAAAGTTCCGTGGGCTGAGGTATGCGAAATAATCCCACGTAAGTGGGTATTTGGTAGGAAATATTATGCCAGCTCCTATAACCACGGCCAATTAATAGAAATACCTAGGTTTAGGCGTTGTATAATGTCATTTGTTTGTCATGTTTTCATTCGGAGTCACGTGATTTCGCAGTCAGAAATTTGAGCCTTTCAACATACTATTCATTTTTAATGACTGAATAATGGAAAGCACATGTGTGACATAAATCATGTTATAGTGAATTAGATTATTATCAGATCAGAACAATTATACAGCTTTTTGTACTGATTGGTTTGTAAATTGATGGAATATTTATCAACCTGATGATGCGCATTAATTATTGAACAAAAATTAATGATGCATATTCCAATGATAGTTTCACTGCAAGCACAGAATACCACCACAGATACTACGGAATGTTGTCATATTAATTACACTGAGTCTGCGTTTTACAAACGATACCTAATGCACGCATCGACTGATTAATAAATAAAGATTATTATACGAAAATGGTGAATTCCGCAATGATTGTACACATAAAAATTATGTTACTAATCCACTGTTCAACTTATATAATCGGTCACCCAGATTTTTACTCGGAGGTCACTTTACTCTAAACATTCAGTAACGATTTTTCAAAGAAAGGCCTTTATTCACGGGGTGGTCTTTATTCAGAAGTGGCCTCAAACACAGGTTTGATAATATATCACGTCGGTCAATTATTTTAATAAAGTAGTGTACATCATGCATATACTCCCATTATCACTGAAATAATGCAGGGGTTTTTCAGCATTTTGGGAACATGACCCGACCCCCAGAATTTTCGCGACATTTTGGACAAAATTGGGAAAAAGTCACTTGTATAAAAATAACGCCAGTGTTGTGTACCAGTCATCAATCACCATATGTAATCAGCGATTGTCTTTTTCAAAATGTAAAAATGTCGATTTTTTTTTCGTTTCTTTTTTCTCATTTGAATTTGGAACTTTCACCTTGTATTTGGAAAAAAACATTTTTTCAAATGGGAACGCGACCGAATATCGGTCGTCAAAACGGCCCAAAGAACCTTTAATGTTCCTTGAGTTCGTGGCATGATTCGGACATTGGCATAATGATGGTGTAACAATTATTCGTGAAAAAGGCTTCATACCGACCAACAGAAAACAGAACTTCAACGAGAACAAGATACTGTTTTTATCAATTTCGCAATCTTAAGAATGTCTATCATATATGTATTATATAAGCCGAACACAACTGAGTTATTTATTAATACCAGATATCAATGTTTTCCATTGTTGAATAAACGGAACAGAAAAAAAACACGAAAAGCACACACCTACAAAAACCGGATGTATTTGTCTAGAAAATCCAGACTTGAAATAAATGCTTCAACTAAAAATAATAGTAAAGCATTATCCGTGTAGCTATAAACACCCGCCTACGTAGTGATAGGACCATCTGATTAATGCAGGATATGATTATATAATTAATGCTTTTCATATTATTCGCTATAAACACAGTATCTACTCAAGCTAGCGAGTGTGGTTTGAATTGAACAAAAGAGTGTTTCTTTATAAGTAACATTTGTTTATAAATTGTCGTCAATGGATAATTTAAAGACCACGGCAGCGAATTGGGCCTTGAAATGTGTATTCATAATTTTTGTGTACAGCATGGGATTTTCGGATGAGAGTTTAATTGGAAATTTAGATATTTATCAATCTGGCAATGCGTTTCGAACTAGGAATATTTTTCATAGTGGTAACCAAGAGTCGCTACAGGAGGATAATGTGACGAAAACAAGCTGCTCTGATTCCTGGCTTTGTGACAACGATATGAAAAGTTATCCATTTAAAGGTTGTTTTTGTGACGATTTGTGCGGCATAATGAGCGATTGTTGCTCTAACCACATTCCTAATGATACAGATCTTCTTGGACAGTTTAATGAGGCAATGTTTGCTTGCTTATCACGCCCGAATCTCAGTAATAGCACAAAAGATTATGTTCTATTAGTCTCAAAATGTCCTCCTGAAGAAAATGATACTGAAATAAAACAGTTGTGCGAACACACAGATGGGATACCAGTAATTGGAAACAGAGAAGGCATTGTTTATAAAAACCCTTCCTGTGCTCGTTGTCACGGTAAAATTGGTGATCTCATGAAGTGGCAAACTGACATAAAGAAGAAATTCGCTGGTGTTACCCAACAGAAGTATGTGTTTCTAAGTAATGAAGCGAACATGCCAATAAAGCTTGGACGTACACTGCGCGCATGCGCAAATAGGCGCGTAAAAGATTACTGCCAAACGAGTGTCGATAAAGAATTATGTAAATCCGGAGACTATGCTATTGTTTACGATGCTGCAGATAATATGTATAAAAATAGACATTGTGCACTGTGTAACAGGGTCCGGCAAGAAGATATACGATGTACACCAACTGATAAGGAGCTGCCGGATGAACGAACAGGTGATGGTTATATGGACATTGCCGACGTTAATCAACACAGCAGAGCTACAAATGAATCCGGAGACACGTCTATCAAACAATTACATGATTCAATTAATGAATACGCAACGACCATTGGTCTCATTGTATCAATAACGTCACTTGTACTCACACTTATGACGTATGCAATATTTCCCCGCCTTCGCACTGAAGCTGGGAAAATTACAATATGTCTCGTGTCATCGATGCTTTTGGCACAGTCCATGTACTTGATTATAGACCAAATGGAAGATAATTACCATCTGTGTAAGTGGCTTGCTGTGCTGTCTCACTACTTTTTATTAACGTCTTTTTGTTGGATGAATGTGATGGCATTTGACATTTATCGGACATTTTCTAAGAAAACAATAATACATACATATCATTCTCATAATAAAAGAAAATTATTATTTTACATTTTGTATGCTCAGGGGTTACCACTTATCTTCGTCCTCACACCTGTAACGTTAAACATATTGAATGTTAACACATCGTTTAACCCAAAATATGGCAAAAGCTGTTGGCTTTCTACAAGAAATAGTAAGATTTTATTTTTTATCGGACCATTAAGTTTTTTTAAACTTTTTGATTTGGTTGCTTTCGTTAAAACTGTAACGTATATAATTCGTACTAAGAGGCAAACGTCTATCGTGGGGAATCATGGTGGACAGTCCACATATGCACCGCTTATTTGCATAAAATTATCCGTAATAATGGGCCTGTCGTGGATTTTGGCTTTCATTGCAAACATTGCTGATAATGAAGTCGTTTGGTTGTTGTTTATTTTGCTAAATACTTTGCACGGATTGTTCATATTTCTATGTTTCGTTTGCAACCGGAGAGTTTTGGATATGTGTTGTCATCATTATTCAAGGGTGAAAATATATTTATCATTTGCTAAAGCGAACACAACTGGGACTTCTATTTAATACTGATACACGTCAAAATATGTTAAGATGCATAATGGTTCCATGATTGAACGATAGACTTTGACAACAACAACTGATCATGCTGCATGTTTATGTATCTTTAGTTATTCCGGCTTACTATTTAGGCCTAGAAATAGCTTGTTTCCGCTACCCCGACGGACCCTATTTTTTGCCGCCGACCCTAGGAATTTTTTGGTCAATTATAATTTTGAAAAATAAAGATAATGCCAGTCATATTCTGGGATAAAAATAAAAAAATAAATCCCTACCTACCGATCCTATTTTTTCAGAGCCGGTAGCGGAACAAACTATTTTTAGACATTATTTTAAGAGTCCGCTTAACGTTCATGTATGCCATTAAATTCAGTTAGCATGTCGGAAAGCTATTAATGCGATCATACATGTGCATGGCAACCTCTCCAGAGCGGCCCTCTCTTGAGCGACAACCTCTCTCTTCAACAACCGCATGGCACAGTCCCACTGTACGACCATCTATTAATTGAACCTCTCAAAAGCAGCAATCTCTCACTCTCAACAATAACAACACAATTTTGCTTCTCCCAAAGGGTGTTGCTTTGGAGAGGTTGCACTGTATTTTATAAAGCAAGTGGCAAACTATACCGCGTAAATGTATTTTAAGACTGGCTTTCGACCTAAAATCCAAGTGCTTGTTAAAAGTGTTTTAAGAATGTCTTTAACGCTTTTTTCTCTACCGAATCATTACAGAAAATATGACCCATTATCTCATTGTGTTATCTCAAGCGAAACTTGGTATACCTCTATTTTACTGAATCTAATAAATTTCCACAGTTTACCTGCAATTTATGTCATAAGTATTATTATTTTGACTTTGACTTGGCTTCAAAAATATTAAATAAATTATATTTGATTTTTTATTATCAAAATATAGCGATGAATGTTAAAATGAGTTTATCGCGCAGAAAGTTCTAGAACGTCGAAATAAAATACGTTTTGTTTTGTTTTTATGTGACTTTTTGTCACTGGAGTTTAACGTTTAACGTTTTTCAACAATTTTTCAATCATATACGGCGACCTGTTCACCTAACCAATTTTACTGGATTGTATACTAACCAATATTAACTTACCCTTCTACAAGGAGCCGGCAACTTCTCCATATATGTAGGAAAGTCGACATTTTTGTCAAATTTTCATAGAAGGGCAAGACCTACCGTAACCGGGATTCGAACCCGGATCTCCGGGTTACAAGTCCAGCGCACTAACCACTGGACTACGGCCGCGTCCCAAGTGTTTGGAACAAATTTCTCTGAAAGCAAAGGATCGTAACAATAATCTCACAAACAAACAAACATCCTAGTAATTGGACTGTTACAATGGCCAGATTTTTCATGGAGCAATGATACATATCAAATATCCTGTGAACTAGTTTTCTTGATCTCTTACGCAATATCTTGTACGATTTTTATTTTGCTCCAATATTATCAAACTTAACAAATTGTTTACTTATACAATTGTATACACTGTTTACACGACAAGCAAATTATTGTAATTAAATTATGTACTGGGCTGATGGCCTAAATCATGATTAAACTTATTGTATTAATGTACTGTATTGATACAAGTCCATTTTATCGTGCTTTTAGCTTCATTTAATAAAGTACTTAAACTACATTTTTTGCTTGTTTTAATGATGAAATAATATCATAATTTATTATAAAATATTTACACCCCTGTGATAAATAGCAATGGTCATTGGAATAAATTCTTGTGAAAATCAATATTCTCGTTCGTGTTTTTAATGTCATTTACGCAATTTAAGTTGCCATGGTGATGATTTTCATAGATTGTCCAAGCTATAAATACAAATACATATTACAGTCCTAATCATGATTATATCATAAAAAATACTGTAAGACAAAATCAAAATTAGTATATTTTTTATATTAGTGTTGGTGATTGTGTCTTTATGTATTTCTTTAGTGTCCCAATCAGCATGTTGCTATAGTAACCCAAGAAGATCTTATTGAGGTCCGGAACTATTTTTTGAATTTGTAATGCGACTTCAAATTCCGTGAAAGACTTTTGTTCGGTGCATTGATCATCTTATTTTGGAGTTGCTAGAGTTACTTAAATGTTAGAACAAATTTGAATCTATTTAGAATCATATGATAGTAAAATTAGACTAACTGCAGTACAGTGTAATGCAACTGATACTGACAATCCGTCCATTCCCTTTCTATCCTGTCACCCAATGACAGATCATGACAGTGTAAGCGGAGGTTCGATTTATATACAATAAAACCTCACATTGCGACCATCTCAATATTACGACCACCTTATTTTAACAACCACTTATTTTCGGACCGAATTTCAATAATTCCCAGATCATTCTACTTGATAATGAGATCACCTCATTTTTACAACCGATATTTTGCGTCCCCAAAGTGGTCTTATTACTGAGTTTTTGCTGAATTTATTATATGCATAGTATAATGTATATTTGAAATTAATGTTTGTTGCAAAGAAAACAACAGGAAAGGTACTGTTAGTCATAAATCAAATTCAAAAGAACAAACAGGGAAACGTATGAGAATAACTGAACAGAGCTCTGTATTCAAATATTGATTCATGAACTAGTATGATATTATCTACAGTATAGCCCCAGAAAACCGGACTCCACCGGACTAGGCCAAACGTACGGTTTTCTGAGAATTCTGGTTCAAAGAGAATTATTCATTACAGAAGAGAAAAAAGGGAATTGAAAAATCATCCGATTTTCCGAGAATTCCGGTTTTCAGAGAGTCCAGTTTTTAGGGGTTATACTGTATTATTAATCCGTATTTACATCAACAAATAATTCTGATGTATAGCATGAAAAAGTTTTGCATATTTGTTATTAAATCAGATAATTCCAATTAATTTGAAAGGGGCCATGGGGATGTCATTTTCGACACTGTAGACAGGACACATTTTAGGCGTCATACAGGGGGATTCTCTCCACAGATAACGTATTCCCATTGTCCACTGTCCTTTACATGACGGGATTGTCACACTGAAGTTATCGTAAGTTGTAATTGGAGCTTCCATCCATACTGAATCAGTGCCGTCACATTTAGACTGGTTGTTTCTGGAGCAACATATCTTAAAAGAGACAAGATTATTCATTCAAATCGGATTAACATCCTTTTAATTCCAACCTATTTACTTCAGGTGACCAGAAAAAATAGTCGGGTTTACGCTTACCCTGTTTTTTCTGCGTCGGCCCCAAAGTTATAACGGCCAAATCTAAGGCACGAAGATATAGGAGGACGAATCGTGCCTTCAAACAACAAAACTGTGTTTAAAAAAGAAAAGATGCAAGTTTTGCTACCTACCCTATTTGTAGTGAAGAAATTGTAAACATGATTATTTTTTTTCTATTCTGTATTTGATATACAAATACAATTGTATTTGATATACGTATGTAGTGTGATTATTTTTTACATGGAAATATTTAAGTGAATCCTAATTACTAAGACCAAATTTGAGACCGAACAATTGACAGGACATTGAAATCGGGAATATGTGTTCTTTATAATGAGGTGGTCTTCACATTGAAGATCCATTTAGGGAGTTTTATTGTATTTCCAGAAATGTACTTGTAAGCCATTTGTTTATATTGAAATGCTCAGTATATCTATGGCACACGCCATAGAATAAGCAGTTATAGAATGTAATTTTGACAATTAAATACCTCAAAACCATCTTTAGATTTGACTTTGATTGGTTCTTTGGAATGATCGAGTTCCAGTCGCAATGTGTAGTAGCCAATATCAATGTAGAATGCAGTGATCCGAGGTCCCTGGAATCTTCCCATTGTTTTAATGTTGTAAGCGACTTGCAACCCAGACAAGAAGAGGCGGTAAGCGACATCTTGTTTGTCCCGTGGGTGAACGCTGTCATTAAATAAACAAGTAAATTTTCTCTCAATTGCTCGAAGTCACCATAGTGATAATGATCATTAAGACTGATATATTTTGAACAATGGTGGTAACCTCCTAGCTTTATTATACTACTTTAAAATATGACATGGTATGAAACAGCCATCAAACCATATAGCAAATTTATTCCGTAAATACTAAGGTTGCATTTAATTTCGTTGGTATCAAATTTCGTGGATTTCCAATAATTGGTATTTCGTGGGTACGTATTTTCGTGGATTTTCAATTTCGAATAAATGGATTTTCGGACAGTTTCGAATATTTACGATTATTCAAAATCGTGGATAAGCTCTACCACGAAATGCACGAAATTAAATGCTCCACGAAAATTCGTGATACCATAGTATTGAATCTACCGTTGCAAATAAGGCGTGTCACGTGAACCCGAAATAGGGAATATCTTTTTGATATTCGATATTGACACTGGATACATGTACATCGTCACGTTTTGTATAATATGTATGTATACTGTAAGAAAGTAACCATCATAAAATTCTTTTATTTTGGCCTTGTATACTGACTTGCAATTTTAACGGTATACAATAATTTTATGGTCAATAATGCATAACAATAAACCATATCATGAAAGGTTTCAGCTATTTCCAGATTTAATTCATTTCGGTTACTAGCGCTTTTCTGTTTTATACCAACAGCACTTACTGGTTACTCTCTTATGACGACCAATATATGTTATCTATATTCACACGGGCATTTTGGCTAATTGATACTGAAATAAAATATACCTGCCAAATGGTGAGCTAAAATCAGGAAGATCCACGGCAACTGACATGAATGTATTTGGCATTTGTGCGTTCGGCACAAATCCTACGTCAGCAGTTTGGTGCCAACGAATGTCCGGAAACCCTTTCGTGATGTTCGGGTCCTTGCGATTCGGGGCGAGCTAGAAATAATTCTTAATTGAGTGTCGGAATAAAGTAAATACTACTAAAGATTCCGTGAAAACAATGCATATACAAAGAAAGGAAAATATTATGAAAGTAACGAAAAGAAAGGCGTGGAGTTTCTACTTTATCAAAATGATGATGAACTTTATCTAAAATAGTCATCTCACTTTATTTATGCTTATCAAACTATGAATATCATATCACGATATTACATCAATCAATCAATCTACGGGTATTTAATTTCTAAATGTCAACTGCGTTCCAGTCAGTATAATTAAGTAGATTTGATGTTGTTGTTATTGTTGTTGTTGTTGTTGTTGCTTTTGTTGTTGTTTTAACGAGCGCGATCGAAGGTCAAACGAATGAAGGTTCCTCTTTTGTCTGTTTCCTACTGTTAACTATTCATTATGAAGTATATGAAAACTTACGCGTGTTACTTTTTTGCGGATAACATTTAATGGATAAAAACATTGTCTTATCAAATAACCTGAACAAAACCAAATGGAAAATGTTCATCAGTCTGTCCGGCCGAAGCTTCGCTAAATTTCCTTCTCCAATCATCAATCATGGCTGGAAATCTACATGAGTATGAGTCTGTGGCTTCTGCGTTGGCTTCACCTAAGTGAAAACATTGCTTTGGTATGATGAAATCATCCCTATCTAATCATATTTCGTTGTCAGAAGGGTTCCTAGTCGAGTGGTTATGGTCTCTGATTAGTAATTATTAGCCCTTCACGGTGTGAGTTCGAAGCCCGCCCGGTACCAATGAGAGAAAGCTGTCCAGTTAGATGATGATAGGTGGGCCGTTCTACATAAGTGTACGTTCGGGCTCTTCCTCCACCATTAAAGCTGAACACTCGCCAAATGACCCTGCCAGTTGATGCGACGTTAAACCCCCGTTGTGACATAAACGCGTGGATAAATTATATCTTACGAGGAAATGAGGTGATATAACATATTAGTCATTTTAACATATCACATTCTTAGCAATCATACTGTTTTATGTACAGGGATAAATTCATCAAATTATGCAAATTATGTTTGTTTTCACCCACGTGATGCATGAGGAAGAGCAGTAGTAATTAATCTTTTGCCGTACATTTTGTACAAACAACATCACGAAGAATTAACAATTCATGTATCTATAAATAGGGATGATGAATCGAAAATTGACGTGATTGGAGGCCATATTAAATGGAAATGTGGTAAAAATGTATTTATAAAACCACTCGCTTAATAATTTTGCCAGTGCACTATATTAATGTATCACTTAGCAATAAAAGGCTTCCAAAGCCCCTGGGTCTGGAAGAAAAAGTCCACTATCAAGTACAGTAAAACCTTGTCTCGATGTGTCATCTACAGACTAAATGTCGAGATAAACGTGGTGCTCGTAATAACGAGGTATTCGTTTGTTGGTTGAAAATTATACACAAAAACAATAGAACAAAAACTGACGAGACTTTAAGATCTCCAAGAGATAAGTCGGGTGCTCATGATATTTGTTTTTGTATTTTAGTAGTAAAAAGATGAATTATAACAAAATATATTCATCATAATCCAATTATTTAAAAATACCATGAATCAGTTTAGCGGTCTTGTAATAAGTGTTGTATATTCGATTATTTTTGGTGGAGGTTTAAAACAATCAAGAATGTCGTTCACTGGATCCATACCTTGGTACCAGATCGCTCCGTACAGTGTCATATTCAAAAATGGATGAATCATGGCTTTCCATAATTGTGTAGGAGTGTTTTGCGGTGCAGCATCAATGTTTAGTTCTTCCATTGGATAATCTGTTGGTGATTTACAGGCATCCATAGCATCTTGGGAAGACCAAGCCTCCACAGGTGTTCCGCCCCAATCGGTCGCGATGAGGCCAATAGGATATTGTAGCTTTTCGTACAAATACTTCCCATACAACCAACAAACGGCAGAAAAATATGACCAGTCCGTTTGTCCTACAGCATCTTAAAAGCAATCAAAATCACAACATCTCTAATATAATGAAAATATAACACATGAAACACAACAAATAATTGATTTCTAGATAGAAAAAAAAACGTTCGAGGATACGTCGCAAAGAAAAGTTCGACTTTTCTTCACTAACCATGCACCGCAACAAGCAGTGTACTAACGTCACCAAACAATTTACAACAATACCAAACAATTGTTAATTGTCATAAGTTTGTAATGTTATCTTCACACGCGTGTCAGTTTCACGCGCCGTGCCATATCGAGGGATTTTTTCAGCAAATAACTCTAAAGTTGTGAAAACGTATTATTCGACCGAGAGATGAGAATAACAGAGTAAATATTGACCGTGGGACCTGGTTATTGGTTCGAGTGTTCGAGTATATGTGGTTCTAGACATGCGGCGTCGAACTATACAGGACATAAAGCAAGAACAATTGAGCTCCAGCTTTCTGGGGTGTTAAAATTTACCGGGTTCCAGCCAACGAGAGTGCACTGTAACTTTACAGTACGAAACAATTATATACCCTGGATCTCCAGGATATTTAAAAAATTGTCCTAATCAGTTAGAAAATATTTGAAAATCAATTTGGTCTTCTTATTTTTTGAATTATTCCAATAAGGATGAGACACGTAAAGCAATATGATATGTCTTCATCGACTTGATGTTATTATAAAATCGTTGAAAACAAAACAAAAAGTCGGCATGTTACATTTATACACAGTATCATTTCATACTATAGTTACGGATGTACAATGAAAACTGTGTCTAAAGACCATCTTTCAGAGGAAAAAATATAGTTTTCAGTACTAAAGGTCAGTGTTTGTATTAGTACTAGAACCACTGATCTTCCCATGAAGCCTTTATCAAGTGAACGTTTAATCACAATTTATTGCGAATGAAATCAAGTTTAAAGAGATAGTACTACCGTGCATTAATACATTAATTACATAAATGGTTGCTTGCATCTTTAGTTTAAGCTTTTTTACTTTTTAATTTGTGTTAATGTTATACTTTATGTTAAATTGTCCGTTGTAATAACTAACTCATAGCTTATGTTATATTGTTTCTGTCTTGCCGCATTAAAATATAAATTACCTAATCTTATATCACATTATTAATGTACATATACGAAATGACCGTGATCAGTAAGTATGCTACAATCTGTTCCATATGAACATTCCTAACCTTAAATGTTTTACACATACATTGCTCATCAGACAGTTCTTATTGGATTCTTTCTTATTCTTACTTTTTCCATTGTTTAAAAGGGTCGCTGAATACAAAATACCGATGTATTTTGTGAAGCAGTGAGCCACAAAATGACGAGTAAACTATGTTTAATCATTTGTGGCAGACCACATAACGTTTTTGTAAACATACCCTTGTTGGGGCGAGTCCAGTTTTGCTCAACTCCGAGTAGGTCATATTCACTTTTATTCGACCACTTTTGGGCGGCAGTAAATAATCTGATATTTGGGTAGTGAATAGCCTCAGAAACTTCCATGCTAGAATTGAACGCCTGGAAACAGACATGTGGTAACATTGCTTATTACAGCATCCAAAATACTTGGGAAAGATTTTACTCAAAGAAAAACATAAATCAAAAAGAACATAGTACTGTAGATTTCGATCAGTCTGGTAATTCCGGCTTGATTGTCAGCTACATTAATTGTACTCTCGTCTTGTGTATACATACAATACGCTAAATGCTCCCTTGTAATTATGTTTTTATTGCATTTTTATGTCAACTTGAAAATTATTCAGATCTAATTTTTAGGACTATTAGCACTGAACAGCCTATAACCTACCATGCCTAAAGTAAACTGCATATTACTCTGTCCAGAACACAGCCATACATCTCCAAACATCACGTCCAAAATAGTCAACGTAACACTGCTGGATGTAACAGAGATATTCACCGGACCAGGTCCTTGAAAATAGATGAGAGGAAGTTTTCTAAGACATCTGATAACTGATAAGCAAAAAACCTGATAAGTGTTCCCTCTCGTCCTTCACATTTCAGACCCTTTCCCTCATGTTCTCCAGCTCCCCTGCCCTTCACCAATTTTTCTGCACCGTCTTTGTCCCCTCCTACATTATCCATACCTCTCTTTCTCGCTCGTTTTCATTTCATTCACTGGGGTTTGTCGTTGCACCGGGGTCTTTGGACGACTTTTCCAGTTTTAAGGGTTAAGGAAGACCCCAGGCGTACATCTGGGTATAACCACCGACCTTTCGTTGCCTCACTGAATAGTTCGTTAGCTTGCGAAATTTGTCTTATTCAGGGTGAGATTCGAACTGATATTACAAGTCGAAGACCATATCCACTTGACAATGAAGGGTCCTGCTCGTTTTCTACATTTGTAAATTGGACAATATTGCGTTCAAGCTATTGACTAGTTCTATAGGATTTTTGTAAAAAAATGTTATCATTATTATAAAGTTGTTGGTGCCATCATTATACTGAAGTACGAGAAATAAGAAGAAAATATGTCCGATTTTTTTTAATAAATGGAAATGAGTGTTGCCAAGAGTGGCAAGAGCACAATGATGACACCGTAGTGTAAATAAGTCAGATTTGTTTGAAATAATACCTTCAGATGGTGGCAAGTTTGTTTTCCAAACAACTTTGCCAATGGCGTCGTCATGATAGACTTTAGCACGCAGCGGTAAACCCTGAGCTCCAACTCTCACTGTCACTTCATCTTCTGTATGATCAGCATAGCCCCAGATCAATGCTGATTTTGGTGCTTTCTGTAAAACCATGTGATCTCCATAGTACGATGCGAGTGAAAATTCTAAAATCAAAAGGAGAAAAAAATATATCTGCAGAGCTTGTTTCTTTCTTTTTGCTCGTATTTCATTAAGCTGCTACACTTTCCAAGATGAATTCCATTTCTAGACAAATGACATCAGGTATGTGAGTTTTATGAGTTTTATGTATTCTAAGTGTTGAACACAGCAGAGATCTCTGCATTCTTCTGAACCGTTATGTAAATGTTAAGTACTCTCACAAATTATACAAGTTCTCTTTTTTTTAAAAAAAAAATAAAATTACATGTAGTCTTGTATTTGAATTTAAGTACACCCAAATTTACGTACCTAATTATCATGAAAGAGCAAATAATGATTTAAATTGATCATCTTTTGTTCACAAAAGACTTGGTTTATCAACAGCTGATTGCGGGGCCCTCGCCTTTGTGAGTTCGTGTTCAACCCGGGACCGAACGAATTTCACATGTAAGGAAGCTGTCCAGCTAGCTTACGGAAGGTCGGTTGTTCTACGTACGTGTACACGTAGAGCTTCTAAATGACCCTGGTTGTCTGAGTGACGTTAAACCCCAGAGAAAAACAAGAACAACTGATTGTAAATAGGTCTAAATTTTATAATTCCTAAATCCATGTGAAAAATCCGCGTTGCTGATAAACTCTGGACTCTGGTACGTTAGTTTTTTTACTGACGTGTTAACCATCCGTGAAAATAATTAATTACATTTTAATCTAACAAAAGTACATAACTAATTCTTCTAGTCGTTTTTAGACACATTGCTTTTCCAGACTACAAAATATGGATTTCGGTTCTCTGTATCAATTCTGGACTGAATATTTTATATCACGTAATAAACTGAAAGACTTCAGGTTCCTAACTTCTTCAAAGAACTTTGTCACTATAGATCTGTATTTCTTTAGACAAATGTGTAAAAGTTATAGGATGGTATTGACGGTATGAACAAATTTGCCATGTATCTGAAAATGCCAATTTTATGAAGCCACATTTATAGACAAACAAATAATTTATTTATCAACTGTGCCTAATGGCTTCACAAAACACTAATAAATATTTTCACAAAACACGTGTGAATATTTTATATGTTAACAGGGCTAGATTGTTGGGAATTGTTTGTGCAGGAATCACAGCACTGCGTAAAATCTGTAACAAATGTGTTTGTCCCAAATGAGGGTTGACATGAGAAGCACATACGCAACAGGTTAAGTTATTGGCTGATAACTTTCAGTCAGTTAATAGTAATTGCAATATCCTCATATAACGGTAGAATGATGATGATTATGATGACCGTTTGTTTCATTGGGTTGATGCCCATTGTCAACAGTAGTTCTGTTATTTATATCAGCCGTTCAGTTTTTCTAACCATCTTTGCTGGAAAGGACCAGTTCTCAATGATGACGAGAATGATGATGAAGTTCTAGGAAGTAGAACTTACCCTGGTTTATTGTCATTCGCCATAATGACCCACTTTTCTTAAGCTACAGCAACAAAATATGAAGCATATGAACATAGCTTGGAATGCATAATTTTAAGTTTGACCTTGGCGGACCTTGACCTATTGACATAATTTCTCTTTTTCGAAAGCTACAGCGATGAACTGTGGTTCATAAGTACAGTTTTCTATCTACATTTTAAAGCTACGCTTTATAAGTTAAACTGTATGGATACTTATGCATGCAGATTTCGACTTTGAAATTGACTTCGACATATTGTTCTTCTAAGCTACATCAATGAAATTAGGGCAGGTATACAATTTAGCAAGTAAATTTCAACTTTGACCTCAGATGACCTTGACTTGGACCATTGGTCCAGTGTCTCTTTTCTCATTAGGTGGAAAACATTTGGATTTTTTGTGACGGACATTCTTACTTTAAGCATATTGGTTTTCATGTGAGCGATACAGGACCTATGTGACCCGATTGTTGACTTAAAGTTCTATAATTTGTCGTCAATAATCAGGATTCTTGTCTGGAATACATATCCAGACCTACTGGAGATCCATCATATATGAGTCATGGTATACTAACATCAGATGACAAAAGTGTGTAAAAATTTGTGCATGTATCACATTTTTAGAATACCTGATCCATCATGTGTTACGCAACAACATGGGCTCAAGAATAGTGAGGGACATAATCCTGATATAAATAAGGGGATCATGATGTCAAATAGACGGCGTATCTCCTGTGACCATGTGCACGAATTCCTTACAAGTACATGTAACAAGGTAATCTAAGACTCCACTAGAATGAATGAGAGTATATGTTTGGGTTTTACGCCCTATTGAAAGGTGAAGAGTCATTCAACGGCTGCATGTCACCAAATGATTCTCATTCTCCCGAGTGTCTGGCCAGTACACGCCATCTCCCAGTTAGTAATGGGCAACTATCTAACTTGAAGCACCCCTGATGATCAATCGCCAGAGAGATTCCACCAGGACTCAAATACGCCATATGTGATTGCATTTCACATCAAAAATCGCTGTCGATCACATTCGTCACAAAATATTTTTCATATGTGTTGATTTCCGCTACATATGTAATCACACTTGTAACACCTACTGTAAATGTGATCTGTCAAGAATGTGGTCTCGTAAAACACCAACGCTCCATAGAAAATAACTCAGCAATAGAAATACGTCGTAGGTAGAATTCCCAAATGGTCAGATTATAAAGAGTGATGCTGTGTTCAAAATAATGATCACTGTGGGATTCGTCCATAATTCACATTATCATATTTCAGAGAACAATATATAGAGGTTTGGTTTTAATAAATCTGTTTAATCTGATGCATGTGCAAAACAGTTTACATTCATTTCTGACAAACAACAGACATTTGGGTATGTGGTAAATTAAGCCTGCGAGCGTAAAACAATCGCATCCGGATGTGTTTAGATTATTAATGTCGTAAATATTTTCCTATTTTGCAAGGTAAAATTATACCGCAAAATCGTGTCTCATGATTTAATAAACTGTGGAATATGCTTTATTGATACTTATTTAATGAAAGATATTCATTAAAGTTCAAATTTATATGCATCCTTGATTTAATCATCCATGTCAAGTGGCTTGTTACAAAAAGCGGACAAAGCGGATTTACCTGAAATACATTACCTTAGCTGTACCTTTGGTGGGTATTTCCATCGATTTTTTAAAGAAATCGCATGAGCTAATATTCGACCTTGAAATCAAAACTTGTAAACAGTATCAATGTAACCATGGTAACTTTGTCATCATATTCACTACTTAACACTATAGCGGGGGCATGATAAATTATGACAAAATTCAAATTCTATCCAGAGTTGTCGTTCGTTATCCATCACATACATCTCTGTCAACGTCTGGAAAGTAGTTCAAAAACATGTGTCTGGGTCTCCTTTACTGTCCATCTGATACACAGAATCACTCTTTTGTTTCTCTAAATGTGCATTTGTTGTCATAATTTTACACGATTACCTTCGACTTCTGCGTTTCATTTCCATTTAAGCGGCGTAACCTTGTGACCTAATTACCAAAAGTAAACAAATACTCTCGGTCGAGAAATAGTGCGCTAGATAAATAAAATAACTTCTCTGAGTTTCAGGTAAATTATAACATCTTTATGTCTTGAATGTATTGTGCAATATAAATTGCGTCGCACAGTTGTAAATTTTGTACCGTTTGTGGCTTTATTTCTTGTTTTTCTAGAATCTAGACGTCGACAGAGATGTATGGGAGAGATAACGAACGACAACTCTGGATAGAGATTGGACAAAATTATGTGAGTACACGCATTATATCTTTCAACCACTCTTATAGACAGCTTAACTGGGCATTGATGGGCGTCACGTGACTGTACCCTTCAGTCTTCAACGTAATATTTGATTAATTTCTCTTTCGTTTCAAAGATCGAAATGTGGCTTTATCATTTTTTTATTTTGAATTTATCTACAGCTATATATTGTACAGCTATAAATTAATCATACAAAATATGTACACAATGCAAAAGGTCATATCTCAACAATGCCTTACAAATAAAATCGTATATTTACGTTCTCAAATAATTATGTCTCACATTACAAGGATCAAATGTAATAATTACACAGAAAAATTCTACACATCAAGTATCCTACGCCTGTAATCTTAAAATCATGATTGGCATCCAAATATTTCTTGTTCAAGACAGAATTCTGTAATATTCAGTAACATTACCTGTTTCCGCTACATTTGCAAATGTTAAAACAGCTAACAAGGATGTGACTATACAAAGACAAAGATCCATTCTGATATATATGTTTAACACAAGCTGTCCTACTTTCATGAAGATTATTGTATACACTAATCTAAACTTCTAACGCTACTTCACATAATATTCGAATACGTGTAACTCAAGGATTTACGATATCTAGGGAAAAACACGATTCACACGCATAACTTGAGATATTTCGTCCACCCTTTGATTAAGTGTGAACAATTCAGCCAATACACAAATATATTGTGTGTGTAAAACATTAGCACTCTACCATTTCAAATTTAAGAAAAAATATTCAACAAGAAAACAAGGGGCCTTAGTAATTTCGTTGATTGTAGTAATGTGTATCAATAGTTAACTAGACAATATTTGTCTAATGATAAGATCTGTCATAAAACAGCATACGTCAGACAGTATTTTGGCAAATAGGAATGCCAACCATTTATTTTTAAACAACGATCATTGTATTTGGGTCAGGAAAAAAAAACTTACGTTTTGAAGCTTTTTGAAATAAGATATGCACGCATTTTTTGCGGGTTTGATTTGTAGTTTATGTATTTCAAATCAAAACAAATCATAATACTGTGAACACTTTAAATTGTTGATTTTCGAGTACAGTCGCGACATTTTAGCCTACGACACTGGTCAAACAATATTTAGAGATGCAATTACAATTGTATTTTGATGTCGATTTAACAGGGGTGAGTAGGGAAGTGCATGAGAAGGTGATTCCCATCGCGTAATGGGAGGGACCTCCCCCAGAAAACTTTGATATTCAGAACGTCTGTAGGCGCATTCTGAGCCCAAACAGAGGCGTTTTCTATCCGTTATTTTTGTCTTCTGAAGACGAAATGACAACTTCTACCTACATGTATTTGTGGGTTTTTTCGCAGTACGCACGTGCGTAGCGTACGTAATGGTAGCTACGCCCTTGTTTAATGTAAAAATGTGGTTTGAACCTGTCCGAAGAATAGTTTATTTTTTTACGTACGTTGAGCACGTGGCCTAAATCAGAAACTGAAATAAACGGACGTTTTGTACCGTTATACAATTTTAAGATAACTGTATAAATTATCTTACAATGAAAGCAAATGAATAGTGGTTTGACATGATGCTTTTTTCTCTAGTTGTTAACACCGCACCAGCAGCCAGGGTTGTGTGGCGACTTTTCCCCCTTTACAGATGGAGAAAGACCCTATGTGCACACGTGGGTAAAACACCGCAGTGCTGTAAGCCAACTGGGCACCTACCTCCTATATGATTTTTGGTGGTATTCAAACTCATAGCGGTGCGGGGCTAGTGATTACTCGTCCACCTAATTAGACAGTTTATGGAAGCCAGAAATTTTTTTGACTTTGATCCACCCCGCTCAATCTGGGAGGATGGCCCTTCTGAATTCATTCATGAAATTGGCCTAACGGAAAGTCGAATAAATAGGGCTAGGTGATTACAAGTCAAAAACCATAACCACTGTACCAGGGAGGCACCTAAGATGAAGTATAGTTATAAATATCTTGCTATGAGCGGAACAATTGTGATATTTTTGGATAAACCCTCTTATAGTGTATTTATGATAAAACATGTATCTTTGTGCGAGGTCAATAAATGTAGCTTCCACTCAACAAAGTTACGTTTTTGGTAAATATACACGTATCTAAACTCACGAACCTGTGCAGAACACGAATCCTGTCCATTATTACATTTAGACACGGCTAGTGAACAATTTTCATTCATATTTTAATATCCCAGGCTGCATTGTACTGCATGCAACCTAATATTTCATATCTCTTTACACCGAATTTATCATGTATCGTATTTTCTGAAAACAACTGACATAGCAAAAACATTTCAAGGATAAAAGTTGAATCCTGTTCAAGATTGAAGCCTAATGTTTGCATCGGAAAAAAGTCTTTTCAGAGTTTATCTTCGTTCATTTATGTTATTTTTGTCGTGTGGATGGTTGGTGTACGTGTGTAACCTTGACATTGCACAATGTGTACTTTGCTATGTCACACCTTCTTACTGACCATATTGCCATATTGTTATCTGGCTGGGATAAGAATAGTAACATCATACACGCGTATTGTCACTTTTACAGCCAAATTTGCGTTGAGAGACATATCTGGGTCATTTTAATGTTGTTTTTGATACAAATAAAATCATAAAAACTTTTTTGTATTTTTATGTACAGACTTATGAAGTTCTTGGAAGTAAACAGTTTTAACAGCTTACAGTTTATTTATACAAATCGGTAAATGCATTCCTTTGGGTTAAATATTAGTACACATTCTAGTACAGACAACCCCAAGTTGTTGGCCACAACGAGAACAATGTTCAATCATAAGTACACATTAATTGACTAATAGTATAACCTCATACAACGACCTCTTCAATACTACAACTACATTTTTATGATGACCACTTATATCTCAGAGAATATTTAGTAAATTAATATACAGATCGGAATTCAATCTTGAACATACCGTCTATTCGTCTGACAATATCATGATCCGATAACGGAAGGTGGTTGGTATAAAGATCTAGTCAAACCAGGGTTAACGGCCATCTGCAAGTAAATATGCAGTAAAACCTTGATAATGAGACCACGTGCGGGACACGAAAAATGAGACGGTTTTATTTTCAAGTTGATAAGGGAGTTATTGAAAGCAGGGTCGAAAATAAGTGGTAATTTTAATATGGTGATCGTAATGTTGAGGTAGTTTCTAGTTGAGGTTTAACTGTAGACAAGAAAAGGACTCTTGAAAAATTGAAAAAAAAACGCGCACAAAACATTCCGCCTTCCCCAAAATACTACCTTCCCCCAATTACCCCACCCACCCAAAACCACCAAACACATTGGACCATACAAAAAATGGAAATCGAAATACAATTCCTGGAGGGTACTTCCTTGGAACTTTCTGAAGCAAAGGTTACCATGCGAACAATGGCTTCGATATAATACACTTGACAAACTTCTAAATAAAGGTCAACGTTGAATCCTCTCGTTGGCCTTTATGTACAGGTTTTACCGCACGTCAGAAAATCTTCCTGACGACAATTTTTATCGAATATCGGAGACAATCACAGAGAGTAAACATAAGTAACTAAGTAATTTAGAATGCAGTTTGTTGATAATTTATGTTCCAAGTTATGTTCAGGGTTCACAGAACGGAAAATAACAACTTTTACATGCAAAACTGGTTCTCAGATTCAAAGAACTTATGTTTTTTAATTCGGTTCAAGAGGAGTAACTCAACCGTAGACCATTGCACAGTTTTCTAGAGTTACTCCCCTTCAATAGAGTATCATTTGTTTGTCAGTTACCGCACCGACATCCAATATATTTATATATATTTATGTTTTCATTACCACCAAGTATCTTGAAATGTTCTCTATAGTTTACGTTTTATTACTTGTACTTTTGTAAAGTTTGTTCTGCTCTCCATTTATGTGGAGGACACATTAGTATCTAACTAACTAACTATGGTTAGTAACAAAATGCGTATGCTCTGAGAACTTATATGGCTTTTTTCAAGTGTCATGACTGTAGTTTAACTTAATTAAGTTTTCAATGTTTTCATACAGTCTTCCAACAATCAACTGCCGATCCACGCGAGACTTCGAGGAAAAGGACACAGAATTTTCAAAAAACAATCACAGTTTTTATCACTAATTATGACATAAACTTTATCTGATAATAATACATTGTTGAAATTCGGTTGCTTCGTAACCAATGTGTAAATTGGAGTCATTTGTAAACTCAGATTTTGGCAAGCGAGTTGACACACACCATTTTGGTCCCTGTGGTCAAGTAATTATGGTCTCTGGCCAGGAATCACGAACCCCTCACTGATGTGAGTTCGAATCCCAACCGAGACTATATATAACAATGATAAAGCTGTACGGAAGGTCGGTGGTTCTACCAAGATGAACTCTTAAAATCTTTCTCCATTGTAAAAGCCAGGAAGTCACCACATGACCATGGTTGCCGGTGCGACGTTAAAGCCCAGTGAAAGAAAAAATCCCAACCAGTACAGCTAGTTCTGAAATGGATGAGTAACGTCGGACAAAGTAGATAATATGGTCATCCACTTTGATCACTACGTCCTCGGAATATAAAAAATGTTCTATGTACATATATATATTGTTATATAATGTGTACAGTAAAACCGTGCAATGCACATGGCGACCATCTAATGTCATTTTATATAAATGCATGTTTATCTAAGAAGGAAGTAAACGATTTTTTAGTTCAAAATTTGCATGTATAGAAACAATAAAAGTTCAACTTTAATTTGACAACTATTGAATCATTCAAACAATTTATCCAGAGCTTGCTAGGCTTTCAAACATAGCGGATATACTCTCTGGTTTAATACATGAACTTTCTCTTTTTAAAACAAATTTCAGATTGCTTCATTTGTGATTTGCCAATATGACAACGCAATGAAAATTCCTCATCAAAACCTTGTTAGGACCAAATGTTTGTATGATGTTCGTATTTTAAGTTCAATTCTACCCACTGCTCATAATAAATCATGTATTCTACAGCATTAAATAAGTGTAAGTACATTTCATGAAATGATAATTAACTATGCTTTTCGATTGAATTGGAAAGCAAGTTAACTGAAAGATTATTTATTTTGTTTCCGCCAACATACACTATTTAAGTTCGAACATCCAAAAATGAATATTTTTTGTGAGAATGTATAAAATATTAATAAGAAATATTTGTGTAAAACAACAAATTCTCTTTCGTTTGTTCATGAAATCTACTGTCTACCGTAAAATCTCTTTTTCAATGTTAGGCAAAACATAAAAATACGATTACTTAGTTTCGACTATCATCCCGTAAAAAATACGAGATTAGTTCAAGTATGTTCTTTTTAGTTCGGAGATATGCATGTAGTTTGTATGGAAATATTGTCAAAAAATGGACCTAGACTGTGACAAGTCTATGCATGGTCCGCAGAAAGTAGACAGTCGGGATTGCGGAAACTGGATATTTTGTTACGCTTCAGTTTAGCGCTTAGAAACCGGGCCCAGTCTACAGAATGGGCAAATACATATCAACCTCTCTAGTAGTATCGATTTGTTGTCACTGTAATCAGTCACGATTATTTTAATCAGTATCAATTGATCCGACATTAAACACGTGCATGTTACCAATTATAAACCAGTTAGTACAGATTAAGGTCACTTGATATAATGGATTACACTCGTGTGTACAACACGTGTTGTTTTATGACAAAACCCCGATGTTTATCATAATTATGTATAATTCACGACATTTATCACCATGCACGGATAAACCGATATTTACAAACTCAAGATGATCATATTTCGTGAATTGACTCAGATTTCAGTGGTAATTGTCACGTGGTCAGAAATACACGCAATTTGTGACAAAATGTGAAGTGTTTCTCGTGGTTTAATGGTTTTACAGATTAACGATGCTAATTTAGAAGTCAATAACGACTGCTGAAGACTAAACTGGAGAGAAAATGACTGATTGTCTTCATTATAAATATGAAAAATAATCATTTTTTGTAAGATTGGCTGTAGGTTATTCTTGGGTTTGGAATTTTGCCGTTTGCAAAAATCGGCCAGTAGGTGTGGACATATCATTGTGAATAGCATCAATAAATATAGTACGGAAGATTCTTTTGATATAATTATGTTTCAATACAAGACATTACGTATCATAAATGATATTGTATGTTTAAATAATTCCGATATGACAATGACTTATATGTGTGTGTATTAAAAGTAATCTTTTTTACAAATTCTCTTCATTACTGCGCTTCATTAAATACATGTAATGTCAATTCTGTTTACGTAAGTCATACATAGAACCCCCTAAAACCTTCCTGTTAACTTTTGAATGATAAGTTTCAACTCAAAGTTAAAGTGCACCAGTGAGTTGCTATGTGAAGCTTATTAAACAATTTGAATTCGAGTGTTCAAGCGAAGAAGCATATAAGAAACTACAGAAAGTATGAATTTCCAGTAAGGATAATTGTCACAACTTGTTTACAGTCTAATACGCAGTTATCTCCCTTCCCACAATGAACCGTCGAGATGATAATAAAAGGTAATTTAGTGAAGGGATGATAAAATTATGTTTTGTGGTCTTTCAGACGAACTGTTGGTTCAAGGTTATAAAACTTTAGATCGATCTTTGAGCTATATCTTGTCCTTTAATGTTTCACAGTTAATTATGATCAGAAAAGAAATATATCATTGATATATGTATTTACACATCAGTTATCTCCATGCTTTCAACCATAATACTTTGAGAATATAACTGAGATTTGAGCTTTGAGACTGTTCTCAAGTTTGGTAACCTCGGGGCAAGAACTTTTGTTGTAAATTTGCAAAGGAATGCGGAATAATTTGACATTATTTCGAGTAGAAGATTTCATACAAAAGCGTTTGGTGCACGAATAATTATAATTCACACGGAAGCTTTTTTGAAGTCCTCTCAAACCGTAAGTACAAGGGCGAGTATTTTTCATTAATGCATACCTCAGTGCGCTCTGTAACCATATGACACATTGTATGTGAACATCAATCTATGTAACTCTATATGATGATTATTGCTTCAAATACGCGTAGCGGAAAATAATTGCAATAAAAGTTTATAAATTATACTAGGAAATTCGTGAATACGTGTATATTTTATCCTCACAGTTCGAAGAATTTGATAATTATTCCGGTTATCTTATCTGAGACAGAAAGGTTAGTAAGGGGATAATATAAGGAATTTGTACTCAATTATAACATGTCACCGTGTTTTATCTGTACTGGGAAATACCCGGGGTAATATTGTGTGTAATTATCTGACTGATATCACAACTTGTTTTTAAAACTTGCTCAGCATAGAGTATTTGTTTCTTTCTTGGAAAAAAATGATTGTTAAATTTCTCAGTTTATATGTAATAATATCTATTTTTGGACTAACATTAATTAAGTTTATGACTATAGAAGGAGCATTCTATATTTGCTGTGTGATATCATGAACCGAAACCATACAATAAAAGTTTATAAATGTGGGATAATCTATACTACATGTATGTAATCTCTGATACATATCATGTCACTCATTGATCTTCGACTTTGTGTCGTATTATAATCAAGAAATATGCTACATAGATTTTCCTGGTATATATTTAATCAAAGTTTACGATTTATAATCTCCATATATGAAACTATAAACAACTACATTGTTGCAGTAATGTGATGATTTCGTAAAAAAAGTAATAAGAAAATCTAGCCCGTGAGGGTCAATGATTAAAACCACACTAATAGTCATACAGATCTAATTTTATTGACATTTTATATCTTTGATCTTTATGTTTAATCTTGGCCACTGATTTATTGGCGCTAGCATATACTTAAGATTTAGAAATTCATCAACATTTAAATTCTAACACTTACTTACTAAATATGTTAAATACATAAAAGCTTTATACAGTCAAATGGTTCTGGTCTCTTACTAATAACCACCCCTAATCGAATCCCAACGGGACCAGATAAAGTGAGGAAGCTGTCCAGCTAGCTTACGGATTGTCAGTAGTACTGACTAAGTGTTCGCTTGGGGTTTTCTTCCTCAATTAAAGTGGGAAAAGTCGTAATATGACCCTGGCTTTGGTGCGACGTTAAAACCTAAAAAGTATTTTGATGTCATCTGTGTCATTCTAAAGCTGGATTGTTGTTCCTTCTGAATCATATTATACGTGTACAGTCATATCAATTACATGTCTGCACTATAAAGTATACCGTTACGATAATATTATATGTATAAACATATAGCTTGAAGTTCGTACATAGTTTACAAAAAGCAACAGGACATAGCAAAAGTTAATAGAAGCAAAGGTTAATAAAAACGATAGAATGAGCTTATTGTCTATCTTTTTGATATCTCATCCTTGACTGATTGTACTGAACACTTTCACAACCAGGGTCATTTGATCATTCGACTTTTCCAGCTTCAAAACGGTGGAGGAAGATGACAGGCGTACACATGGGTTCAACCTCCGAGCTTCCTCGAAGTAGAAATCTAGTCCAAAGTGGGATTTGAAAGTACAGGGGTAAGGAGTAAATGATTTTTAGTCAGACATCATAACCACTCGACCACGGAGACCCCTTTTATCCAACATTAAGTACTATATTTATTAAGTATTTTAAGTTAACATCTGTGTATAAACGCAATATTTACGAACACTAAAACAGTTGTAACAAACCTATTTGGAATGATTTGGCACAAGACATTCCAGGAATCGTGAAGTGTTCAAAAGTCAGTCTGAATTGCTGATTTTCTGATCACATCAAGAAAACACGACCTTGAATTCGTTATAGTGAGTACTGAGCGATTCAGGGAGTCAATACCAAGTATTTCTCGGTCAGTCACCCTGTAAATTTTCTCAGAGTCAACTAAGGACGCACGAGTATACAGCGTCATATTGATCGGAGATTTTAACGTACACAGTGTACCGTGAGGGATTTCTGAAATGATCACAAGAAACCTCAGGAAATCTTTAGATGACAATCAGCGAGCGTTAACACTTATACAAGTTTCTCCATAGCTACTACAAGGTCATGTCTAAAGGATAGTCTCAATTAATACGGACGAATATTGCTTCCTTACTGTAAACATGTTGTTTATATTTACTATTTGGTGTTGTTGCTTATAAGAATGAAATTATTTCAACGTTCAAAAACATCCAATACTATAATAATACTATTGAAGAATATAAGGCTAGCGCTTTCAGTATCTGTCACAAACAACATTAATGAAACTATATTAAGCATGTAATATAATGCGGTCAATAATACGTGATATTTGTTAGGTATTTCGTATATAACAGATAAGTACAAGGGACATTTTCATGTACAAGTGCTTGATCATATCTTCAACACCAGAAATAAGAAATTCTCCGCTTTTCATAGAAATCCATAGGAAAAAAAGAAAAATACATTAGACGCTTGATATTTCGAGTACATGTACTTATATATATTATAAAACGTCAGCTTGCTGTGTGCATTTACCAAAATGATATATTTGTACTTGTTCGTATTACAAGTAGTTATAATTGTCATAAATGAAAGCTAAACATAACTTATCGCTTCAAAAAAACGTTAAAGTGTTTAATAAATACATCCAAACCTGTAAACAAAGGTCAACAAAGGGGGACAAGAAATATGGCCTATACGCACAGTGGACCATTATTAAGAGGTTGTCTTTTACATCATTGTGTGCTAGCAACTGTTAGCCATTATTCACAGAGGTTCGTTATTCAGAGGAATAAGATTTCTAAAATTTATTATAGTCTAACTTACGTACACGGAATTTACAAGAATGTCTGTTATCATAAAATTACATTAAATACATGTGCATGTACAAATGAATCATAAAAAAGAGTTAAAAACATGTACAAAATAACTCTCAGCTTGTGTTTATGACAGACACACTAATAGACAAAATCACATTTCAACATACAAACAGGATATTGCATTTTTTGATACATAACATAAAAACATTGAATATGACTCTTTCATCATATGTAGCGACAACTATATCAAAGTCCAAATATGCTAATCACTAGTTAATCATATAATACATTATTATAATAATGATAAATTAATTGTTCACATTTAACACATCCAGAGATAGTGCAAGCTATCAGAATACTAGTCCCTATCTACTTTAACAGCCTTGCACACATAGTGTATAAGTATTTAGAAAATAGTAAATCATATGACAAATACTTCAATCTCTGTAAAAAGAACACGTGGAAACTGTTCTCGATTTCCAAACTTGTTGTGATATATGGCAAAACTAAACGCATGTTGTATACGTAAATTTACAAGTAAAAAGAATTTATTTGTTGCAATAGTTTTTGCGAGAAACCATAATTGAAATTCTGCAAGATGTTGCCTCTACAGTATACAAATTCGTTTTCATTTTTTTTAAAGAATGAAACTCCCCCTTCAATATAATCGTATTTTCTTTCTTCCTGTTTCTTTTTATTTTTTTTTTAAATTGTGGAAATTCTTTTCATTTATATTCGATGCATTTATTTTTGCTATCACGTCAAACAGATGTTTCTGTTGTTAAATGAGAGATATATATAGATAGAGAGTATACAACGTCTTAACACAGAAAGGGCGATTGTTATCAGCAGAAAAAATAGGGACAATTACAAATTCATCCAACAGTGACAATAATTGTTGTATGTATTTAATAGCTTTTGATGGGGAGCATTATTCGTCGCAGCGAGGCGTCACTTTTAATATCGATGTATGCTGCCGACGCATATTGCTCCCCGGGAGCGTTATTCGTTTGTACCTAATGAATATTGCTCTCGGGGAGCAATATGCGTTGAAACGCAAACGGATATTGCTCTTCCAAGAGCAATATTCGCTGGGAGCAATATTCGGCGTTACAGCGCTGAACTTGTAACTCGAGATCCGGGTTCGATTCCCAGTCGCGTCAGGTCATACCTTTCTATGAAAATTTGACAAAAATGTCGATTTTCCTCCATATGTGAAAAAGTTTCTGGCTCCTTGTGGAAGGGTTAGTTAGTACTGGTTAGTATACCGACCAGGAAACTGGTTAGGTGAACCTGTCGCCGTATATAACTGAAAAAAAATGTTGAAAACGACGTTAAACCCCAGTGACAATAAGTCATATAAAAAACAAACAAACAACTTGGTCTCCAGGATACAATACAGTAATAACAAGTAACCCTCAGCTTGAAGGAACGGACGAACAAAAGAAGAACACATTCCCTATGAGAAGTGAGAAAATTGTTTACTTACAAGACTTCGCGTTACACTACAAACTTTGTCAACTGAGAGAATAATTTGTTTGTTTATCTTTTAAAGTATTAATTAATGCATCTCGTTTTTTTTTTATTACTCAGGACCGTGATGTCATAATTATTACCATGAAAAGTAAACAAGGTATTTCTCAAGTGCACAAATATATTATTGTATTTGTGTCATATTTCAACAAAATTCAGCCATATTTATACAAACCACACTCATACACCATGTCCCGACATCTAGGTTACTAGGTTAGATTTAATTATCTGAGAATAGTATCGTACATCGAATTCGTATATCGACTTACATCCAAAATAGGGCCAATCTTTTGTAGCGGTGTTAAACGAAAATCGAAATTCTTAAATGGAGGATTAGAAAAAGATTATTTTGAAAACAAGCGTATCCTATTCCTTCAAACTTTACAGGAATGCTGACGAAACACCTGATGAAAATATTGAGTCGTGTTGCGTTTTGTGAAGTTGTGTTCCATTGCGTTGCGTTGTGTTGTGTTGTCTTGCACTGCGTTGCGTTGCGTAGCATTGTTTTAAATTGTATTGTGTTGTACTTTGATCATAGGTTTACTTCATAGCCTTTTATCATTTAAAATTGGTAGTTACTTACGTAAAGCACAGCCCTTGTGGGGATCTTCCGTTCAGTTAGGTAGATTTTTAAGTCTCAGTTCAAGGACATCCTTGTATTTATGGCATTGTTACAATAAATAGGTCAAACGCTACTTTCAGGATTCCCTGAGTATTGATATCCCCATTTATTGTTCATTTATTCCCCTTTTACATAAAAGGTTTTTGACCGCTGAAAAAATCAAGTTAATGTATTGCCAGGCGAGTCACGTTTCAGCAAGCTTGTATTGTGAGCGTAGAGTACATTGAACTATCGGAAAATTGGGTCATGACCTATATATTGACTATTGTAGTAGTTTTGGAAGGAGAAGAAATTTATCTTCATCATTCTCTTGGTGCCAGTCAAAAATTTATTTCAGATGTGTATTCTCGGACTGTTTTATATACTGGTAGACGGTTTTGTGCTGGGTGATGATCCATAAATCTTTGTCATTCTTCAAGACCAGAGATTAGATGAAAAATGTTTGAAATGAGATTTTTTGGCGAGGGAGGTGAGGTATGTAATATAGGTAAACAAGACAGAAAAATGTTCTCAACAAATTTACGTAATATTTGACCCTGTTTTAAGTATTGTAACTACACAATGGTATAAATTATATTAACATGACCTTGTCAATATCATCATTAGAACTTCGATACTGACGTGGCCTCATTAAAAATTTGACGTATAGATGAAATTTAGAAAAAAAAACAAAAGTGGTCGTTATAACGAGGTAGTTTAAACATTTAAGTGGTCTCTGTGTGAGGTTTCACTGTATAGATGTTAACACATCACGCATTATTGTCAGTAAAATGGGGAACTTCAGACCCGATGATACACAATCAGTTCTTTCTCTCATCACCAACAAATAATTATGTCAGATCTTTATATGTTTTCCAGGTTACAAATTAGCGGTATTAGTTGAGTTACAGTCGGTATTTCCCGGAGCTTGTTCAACTGTTGTCATGGTGATGTATCATGGTTTATAATGGATTCTTTGTTCACGTATTCTTCTATGACATATTTTATACGGTCTCATCATTCGTTTTCATTTTTGTTTTGTGTTCGATGTTTTAACTTCTTGATACAATATGACTATTGTTCGTGGTCATGAATATTTTGACTGTAAGATAATCTGGTATTCGTTATTAAATGTACTTATAGCGTACTATATTCGTGTACTCTAAAGTTTGTTTCCCTCCACGAAATAACAAACAAGTATTTTATGTTTACTATTCACAGCATGTCGGCACAATTGGATTTTGAAGTTGATATACTTCCGTAACGTTCGCGAAGTTGGTGCGAGCGTTAAGAGAAAATTATTCTGTACATCAGAAAAATAATGTCACATTGGTAACCCGAACCTACAAGGTTATTGTACTTGCGTCATCATGACATATATGTCTACGCATGCGCAGAAACAGCATTTAAAACAACAACAATATATTTATACGGAGGCGCAATAAAGTATTGTCCATTCGGTAGGATTATTATCAACATACGCTCACATAGTCTAGAAATTGTGGCATGCAACCACGTTTTATTCTATTTTTTCACCAGGATAGACAGTCAACCAACAGTAACAAGAAAAAGAGAACGTTTTGTATAACATCCGGCACAAATATAGCGTTACGGATATGTTTCGAAACTTCAATGTTGCCACGACTCGCTCATGTTCCGTTGGTGCAATCGTAGCATGTTAGATTAAGCTTAACTTATTCAATATTGAAACAACAAAACTACGAAGACGAAAACATCATGTCTACATTTCACCACTGTTTCGACTTCACTTTGTTTCTTCGAAATGCTGTGATGGCCTCGATGGGACTCCGTAGTTTGATATGATTTGATAAATGTGACTTGGTGTTTAGATATTTCCCTCTGTTTAATTGTACTTCCTAACATTATGCGATTGCTGTAAACATTGCGGAAATATCACGTAAAAAATACTCCCGTTTTAATAAACACACAACTTGGTTACCTGAGTTGTTAGTTGTTTTTTCTTATAGACCTTAATTACATAGTTATAATAATAGAGTTTCGGAAATATTAACAGACTTAATTGAAATCATATTGGAAATGTGATTGTAGTATGTAGGCATTTCTTAATCAATGAAAAGCGGACTGATTACACAAATATTTATATGATATTATATGGTAGATAGCTACTACATAAGTCAGTCAGTATAATTTTAACTCCTTCATAAATGCCTCCAGATATTCGGTCATCTAGTCTGCGAACAAACAACAAATAAATTATGATTAAAGACGTTTTTTTATTAATAAACACCTATGATTATAATCATTCTGTCGATAACGTTGTCAAACATCTGCTCCATTTATAAATAGCCTCGTATTGACGTATTGTTGTTCATGTTGTCTACCACATATTTGTTGACTTTCGTAGACTCTCGTCACGTAACTAAACACGCATTTAAACAGAAATTGCGTAGTTATAGGTCTGAATATTCATTGGCTGAACGCCCACAAGTTCTTAATATTGACTGTGTCTGTTTCCCGGCTTCGAATTCAAGTTTTTAAGACAGAGCTGGGATTCAGACCAATATAATCTAAATATAGACATTGGGTTATGAATGAAGCGACTTACCATATAAGGAAGTCACTCACTACGCCCGTCTACGAGAAGCTATTATGAATGGTTGTATGGGCAGACTATTGGGTTTCAAATTATTGACGTAAAGAACATTTTTTCTCAGCTGTTCACAACGCTATCATGTTGTTGTCGTTCGGTTTTATAATCCTAATTGAAAAAAAACATGGATCAAGAAAAATGGTATGTTTTATTGACAAGTAAGTTTAATACAGGTACAACAACAACAAATCTATTATAACAGCTGGTTAAAATGCCTTGCATATGTTCGGTTTCTGATTTTATTTAGCTTTTTCATACGGTGTTTGCCACGTCTAAAAATTAACTTAGAACCTGCCATAACTGTGTGAAATGTACAAGTAGATGTTTCTTATTTAAAGGAAATTTCATTCTTGCACCGTAATCAAGACAATGTCGGAATGTGTTCATCTTTTGTGAAGTTCGCAGTTGGTGCGTGTTTAATTATTAGTGTAAAACCGAAGGTAAACACTCCGGTTTAAATGTTGACACGTTACATGTAACACTTTGGTATCCGCTTATACATCCATTCAATTTTGGATCATTTTATCATAATAATGTTTAAAAATAGTGATCTATAAATACACATATGTGTAACAATTTCATAAATCATCTTTTATTCAGCGACAAAAATAAGATACCGTTAGTACGAATATTTCCACCGACTGTTTCAATCGGCTACATTCGCCACATCTTGTGTTGTGTTGTGTTGTGTCGTGTCGTTGTTGTGTTGCTGTTGTTATTATTATTGTGTTGTTTTTGTTGTTGTTGTTACTGTGTTGTTGTGCTGTTGTTGTCGTTTTTATTATTATTGTGTTGTTGTAGTTGTTGTTACAGTTTTGTTGTGCTGTTGTTGTGGTTTTTATTATTATTGTGTTGTTGTTGTTGTTACAGTTTTGTTGTGCTGTTGTTGTTGCCGTTTTTGTTATTGTGTTCAGTGGATACTAAAGCACGTATAACTCTAACAGTGTAGATAGTTAGATCTAATCATTCTTGTTTATCACTCATCCACGTATGTCGTTTTGTATCATGTTTGTCGGATATAGATTCGGAAAATCTCTCCTAAGATGTATCCGTGTGAATAACAGAGCAACAATTATAGCAAAGAACAATCCTTGGCAGAAACTCACCCACGCATTTACAGACAACTCTCAGGTTGTTCCATCCAGCGCTAATATAGTATACGTACTGTATTGCAGTAAAGATATATGTCTTAAGAATATTCTCAAATTGAAAATTTACTTTGAAATCAGGGCCTGTACAAGAGTTTTTTTCTCTTTGTATCAACAGTAACAATGATGTTGACCGCTTGTCAGTCTTGTATCATGGAGACGATATTACTCCATTGCCATGTTTTTGTGTTGATTAGTTCTTTGCAACATTTCCCCCGTTTTATGAGTTGAAGTTACTAAATTTATTCCACTTAATCTCGTAATTACTTCATTGGCTTATTATTTCCAAGGATCTGTTTACACAAATACTTAATAATATCGGTTATCGTGATGAACTATATAAGTTTTATCTCCCTTGATGGGTTCGAACTCTTTTGATTAGAAATAGTTTAGAAATAGCTAATAACCCACACTGACCTGACGAACTGGGTTATTGTTCTCTGGCTGTCTACACATTCAAGCAATGTAATCATCAGTGTTCAAAATTTAGGTATGTTATATACTAAAAGCAACCATAGTCAGAGTGAGCATTTTTTAAACTTTGTATGGTTACAATTAAACTAGTAAATTAATTCATTGCTCAGACAAGCCTTTTAGCCGTGTCAACACGTTATCACTAAAAGGTTCTAAGCAGTGTATGCTGCACCATTGAGTTGTGTGTACAGAATGAGACATACAATGACGAAGCACTTTATTACTCTATTGCACAATGGTTGCGGGGCCGGAGTTTTTCTGTATGATGCTCTCTACTGCTGCCCAGAAATTCCATTTTAGAACTTGTACCACGGATATTCAATACCGCAGCGTTAACTGGTCAAACCGGAACGACAAAGCATTGACGACTTATATGGTAACCCAAACCAACGTTTGTAGCAAGCAAAAGAAACGCTTCAGTCCAGTATTGCAATCGATAAAGGGCATTTACATGTGACCGGTAAAGTGTCTAATGTTTAATATGCAGGCTATGTAGCAGGTATCCGCGTGAATGTACACGGTTGATGAAAGGAAGGAATACGCACTCGGATGTTGGTGATAAGAATCTACATAATTTATAACGATGTCGGATAACTTAACATTACAAGTAGTGGTTCGATATGAGATGATTTGTGTTTGATAAAAACTACTTTTATTGCTGATTGACTCCGCCCTGATCGTATCGTTTCCCCTTCCGTGTATGAAGCGACACAAATCGGGGGCGAACACAGAATTTAGTGTTAGTGAGCGTAAACCTGGACGTTGACCGTTGACGGGGTTTTGAAACTGTCTTTATTTTATTTCCAATGGGTTCAAAGGCGAACCACTAACATTCTGTGCGTCCAGTGGCTGATAATTTGGGCATCTTATTAACATTGATTTTAAAATGTATCCAATAAACTTGAAAAGTATTGGGATTATTTTTGGCAGAATTATGCTTGCTATGTTTTATAGGGGCGAACGACGACTCTGTCTCCCTTTCAATACGCTCATACAAATGTAGGCGACACACTCCAAACTATGCTAGTTTGACAAATAACGAATGTATTACGAAACTCTTATCAGGATTTTTGTTCACACTTTAGTAGACATCGGAATGTTTGTTTTCAAAGGTCACAGCCAGTACGATACCCACACCCAGATAATTATTATGCATGTATAACGTTGTGTATGTTGAATCTATCATTAATACATGTAAGTAGTCGGCATAAAATATTAACACTTGGTAATAAGAAGCCACCAGCATTCACTGGCACAAAATACAATAAAGTAAATAAAATCAATAATCGCCACCTTTTCTACGCGTGAACATCATTTACCCATTAACACGTGAGTCACACTTTGCGTGACTGCTTTGTATGATTTCAAAATTTTAAAAAAAATATATATCTTTATAATTAACATAAGAATTAGTCTAACAAAGTTTGTTAAGACTTGATTTGGAAAACTGTCTTACGTTGGTGCAACTCGGCTTGAACGAATTGTTTTGAAATTGTCCGAATGATAATAACCTCCATATAAAATAGTTTATATTTGATCATATCTGAACATTAATTTTACTTTTTGTTGAAGAAGAAGTGCGTGGGATAAAATAAGCGAACGTTTTCTCGTATGTTATTCAATGTCATATTTATAAGTTTGATTTGCTGAAACGACGAGTATGAAATGGCGCCAAACGTTATGCTCTAATTCACCATCGGTTTGTGTGACAAAATCTGTCCCAGTAAACTAGTATGGTAAGAATGTATCAAGTTACCCAATACAAGTTTGTATGCAAGTATTGCCAAAGATCGATCGTAGTTGAATAATGACAGAGATATAATTTTGTCCCAGATGAGTAGCTAATATAAATGTTATCTGTCTTAGTCCTGTCGATAAGTTTGATTTATTGTCCATTCGTATCGGCTGTTATTCTATAACCGAACGAATAGTCGGGATTAAGTTCGGCAAGACCGTTCGTACGTCTCATGCTCACATAGAAGGTGACCTCGTGAGCGGGAGATATTTATAGTTAAGTATATGGTTCATATTTACGTTTAAAATTCGTGAAATAGCTGTGGTGATAAAATTTGACCCGAATGCACATGGTATAAACGGCTGCGCATTATATATTAAAGTTTAAATCATTGTAGTGTCTTGACTCACGTAACAACAGAGAGTGTGTCGCACTTGTTCTCAGACAGCTAGTACGCGCAGGTCAAATGCACGCAAATTGCACCAAACGCTTACTTTGATCGAGCATGCGTCTCGAAGACCACGATTGCGATCTGATTGAGACATAATATGGAAAATAACTTAACAACCACGAAAATAAACTAATCACGGGGTTATCTAAGAAAATTAACAGTGTTTCCAATAGCAACGCATTCAATTATAACCCGACCTAAAAACCAGACGACAAGGATATTTCTCGACGACACAGACAAGGTTTGCATCATTGATTTTCCTTTCTGCATCGAAATTTGTTAGAACAGACTTCAATCCTGGAATGCAACTTTCCTTCGGAGAGTCATAATTAAATTTCAGATAAAAACACAGTCCTCAAGATTTTTAAATGAGGTTTTGGCAGACTCCGCGTGAGATGAATGCAACTGAGAGTGTGCTGAATTAAATCCACACAGCTTATCATTAAAACAAGAACGCTGTCACAGATTACAGACAGACTAGTTGGACAGTTGTTATATATGCAATAAATACAAGTAAATGCTCACAATAATATCCACCAGCTTCATGGTATTTATACAACACACCCAATATAACTACCCGTGTTGTATTGCTAATGAATACATTGCACACATCAGTTAACACTGCATTCAGAAGACACTGACTTAGTGACTAAGTAAAGATTTCATTCTGGTTTTGATGAGGACAGTTGAATAAAAGTCTTGCTATGTAAACTTAAGTTTCTATTTGTGGGTGGGAAGAAAACGAAAATAATCTAGCAAATTTTGGGCTTATGTTAGTGTTTCACTTCAGTGTGGATGACTAGATCAAAATTAATTGAGAAAACACTCTCACATTATTCTCAAAGGCCTGATTAAATTATTCTGAGGTCATAAAGCCATCTACATGTTTTACCACAAAATAAATGCCCTACACAACCTGACATTGTACAGGGGTAGAGATTTTCAGTAAATTAAGGTTAACTTGAATACTGGTAATGTTATATTCACTGCCTGGTATTTCATGTATTGTATTTTTCTCAGATCAGTAACAATAGTGATATTAGTTGTGTTAATCTGTTCATGAGTCAATAGAAAACAAAGCCAGTTGTTTCATTATTTACACAAGTCAAACTTTATTTCAGATTTGTTTTTACAGATGTGACTCATATAAACGGTATCTCCTTTTTAGGTCACATGTATACTCAATTTCCATGGTAACTGAACAAATAAACATACATTCTATGTGTCTGTAATGGGAACTTTTTGCTATTTTTTTAAAAGCATAGACATCTAGTTTAGCTAAAAGAACAATCATATTTCCATGAAGTGAATTTTTTCAATCAAACTCTCAGGATTCTAAAGGTTACCATGGAAACAGTGAACAGTCTCAGCATTCATAAATATTAACATTTCTAAGCTAATTCTCTCTATGATAAAATGTACTTTTGAATAAATAAACAAACATGAACCACAAATAATCTATACATATACTGTAGGACACATAAAAGGACAGCAGACTATATAAGTTAACATCTCACATCCTTCAACAAGAAAGTAGTAAACAGTTTGAAGTTTAACATAATTTCATCCTCATAAGGGTACAACATAAGATGATAAGATTAGAGTTTCAATGCATCATCTCATTCTAAATTTTAATGGGCCCACGCTGTTTTGAGCGTCATGTATTTATGTCCAATTAAAATATGATCTGGGCTCTTGGCTGCATGAATCTCTATACGAGGGCAAAGGATTATTTAAGCAGCAAACAAAATTCTGTGCTTTAAATGTTTGTATCACCTTAAAATGACTGAGTTGTTATGTTTCAAATAATCAATCAGGGAATCCATATGGACACTTTAACAAACTTGGGAAAAATACACCGCACACAATTTGTGTAGTACTATAATGAGATATTTCCATCAAAAAGAAGAAGACATATTTTGATTCTAACTGATTACTACAATGTTGTCAAGGATAAAATAATGATACTTCATTCACGTTCACAGATTATAATGATAATAAATAGAATGAAATGATAAAACACGGTACTAATAAATAACACATTAACTTTATTTTATACTTGTTTTCTAATGACAGTATCAGTAACCAGTATATTTCCATGATGAACATATATATGGTCAACTAGAAATCTCAATACACAGATTAACAGCATAAACAAATACTCCTCATCCACAACATCACTCAACAAGGGTCTATTGCATTGTTAAAGCCATAATAACCAAGAAGTAAATGTATCCAGCACATTTCCTCCTTTTTTGTAAAGTTTCACCCCAAACACACATTCACATGAAAGCTGTTTATCTGCATAAAGACATTCACCATTGAAAGAAACACATTACATAACAGACCTGATTCGTAATCAGCCACCTTGTATGGTTCTGTTCCACAAAAAACCCAAGTATAATATTAAGTTTCATAAGACAATACAAATCTTTCATATTTACATGTACACACCCATCAAATTGTAATAACAAAGAAATATGAATCAGAATCAATAAAAATATTCAGATCAATTAGCATTATAAAACCTTGAATAAAACAATGAAAAACTTAAAACGAACTCTATTCACATAATAAAAATCAACAAGTCCAAACTAATGCAACCGAAAGATGTAACTGTACCAACAAATTCTTACAGGATATGGTCCTTTCTGGAGAAATGGTTTTTTATAGCAGGGAAGCAAAATTTGTATGTAACAAAAATGTGAACTGAGAAATCAATATTATAAATTAAGGGGGATACCACTGACACACATTGGGTCAAAACCCTGTCATTGAGCAAAAATGATTAAAAAATGCCAGTCACTGAGATAAGTTGAGAACTAGAATATTTTACACATCTTTGTAAAACAAAATTGTAACCTGAACACATTATTTCCTAATATGGGTACCGGTATTTGTATGTTAAACAATTAAAAGAGGCTATGTTGGACATCTATTGGTGAGAAAGGAAGTCATGAAAAAATAGATGCTTTAATATACTGATATATTAAATCAAACTGAAAAAAAATTAAACTAAACCAAACATTTTATTTAAAAGAGAAAAGCTTTGTAACAAGTTAACAACAAAACACACATGAGGTATATGACACAGTATTTAATATAAAACTTTTAAACAATAAGGTTGGTTTGGATCTAGGATAACGAGGAAGGGAAACAATGAAGAGGATGAACAGAGAAAATTCAACACTCGCGAGGTGGGATATAGGTCAATTCTATACTGAAACTTGTAACAAAATAATGCTGTATTCCTAATAAGGAAAAACAAACACATGTCATGACAATATTACAATTTAAAACACGGTAAAACACTAAAGTAAAGTCAGGTTGAAGTGCATAAACAATTTGCTTTTTAATTGTGAATAGCCTTTGCACCTATGAACTCAATAATTTCCGGCTTAATCGAGAAGTCAAAATTATGAAAGTCTGGAATACATTAGTTTTGTCATGTTGACATAACAATCAATTCATTCAAGGATTGCACAAGATGAGACTGTTTCATTGTTCATGGCAAAGTTTTTATGTAAAAATTCAATGGATACTACCACCGTGACATGGAATGCTTTTGTCATATTTTTTTCTTGATTGTTTTTATTGATTTCTTGATCATTCTTCAACATTGTAAAACATTCACAGAATAATGGAGGATAAAGTAAAAAAAATCCCTAAGGTTAATATTGATTCATTTTTTGCAATTTCCCAAGTTCTGGTTAAGTCTTATTATGGAAGCTTTTTCAACAATATTGCCAATAATCCGCTCATAAAATAATTAAGTTTCCACATAAACAACTATCTATTGCATTAGTTGAGGTACAAGCATTAGGTTAAATTTAAAGCACAACAATTTAATATATATACATCAACATTGCTTCTCTCTACGTAGAACATAGTTACAACAAATAATGAATAAATATATAATGTTGCAATCTTACAAAGATCAATTTCTGTTCAATATCAAGTTCATAATTTCTACCATATTTAGTTCAGTTTGGAACACTGAAAGTAACCACAATCCTTTGTAATTAGTATTTAAGAAGGCACCTGTTCAAGTATCTACGAGATTTTCAAATGCATTTTGAATGAATTCTTTAATGATGTAAAAAAACTGACCAATTTTTGGAGACAAGTTATTTTACTGCATGGCACACCACAAATAAGATACAGCATAAACCATGTACACTAGATGTGAAATGAATATGCTTTCGATACATTTGTTCAATCTACGAAAATAAAAATGTATGTATGCCTGGAACTATAACTTGATGGCATTGAGGTAATCGTTTGAAATAAAGTCATGTAAATGGACTTAAGAGAACAAAATTTGAACATCCATAATACAAGAACAATACTTAAGAATATCAGTGAACTAAAGATGACGAAGCACCATTGAACAAACATCAGAAGTTTTATTAATACTTGAACAAATGCTGTTATCATCTAGTACACAAAATCTCTCCTTGATACACTGATGTTCCATACATACTATGAACTGTTCATATGTTACTTAAAATGACCAAGTTTCATGCTAAACATTTACAAAAAAATAAAACACAATCGATCAAACACAATATCAATGAACTACACCACAGCTTTCAACCTTTACAAGTAGGATTAGACAGAAATGCTATAATTATCAATATTCTTCACTTGTCTGCAAAACTTTGCCATGGAAAAAAATAATTTTTGATATATATTTTTTTTACAATGACTACAACATGAGAGTCAATAAAATGTATATATCAGTCTCATCAGCTATTCAACACTAATAGCCTGTCTAATAACATGAAAAGTAGAAAAAACATAAAGCGCAAGATATCTTTAAAAAATGAAAATATCCATTTAAATATCATTTGGAAAGCACTTCGACATTGCAGTAAAGTGCAATATTAACTGAAGCACCGGTATTTGTCCAATACAGTTCAACATTTTATTTCATGAACGACAAGTTCCACACGGGTTCATACAACAATAACTAAAATATTCAGCTTTGATTTATTTTTATCACATCGCCTAAATTTTGTTTGGCAAACATGTAACTCAAAATTTGTGATAAAAGAGATTTTTTATGGTAATAAGACATTCAACAGGAAGTCATGTCTGTAGACATAAAACAGAACATAATTCTCTTAAAACATTTTTGACAGGTTTGTATTATACCACAGCTCTAACTTTTATCTAAAGAGGACAGAAAATACAAAAGTGTTCATCAACACACATAGCTTTCTACATAAAATCTGCTATAAGTAAACATTATCAAACATAGAAAACATACATATGATGAACTAGTACAATTAACATCAAGATATATACAGCATGCACACCGGGACCTCATCATTGAAGTTATGATCCACCTGAACATTTAACATTGTTCAATCAACAAGAAAACAATCTATAACTTAAAGATCTTTGTTCATATTTCAGTCACGCAATATACAGTTGTAGTACCATAGGAAATATTGTATCATACACATTAATAATAAGCTTTGCACATTATACTATAATCTTGCTTTATCATTTGTAAATGCCATTCAAAACTTGAATTCTTAATACAACCAAAAAAATTAAGCCTACAGGTTAATTAAGTATACACAATTATGATGTTGAATACTAAAATCAATTAAATATTATATTTAAGAATTTTACGGTATCAAGGCTATAAAACTGCGTAAAAACCTATCTAAGAATACAGCATTTTCATTGGTTGATACTTCAGACTTTACTCAGAAGCAACCAATAAGCTTAGGTTTAGTGATAAGTTCAAAGCTTAGCTTAATAACCTTAAACCTCTTGATCTTACAAACTTGGAAACAAATGATGGAAAATAAGTAACAATTTAAGGAAAACAATTTACAGTTTGCTAATAATCTATTACTTCCTGAATAAAGAAATAAATACCAAAAAATAAGAATTCTCAATAAACACTCTGTAAGCAGAAACAACTTTAGGCCATGTTAAGATCAAAGACCTTTATGGTCTGGTAGCTAAACACAATGAAAAAATAACACAATGAAGACAGAAGTTTATATTGATAACCAATACTGAACAGTTTAGATGTAGACCTAAATGATTCTCTTGTTCAGCTATTAACTGATAACGTGAATTGAATAAAATCATTTTGGAATCCCTGATAATATCACTATATAAATAAATAAAACCTGAGATATGTTTCTTTTCAATAACCAGATCAGTTAATTTAGCGACAACGATAAAAACGCTTCATTAGTTTACTTTTAACTTTTCTCTCATTTTAGAATATCAGAATATATCTACCGCAGTTTGTGACTGCTATCGAAGGTATCAGTTGAATAAAAAAAATCAATTTTCAATAAAACTTTTCACTCATAATAAAGAACAGACATTACGGCCGTGTAGAATACCTTGACTATACAACATAATGTACAATAAATTCTGTACGAACATGGAGTGAAAATGTTCCACAACTCCATATAAGGTAAAACAACATTGTGTCTACCTTCTATGACAACCAGAAGACATCCACTTTAATATTATGACCTGATATTTAAGGACAAAAAGGTCAGGTATTTAAACATCCCATTTTCCCACTGTTGATGTATGTCAACTGTATAAAAACAGAACTGCCAAACAATCACATAAGAAAGAAATTTAGACTTTTATTATACAAAAACACCAAAGATTGGTATTAAACAACTGTTTGTACATTTGAGGTACTTTGATTTCACATTGAATAAAGCAGCTTTCATATAACAACAAATAAGTAAGATCCAGTAAGCATTACGACATTATTTATGATTTTACTGTACATTATGTAATACTTTCAGTAACAAACGGATGAACTGTTGTAAAAAATGACAGATATATATATATATACAAACACAATACATTCTATTATTCTAATAATTTCATGCATTCTCATAAAAGATGTTAATCAACAGAACTGTACACACCCATGTCTAGCCTCAACTTACCTTGTTCAAAATAAATACCAGGATAAGCATTGAGAGAAAACTACATTCCTCATTTCTGTACAACTTCTTTAAGATAAGTTGAAAAAAGGCTATAAACATAAATTTCACAGCCCTCAATAGATGATGAAAATACATTGAAACTAGACACAGGGTAATAGATGGTAAAAGACAATTATCATGCAATGGGTTTTCCCTATTTACAAATAAAGATAACAATAAGCAAAGAACCTGCCTATATTCTACAATAAGGTTTAAGAAATACACTTACTATATAACATCTGGTATACTCTATTCAGACTTATTAATCTTATTTACAGAATAAAATTCTTCTAGGTAGGTAAAAATCAATCTACGTTATGAATGAACTTACTAGGTCAATTTTCTTGAATACTTAGTAGTCTGTGATTTCTACAAGAAACACCACAATAAAAACATATATACAGTCAACAACTCAAGTCCGGTAGGTCAGAGAGCTCTAAATTCAAACTGGGCAAAATGTATGTAAAATGTATTTATCAGGGCTTATACCACAAAAGAATTAATTTTTCATGTTATCTTTTTTTATATCTGTATAGATCATAATCTTGTTCCACTCACAGGGTGGATATAGGTCAGACTAAACGTACATAAAGATAGCATCTCAGACATATAGTAACCAGAGAGATAGGACTCTGTGAGTCTAAAGCTTAGAAACAGAGCAACCAAGTATTAGTAATGGGTTTATATTACAGCTAAACTATACATTTCAATGCCAGTGATTTTTTTGCAATTTTGGGAAAGGGTCTGGGTCTGGTCCAATTGGGAAAAAATGCACAGTGTGATGCTAAAACTAGAAATTTTTAGGTTGGGAATTCTCTGTATTTTCAATTGGGAAGAATCAATTTACCAGACACAAACAAAGAAGGAAATTCAGAGAATTTTTTAAATTTAAAAGAAAGAAAAAATCAACATAATTTTGATACTGGAGCAAACTGAGGCCTAGTCGAATATATTGCCTATAATTCAATATGTAAACAGATTATAACAGTTAACCAAATAGATATCATACCATTCCTTAACTTTTAATATATTAGGAAACAACATGGTAAAAATAGAGTCAAGGACGAGTATTAAAACAAAAAGTATAAAGGAAATAAAAATATTTTTCTCATAACCGAATCACTGACTTGTCATCAATAAGCTATGATAATAATACAAACATTAGTCATTATCTGTATTGATAATTATATACTTCATTCTGTCATAATAAATAGATTTTAAATAAATAAATAGATATTTACAAAATGTACATCATTCATATTCAAAACCATGCTATTTGTCATGCACAAATACATACAAGTTTCCATTTTGTCAACAAACATAAATTTTTTGTTTCATATAGTACACAAATTTCGCAGTACAATGACTTAGTACAAATTTATAGAACAGAAAATCAACTGGAGGTCATAGACAAGACAGAAAAAGTACGCCAGTCATGATTCTAATGTAAAGATGCTGCAAACCAGCATTAAGATACATTATAAAATTAACTGCCAATCTAAGCTATGCTTGAAATTCATTTATTGAGACATTATACAGGTCAATTTATTCTGAGATTCTGGGGCCAGCCAATCCAAAAGACAAGAAATAAGAATCAAATAACTTCTACATTGAATTAGGTAACTTTCTACAGGATGTTACACCTACATCTATGACAGGTACAGGTAACTAAAACATTCATGGATTGAAACATAGACCTGTTCATGAGTTTACTAAACCACAGACAGACAGAGATACTTAACATTTGTACATTGATGAAAGGAGGTATACAGCTGAGGCAAACATATGGTTGGAATTTTATTACACCTACTTGGAGGCTACACATGGACAAATTTACTCAGTAATAATACAAGTCTAATAAGGAAGTGTAGAATTAATCAAGGATCATGAAATACACACAGAGAGGAGTATTATAGTAAAGAGTTTAAGATTTCAGGCTTGAGATCATCTTCTCCAACAACAAGTTAACAATATGTTCTGAAAAAACACTTAAACTGGGAAGCTTGGCTTCGTAAATGAAACAGACAACCAATTAAATGCATTGCATAGGCATGTCCAAAAATGGCCAATGATCATCGTACAAGTATTCCCATTTTGTGGAAAATGAACCTAACTCAGACACAAATGATAAATTAACTAAATGAATTAAAGTCTACATTAATGTAGATTAAAAGAATTATAAATGACATTCACAGTTTACTAATATTTTTATGATCATTCTCATAAGAACGGACGAAATGTATGATGCACATTAAACAAATCATGAATTATTTTAAATGACAGGAAAACTCAACTGACCATAGCAGAAATACTGAGAATACATAATTATCCACTTTGACACATACTTTAATTGGCAGTTATGGATTTATTTTTATTATAAAAGTATAAAAATTGAATAATAAAATCACGACTAGATCTAGAAACTTGTATATATGAAACATACAGTCCACATTACAAATGACTACGAAGAGATCATCTGCCCTCATAAAGGTTATCGCATTCCAACTCAACATATCTTCACAAAACTTTGTATAAGCAAACAATCACGTAATGATGTAGTAGAACCATGCTCTCATGAATGCTGTGCAACAACATGAAGTGACCATCCATCAGTTTGACCTAAGGTCAAGGTCCTTTCAACATGATTTCAGCCACATCCCTCCCACTCTGTCCATCATTTAATACAACTGGGGGCAGGTACGACCATACCAACCACTAGGAATAATAAACTCACTGTAGCAACAAAACTCTCCATCAACGCCATTTGAGAATTACAATCAGCAGTCAAGAAAATTCTCAACCACTTTTTATGAGCCATTTTAAGTTGTACACATAACAACACATGGATGTATTTTTCACTCACTCTCAGATGTGTATAAACTAAATTCCAGTACCTGAGATCACTAAACATTACATAATGGAGGAATATCTTATCAGGAAATTTTATTTTCTTTCCAACTGAGTTTTTGACTTGTTTCTTTTTGTCATAAATTTCCATTGGAATTTTATATCACAACAAATAGCACTGAAATTATTCATGAATGAATAATTTAGTGTGTTTACTGGCAAGTAAAGGAGTTTGTTCATATATGTATATATATATCCATTGTTAATGTAATCCCTGATTCAATAAACTGAAATATTACGCGATGGTGACATTAATGAACTGGGCCTCAGGCAATTTATTCTTTGTTGTCAGAAAATAAAATCTACATTTTGATTTTGTCTCAAGTTCTTCTCGTTGGTGAATATAAAGCACTTGTTTCACAAAAAAACTTTCCATTTCAAACGTTAGCTTCAACACTATGAACAAAAAGGATAACTATTAACGAAAAGGACCCTTTTACACCAGAGGTCAGTCTTGTTACATAAAATGTCACCACAAACTACTTGTAGGCTAATTTTAACATTCCATTGGTATTGAATGACTGGATACAAAGTTCATTTTGGCTGTAGTGCACTGTTGAATGGATGAGAGATTATCAGTGTCTGATAGCAAGTCTTTTGGGCTATTCGGGGGACTTTCAGGTGGCGTTTCCGGTTCTGGTGTGTTTGCTTCATAAAAGTCTGCGACACTGAAGCTGGGAGTACTTGAGTTACTGTCTGTATCTTCGAGTGAAGTGCTACGTTTAAGTTCCGAGCTTTTCTTTCCACGTGAGGATTTATTGTTCTTACCACAGGTCCAACATGGTTTCAGTAATTGGGGATCAACAAGGACTTCACCATTCATTCCTTTGAAAATTGTACCACAACAAACTTGAGTCCTAGAAAGTATGAAAAATATCATGAACAGATCTTTGAAATAGGTAATTAAAACAACTAACGATTCTATGCTATACTATCATCTACAACAAAACTTCAAACATACATAATTGTATAAACAACATGAATGAAACAGAACTTAAATACACTCACAGCATGAATATCTCTGATATATAATGTAAACATACTGTAATATTTATATCAGATGCTAACAGTGAGTTTTCATTATGAATAATTAAGCTCTGTTTGATTAGAAGGCAACCACATAACAGATTGGAAGCATACCATTATCTGAGAACAAAATTTGCAATCAAACTTCAAAGCCCTGGGTGAATTAGATGACTGAATATGAGCTGTGCATTTTTGCTCTCAAGTGAACCAATCAACCATGCAAATTCTCGCATGCAGGAATGAGTCTGTGTGTAATCCATAAATGGCAAACACACCTGGTGTATCTTAACACATCACTACATAGACTGTTTATCATTTATTCCCAGGTAACATGAACATATCATTTGAATCTATATGGTTTATTTTTAAATGATTGTTAAAGAAATTGCATCATTCTGATTTAGTAAATTACTAATTGATTCCAAATTAATGAATTGTTTGAGTGATAGTTTAATTAACTTCTGCTGTTGTATAGTTGGAGTTAACCTTTTATAATTTCAACACAAAATAACATAAAGTGATACTATTATGGTATAAGGCCTCCTTTAAATGAAACATCTGTATACACATTCCATACATATCACAAATGTCAAAATTTACGCTATATAGTACAATTGACCTATTTTATACATATTTTACTACCATGCCAAAAACTAGCCAACTTGAAAGGTAGCATGATTCATATTCATTGGCAATGCAGGAATAAAGCAAGGTATAAAACTATGGACAATGATTCACAGGTGGTTGACATCAGTTTATACAATATGTTCTGAAGTTAATGTGTTCTCAACTCTTTGAATGACTGAAGAAGGTGGATTTATGTAAACAAGTGACCATTTGAACAAATGAACAAGTGTATGTGTCAACAAAAACACACCTTATGAAATTAAAAACAGGACTATAACACAAGACTATTCATGAGTTTGTACATGATATTTTTCTGGGAGATGACATTTTTAAGACTGAAACTGTATGCACCAACATAGAAGTGTAAATGAAGAAATGATACAACAAATTAATTACTACAGTGAATTAGTAACCTTTCACTCCCTGAGAAATGACCACAGAATTAGGAGAAAAGTACAAAATTGTTTAAACAGTCGGTATTATTTAACATAATTAATTTACAAGCAATTTAAGTCACACAGAGAAAACCTTACGGGCAGAAATGTACCACAGCAAAAATCTTTCAGGCAAATTGCTCGGAGTCAACTAGGAACGTTCAATCCCTTAGGGTGAAAATCACGACCACATTAAAATAAATTTGCATTGCAAAAATGGGAGGAAAACAGACAACGATAAATAATTAGATCAACAATACCATAAAATGAAGGTTAATTTCTGTGTTTATGAACCATTATTAATTAATTATTTGTTAGACTGATTTACTGTTATTTGGAAGCAAAAAATGCCAGTGGGAGATGATGTAGTTCCCTCAACTTCTGGAAGACGGTTAGTCAGTCAGTGAACACTCATTACATGAATGATAAAAATCTTTCAAGTACACAAACTTAGACTGTAAAGAGCATTAGTGCTTCACAATAACTAAGCTATGAATCACGGGTTATAATACACTTAATACCATAATGATAAACAAAAAGAGAGAAACACAACACAGAAATAAGATGAAACATTCCATAATTTCATAACATAAATTCATTAACATTCCAACAAAAAATATTTTCATTGCAGACCAAAATTTAGTAAAATATGCTTCGATTAACCGAAGGCAGAGAAAAAGAGCAGACAAAAACTCATTCAGGCTTCATACAATTGGCTTGCAATACGCTCTTGCAGCAAGTCTGTATAGGTGAAAACAACGAATGTGTGTTAAATGCAGCCTGTTGCTTCCTCGAGTTTTTTTATGCTTACAGCATAACAGCAATATAACTTGTGTTCATTAATGCAAAAAGTTTTTACTTCCTTCACATTGAAGAGCTGAGTGAAGGATATCCAATGAAATTTGAGAGGGAAATTTTCTTCCTCCCCAATAATCATAATAACGTGATGAAATTATTGCAACATGCAAATAGCAGCAAGGTTGCAGAAATACACGAGCTTAACTTAACATAACACAGAAATTCCCATATCAATAATAGCAAATCTAAAGAGCTCAAGGAAAAAATGCCAAGTAAGCAAAAAGGATAGCTGTAGAATTTTGGCAGTTTTGGAGGCTTTGCAGAATATTGAGGAGTTGGAATATGGATAATTTTCAATGAGGAAAATTTATCCAGGTTTACAGAGCAAACCCAGCTAGTCTTTATTGAGCAAAGCAATTTCCAAGGACACAACATCAGACAGACAAACCACTGATGGCTCATAATTCTAACCAAGTCTCCATTATATGCAGATCAAGACAAATTCATGGTGAATTAAAGTACACTGTCAAGCTCCTGAAAGATTATTGAACCATTACTGTGGGATACTGTTTTACCATACTGGGCACAATTAAATACAACACTGTATGTTATACACAAGTACATGCCATAATCAAGAAGGGTTTCAAATGTTATATTTCCATAGTTTTCAACTAACTGGAGCCCTTTCTTACATGAGATAAAATTCCATGGCTAACTTATGTAAACAGCTAGAGTTACTGTGATCAATTGTTTTTCATTACTGACAGTAATAACTGCCTGACCTAGTCCAGAGACACCAATATTCAGTACACATATCCATAATTAATCATAATAGCAACAAGGCTCTGATCATTTGAACAATTATGCACAAAACATGCACTCATGTACACCCTAACAGATGGGGCAACAACTTGATACAATACAGACACTGTAGATATTCTTGTGTCTGTTCCAGGAGTAAAAGAACTAGGAGGCAATAAAATAAAGCAGACTCCCAGAAACTATCTTACATCATAATCTGGCACTGCTATGTCTAGTCACTATAAATGTGAGACAATAATCATGTGATATGTTAGTGTAGAAGAGAATAATTAAGTAGTCTCAGACTTGCTTTAATGTATACATAATACTCCCACAAGGTTAGAAATATGTGGTGTCTTAACAGGGCTGTATAAACCATTAACCAAACAATATTTACTCTGTTTTCAACTAAATAATTCAAAACCTCTCAATTACAAAACATTACACCAAATTCAAAACATTAACTTTCCAATAATCAACAAATATAGTGAATCTTCTCTTCCAACTGAAAAAGCCAGGAGCAAAGAAAAATGCTATACAATCTGGAAGGGGCTAAGTTCCTGGATTTATATGAAGACTAAGGATGGGTTCACTAACAGCTGGTGAATGATAAATACCAACACCTCATGTATAATACTGGGACTTATTGTACAACAGAAACAGCTGAGTAACCAATTATCATCTGTCAGTGACATCAAACATAATTTCATCAGTTTTATCATATTTGTTTAGTACTCAAACAAAGAAACTCCCATCATTATGATCATTTATATTCTTCCAGAGATGACCATAAACAAATGATCAACAAGGGAAATAGAAGTCATCACAATTAATTTCTAGGATGATAATCAGGCAACTAATAATAGATGTGTCCAGCAGTAACCAGACTGACCCCACATTAATGGCCCCAAAGGGACATCGGTATTATGATAATTTAAGTAGTAGAAACATCCAGAACTGTGGTATTAAATGTCAAGTACCACATGGCTCAGAAATTAATCACTAACCAGAATGACTTAACATATAGTGTTACTTAATTGCACAAAAAAATCAATGGGGAACATAAATCAATGCTTTGACTGGGTTACTTTGCAAAGATAGACAATTTTTTAATCAATACAAGAGCAACATTGCAGAGTAAACAATGACTGCAGATGACAGATAGTAGCCAAGTTCACAGACAGCCAGCCAGACATATTTATGAATATTATGCATCAGTGTAATAATAATCAAATACAATACAACCCTGTGTGCTGTAACATATAAAACACACCTCAATGTAGTGAATGCATATAAAATAGCTATAAAACATACAGGCAAGTATTAACGAGATCATGGATCAATGCTAGTCTTCTAGTAAAACCCAAGGGACAAAAATACACTTAGTTACCCCCATCTATTTCCACACCTAAGCTATGAAAACAATTGATTTTTTAGCTCAAAGAATACATTGTGATTATTGAGTTGTGGAATAAATACAATGAAACATCTAACCTTGCAGCATATGAGCAATAAAGATTGTGGTAACTTTCATGATTGTTCTTCACACAAGGGATTGCTTGACTATGAAATGGTTACATGGTCCAATGTTCTTAATTATGACACATGGGAAATAGACTAAGTTAGAAATTAGGAAATACTGCACTCACAACATGTCCAGCCAAAATTGCATACCAACAGATTTATCTCAAGTAGCCGGAGTACACGTGCACTTAAGACTGTATCTATCCCATTCCTTCATACAGGAAGTCAAATAACAATCTGATCGGCATAATGATTATCCAATCAGAGTCTACTACTGTTCAACAAACAACATGATCATTGTAATAGATGAGTAAACACTTACTCATTTTGACCAGAGATATAATACTGTGCACTTGCCAAAAGCTGACATATTGTACCTCATTTGCCAGATAATCACTGACCAATATAATCAACTGATTTAAGTCAAGCAAAAAGTTGAGGTAATTAATTACCAGACCTGATCATAATTGATCAATGTTAGAAATATTGCCAAAACATTTCTCATAAATTTCATTGTTTTGAAAAGAAACCCTTCCACTTTCCAAAATACAAACAGTTGGCATGCTTCAACATACCATACTGCAGATACCAGTAAATGAGTTACGCACCAACATGCCTAACTAATGATAAAACCACTTGAAAAAGAAGTACTGGGGAAAAGTGAAGAAAATATTTATCATGATTTTGAGGTAATAACACAAGTTGCAACATTTTCTACAACTTGCTGCCAGCCATACATAAAACAATCCACATTGTCTCCACACCAGATTTACCTCGAGCTCTCTGAAGTACAGTTAACATTCCTGTATGAATGATTGTATATTATTAGCCTCAGTGGTTATATACAGCTGTTCTTATACTGTACCAAGATAACTGGCAGAATAGCTTCCACATGTTTCACTTACATTATCTGTCATGCAGTCAATACATGATAAAGATTCTGCACTTAATCTTTAGTAAAACATCATGAGTTTAACATCACAACAAACTGAGTGCCTGGAGCTCTGTCCATATGTACACACTATATGAAAAATACCTTCCAATCACAAGGCCATCTCAACCCACATATTAACTGTATAAAAAGTAGGTCTAAGTTTATTGGAGGGATAAGTAGGTGAGGTTAATAATAACATTGAGGAATCTAATGTTTCTCATTTCTTGATTTCTCATGTAACATGATAATATTATGAGTACACACTGGGTCACATACCTAGGGGTGTACTGGTACTTAATCCTAACATAACTAAACACTTAAACCCTTTTCAAACAAACTGACATTAGCATTAAAAATAGATATTTTGACAACTATTGCATTTTAAGATGCACACATTGAGGGGGTCAAACTTTGTTCAGCAGGCTTTACCTAAACACCCAATACTAATGACAAAAAGATTAAAGACGCAACACGTTCAGGCAAAGAAAGGGAGGGTGGAGTGTTAATATCAACTGAAATGAGCCGAAACAACAAAAACATCCATTAACTTAATTCATTCCCATGTAATCAGCTCATCATAATTAATTCACATTAAACATCATTATACCAACATTATATGTGATTACTGTTACAACATATTATATCCCAATTGCTATAAATCAAAAGTTATTCTATTTTAGAGCATTCGTAACCAGAAAATTTACATTCAAGAGTACATGAGTTTCACCGTTAACAGCAAAGTGCCGGGCTGCACTAAGAGCGTATTTATCTGTAGAATGACTGTCAGAAACAACTTGTTCATACAGTAATACCATATCACAGACTGTATAACGCATACAACACACAGGATTAATACCCCAAAGTAAAGGTAAACATGACTTAAAACTTTCACATCCCATCCCTAAATAATATACTTACATTCCTATATTTATATTTGTAACAGCAGGTATGTAAGAGGGTAGGATAAAAGCGTAGGAAGGTATGACCTCGGAGATAGATTTAAGTGAAGATAAAACTTAGACCTCAAACCAGTCTGTACACAAAAACCACACAGCAACATGAAGACGTGTAATGATTGACAATCTAACCCATGAAATCAACATAACTGACATAAACAGTAAACATGAAAGGACTGATCACACTTTAATTATCTCATAATGATGACATATGATCAGTGAGTCACAATGACCTTGATATTGTTACTGAGTTGCATGTGTATTACGCATGATTATTTCATTGGGTATAAAATCATCAATTTGTGTTTTATATATGTCTGACATGATATTGCTACATGTACTTATTGAACTTAATATACTACATACTACACTCATACATTCCAATCAAACATTAGTCGATAGTCATTAACAGTTTATCAAGTAAGATATCATTGATTGGACTTAAATACCAACGCTTCTAATTCACTGATCAAACACATTAATCATACTAAGACCTACAATTTTCAGATCAATAAACAAGAGGACCCAGACTTCTATATCAACCTTGAACATGTATATAGTAGATATTATTAAGATGTCTGATTATAATATTATGTGTTCATAAACAGGGTTGTAGAAATGAGCAAGAAGCATGAACAATCAAGTGGCTATTTGAGTATTGTCGCCAGCTACTTTTTCCCCACATGGGGCACTGACTCCTTGCTCCCTCGTCTACTAGGAGAACCCTCAGACCCCCCCCTTCTACCTTTAGTAGCTAACCAGCTCCATGAAAAAATTTCTTCGCCACTGATAAACGAGACATATAAACTGATGACAATGACTCAACTAAAACTGAAGCTGATTATTTATCATGTCATAAATGTAAACAATGTCACAACAACAATTCATAACTAATCTTATCAAAACTATTCAATTTAATCAGACGGTGAAATTTTCCTCATAAAATGGTTTTTGGAAACTTGCTGAATAATATATTAAAGTCATCTTTACTGTTTGATATAAGCAAGGGAGTAGAAATGTCATCATGCAGCTAGTAAGCCACTAAAAGCAGAAGGGGATCTGGGGATTCCCTATAGTAGGGGACAAAAGGGCAACATCCCTGTGGAGAAAAAGCTTTGGAGAATGCTAAAAGAGCCGATTGATTTTTCTGGCTTCTGGCTCATTTCTACACCCATGTAAGAGTCAAAAAATAATAGCTAAAATAATGACCAATTATAAGGTGAGTTAATACAAATATAGAGTAACCCTTGTTTAGGGACAAGTGCAGGACCTATATTTGGAGAATGTCGTACAAACATACAGGCAACACAAACAATTGACACCATAAACCCATCAGCTATGACATTTCTAGTAAGTGAGAGTAAATTAACCTATTTGCTATAAAAAGAACAACATAAATTGTGTCCAAAGCATTCAACACACAATACAACAAACTTTCCACTACATAGTTGATATGGTTACATGAGATTCATATGGTCAGTGGCCGGTCAGTTAGATGATTACATAAAATAATTTGTAACAAACAAGCTTATATAAAGAACTGACCATGCTGCTGACAGTTTAAAGGTTAAACACTATGTACAATTTAATGCTATTGTGGTGTTCAAGTTAAGCTTTTGAATCTTGTAGCTACATATTGAAGATTCTGTAGTTTCATAATAACACTAATGAAAAATGCAGCAATTTTGTGTATATCTCAGACATGGGCTGGTGTCTACAGTCAGCTAGTGGGTAATTTACAAATATCTAATATGTAACTAAGAATTTTGTGTATCAAGCAAAATGTTTAAGGGACTTAGCTTAAACCTTCAGTCAGATTACAAACAAAGCAGGGTAAGATTATGCAAGAGATTTAAGCTGCAAACAAAAACATGGGACACTTTACACTTTAAACAGACCTTTCATATTTTGTTACGAAAAACCATTATCAGACATCATCAATATCAAATGGATTCAACAAATTTATAACAAATGACCACTTTATTTCATTATACAATTGATTTCTGAAGCTAATCTTTTTAAACACACAACACAATTATATACTTACATTTTCCAGTATGTGAGATCAAGGAATGGACTGATTTGGTGTTCTAACAATTTCTGTGTTGGTTTATGGCTGATATGTGAGAGGTTCGAACCCTGACTGTTCTCCATGTCTGACTCATCACTATCAGTCAAAGCCTGGCTGAACAAATCAGACTTGTCTAAGCTATCATCATACCCTGAAATCATACATAAATACAGATTATTAGAACCATCTGATTACCATAAATAAGTGGTAACTAATTAAACATTAAACAGCACTGAAATTACATCAGAATCATTTAATGACAAAACTGATCTCAAAATTAACCAGATAACCCATCAAGAATGTAATGAAAATGGAGTTCAATAAAAAGCAGGAAAATTAGACATCATAGAGAGATAATGGAAAATTGACAACTATACAATGGATAAATGACAAATTGAATCTTGAGGAAGACATAAGGGACAATTAAAGAAACAAAGATAATCTACGTATAAATATGTGCTTCTTTCCTAAGACCAATATTTTTTGACTTACAGAATTGCACTAAATTTATATGACACACATTTCCACAATGCTAGATGTAACAAAGAACTATTGTACACATTTTATACATAAAGCAATGTATTATATTTACTTAAAATATTTACAAAATTTTTACATAACTCAATACTGAACTGGTATGTTAAACATTTTACCCATAATCACTCAACCATTGCGGGAGCATATGTTTTCAGGGCAAAATTCAGTGGTATCATTTCAATTGTGCATGGTAAACAGTCCAATGAACACAATATTTGCACATTTTTCTCAATAACACATAATCAGTTAATGTAGAAAAATCTATCAAATAAACACATCAAATAAGCTGAAAATGAAATGACGAGCTTAAAATTCCAATGAATATTTTAATCACAGAATATTCTCAAACAAACCTCCAGAGCTGGAGGGGGGGTACATTTTATAGATTTTTCCTCGATAAGTTGAGTTATTGTTTGATTGATTTTTGAATGCGCTGGACATAATTTAAATAATTAGAAAGCATAAGTATGGTAATACATTTTCATTTTTCTCATGCAAGGTGGGACATTTATCAGAGGAGGTGCACTTATTAGAAATTACTTGGTAAGAAATTGAAATGAACACCAGAGATATTGTTGAGACACCAAGACCTAATCCAGACAAGCACACAGGCAACCCAGACAAATCAACAAGTAGAAATATTTCAAATATGACAGAACAGCCATAAAAAACAAGCAAGCTGTCTGAATGCAAAACCATTAACAGTTATAGAAGAATAAGTAATGAATACAAGTACTTGCATATCATTTCTGCTTTTTTTATGAAAATAGCATCACCTGTATGTATAGGTGAGGTATGTAGAATCCTGTCACCTTCAGCCTATAACACAAGCAAGTTTACCTGAGAAAGCAAATTAATACTACTAAATATCTTATAGCAGTCTGGAGTGCAATGATAAATTAATCACCTGTTAAAATTAAATTGAAATATTAACCTGAAAATTGCAAGTTTATTTTTAAACCAACACTTTGACACTTTAAAACAAAAAACAAAATCTTTGTGGTCTCAACCATCAAAGATTAGACTCAATCATAACTTTAAGGAACTTGCATGACTGATAGCTTCTGAAGCAGTTTTACATTAATATTAATTTGCTCTGCTCATATGGTTTGTCCTACGACATAATGAACCAACATTACCATGAAAATCTTACATACAGAAGCGACTTATGATGACAGGTGCCCTATAAATTGTCTATGTGCATGAGCTATCCTCATGAAGAATACATGTGTACAAGGACATTTGTCCTTAAAACTAACCAAGCCTGACACGAGGAAGAAATATTTCTATGCAGAGTGTATACATTCAGACAGTATTCAGGTATTTTCCTTGTAATTCTAACTTTCATTTCACAGCATGTGTGGCAATATAGGGTAAACATATCTAGCATCTCTTAGTACAGAAAGTGTTTTATATCGATTGATCCTTCAATTCTGTAGTAGCGCAACTTTTCCTCATGTTCTATAGTACAGCAGACTCTCATATGAGCTATATATAGTGCCAGACAGTTGCAGGAAACACAACAATCAATAGTTTGAGCATTTAATGGAATCTGGAAGGGAAGTGGGTCATTTACAACTGGGTGATGTGAAAGAATGCAGGAGTAATCCATTTTATCATCAGACTCCAATACACAAGCCACTGCATTTTGTATAACTGAATTTGCTGCCTTGTGCATGACTGCAGATATAGTTAAATATTATTTACTATGTAAGCTGAAACCCTGCTCCTGCTTTGATAAAATAATTTGAACCACTGTCATAGCATAAATAAGGGTAACTTCACCAATTGCAAAATGCATTCCTTGAAAATTTGTCAGATTACAAGTTCAAAACATTGAAATTGTAATAAAATTAGTCATCAATCTTTTAGTACGTTATAATTAGAAAATTACAAAATGAATATTACCCTACATGATGGTTTACAACAGCATAATTTCTGGAATCTAAGACTTAACAAACTCAGAACTAATTGGCTTAACTCAAAAGAAGCCAATTTTGACCATCACCAGTTTTATATAAGATTTACCAACTTCATCAATATGAAATCTCAATTTCTCAGAATCCCAATCTACTGTAAAAGGAGATTTAGTTTAGGGGAGGTTTGTAATTTCATTGACGTCTGTCAAATTCTTTAATCAAACAGAAGAAACAATTATATTCCAATATCCGTTACTTGGCATACATCATGTTCATAACAATGAGCCTGTACGGAGAAACAGGGATTTGATTTAAAAATCTTCATCATGATCCCCACTTTACAGGAGAAGAAACAGAGACACTGACCTTTAACCTCTTTCCAATAATGACAAAGGTCAACTCAGGTCAGCGGAGTGGATTATGGTTGAATGACCGACAGAGAGAGAGGCAGTGAACTGCAGTTGCAGAGGAAAATAACAAATGACAGAAATAGCATGACATACCAAATGGGGACAGAGTTGAGAGAAAGTTGAAGACTGATGGACAGATCATCAATAAGAGAGAAAGGATATATTGGAAATAGTTAATAGGAAAGAGTAAATGAACTTATGTAAACAGTATTGCGCTGTATCAAATCATTCAATTGACAATATTTGACAAAATAGAATATTTTTTAATTGAATGTGCTGTCAAAATATTAACTGAAAGTCAAACTTTTTATTCTTCCATGACATTTTTATAAGTTTCCTAGGTACAGGTCAGTGATTCCTTTGTGTGGAAGATAATGAATGAGTGAAAGAAAATGGTAGTCTTGTTTTGTTGTAATGTTTCACATTCAACACAGATTGTTTACTGTACAATCAGTGCATGAAATATTTGTTGAGAGATATTGGTATAAAACACTTGACACAGAGATAAAACATAATTGAAAAAATGCAACTGATAATTTTTATAGCATTAAATCACCTACTTCATCATTAATACTAGAGGCTGGTACAACTATAAATCATCTACAAGACCAACAACAAAACAGGTCAGGTTGAAGTACAATAACAATAACATTTTATGATAATGTGACCTAGATATTCAAAGATGACACCAAATAGAGCATTGGGTTAATACATGTATTATTCATTAATTTAAGATAACATACTTTTTAGCTTAATTGACAAACACAGTAAACAGAATGCTTATACCATGTGGAACAAAGCAACATAATCATTAGATTAATGAGTGAATACTAACAATTAACAAAAACTATTAACACGACATTTAAGTACAAAATTAGTGTACACAGCATTGACGTTATTATGGAAATATATACTATGATCCATCTTTGTTATTCAAATGAGAATTTGTCTTATCCAGACTGACTTTATTTTAATCCTTAAGAAATAATGAACACAAATTTCAATGATTAAATGCTGGACAGATCATAATGAACAAAAAAATGTTTATACTACAGCTGGATTCAAAGATGGTGGTGCATACTTGTGTCATTCAAGGGAGTACAGATCAGGCAAGAAAAAAAGTTGTTTTTCCGGTTATTTGACCAACCCTATTTCTTGTGCCGAACCAAAACTTTCTACCAACAAAATCCACAATGCAAAATAAATCTGGACGAATTGTGCCGGTAAGTACAAAGATTTGTTTCAGAAACACAACTTGTCTGGCCTAATAATCATGTGTTTTAGGTTCAAGAAATAACTTGGATAAAATACAAACAAGTGGAGGATCTATACAACAAGCAAATCCTGTTAGTTCTTACTGACCAACATCTCACAATACACAAAGCCTCCATTTTATTAACAAAGAAAAAACACAAAATAGTCAAATTACTGAGCATGAAGTAAGCACTGACCTCGTTATTTACACTTAAGATTTTCTATGGATTTATCCTATGCTTTAATTACTAATCATTATGTTTAAAAGCCAACAACACAAAAGTACTTAAATCAATTGTGTTGATGTAATCTACTTATGCCTGATTGAGCATGAAACCCACAAACAAAATTAAATCCGAGGTGTAGACAAACACATGTTGCAATCAGTACTACCCCACTAAATCATTAACAAACTGCATACAAAGAGGATAACTGAATACAACATAAACTAGGATTTATGCAGAAATCTACAACACTTCATTTAATAAGAGTAATTTATTGTAGATTACACCATAATGTTGTATTAAGCTGCTGGTACAACATTGCACTGATAAACATTAGATCAATACTCATGCCATGTTATATTACTTTCGTGCTCGCTAATTCCAGATTCAGACCTATATATTACATTACGTCAATATTAAAATAATGAAGCCAGACTGACTCTAAGTAACTTTTCTGATATATGGGTCCAGAAGATCATGAGGAACAAGTACAGAAGTTTGATTTTCACATTATTTTATAAAGCATATGATTTAATTAATAAAATTTTATACTTTTCGACAGCTGGTTCAAAAGTTTCAGTCTAAAAATGCTAAGCATATAGAATGGACATGATCATCTACCACCCTGTCATTATCAATACTAATGGAAATATATTTTGTTACAAGAAGGTCAAGGTGGTCTGCAACACAACAGTAAGAAACATGCCACCAACGCATCTAATTATTGATCAATTATAAAGATTTCACAGAAGTAAAAAACAACAACAACACAACTTTCCTGTTCTAATACATATCTGGAAAACAAATTAAGTTGAACGACCATCAATACATTTACATACATCTTTCAGTTCATTTCACAGTTCAGTGCACACAGGGAAGCCGTACATGCAGCATGAAATGAGGTCAGTTACCCTGAGCTTGATGCTGAGAGAGCAAAGGTCACTGACATACCAATTAACAAAAATACCAATGTGTATAAGATACTTTTAGCATGATCATACTTCATGCTTTTCAGAAAACGGTCATCTCAAATGCTACATCTTAACGAAATGTTAATACAACATTGACTAAAATACATCAAAAAGGACAGAATAGAGAACAAGAAAACATTCGAACTAACAAATAAATTAATACACGAGGATGCTAACTAGCACATAAACATTGGCCTAATCCATCAATTAGTAAAAACAGGGACATGGTATTTCACCCATTGTAAAGTCTCAGACACACAAAACAACAAATATTCAGAACTAAGGAGTAGTGCATATTATGCAATAGATAAATGACAGGGCAGAATATATGTTATCAAAACCTAACTGATGGTATCACTGAAGTTAATCATTATGACATTTACAAGCATGGCAATACCTAACCAACATTCATACATTCCCCAGATGTAATCCTCACATAGAAACTCCACCATGGCCATGAACAATCAATAGGTTATAAAATATCAGTCCAGTGAACCCTGTATGAACAATGGTTTGGGGGAGAGATGATCTTCATCACCATCAGGAATGTGTGATAATAACACAGTAACCAACAAGAAAGCAAATCATTTCAATGTTTTTTGACAGCCTAAGGCACAAACAATAATTGTCAAGCATTGACACATTCTAAATTTCACTCACACTTAAACTACCAAGATACCAAGACAGTCTGCATAAAATAATGGAGGGCATGGACAACAGGAGTGGAGAACAGAGACAACAATCATGTTAAAGAATCATGAGGTTCAAATTCCAATTAATAGAATCAGGCCGTGGCTGTGGTCGAGTGGTTAATGCGCTGTTGATTTTCCTCCATATGTGGAGAAGTTGCCAGCTCCTTGAGGAAGGGTAAGTTAGTACTGGTTAGTATACAGTCCAGGAAAACTGGTTAGGTGAACTGGTTGTCGTATATAACTGAAAAATTGTTGAAAAACAACATTAAACCCCAGAGACAATAAGTCACATAAAAACAAAAAAAAAATTATTAGAATCACACTTCCTAAACAATGCTCTATCTGTATCAGTTCACATAGCCTGATGGGGTTCATGAAAATGGGAGTGTTTTACCAAATATGGTGCTTAACCAGTTTCTGAATTCTGCACAACACATTACAACCTTTTTATAGCCAAATTAAGCTTTATGAATAAAATATGCATGATTATACAATACAAACACAACTCAGGTTTGAAAAGCAGATGTCTCAAATAAGGCGTATGGATTTTCCATGTGCAATTAGCAGATACAAGTGACCAGAGGCATGTATTATTTTCAACAATGAAATCTGTTAATTGGGTGATAACAGTGATGTGTCCAAACCTCTTGACTGAATAGTGGTTCTCACACATCTGTGGTTAATCTGTTTTCATACAAAGATAGTGAGAGAGGAATATTTGTCCAGATTATTTCAATTATGCGTTGATGAGATATCATCTTAACATGAAAAGCTATTAAAAAGATTGTCATTATCACCCACAAACAGCCCATAAAATATTGCCCAAGATGATTAGTAAATAAGGCACCTACCTCTGACAATTGCTTGTGGCATAACACAGCAAGGAAAATAATAAATGACACTATTTTTATTCCAAAAAAATATGAACATAACATCCACACTCACCTGATAATTCTTCTGGAAGGGGGCTTGGAATGGAGAAGTTTTGTTGCTGCATTTGTTGATGGTGATGCTGTGATGATGATGAACGATGTTTGGCTTTCAAAGGGGATTTGTACTTCTGCATAGTGGGACTGAGTTGTTTCTTGATTTTGTGAGTAGATTTTGTACCAGGGCCTGCACGTGCATCAACAACCTGTAAATAAAAAACATGGACAATATAAATGAGATATAACAATGATAAGCATGAAGAAGTCTCTAAAATTGTATATCATTTATAATCACTAAATAAGTACATGTAAAAACACAACTTATCAGCTAAAAAGTTTTAAGGAGATACAATAAAATTTGTTCACAGTTTTTATCATTTCTCACCATTTTCACTGAAACAAATGATAGGAGAGAATAACATCAAATTCATCAAATTAGTTTAAGACTGAAATCACTATTATCATTGAGTGTACTAAATAAATGTATGAGGAGGAAAACACTTGAACATGATAAGATCAATAATCATCACTAACAAAGTTATGGCTGGAGTTTGCATCATCCTTTGGTTAAATGTATGCAGGAACTCAATCAAGTACTGATTTATTGATTGCAATTAACATTTTTATAACAGATTTTTCCAGCACAGACATTAATCACTGTTCAATTGAACATACTGAGTTAACTGTCAGCCAATCTGAGATTGTCAGAGGATAGTGCCAGCAAAAAAAGAAAAGATAAATCTGAAAAAATATCAAGAATATCTTTGTCATAGCTGAACTGTTAAGTGTCAATGTAAGATATTAAAAGAGAATTTGTTTTCTTAAGGGAACAATGAATTAGAATGATTTGGAATATATGCCTTTCTTTGTCTGCATAAAGACTGATATTGACAGATTTTTATGATACAACAGTACAACCCAGAGCAGGCAGATTCTAATCATTGTAAAAATGAATGAACAAAGTAAATCAATATACTGATATAACTTGTTCACACACTTCAACCATAACCAGATATTTATCATACTGAGTCAGTCATTTCAATTAATTTTGTAGTCACTGGGTTTGGACTTGTGTCAATAACAGATGCAAGCTATACATGACTTAAGTTCATTGAAGGAGAAATTAAAACTTCATCAATACATTTAGCTGTAAGCTAAACACTAAAATGAGAATAAGTTTGAAATAGATACATATTGAATCTGCAGTAACATAAAACCCAGACACAAATAGGGTGGAAGTGATACTTTTGGTTGGTGCACTCCCCATAGATTACAACAAAGAGAAGCTTACATATACATATTACAAGTGTTAATGTTACTAGGGCAGACAGATAATTTAATGGAGCATGAACACAAAACACATTTGAAATACACCATGACATTTCCCAATTTACAACACTCCATTGTTAATGAAGTATTGGGAAATACAAATAAACCCAAGTAAAAACCTGGCCACAACAATGGATCTATAAAGGTAAATGTCACAATGTCTAAGTTAGAGTATACCGAACAAATAAACCCCAGTATTACTGAGTGATGTAAGTGGGACTTTTAGGCTTTGTACAAGTCAATGCTCCCGACAATAGGTTTGTGAATGGGTAGGCCAGGCTACCCCAACGCAATTTGAAAAATAAATTGTATATACAACTTACGAAAGGTACAATTAAAAACTCAGAACATGTCAATAAAATACAGTAAAAAATAAACCTAAAGTTAAAGCAAACTGTTATTTGATTAATGTCTTTTAGGTGCAAACACTGCACATACAGTAAGCAAAGAAATATATAATGAAGTCCAGGAATACACTGTATTTGAATTATATACATGTAAAGCATGTAACTGTGAAGTTATAAATACATCCAAGGAGTGGTTCAGCAAGCTTGGAACTCAGTGATGACCGGTCACTGCCAGTGTGGCCATAAATATACACGATCATTATATCTTTACTATACAAGAGCCTCATTATGAACCTATAACTGATCTAAAAATCAACACTAATAAACTATTTGCAGCTGATGGCTACAGCAATGCTTGACCAGTCCACTGGGTATCAGGCATTCAGTGCAGCCTTTCAACACCTAAGGTAACTTTTGGCTTGAAATGATCAATTTGAGACAAAAGCCACAACTTTACCATTCAATGGTTTTCCATTAAAAATGTCAAGGAGCACATGAGGTGAATATGGATAAAAACCCTTTGTTTATTCAGAAAACAGTCCAGAATAATCACAAAGAATTTTAAGTCTTTGTTTCAATAAGGCAATAATATTGGAAAAATAATAAAAATATTATTGACTATTTTTCCATTGTCAAGCGGACTGCACTTGTCTTTAGTCTGAGAATGGTGTGTATAAATCACACAGAATCAAATGGCACCATCACACAGCAATGGCTGTATTAACTTGACCCTGCTGATCAAACAATAACAACTGTCACTGACCATTGAGAAGGGTCATTAATAAACCTATTGACCAGATAGATTTACAATCAGTTTATATATGCACTGGAGTGAACAAAGAGTATAATCGGACTCAGAGAGGTCATGGTGTTGCTAAGCTTGTAAAGTATAAAGAAATTAAGATAAACACTTAAATAAGACATCTTGATGTGTGGGTTTATGTGAATAAAATAAACTTGGTCAGACACTCCTCTTGACATCATTAAGTAAAGTAATGTACTCAGATAATAACTGACATTTCAACATACACACACATACTATTCATACAAAAATCTGAAATCCGTAAAAAATAAGACATCTAAACAAATGAAATTGCATCTATGTTATCATTTACAGATTACTAACTAGGTACACACTGGCAGGCATTGTTTCTCTCCTCTGACCCAAAGACTACCCCATCCATCTGACCACAGATGACCACAGCTTCACCATGATAATAGTTCAATAGTTCAAAGACCTTTCTGTATAGTAAATGATACTGATATGACCTGTCAATAAATCTCTAATAGTAATTATCAGGAATATAGCAAGAGGGGAAAACCAACACATCAGTCCACTGAATGTCTCAATGAACAGTAGTGGCTCATGATTAAAAGTGAGTTATTTATAAATTTTAGAATATATTTCTATGCTTAACACTTCACACAATATTTCAGATAAACTCAGCAATGTCTAAATTTCACAGCATATTTGGTAACTAATGGCAACCAGTAGTTGTTTCTATTTTCTAACTCAATTCCAGCTGAGTGATCTGCTTTCTCCACGCACATTCCTTTGAAAATGTTAAACCTGATACAAGGAGCTTTAAAAGGGCACAGTGGTACATTAAGAAACATGTGTACACTAAGGTTTATGTAATATTGGGGAGGAGGTATCAAAACTACATTAATTAAAATAGAGAAATGAAAAAGCAGAAATTTACAGCAATTTAAAGATGTTCTATTTCAGTGCTATGCAACCTGACTAAGTGTCTTAGACATACAAATATTTTTAGTATCAACAATTCATTGAAATGGTATAACAGTTGTGACATCATATGATGGCAATAATCACGTCTTATAAACAAATCATATACTTTGAAGATCAAGTACACCCTGTACATAACAAGAGTATACTTCATGCCTGATCATAAAACATTTCTGGTAAAAATACATGTTCTGAAAGGAAACATTTCATCGTAAGTGGGCGGAAACAAAATTTCATGATTAAATGAGTTCCACTAATTGTGTCAAAATGATGGATAAATCCCATGACAGTTATGACAGGTGGTTCCTGTCAAGTTGTCGTCATATCTTGAGGTAAATATCTAGGTCAGTATGATGACTGAGTGTGCAAGAAATAAAACATGAAAACCAACCAACCAACCTGACCACAAACCAAATCCAACAGTGTCATTAAATGATCAACAATGGACATTTAATTATTAAATGACACTTTAGTCAGCATACCAATGAGTCAATTAAAGAGATAAAATGAAAATAGTTTCCCCACTAAAACATATTTTGTACAGTTATTTCAGCATTTTCTTCTATCAATAGGTTATAGCATTGTATTTTTCAACCTTTCTAACTAAATGTGAAAGTTTAATACTATAAACATCAATAGAGAAAATTACTAATTAAGCTTTAAGCACTCAAAGACTAACTGGTATCATATAACACAGTCAATCATTCATTTAAAAAAAATATTGAAAAAAAATAACTTCATGAAAAAACAAATATAATACTTGTGGTTGAACATGTATGATTTGATGACATAATGAATAGATTGCCTATTAATAGACCACATTGCTGATCAATATGTTGTGCAATATAAATCAATACATTTGTATTTTTAAAAATTCTAGACTTCATATATGACAAAGATTAAAGAATCATTCACTGCTATAAACAGACATTACATAATTTTCAATGGAAAGTAGGTCATTGTAATACTACATAAAAGGTTATCAAATACAACAAGGAAGATTTATATATACCTGAACAACATGAACAATATATATTCAGCTATGATATCAGACAAGTTTAATACTTAGGTAACTTAGTACAAGATATTGAATTATAACTAAATAGGTGGAGCAGTCATGTCAGAACAATATGAACCCACCGTAAACACAAATTTTTATGGAATGTATATGAAATTAATGACAAAAACTTAAATAAAAAAAGACTTCAGGTATTTTTTACTTTATTTCTAAGGGGGTAGATGTAGTAAGGTAAAGACCAACAATTTACCAATATTGGGTTGGGGAAGTTACTAAAAAACAATTTATAGACAGACAACAGAAAATAACTTCCCAAATAAATAAATACAGCTAAATTTAGCATAAAACACAATAGTTCAACATCTGTTTCAGAACAAATCCTAATAAATAAAAGGTTTCCTGTCCTGCACAAAAGCCATTCACACTTTCATTGCCATGTGTATGACGTTAATGTAATCTGACAGTAGACATGTGCCATAACTGTAGGTAGTCCATCATACATTAATATTTTGTTTAATCATATAATTATCACTGAAGGGTATGATAAGGTGGTCACACTTTTACACCTATTAATTGAACTAATGTACAAGCTACTGTGCAGAGATCAAGGGTGGTGGGATGCTGCCATGTGAACTTGCACTGAATATTCCTGTTATCATTTATGATCATCATTAATACTTGCAAACCTGACAGCCAATAGATTGCAACTAGCTGGATGTACATGGCAAGATAAATCAGTAGCGCTTTAGTTGTGGTCAATTCAGAACAGATGGGCCAGTGTTAATGCATTTAATGAGAGGTACAAACATTCTACACATTATTTATTTATATTTATAGATAATTTACAGCTTTCAAACAGACAGTGTGCTGCCTGGTGCATATGTTTCTATTTATTTGAAGTGAAAATGGTAAACCAGATACCTATTTATCCTTCAAGAACAAAAAAAGGATTGATGCTGACTCACATTAAACTTAACATACCATGATCAAATTTCACACTTAAATATTGAACTAACTGCAAAATAAATATTGCTGGTACTTTTCCAACATCCACTCAAAGACAGACTCCAATATTATCAACCATAAATCAATGATCCACCATCCACTAGTTTTAACTAGAAAGAAATTAGGTCACTAGGTTACACAACCAAGAAGAGAAAATGGGAATACAGGCAGAAAACAAACCAGCATCTCCTAGATTTCATAAAAACAGCTGGAAAATGTTATCAAATACAGACTCATTGCCCTTTACTGATACCATTTATATGTTTTATGTTAACTGTATAATCACAATCCTGGCAATGGTGATGAGAATGTAAGATATTCAGTCAGTCTTATCAATCTGCTTACAAATAATCATATACACACCAAATCAATCCTAGAAGTCCAGACCAGTGAAAAATTACCCGCTCTACAGACACAGAGTTGAAACTGGACCCTCAAATGACCTTTGTGATCATGAGTCTAACTCGTTATTGACCATCTGTCCGAATTTAAGATCTCAGAAGGCGGTCAGTTTAAGGTGAAATGCTCACATTTCAATCAGTGTCAATAACCTAAAGTAGGGAACCATAATTTGCTCAGAGCTAAAAGCCCGGTCATTTCTAAACATGAACATGGACATGAAAACCTAACATCCACAACTAACACATAGATGACCCAAGATAAAATTTGGGTGTGGGTTGAGATATCTCTGGTTGGCTAGTATTTGGTGTATGTAAACATTCCAGATGAATACCAGGTTAATCTGTCATTTCATTCCCACTTCAACACAAGATGAGATATAAACCAATATGTACCTGTCCTGATTTTTGGATAACAGATATATAATCCTACAAATAATAGCTATTGTATTCTTAGTGCCAAGCGACTTAAATAAGTTGATTGTTAGATAAGGAAAATATTGTCAATACACAAAATGAAATATTAGACACATATAAAAAAAATCCTCAGCAACTTGAAGCTGATAATTGACAACAAAACCATTTTTTTTTTCAGTTGAAAAACATTTCCTCACAAATTTCTTAAGAAACAGTTCTAAAACATTTTATTTAAAAAACTTACATGATTCCAATGTCTATTTGTCCCATCAGGAAGTTTCTTCCATCTTTTCACTAGTAATACACAAGCATTACATATTTCTCCACATCTTTTCTCCTGTATTCTAAAGCATTTTTCAAATTCATCCTCATATTTTGAACTGTCTGTAAATCTCGAGCTTGAAGATTTAGCTCGACATATACAACACCCATTATTACTTCTGTATATTTTAGGTTTGTGAAAACTGAACATTTTGTCTGATTATCCACACTGTCAGTACCTGAAAAATATATTATAAAGATTCTGCCAAATAACAATTGTATTCAATGTAAATAAGTCACATATTTTCCGCAGTTTTGCTAATCACTACTAGACACCAGTACACATTTATGTAGAATGATTCAGTCTGTACGCCCACTCTCACTTTGGATCATGAATTATCCTATACATTTCATGCATAACTGATCCATGCACTACATGACATCACAGTATAGGCAGTGATCCCATTGGTTAAACAGAGGTGACTACAAGCTTCATTAATATTCATGAGATTGAATATTCAGTACATTCCAAAGCTTTAGCTTGTGAATATTCATGTTTATAGGTTTTTATATATAGACATGCTTCTGATTCATATTACCCAGCAACAAGTGTATAGAAATGTGTATAACCATTAAAATAGTAAATCAAAATTAAATGGACATAACTGAGAAAACAATACATGAAGTGTTAACACAAATCCTATTTTAAGCACAGTACAATTAACCTCATTTCAGACCAATATTACAGAAGTACATCAGCAAAACAAAAGAAAAAATAACTAATTTTGTAAATGATGCATTAGAATCTATTCATATGATAGAACTGAGAAAATATTTTCTAATGTCATATATTTCAGACAAAATTTTGCCAGCTATGTGCACAATTTCTGGTAAAAAGACATCTGATCTGGTACAGAAATCTGACATTTAACAATGATCCAATCAAAACAATATTAACAAGTTTCACAGAAAATAAGTTGAAAGCTTATAATTAGAGATGAAATTTTGATTAAAAATCAAATCTCTAGCTGGATTGAGCAACATAAATTGTACCTCCTCTTGCCTATATATATGTTATATCTAATATAACAATGAATGGACAAATGTATCAATTCATTTTCTTTGGGGGGGGGGGGTATTCATAAAACCTATAAGACCACGCATGTCATCTAATCTAGAAACAATTTAGACAATATTATAGTAAGTATGCAAAAATATTATTACAATATAACAATCTTATTACAGTCTCTGCTTTTGACTGAACTTAACTTGTAAGTTCTATCATCAGATTTTTTTTCATTTTCTCACCTAAACTTAGTTATTGACAGGCCTTTCACAGACAGATAACACACACTGAACTAAATGTATCATGTGATTGGAAACACAAACTTGGAAACAAGTTCACCACAGACTCGTGATAGTCAATTTTTTATCAACTGATCTTAATTTTTATTTTTTTAGAGAAAAATATCCAAAGTTCTACCTAATGTTCAATGTAAACAGGGTCACAGTAAACATATGTTATATACCTAAAGTGACAAATTGACAAGTCTCCAATCATCCTGTCAAGTTTCCAGTAGCCCGAGGGGTACATGTTACTACATAGAGACCACTGTATTATGTATGTTGTAATGAAATAGATTTCATATTGCCGCGACTTCTATTATTTCAAGCACAAACATGAACCCGATATTTAATCAAATTGCCGGAGTAACAACAATGAACGGTACTCATTATATCCTTTGTTAATAAAGTTTTTGAGTAAAACGATTACTAAACATAGCTACAAGTGTTCGACGATGACGGAGAAGGGACATCGACCTGGAGTCATCGACCTACTAACACAGGAATTCTTTATTTAATATCTAGGTCAGCAACGGAAAAATGAAAATTTCGGCATTATTTCAGAATAACAACTCATAAAAAGTTTACAAAACAATAGAATCAAATCTAATTACCGTTTTCCGCAGTAGATCTTCCCTGTTGAAAAGTTATTTCTGAACAAAAGTAGACTTTTTCCAGCAGACGTCTGTTTTCCTCGCTGGTCAACACGACTTCTGATGATCAATGAATGCGCATGCGTGATGACGCTTTCATATGCAAATATTCCATTGACGCACACGGAAACGAAAATTTATCGATGATGGCTTAATATTTAGGCTAGAAAACGGAGCAAATATAGTAAACACAAAAGTTAGCTGTGAGAATTTTCGAAAAAACATAAATTTGAAGACTGACATTCAGTCTGAAGACCGAAAATATTAAAAAGTTCGTGTCGTCGTGAACTTCTATTTTAAGACGCACGAGAGTTCACGAGATTTTGCAAAGCATTGTGGGTCGTTCATTTTGGAATACGCCATTTTGGACAAAATTTACTAATTCCCGCCTGTTTCTGCGGTTTTCCTAATTATTTCTTATATTTTCTGTATATTTTTATGATTTGACAATACAAGCATTCTTGACAACATAAATGCAGGTAGTTCATGTTCCAGAATTTTATTATTGAGTGACATGGCCTGATTTCTGCGCTGCGATATTTTGTCATCCGTTTCAGTATGTTTATCAAGGTTATGACCAAGTTTTAGATGTTACGTGATCATTCTGTTGGAAAAGAAATTGCAGTTCACATATACTTTATACTAAAGGTGAGAATCGAACGCGTTTCCGTTCACACTTGATTTACTATATCCTACCCCTCCCACTCATATTTGACTTGTTACTGTTTTGATAATTTACGTCATGTGACAATCATAATGTCAGAAAGTGGAGTATTATTTTCTCTTTGTACTTTTGTTTAATAGAGAGTAGTTGCATTTTTAGGTAAGCAGTACTTTTGTTAAGGTTTACTTATACTATTCTTGCATATTATCGTTCTAAATGACCTGCTAATTTGACTGTCAGAATTGGTAGTCCTACGTCTGACAGCACCTTAGAATAAGCATAAACATACTTAGAATCACTCTGGTGCTGTATGATGTTTTTAATGGAGCTAATGATTGATGGGACAATTCTACATGTAAAATTACTCAAATCCTAATGCTGTATTGCTGCTTTGTCAAATGGGATAATTTAGGTCTTAATAGGGATATATATGTTGTCTTTCGTGTCAAGTTAATGTTTTGTTGAATGGTGCTAATCAAAGAAAGTTCTCTTGCCATTTTTCACAACAATGGTAAATAATCAGGCCTTTTTCTATGCATACCGAGGGTCCGACCATCAGATCCAATCCAAAGCCAAATATAAGTTATTTTTCCCAAATTTCATTAAAAAATCCCGAAGTACTGCTTTGGTTATTTGTCAAAACCTCTGCAATTCAGTGTCTTGCTACGCTTTTGGCCTGTATAAATGGATACTGCTAGGCCATTGAATACACTTTGCTCTGGTACATTTTACCAGTGCACCATTTTCAGCATTTGGTTGATTATGGAGTTTATTGTTTTCGCTATAAAAATATTGCACAACCGTAAATATTACGTTCGCAAAATACGAAAGAAAGACACTTTTGGAGCACGTAATTTAAAGTCCTATTGGTCTAAGCCCCCAAGTACTTCAATTTCATGACCAGAAGGTGTTGAAACCCCTCTCATGAGTATTCTGTTGACACTTCTGTGGAATGTTAACCATTTGAAATTGAAAGTTATCCCTGCATCCAATCAAAAACCAAACATGCTTCAGAATCCCCTCACTAGGAAAACTGCCCTGTAGAGTTGATAAGTTACGATTTTGACCTATTATGGCATGGGCAAGCCCATGAACACTGTCTGTTTTTCATGTAAACTCTTTGTTTATTACCTGTTGTTCATGTGAAAAACGTGTTAATAAAAATTCTCAAATTGTTGTATTTCACAACTCATTTTTTTTTAATTTGCCCTGGTTTTTTCCCAAAATGGCTAGAAAGAGGCTGAGAATAGTCTGAATCATCAACGCGTGCAAGAGGCGGATTCTGTGACTGGGTTGACATTTAGTAATATGAATTAACAGTGAATATCTCCATTTATTATTACAAAGATCATGACTGCTTTGGCCTGCCCAGAGAGTGATGATTGGTTAGTCTACTCATTGTGTAAATGAATGAGATTTGTTCATGAAGTATCACATCACTCTACTTAACTTTCAGTTTCTTACTATTAACAACATTAAAAGCTTACAACACTCTGCCCTCCACATTTCTTTTTAGTAACTACATTTACAGTAATCTGTTGATATTACTAGAAAGACCTTTTTGTTTTAACTTATATATACTGTTCAACTTGTAGTGCCATTTAAAGTTAGAATATATATTAAAGTTAAAACAAAAAGGTACCCAGACATTATTAATATTCTGTGTTCAGACTTAACTGAATCTCATATCATTTGAGGTTTGCAGGTACCAGTGCACCCAGTGTTCTCATACTAAACTAAGTATGGTGTAAAATTAATTATGTACTTTCATTAACCAGATATTGTCAAATTATTAAAGTTGATTCATCCATTTCAGTGATAAAAACATATATCCAAGACAATGTTCTGGAAGTTTAATTTGCTAACTACATCCCATATTGATACCTTGTTGGACAAGGAGGTATGTATGCAATATACTGAATAATGTTTGCTCTTGTGAAGATTTTTGTCTATTTTCTAGCCCTTCTGTCACAAATGGCAATTGTAGAAAGTTGTGAGATGACCTCATTATATCAAGTTGTTGATTAACATTGGTGGAAATTCTGAACTGTCACAATTAAAGAATTAAATGCAATTTTCGGATTTACAATACTGAATGTGTTAATTTCTAATGAGCATGAATTAAGACTCCTTACTAAATTGGTCAAAATGCAATATCTTTATGAATTCTTCCCTGACATTTTTAAATCACTTCATATTCTATTAATAGATACATTGATTACTAAATATTTTATCTGAAATTGCATACCTATTGAAGATAAAAGGGATATATATCATATTGGGTACAGTGATATGATTGTTACATGTTGATTGATGACCAAGTAGTATACATCTATAGAGATAAATCAGCACCTTGTTTGTCTCCCTGAATCTTTAAAGTATAATGTCTTAATGTCAAGTTTTGAATATTCGCTTACTCTGCCTCAATTTTGTTGCATCAAATTCATTTAGTTCCAATCTGTGATTCACCAGTTGGAGAATCAGGCATTTGCTTTCAGAATGATCTTAAAGAAGCTGGTACTGGTTGGTAAACTAAATGTATTTGTTATGTACTGTGTGTACATATCTAATATAAATTGTTGATGAATTTAAGATAAACTGAAACCAATACTTATTAACTGGCACAAACTTGTTTAACATTTTCAGGATGTCACATTGCATGAGCTTATGGATGAAGATGACATTCTACAGGAATGTAAAGCACAAAACAGAAAACTTATCAACTTGTAAGTCTTTTCAAAGCATTTTCAAAGCATTTTTGCTATGAATTGATGAATAAGTGTTTAAAAACTTCAAAGATGCAAAAAATATTACAGCTTTTGTGTGATTTTAACTTCCTTCGTCTTGTTTATTGGTTGACTTGTACACTAGTATTGTCTCAACTATTTTACTTGAGAATATTGTTAGTTGTATAGCTTGATATTAATTTTGGTTTATTTGTGTGATTTACAGCTTAGTGCTACCAGAGCACATGGAAGAATTGGTGAGATTAATAACTGAAGAACCAGCTGATGATGTTGAGGAGAAAATGAAGTACAAGTAAGTACTTTGTAGTGTGAACAACAGGGTCTGACATTCATGTCAGCACTTTAGGAAAAGGGTTTTTAAAAAATCAGAAAAATTACCCTGAACAAAGAAGGAATTATTTTCATTGCTCCTAGCTGGTACGACATGTCCTCATTTTGAAATTCCTCAGGTTGGCATTGATGATATAAAAACCTCTGTGGTTTTCTTCTTGTTACAAAAAATAATACATGATTATTACTTCTTAATGCCTATTTTTTTCAATCAAATTGACAACACGAACATGGTACATGTAATTTACTAGTAATTGGTTTTGTATCCTCAGATATCCCAATACAGCATGTGAGCTGTTGACGTCAGATGTTTCACAGATCAATGATGCATTAGCTGGTAGTGATACTCTTGTCATGAAGCTGTACACATTCTTAGATACAGACAAAACACTTAACCCTCTTCTTGCAAGCTTTTTCAGTAAAGTAATGGGACTCCTAATAACTAGAAAAAGTGAAATGGTAATAAATGTGTTATATTGTGACACTTCAGCACCATAGATATTCTGATTATTGTCTAAAAAATATAAACATTTGAGTTTTTTGTAGTTTTTTTTCAATCAATAAGTTGTTGTTGTATTAATTAGATGTGACAGTTGTAGTGATATTCTTCTGTCTTTATTGGAAAAAGTGACTTGTAATACATGGTATCACAATATCTAGACGACTAAGTACAACATACCTTAATGGCATATTGCTTTTAGTATTGCATGAGGGAAGCGGAATAAAGCTATGTACAAAATGCAGACCATGCAATAAAGGAGTGATTTCAGAGAATTGTGTCATGTAGTTTTTAAATGTAAAAATGTTCTAAGATTCCATAAAATCATGTCAAGGTGAAAAATAAAATCATTATTTTCAGATTTTGGACTTTCTAAAAGCTAGGGAAGATTTTGTAGGTACACTCCTTAGACACATTGGGACCTCGGCCATTATGGATTTATTATTACGTTTGCTCACTTGCATAGAGTCACCAGAAGTCAGAAGGGCCATGATTGAGGTATCAACTTTTCTGCAGATATTGCTATTTATATTTGAAAATGCTTCATCTAGTTATGCAAAGTGTTATAAAAAAATATTAATACAATAGTCATTATTTTAAATCCATGTATGACTTCGACTTCCTCTACTACTTAGATAAATATTTGGTTTTGAAAGCTTTTAAATGCTTAATTTTCTGTCATATTTTTTTTATTTCAGTGGCTGAATGAAAAACAAATAGTCCAGAAACTAGTCAACTGTATACACAAAGATTATGATGAAGATGTAAGATTTGCAGTTATAGATAAGTTTGTCCTTGTATGGCAGTTTTGATAATTTTATCGAAACAAATGTTTAAATGATTGTTTGGTTCATTAAATTATGATTTTGCATTTTAATTTTAAGCTCTGTCAAGTGTGTTAATCCTCTACAGTGCTGGTTATATTTTAAATGGTATAGAACTGCTGTATTAGAAGTTTTGTCAACATATTTCTTCAATCAACAAGATCAAAACTTTTGATCTTATTGATTGAAGAAATGTGTTTAATTGAAAAAAATGGACTTAATTTTTATTGACATATGGACAAGTTCTCTTTCTGTAGCTGATACTTGTAATTAAATGTCCATATATTTTCTTTTATGCGTTCTTTATAAAGCTATCATGTTGAATAAAAACTTATGTCTTTCAAATTTCCAAGGATATTGTAATGTGATAAAGTGAAGGAAATTTAATGATAATAATGATTCTGTATTAGGTTACATAACAGCTGGAAGATGAGTTTTCTTCGTCAAATGTTATGTTAGATTTTAGATTTTTTTGTGCTAATTCCATTTGATTTGAGAAATCTTGGAACAACTATTTGCATTGTTTGTCATACCCCTCAAAGCTTTTATAATGTACTTTAATCTGAGAATGTAAAATTCAAAATTTTATTAGGGCCAGCAAATAGTCAATACTTTCATAAATACATTAGGTACATACAGATTTAGCATCTCAGGCTATCCTTAGAAATGTTGGTTCCTGGTTATGCAACCCAAACTTGACTGCAGAAAGAAAGCAAAAAGCTAGAATATAGAATGAAAAATAATTCAAAAACTTCTGGGTCTGGATTTTTAATGAGTTGGTCAATGTTTTAAAGATGGCCTTATACACTGCTTTCATTACGAATTGATTAATTTCATAAGAGAAGTCGTATTATATCAAGTACTGTTGACTGCATGTTCTTTTATCCTTATGATAGTCATGTGCTAGCTAAATTTGTTGCCCAGCAAATCTGTTGTCTCTGATACTTGTCAGTTGATATTCCCTTCTGTAGTACACTTATTTTGTTTTAATTGATATCTTAAATCTTCTAAAATAGATCTGCTATTTCCATACCAATATAACATGCATTCTCCTTATACTGATCTACACCAACTTCTTTGAGCAATGTAATTTGTATGCTTTATTTTTTGATATTACTAATTATGATTGCTAGAATAATGACTTACTAGTCTAAATTACATAAATTATCTTCCTTCTGCTATTGAAGGACTGAATAAGTTTCTTTTTTTTTGTAAATTGGTGGTTGTGTATCATATGGTATTTCTTATACAATTTTTAACCCATGATGTTTTTGTTGTTCCCTTTTAGTTTATTAATTTAAAAATTTACAGTGGTAAGTTTTGTTTTTTACAGATTAACTGCAATGCTGCCCAGAGTTTGTGTGATATTATTCGTTTAGGTCGTGAACAGGTTATACAGTTACAAGAAAGGGCTGATCCAGACCCTTTACTTACAACAGTAGAAATGTATGTATCTGTTTATGTTAGGAGTTTTGCCTTTTAAAGACTGAAGTACATCTTATGAATTCGGTTTTCAGGATTTATTTCAGCAAATTTCAAAATCATTACAAATGTATGCTCATTATAAATTAATAATCTGTAATTTTAGACAGTTGAGCAGTCTATTTTGTCCTTGTAATCTTGTAATGATCATTTTATGTTCTTGTCCATTCCATATTTTTAGTTTGTTAAATCCTCAAGAATGTATATTAGTGGACCTAACAAATATTGATATGATGGTTGTGTTTTGCAAAGACTCTGAGTCACATGACAAGGTTCTACTTATTTCAGGGAAGAAAATGTTTCAAAATTGTTAGACAACATGTTGAATGATGACGATAAAAATGAGTCTGTGATTGTTAATGGTTTATCAGTGATACAGACTTTGTTAGAATTCAAGAAACAAGGGTAATTATCAGTAACAGCTTTCATTCATTCAGATATTCTTCCAGAAGCAGTTAGTAAGCATAAGTGGAGGGTTGTTTGTATGTACAATCTGATTGTCTATTTTGTCTGTTGTTAAAAAAAATGGATAGCTCTTTTAAAGGGCCGGTTGTCATCTGGATCTACAAAATGTTTGTTTAGCTCAACTTAATAAGAAATGCTTGTTCAATTGACATAAACCTAGGACACAACTTTTTTCAGCGATCTGTTAGATTTTTCATTATAAATGCTTGATTTTATGTTAATTTAGTTTGTGTTTATTTATAGGCCTGAAGATTCTGTTGAACAGATGGCAAATGTTGATCAAGAACAGATGTTTTTAGGTGTAAATAATGTCCTTACATCAATTTGTCCTCGATTGAAAGACTTCCACAAAATTTTAGTGGAACCACCAAGGGTAATTAAATTTTATTGATGGATGAATACTAGTTAAAACTTTTTAAGTTATGAATAATACTATTTATTTGTCAATGATGCTAAATGTGATTGTAATAACCACATTACTTGCATTGTGTTTACTTGTTCTAAATAAGGAAAAAAAACATACCTGTTTTGACAGTTAACTTCTGAGAGTGTATATGTCTGATTTGTTGAATTTGATGAATAAGTCTCAACATAACTTTTATCTCTGGTTTATGTATGTATAATTCTTATATAAAATTCACTGATTGTTTTCAGCAACGGTTTTGTGTAATGCCTTCCTCAGCTGGGTCATTGACTCCACCTCTTGGTAACACTAGATTACAGACTGGTAGACTTATTGCCTCCTTACTTCTTACAAACACAATTTCAATAAATGTACAACTAGCAGAATTGGGGACCATAGGTGTTTTAATAGTAAGTTCTCTTTAAAATGTAGTCTTTTCAGCTCATTTTATAGTTTGATGACTGAAAAATAGTTTTATATATTGTATTCTTTTTTAATACAGTCTATACAAAATACGTCGGGCCTTGCCAATAAAAATCATGAAGGACCGGTAATTTTTGCATAAATGTCAGTCTTGCTGACCGGCAAAATAATGAGGTATCCATAGATGTATTTCTGTTGCAACATTAAATTTGCAAGAAAGACTATTGAAAACAGCTTTATCTCTGTATTTATTTACTATGACACCGGACAGTGTAAGTCACGACACAGTCATTTATTTATGCGTTTCATTGACGGTACAGTCAAGAATTATACTTTTCCCATTTCTGTACATAATCGTACACTTGCATCATCCTGTCGCTTATTTTTTGTTGTAATAATAATTAATGAACCATTTTAAGACAACAATAGTTTTACCAACAAAAATTGGTCATTTAGATGATTTTTTTGATCTTTATTCAAATTAGATCTAGTCTCATTTTAAATCCTGTTTTGAGATGAATAAAATTTATTAATTAAAGTATTTTGCTCTTTCTGGTCTAGTCCTGTTTCTAAAAAAACGTCCATCTACTTTGAGTTGTAATGAAAATATAGGAAGGAAAATTAGAATGTAGAAGAAAGTGTATTATTAGTGTGTTTCAGGAATAATGCTGATAAGTAATAATTTACCTGTCAGTACAATAAGATGTTAAAGGGTAGCTTTTTCTTGTAAGCATGATAATGCTCAGCATAAAAATACGCCTATGTTTTTGTAAACAACATATTAGAACTTTTCGGACTGACAAATTTTCTGTCGGGCAGACAGATTTTCTGTCTTTGTATGCACGGCTGACCGATAGATTTTGAATCCTTTCATATAGACTGGTAGTGGTACATATGTATGTCAGTAAAAAATGTCTGGAAGAGACTTCGATTTGTTTGGGCCGTTTTATACTTGGTAACTTTTTATAGAATGATAATAACTTAGTTTCTTAGGATTTCAACTGTTATTATTTTACTTGTGAATTATATTTTCCCTTCATCTTTTCCAGGACTTGTATTTTAATTATATATGGAATAATTTCTTACATACGCATGTTACACAGTGTTTATGTACAATAATTAACAATCCTCCTATAGAAGTGGAAGGCAAAAAGGAATGTCCTCTTTTATCCCAAGTAAGTATGCTTAATTAATGCCTGAATTTATTCATTTGTCAGAATCTTAAATTATGTACAGTTGTAGTGAGAAAATCTATTTGCATTTAATTTGTCAAATTATCATAGCTGACTTTGAAGTTACAATTTTTAAAGCATTTTTTAGCATTTTCACAGCTGTGTTCTGTGAATACTGTATTTCTTACACGTCTAAACATTGATGTATTCATGTTAGTAATCTTTGAATAGTTCACATTTTTTGGGGGGTTTGCTGCATTATTACTTTTGTGTCTATTGCAGCTATTTACTGTATGCAACTTAATACAAAGAATATTAGAGGAGTGGGATTTAAATGATCAGGAGCAGTAAGTATTTCTCACTTCTTATACAGTGACATGTAAGAAACACTTTATCTTACTGAAAAACATTCTTTAATAAACAATTTCTAATAAAATTTGTTGGCATAATGTTATTTTTTACTGACTACTGGAAGGTGTTCCATTTTATTTTAATTTGATACTTAAATGTTCATTAGGATAATTAGTAAGAGAAAATCTTCTGATGTTAATTGATCGACACTTCTTTGCTGTAATGAAGTAATTGATTATTCAGTGTTAAGTTGATGGAATATGTTGGTATGTTCTCATGGAGATGAACAACAGGACTTTAACATTGGTAAATATTTAAATTTTCAGGAATAAAGAGGGTGGTAAGAGAAAAGGCTTCATGGGTCATTTAACTAGGTTAGCAAATGAAGTTGTTGCTGCTCAGGAAAAAGGTGAAAATGTTGAGGCAATCAAATCACTGGTCTCAGGTATGTTATATCATGTTTCTTACAATAGTATCCTGTTGGACTTATTTGCTGCATTTTTGCCTATACTTGAGTCTTTGTAAAATAAGAATGTTACATTAGAATGTTTATTGTGTTATTGTTACTATTTATAGATCTCCCAGAAGAAGTTAAAGAAAAATGGGGGAATTTTGTAACGGGTACACTAGGAGAAACTAACAAAAGAAACACAGTTGAACTGGTAAGTGGAAAGTTTAATTAATCTATCCTGTTTTAATTTTCCATTTTGTTCCAGCCTTTCATCTATTTATAAATGAGTGTAATTTGTGAGTTAAGTGAAGAAAGATTAAGAAATGTGATATTGTGCACTGAGGAATTAAAACTAATTTGTCTGAGTTATTAATTAACAATTTTGGCCTAATTCAGAGTTCATCTTTATCTAGATTAGCATGATAAAGCAATAATCAGACATTGAATTGACCTCATTCTGTGTAATGTTCTGGTATATAGGTACAAGGTCATGGCTTGGCTTCCAGTAGTGAAGATGATGACGCAGATTTCAGTAACATTCCATTCCCACAGGATACAGCTATGCAACAGGTATTGAATGAGCCTTATTTATTAATGATTCTTGTTAATTGCCCTATCTTAGCTTTGTATATTCATGGACATATAGGTCAGATATTCAAAGTCAATATGTCGTAAAATATTTAGCTTTTTTTGTCTGTGTTTATACTTACTTGAGATGGAATACAAGACAAAATATACATTTTGAGTTTTATTGAACTGGCATCTGTTTTATGTATGTTTAGACTAGGTAACACAGTCATTTCTCTCTGAAAACCAGTTCCATAGTTGTCTGATAGACATTTTGGGTTTTGAGTTTTTATCAGACTTGGCATATTGACAGGAAAAAATGCTGTATTTGCTAGACTGTATGACCTCAAAATAATGTTATTAGTAAACTGATACTTTTAATGTATGATAGGAGAGAGATCTGTACAGTTGATAACTTGATACCATGAACTTAGTTATCCTCTATTTCATGCTTTGTTTCTTATGTTATTCCATTTGAGTCGATATTTTAAGTCCTACATAAGGTTGTATGCATCAGATAGTGTAACATTTGAAGCAAAGCAAAACATTTTGTGAAACATTTAAGTCAAATACATTCAATATATTAAAATGTAACACAGTGTACTGTTAACTGGTTGTATGGTTAAAAAATCAACAAAGTCTTGATAATGCATTATGAAAAAACTATGTACAGATCTTGTGCAGAATTGTGTCATAACTGTTGTATTTTCTGAGATCTCTAAATTTGATAATAAACAGAAGACACCTTATTGGAATTACTTCATTCTTTCATATGCTAGTGGTCTGATGTGTTGGACATAAATGCTTCAAAAATAATGTGTGAAATAAAAAAAATGTTTCTACTTGTCAATCTTACAACAGTCTCTTAGCAACTGTACATAGTATAATTGTCCTGTTTCTATGTAATTGAACTTTCTAAGATGTCTTGTCTGTTGACAGAAAATAACTATAAAGCTTGATTGTTGATTATAAATTTAGAAAATATAGTTTAAAAGATTATTGCACTTATTTTGAATGCATACAGCATTTAATGAAGAAACTTTATGTCATAAAATTGCTTGGGAAATTTCTTGCTCCTGTCTTGGGCCAATAAGATTGCACCCATATAGGTCTTGCTATGTTTATGATCTTTTCTTGAACCAATGTTGCTGTAACAAGCTTTAAAGTTATTTTTTCTCATATGGTAGTCCATGTCACTCTTAACATGTTGTACAATTGTTATAACTCTTGTCTCAATATCATCTTGTCCAATATATTAAGTTCTTAAGTCTTGAAATTTCTTTGCTATAAGTGATAATTCAAAATCTTTACTACTTTTGTATTTGATCTGTAGTTTCTTGAAATTTAGTGAAGATTTTATGAAACTGTTGACTTAGATGTTTCCGGCTTAATGGTCACAGCCGGGATCATTTTCTAATATAACTAAAATGGCTTTTCATATTTCGCTTTTCATGTTTTTATTTACCCTAGATGTTTTCCTTATTTTGAAATTTCATTTTAAGCTAGAAATCTCCAATTTGCATGATTAATATAGCTCTGAAGATTCCTCCTATCTACTTCCCCTTTCTTAGTTTGTTCAGTTTCTGTTTGCATGTTTTCTATGAAGCATTATGTATGCCCCAAGTTCTACAAACGAGATTAAATTGAGTTGTTGCTTGTTTAAAAATATGAATTACTTTTAAAAAAACATATATTTTATATGCTATTGATTTTTTTAACTCGCTTGGATGATATTTTGGCATGTAAAAGAAATTCTTATCTATTTATATTGTATTCTTAAGGCATGGGGCATACTTAACATGTTGACATATTTCTGTTTATCCTTAGATAAATCTTTATCCTGTTAACATCATTTTACCTATACCTGTAGTTTGGCATGAAATAGACAGGGGGCACACTGATACAGTTTGGGTTGTGATGTGGTGATTATACTGAATATATCCTGATCTAAGTATAAGAATAGAATTCATCTGAATATTAAAAGTTTTTTTTCACTGTGAGTGTCCATGATTTTGGAGTATTACAACAGTGTTAGAATCATTATTGGTTTTGGCAATCAAATATGTGTAATCGCCACAGCTTATTTTACACATTCATATGCATATTGTCTCATATTCGACAAGTCAGTCAAAAGATTTAATGTGATGATGATTGTTTGAAATTTTTATGTAACAACGATGAAAACTGTACATAATTATGGTCTGGTAATGACTGGTCCTTTGAGATGAACTTATTTTCATTCTTTGCTCATTAAATATACATTTCAATAATTATTTGAGAAGCACCTAATTTTTTGTTTGGAACTGCTGCTGTTTGCTTCAAGTGTGCTAGGGAAAAAAGCTTTGGAAAGTCTGCCTCATCTTTGCAATATTTCTTGGAGCTTTCACATGCCTACTGTTCTGTTAATGGATAGGTATGTTGAATTGTCTGTTAGATAAAAGCCTGCTTTCATGGGGTATTAGTGTGTCCCTGTGTCTGCTTGTCAGTAGTTGTGCGTATGTGTGTGTGTGTTATGATTGTGTTGCACCTATAAGCTGGTGACCATGAAATACTGCCTGGTTTATTCAGGCCTTCTCTGATTATCAGCTGCAACAGATGACCTCCAACTTCATTGACCAGTTTGGATTCAACGAAGACGAGTTTGGAGAACATGAAGAGAAGACAGAGTGAGTTCTTCTGTTCATATTTGTCGCTAAAAAGTTCTTGTATCTGCTTAAAGTTTAATTTTGACATGTAATAGTTTCTCTTGTTTGTGCATTCATATACATGATGCCAAGCTGGTCAAATAGGCATAAAATTAAAGTTTCTTTGTAGTGATTTGTTGATTATATTTTTCTATAGAAAATACTATTTGCATACATGTTATGATTTTGGTGTTTTGATTGTGCTGCAGAAAGAAACGTGTCTTTTTGCTATTCTTATATCTGCATGTCACCAAGTTAAATGTAATGAAGTTAAGTAAAACCGTCATGAATATTTACTGTTATTTCAGTGTCCCATTTACAGACAGAATATCGAGTATAGACTTTGGAGGAATTATCAGTGATGATGCTGTAAGTAAAGCCAAGATTTATGTTGGCTGTATCTCGTGTTTAAGTTTAGAACAAGGTCTTTCCATTAGTTCACAATTGTAATGATGACAATTGACGGTGCTTGACAAATCCACTAGTCTGCTTTTAATTACGAGTAGAAATCCATTCAGAATGACTTGAAATAGCTGTAGAACTAGTTAAAATTCTAAGCTGATCGTCTTGCAGGATGAGTAGCCTGAGAAAAATTTGTCAAGCCCTGATTTTTTATAAAAGAATAAATTTAAGCGTAAAATCAAATTAGGCATTGAATGATTTATTAATGAAGCCAAAATACTAAGAAAATCACTCTAGGAAAGTGTGGATACTACATATGTATTAATGGCTTGTATTGGTGTATGCAGAAACTTCCTGTCCCATTTTCACTAACGTAACAAGGATTCAGACTATTTAGATTTTGCCTAATAAAAGGAATATCTTAATAATACTTGTCAGTCTTGTGACTGATGCTTGTTTATTGTCTGCCATTTAAACCAACAATGAACTCCGTGTTTATGATACCACTTCATTATTTCAGCCTATAAATCGTTCCCGTTTTGAACAGTATTGTAATGAAAGATTGCAACAATTTGACAATGATAGTGATGAAGATATATGGGTGGAGAAGGAAATTGCATTCCTTCCTGGGTCACAGCAAAAACGTTCAGAGTAAGAGCATATTACAAATTTGCATTTTTGCTCCTTTCAGACAAGATGGAAACTGTTCTACATATTTTTATCAATTGATGCTAAAAGACGTATATATGATGATGGGGTCCGTTTCATTCATTAATGTTTTCATGCTTTAACTTCTGCATTTAAGTTTCAGTTTTCAATTACTAGACACCATATAATACTGTAAGTTTCCTTCAATGACACTGCTGAACTGATGACTTAGATACATATTAGATGTTTAATGTGCAAAAGTTAGTATTAGTTGTATATATTTTTGACAATCTTTAATTGTAGACGTTTACAAGTGACTCGTGGAAGTCAAGACGACAGTGATAGCACAGATAGTGAAGAAGAACTTGATTCTCCTGCTCGTATTCTACAACAACCTACACCTGCTGAAAAAATGGATGTTGATTCCAATGAAGGTAAAAAAACACAGTCGACAGTTCATAATCTGTTAATTATAAATGTTACTGAAGTTTAATTTTAAATGTTACTGAAGTTATGTACTCAGCGTCCAGAAAAACTGTCTCTGCAAATAATGTAGTCTGCCAACTAAATTATACTTATATATCCCAACTTCTAGTTCTACTATAGACTACTTTGTAGTCTACTAGTTTGCTCTGACAATTGTTATTTGTTATAATGTTATTTACTATTTTGAATCACAGCATGGTCTGGTGAACAACAACCATCTACCACTACAGAAGGTGGTCCAACTGCCATGGATACATCACCGTGGGATAGTAGTGCTGCAGATAAGCCTGTTGATTCTGATAACTGGGCAAACTTTAACAAAGCTAATACTGATGCTCAAGCCAAGGAGGCGTGGGCAGAGTTTCCTGAAAAGACTGGTGAAGATAATAAGGATAACTGGGCAGATTTTACAAATTTTGATAACATCAAAAGGTAAGTTAGCTGTTTGGTATGTGAATCTTTTGCATTTAATGAACTGTACATCATATTTGTTTTTTCTGAACGCATTAATTGTTTTGATGGCACCAATTGTAAAATTCAGTTCATTTTTTATATATTTATCTTATCTTGCAGTGAAGGAACTGAAGCAGAACCTAGAAGTAGTTCCCCAGTTGCCATGGATACATCAGAACATAGCTCAAGAACAAACGCATACTGTAAGATCTATGTTTCTTGTACAATATTACAGTACATCATCGTAATGTTTGTTAGTGTAACATAACATGTCTCTGGGTTGATTCATCTGATATTAGAATAGAAAGTATAATCCATTTTTCAATCTTATCTATAGATTTAGGTGATATCCAGTATCATTGATTAATTGCGGATTGTTTTAAAAGTAGATTATGTATGGGTCTTAAAAACTAGTGGTATTCAGTGTTACATACCACGTGTCATTTTATTTCAATGAATCAGATTTCAATTTAATTGAGGATAATTTGGATGTGACAATAATTGTGCTGAAACTGTTTGAATTCAGAGTCAAATATCAAATGGTTTTAACCGCCCATGTTCTGTTCTGTTAGTTCATTCTCTCCTGAATTTATTCAAGCTTTTTTATTTCTTTACAGTAGCAGACAATAAAGAAACAGATTTAAAATTAGAAAGTGTGGATGCTTCTACTGAAGAAGATTTAGGAACAGATGTTGATAAAGTCGTAGAGACAAAAAGTGAATCTGAATCTAGTTCTGAACAATCAAACAAGGACACTGATTCTAGTAATGTTAATAATGGTGATACAGTCAAAGTAAATGAAAAAACTGATACACAGTCTGAAACTACTTCCAAAACTGAAGAGCCGACCAATGTTGACTCAAAGGAAACTGAGACCCAGTCTACTGTACTTGGTTCTACAAAAAGGTAATTTTAATGGGTATTGTAATAGTAATTGCCTGAAGTCATGTTGATGGCATATTGCATATCTTGCAGTGCTTTTTTCAAAGCTTTATTTTGGATGAGTTGTGTATTTCATCCAAAGTATAAGAAGGAATCCCTGCTTTTGAGATAAATGTCTTGAGTCATTTTAGGATATAGATTAAATATTTTTGGTGTAACTGAAGAAAGCACTGCTGGTATGGGCATGACTCATGCTGTGTTTAGCAACATTAGTGCAGTATAATGTACAATACTGTTAGCTCAGTGGCTTATTAACTGATAGCAGTTGAGTTTTGCATTTATTTTTTTCACATGCTTCTAGAGTATGAGTTACTTGCTGTTTACATGCTGAAATATTTTGTTTCAGCTTTTTAACTTCATTTGCATTTTCATTTTTGCTAAATACTGTTTTTATGGGAATATTCAGTTGTGTTTTATTGATGTCACAATTCATTCTTGCTTTTATTAGTTCTTGCATTCATGAAATTGTATTTTGTATGAACTATAATGTTCTGCTAAAATTTTGTTGACTGCTTTGTCTTTATTTGTTTTGTGTTGTATTTATAATCATGGTGACATTTTTGTGTCAGTCCCGATGAGAATCCCCCTACTCCACCATCTAGTCCCCTACCAGAGGATGAAGGGACCCATGATGTACCTAATTCCCCAAGACCAAATCTGACCCCTAACACTGACTGTGATTCAGCCACTACAAATTCTACAGACACACAAGCCCAAGGTGATGGGTAGGTATCAATTAAAGATAAAAACTTGACAACTTATGGACTTATGATTATTTTACTTGTAATACTCAAGCAATTGACTTGCATGTTTTATAGTAAATACAAGATTTTGGAATGCTATTGTATACTCTAGAATATAATTATGTTATATTGGTATTTGTATGTGTGTAGTAACTGCATATGATTTGTTGGAAAACATTACAGTCATTATGTGAAAGGCTTATGTGCTCACTTTGTTTTATAAAAACAAATTTTTTTTCACAAGAATTGGGAATTTTTAAAAAAAAATAAATGAAACATACTTCTATTCAGGTAAAATTATTTTTCTTCAACTAATGTTAGAATTTTAAGTTTTTTAGGATCATATTTTAAGTTTAATTTTTAATGTTTAACCACTATCACGGCTATGCAGAATATCATGAACCTCTGATGAAGTTCAAGACTTAAGTTGTTTGAGCAAATTTTAGTTGCAACACTAATGTGAAGAGTGTGTGGTATTGAACAAGATTTGGAAAGTTAATATAATATAGATCATGGATAAAAATGTTAGTAAATATTACACAAAGCTGTAGAACAAACTTAAAATGAGTTGAAACTAAAGCAAATTTAATTAAGGCATGCTGTTTGGTAGTAGCTGTTTCATTGTTTAGATTTTCACATATTACACAATCATTTTATAGTTGAGTTTGAGAATGTTCTATGTTTTTGTGTTGCTTCACTATATGTTAAGCAATTGGTATGTTTGATTGAAGGTGTAACACAAGCTTGACTGATGAGCCTGAACTGTCTGCTGATGATGATCTTAATTCTAACTTTAAGTGAGTTTGTTGCACACTGGTGTGTTGTATATACTGTTTGTTCCAGTTATAAATTCCTGGATGTTGTGTTGAAAGAGCTTACTAACTTATCTTGTTTCTTAGATTTTCGTATTATTGCTTTATATTTCTATAATTTTTTAACTTCTCATTGGATTGTGGCAGTCATTTTAATTTAAACTGTTAATTAATTGTTTTATATTAAATCAAATGTAATACTTGGGTATGATATGTGTTGCATGCTAGTAAATGTGAGGTTAATATATAGTTACAGCAAATAATTGTGTGTTGCACACATTATTTTCTTTATGTAATAACTTATATAAAATATTATTTCTACAAATAATAGTTCTTTTTATGTATTGACTGCCACATTCTAATAGAGGTCATGTTCTCCTGTAATTGTAACATTCCTGTAACAAATTGGATAGAAGAAGTAAGGAGGTAGTGTTTTGTGTTATTTAATGTACATGTAATACAAGCTAAGAAAATAGAATTTTCAAGTTTCCAAATTTTATAACAATTGCAGTTGACTGATTTAACAGGATCATACTGTCACAAGTAGCATCACAGCCTATGTAAAACAGTTTAAGATAATGTCAGTCATTGTATTAATGAGAACATGCTGATATTTGATTAAAATTTGTCAGTCAGAATCCTTTCTTATCAGTCCTAACTGAAGGACTTGTAGCTTTCTTATGGACTGGCAACATTACTAAAAGACTGGTAGTTTTCTAGACTGGCAACAATAGTATGATTTTGTTATTTCCCATTAAAACCTCAGTTTACTAACTCAGCTGTTCATAGACATTTAGTAAGCTTTGGATATAAAAACTGAAAAGATGTTAATGCAAATAGTGTGCCTTATGTAATCAGGATATGAACTCTATTTGACAAAACAAAGAATGGCAGGTTACCTGAATTGCTTGCTCTGAAGCAACTATCTATTAGATGTTTATGTGGTTACCTTGCTTCAGTGTGCCTGCTTGTACTCTAGCTTTACTTTATGAAGTTTATAAATTCTTTATGAAACATCTGCATAATATGTAACTTATTGATTTCATGTCATGTCTTAACTTAATAGATTTGTTTCTTTGATATTAATTAATGAATGACATATGTTAGAGCATCACATATGATTAAATTGTTTCTTCCTTAGCAAGATTTCATGTAAAACACTCTTCAGATTGATGTAAGTCTCACAGTCATCTTGGCAGCTCTTTATGTTGGTTTCTTATTATGTTATAAAATGATTAAGCTAGCTTTTTGGCTGTGTATATCTGGATTTACCCGCTAGTTTATGATTCAATTTATTTGTAATAAACTTACCTTGTATTTGAATGTTGTAATATATTGTTATTTATTTTTTTAAGAGACTTAACATAAGAAGGGACCATAATTCTTAATATTTCAGTACTTGTAATTTACCTAACATTGATTTCTGTGCATATTAGTCATTGTGTGGGTAGAAAAGTCTGTTATGAATATATTTCATGGGTAATACTTCAATGGTATGGGTTCACATCTAAATGCATATAATATAACATCATAGTGTTAATCTAGGTGTGTATATCAACTATATTGGGATTTCTGATTACAATATATTAAGTAGATACATACTGTTCCATGCTGTGAATTCAGATTCTTAATGTGTTAAAACCCTTAATATGTTTTATTCCATGAACAATTGTCATATTATCCTGCTTATTTATAGTGCATTTGTTGTATTTTTATTATTGTTCACAATTATCACTTCACATGAATATTTCTCTGAACTGACAAAGAAGTATTTAAATCTGAATGTGTGCTGCCATTGTGTTTTGTTGCTTTTTGTTGTCATTTTAGACATCAGTAGGGGTAGGATGCTTGAGTAATTATAGTAAGATCAAGAAAACTTAATTATTCAATTAAGTGTTCAAAAATATGCATGAAAATTAACCACAATTACCTCTGTGGAAGTATTGTTTCCTTCGAGTAATTATAGAATTAATCCCACTTATGTCAACTTTGTACATGTTTCTGATAAATTTATGTATTATCATGTTTCAGTTTTTTGACTAAAGTGGGTCTCATGAAACCAGTTAGTATACCTAATTGTTCTGAGAATGCCGACAAACAGACTGATATTCAGGGAAATGGACCAACCAACGATACAGATAGTATAGCTTCTAATAAAATAGAAGAAATTAGGTAAATTTTTATGTTCCATTTGTTCTTCATTCAGTGTGTTCACTTGCTGTAACTTACTTGTTTTGAACATTTGGTGTATAAGTAACTTATTGTAAAAATACTGATTAAAGGAACAGCTATGAGTAGCTGTATTTTTCAAAGATGTAAGGCATGTTTCACTAACCTTTGGTAGTGGCTTTCAGTAATTATAAAATTAAGTAAATATTGTGCTATCGAGCCGGAAAGCTGTATACGTGAATGTGTATATGTTGTTTATATTTAATGTGTGAAAAGTGAACATATGTATTTCAGAATTTCTTGATTTAAGATTAATACATTTAATCTTCTATGTAAAAAAATGTTTGCATTAAATTTGATAGTGCTAAATTTTTATTTATGTAAAATAGCAAACTTGTAATCATTCTCATTCTCTATATCTATTCCAGGAATCAAGCTAAAGATGCTTTAGATAACTATGATTCAGCTATTAAAACCGGTGCCAGTGTACAAAATGGACCAGTGTGACAGTATGTTGTTAGTGAACCCTAGGTGTATGGTTCCTTTTATAACACTGTGATCACACGGCAGCTGTGTAGATAGTCAGTCTGTCATCAAATATAAACAACAAAGCATTGTTCCACAGGTGAATAATGATAGACATTTGTGTCATAAGGCTGTTGTCTTGATTATTAATAATACTAATAAAGTTTGTGGCTTCGGCCTTCTGACTTATAAAGGGCCATTGTTAAAAAAATGGATTAGCTGTGATTGCCAGTGCAAATTGCTTGTGTTGATATATATCGTGACTATAAATGTAGCTACGAATGTCTTAATAATATACTCAAATATCATTATTACTAATTAAACAAATCCAACAAAATTATGTGTTACTTAATGAAATTCACAATATTAGTTTGTAATTTGAGCTTTTAAAATTGCCTTAATTTGTGGCTGAAAGCCATGGTTGATTTTAAAGTCTTAATTTGTCATAATATCTGATTCTTGTAAAATATTTGTATTATTGGCATATGCAGATGAAGTAATGCACTGTTGCATCAGGTCATTTAATATTACTATGGTATACTGAGACTGTTGGTCTCATCTCTGTATTATTGTATTACATTATTGTTATCGCAACTGTATCGGCTGTAAATACAATTAAGAGGTACAAAACATCTACTAGATACTGTGTACTTGTTATGAAATCTATTGTGTAAGCAGCGTGATGTTTGTGTATTGAAGTGAACATGAAGTGTTAAACATATTTGTATTATTTTGTAAAAAAGTTACTCAGTGAACAACAACTTTATCTTACAAATCTTTTTTATGTGAAAAGAGGAAGTTATTATGTTGGATGTGCATCTGAAGATCATTGACTTGAAATTTTATTGAGTTACTGGTGCTCAAACATTAAATTAGTTACTGTAGTTAGATAGGGTGCATGAATCCTCTGATGCCATGTGGCCTAACTTCCTGTAGACCTCCTTACACTGTGTGATTGTGTTGTATGATTATTTGTGCTATATATAAATTTAAATATATAACAGTTACACATTAAACTCAGCCTTGTTTTTAGACATTTTAAATTTTACCATCTTAGGCAATTTAACATTTGATGAAGAGTCTGTCTTTCAACAGATTCGCTATGTTTTTAAAAGAAACCAAATCTGTTGGTTACACAGTGTTCATTGGTACATTATCAATACGATATTTTTGTTTACCTGGCAGAAAAAAGCAATCAACATTTGCATTAACCAGTTTCCATATATTTAATCAAACACATGTTTATGTTTTATCTGATGTTGCTTATGGTTTTGATATAGCTTGCATAAAAAGCTTAACAGTTTTCATATGTTTTTTTGGCCACATTCTGAATATCGTCAGATTTTCCAGTTTACTTATAAAGTCTTTAAAGAAAAATATTGATCAATGTATTATGCAAATGGTTGTCCAGAATCAAGTCATTGGAACTTGATGTTCATTGTTAATGTGGTATTTATAACGTACTTAAACTGGATCTCAGTCAATATGCAACTTTTGTCCTATTTGTGTTATGCTTTCACACTAAAATATTTCAATATTTTAATTGTTTACCTTCTGTGAGTACTTAAGAATGTGTGTAAAATAATTTTCTGATATTGTTGATAAGTTCTAATGCTCTGGGTCATTTTACAATGAAGTTTTATTTATTTTTGACCACAGGGTCCTTCAGACACCCTCTATGATTTTTATTCCAATGAACAAGCTCTTGGTTAACAGATATTTTTAATTGATTTTTTTTCAGTTACTCTTTTTAAGCAAATTCCAGTCATTAATATTATTCACTATTTAGAGATTGCTTTCTGTAGACTGGATATGAGTTTCTTCTGCTCGTGGATATGTGTTATAGTGTGGTACTGAAATGATTTATGTGTAATTTGTGCGTATGGTAAATTATGCATGATGATGTACTGACAATTAAAACTTAATTATGAGAGTAAGTTATTAATAATTAATTTAAGAGCTGTGTTTGAATGTTTATATAATTTGTAACATAAAGGTTTTTCTGTGTTCTTTAATCTTGTTATTATTCGTAAGTTGAATTTTTTAAGTATTAATAAAATAAGCATTTATATGCATTTTTTGGCCAAGTTAGCACAAGTATGGTGTAGCATTGAACATTTTAATAAAAGGCGATAAAAATTAAGTGTGGTATATCTGTGTCCTGAAGATACAGTTACACATGTTGAGATTTATACTCAATCTTATGTCAGGGTTAATATTTATAGGTTTATTGGAACTTCCATTTAATAGGCTTTGCTTTATTATCTTTACAGTCAGTATGATTATTTTATAATATGGCATTCATTCTATAGTCCTCATAATGTACTAGCATATAAGTCATTAAATACACGAAACATCTGGCTGGCTGATTTTCTTACTTTGTATTGGCTCAATCAGTCTAGTCTCATTTTCTGTTCTGTTTTGTGAAGCAAAAAGAAATGATTTTTGCAAGCACATCATCATATGTATTCAACTTGTCTTTCTATTTCGTGTTGTGTTACAAACTTTAAACCCATTCATTCTTTGCAAGTAATACATCAATTGTCTAAGGGATCTGTGTATGATATATAAATATATAGTACAATGTTTGTTTATCAAATAACCTTACTAAATCTATGGGCTTACAAAATTTTATTTATTTAATGCCTTGGTTATCATTTTCAGACTTAAATTAGTGATTGTAGTCAACTAGGCATTTTTTAAAAATTGTTTAGTTTCATAATGTATTGTTTATTCATCTTCATTGTGTTACAAAAATAGATATATACACATTAACCTGATAATACAGCTATAACAAGTGATCGAAGGACTTTTGTACTTTATCCGTTATCTTAATTTTCCAGAACATATGTCAACTGAATTTCTTTCGTCTATTTATAAATGTCAGCATTCATGTATGATTGTGACAGCAACATATCATACAAAGTTTCTACTTGAAGTAGTCCATATTCGTGATACTCATTGTATGGTGTTCAATCAGCCAAAAAGCTTGTCAGCCAGTGATTCCATATCATATTGATTGCTATACCTGTGTCTGATCATCTCATCATTCTGTTTTGTGGCAAAGGCTGATGTTTGTATCTATGAAAGTTGTGGACTGGTTTGTGTTATGCGAAATTTAAACAAGACTCAAACCAGTCAAGTTATAATTATTTTCATAGGTTGAACATTTTTTTAATCCTTTCCTACAATCTGATGATGTGATGGTCTGGTCAGTATATGCAGACCTCAATGTACCAATACCATGGCCACAAGTGGATTGTTTTACCTTGATGTTTGTATTAGGTTGTTGCATAATCTGTATAAATAATGAGCTAATGTTTATTCGTAACAATGTTGATTACATTTTATTTGCCAATCATTGCGTTGATTTTATCATTGTTTCCCGTTTGTTACCAAAGATTTAAATATGTTGTATATAATCTTATATTTGGTAGCAAATGGTACTTGTCAAGTCTTGTGTCTGAGAAATTCTTTGTTACTGTATAAAATATCATGTATGTTAAGTCAGTTGGTGTCTTAATCGACATTTGTTGACATTTTAAGCCTATTGAAAGCATATGTTGTATAATTTATTTCTATGCTGTACATAGATAGTATTTTATGTGAGAAGAGAGCTGTATAATAAGAGTGTTTATTTTGTCTCTTGATCCTAGATTTCCACATAATCTACCTGTATCATGAAAAACAAAGAAATAATAAAATTCTGATGCAGACAGTATTGTTATCTATTGTATTTTTCATGTCTAGGGTTATGATATTGATACTGTTAGTAATAACTCACCTGTCTGACATGATATGACTCCTGTGGGAATCAAAAGTTATACTACTTATATAGATTATAGGAAATCCTTTGCAATTACTCGGCCTAAAGATATTCTCATAATATAATAACTACAAAAAACAACTTCAATGTATATCTTCAAGTCTTTAATGGCAATAGTCCTGAGACATACTTTCCTAAAAACAACTTCATACATCCTCTACACATGATACAATTTACCAATCTGGCAAACAGTGTAAGTTCCATCAAGACGTAATCACTGCAGCATACAATTACTGACAATGTATTGGTCAGGAGTGTAAGCAGGTAAGACATGACATTAATTAATACAGCAGTAAAAATAGCTTGTATTTAGTTCACATTACAGAAAATATCAATCGTCTATACATGAAGTCTAAAAATCTACAAAACCACACAAAATTTCAGAGAAACGTTTGAAATTAACAAAAAGCAGTTATACAAAAGTTTTCCACATCCAGGACTGTAACAAATCATTTATCCCAAACAATTACGGAGTAACTAGGCACATACAAAAAAAATTGTCTCTCCAAAATGCAGTTCAATTTAATCAAACACAATGATATTCTAACAAATGTTCCCACATGAAGATTATTACTTTAAGTCAATAAATTATATCTAAATAATACCAGTAGTAACCTACTACTAAATTGTGAAGCAGTGAATATTAAAACAAGAGAAAAAAACTGGGAAAGCTTTTGATTCTAAATTGTTATCACCATATGAGTGTGAAGATTATTACAAAATGAGAAAATAGAACAAAATCTGAATTTTACTGCAAATAAAAGACATTTATAAGAAATATAGTCAATATTATGTGATGAGGTGAAATCAATTCAGCTCTCTGATACTGAACATTATGGGAAACGAAAAATATCTGTATTCATGGAATACAATGGCAAGAAAACCATTTGTGTTCATTTAAGTTGACAATCCAAGACTAAGGTAGAATTCACCAAACATTTTTTCAGTGGCATAAAAAAGTTGAAGTAAAAATTTTGCAAAAGTCTCTATTATAAAAATTCACACACGATCTGAACTTCATGAAATAAAATATGTTAAAGCATAGAACAACATCATCATATAAAAATAGTTCCCATTTGTTTCTTTAACAATTAACTAAGAACACAAAAATACAACTCTTGAGTTTATATGCCTCTTTCCATAACATAAAAATAGTTTTTCAAATGTCATACTTCAACAACATCTCCACAAAGATTTATTTTTTGTTCACCTTTCAATTAGGCAGACAATATTTCATGAAGTAACAATCTTAGCATTAACTTCAAAGTATGACGACATTGTATACAACTTATGATAGATGATGATGATTTATAAGCAGGGTAACAGACAACTTTCTATAACACAATTCTCTCACTGATTTATCAGATTATCAAACTTGACTTCAGTCATAAAATGCAACGATAAATCAATTTAATAAATCAATCTAATAATGAACACATATATAAACAGCACTACAGATGAGAAGTTACCATGATAACAAACCATACAGGTATAAAAACACATTGGTTACATTAATGAACATTACAAAGCTGGAAAAAAACTGTTAGAATTAAGCTGAGATTTTAGATTTTAAGAACTTTTCAAATCTCAGACAATGTTTGGTTCATGTAGTGTACAGACACAGTAACCATGACTACTGGCACATACAATAGGTTCTAATTCATCTTTATTGGTGCACTAGAACTTAAGAACCAATGATGTCACATAGAAATCTCCCTGAATACTGTATTATAAATGTAAAATGGCATGTCTGATAGTAAAAATATACATTCTAGAGACAACATTAAATTTAAAAAGATGACAATTTGTATCAGAGAATCAGACAAAAATCATACTTCACTTCCTTTACCCTTTTGCTGCCAAATTTCTGGTAAGACACGTTTCTCAGTGCCAAGTATTTCTCACTTGTGCTAACAAGACTAGCTGCCATATTGCTTATTAACGCATGTACTTGTATAGGATTTCAGTCTTAATGTAAATGAAATACTTAATATAAGTACAAACTACCCCTAGAGTAAATAAATCCTGTCTTAAAAACCTACATAAATACTTTACATGTACAATATATCAGTTTTCATAATAAATGTTTCAGCACTTCAGCCACAATGCACCAATGATCTTTTATCATAGCTCTATGTAAGTCTTGTATAGGAATTAAGTTGCACTGATCTTCCTTCAGACAGCTCATCATTTAGAAGACTGACAGCATCAAAGTAAAACACCAACAAGTGGTAACATGTTTAGTCCTGTCTAATTAAAGGTACAACAGAGAACTTTAACAAGAAGAGATAAAGCCATCTCTAAAAAATGTTGGTTTGCGAACATGTGACCTATACTTTCAACAATGAGTTGGTAGGTAGGCATCTTTTTGTTAACATTATATACTAGTACTGGTATCAAAAAGTTGGAGAAAATAAAATACGAACATCGATTCAGTCAAAAGCACAAAATAAATTTTTCAGGTCGGGAGATTCTTGAATGGGTCGGTTGCATGAAAGCATACCAACAATTTTTAAGGATGGCCTAAGTGAATGGTTTTATGTATTCATTAACTCATATATCATATACTTAGACATGCAGCATTTTAAATAACATACTTACACTACTATGAAATAAATGAACTAAGCAGCTAAACTCTCATACATTAATGTTAATCCTTATCTTTTTCTCAGTCACATATCAGTAAATAAGTGTATAACTTTATGACTATCACATAGTATTACCAGTATATCTTATACTGCTTTAACCACTCGGAAGAAAACCATAAATTCATAAGAGAAAAAAATGAATAAATAAAATCTAGAATGCAAGTATACTATCAGAGAATGATTGTGAAAAAGTTAAAATTAATACAAACATAAGAGATCATACCCCTACAAGAACAAAGATAAACAAAGCAAACAAGTACAATTAAACAGTTAACAGCTTCACAAAAAGATGGAAGTCTGCTGTCATTGCTTAGACTTTACAATGTGGTACCTTTGTTTTTAATGATATAGAGCAGGTTAGTTCTGCGGTGCCAAATTTCAGGTTTTTTGAAGATTTTTGATTTGGAGACATGATAAATTGGTGGAAAGCATAAAAATGATAATTCCCTCCCTCGAGTCAATCAGATCAAGGGACACAATTCAGACAAAAATAGCATTATGGCAAATATATATAACTGTTTTACCTTATAATTAATGTATAATGCTAGAAAACATAACAACATTATGGATTTAATTATAATTTGATGAAATCAAAACATAACCGAATAACTTATTATTTATATCATTCATTAATGGCTTGATTAATGTTTAGAGCTGAATCAACAAATACCATATTGTATGTAACACTAACATATTTTGTAGCATCCTATTGACACATTGATAGCATATGTTAGAAACAGAAACTTGAGTGAATTTATTTTATTCTAACCAAGGTTTATCAATTTGAAAATGCATGCCTAGCACATGAAAGTATCACTATTTCACAGTCAGACATGAAATAACAATTGTGTCCAGTTCATTTCTTGAACCACAACAGAACTCCTTGACACTTAAAACCAAGGTTTGTGAGTTTCATATATACTAAGTATCTAATTCATACAATACTGGAAACTGTAAAAAGCAAGGGTGTAGAAGATGAGCCGGAAAATCAAACGGCAATTTGAGCATTCCCACTGGCTAGCTTTTACAAAACAATGGACACATTACTGCATTGAACCCCCAGACTCCCCTTCTGCTTTTAGTAGCTTACCAGTCACATGAAAACATTTCTACACCCCTGTGAAAGATATTGAGGCCAAGCAATAACAGCTGACTTTAGTTACATTCGGAAACGGGGGCCAGGTCCCTTAACGTAAGAAAATAAATGTGTGTAGCACTGTTTCCCTAGCAACATTTCTCACTTTATATGAGGAAAAAATATCATTTTCCAATGAATATCAGAGACATTACAGAAACACAGTTGACACATATATACAGTATGATACAACCATATTTTAGACACATTAATACAACAAAAAGTTTAACCATTGCACCATGAAGTAACCATTTACTATCTTTTCTCTAACTTGGGTTTTGGTGGACGAAATGTACCCTTCATTTTCTTATGAGACTTGTTCTTTGATGTAAATTGACGCCAACTATCAACACGACCAGTTCTGCTCTCCTGCAAATTAGTAAAAAATCGAAGTTTGTTAATAGTCGGTTAGCGTCTGCATTTCATAGCACGAGTACACAAACAAAACTTTTAACAGTGTGTTGGCAGGCAGGCATTTTCTTCTTTTGGTAGGATAAGTTTACACTTAAAAGAAAAGCTGAAAAAGGACATAAAATAATTTGTGTCCAATTCACAAAGAAAAATTGTTTGGATCGGGGAATTTCTAATGAGTCGGACATGTAAATGTCAACTAACAATTTATCAAGGATACCCTAAAGCACATTTTTTCTGTGTATTTTATTTAGTAAACACTGCCACTAAAGATGTACAAAAGAGTTCTGTTTCTTCCTAAAGCTGCCTTGATTCACAGGCAGTGATTCACTGAATATTTGTGTAATGCAATCTACCACATGTGTCTCAATAAACACAAACATTTTACAGTAAGATAAAGACAACCCACCTCAAAGTTTTTGGACCATTCTTTCTCCATCTCTTGTCTCTCCTTCTCATCCGCTTCTTCCTCAGCCTTTCTTTTCCTATGAAACAAAGGTATACAATACCATAAAATACAATACCATAAAATATCAAACAAAGGTATATAATACCATAAAATACAATACCATAAAATATCAAACAAAGGTATACAATACCATAAAATACAATACCACAAAATATCAAACAAAGGTATATAATACCATAAAATACAATACCATAAAATATCAAACAAAGGTATATAATACCATAAAATACAATACCATAAAATATCAAACAAAGGTATACAATACCATAAAATACAATACCATAAAATATCAAACAAAGGTATATAATACCATAAAATACAATACCATAAATTATCAAACAAAGGTATACAATACCATAAAATACAATACCATAAAATATCAAACAAAGGTATATAATACCATAAAATACAATACCATAAAATATCAACACATTACAGGGTTCCAAACATTGAAATTTCAAGTAGAATTCCTGTTACTGCAATACCAGGGTCCAAGGCTATATAACTTGAGAACAATCTCTGAGCTAAAATCTCAAGTTCATATGAAAAGCATTCTGGTTTGGAAGATAAGTTTAATGATTAAATACACTTTTAGGTAAGTTTAGCTGGCAGAATAACATAGGATTGAAATCTTAATAGTTTAGTAATAATTAAGTTAGAAACATCGAAAGATAAAATATGAAATTTGAGCTTGGAGACCAATTTCCCTCGGACCCAGCATGCAGTTTAGGTCTAATGACTGTTAAGACCGTTATATTGATATATATTCAATGACAAACAAACAATTTTCACAAGTTACATGAATAAAATGTGGAATCTGTATGACGGTAAAGTTTATAGATTTGTTATTTTATATAAAATACCTAAAATTTTAGATTTAGTATAAATAAAATCAATATTTCTAAATGAAGTGAAAAAAATATGGAGCTTATTAACAGCAACTGAAGACTTGTATGATACAGCACTTACATTTTAGTTAACAACACAAATAAACAGGAGCATTACCTTTCATGTACATCTTTAGCTTCTTTCTCTACCCTCATTCTTTCCAGATCAGCAAATAATTTACATGTCTGAACATATACTGCATGTTTATACTGAAATGTAACGTAATGTAATTACAGCAAACAATCAGAGTGAGTGGCCTCTGTGGTCACGTGGTTATGGTCTCAGACTTGTGATCACTAGAACCTCACTGCCATGAGTTAAAATCCCACCCAGGACAAAACTTCACAAATGAGGAAGCAGTCCAGCTAGCTTACGGAAGGTTGGTGGTTCTACCAGGTGTGTCTGGAGTCTTATTCCACTGTTAAACCTGGGAAGTTTCCAAATGACCCTGGCTGCTGGTGCGATGTTAAACTCCAGTGAAAAAAACAATCAGAATAAACAAACAATCACTAAGAATATATTGCTTAGCACATGACCTCTGTATCAATAGCCTGGCACACTACTAACTCAGTTTACCAGATAGACCACTGTAAATTAGCCTGGCATACTACTAACCCAGTTTACCAGATAGACCACTGTAAATTAGCCTGGCACACTACTAACTCAGTTTACCAGATAGACCACTGTAAAGTAGCCTGGCACACTACTAACCCAGTTTACCAGATAGACCACTGTAAATTAGCCTGGCACACTACTAACCCAGTTTACCAGATAGACCACTGTAAATTAGCCTGGCATACTACTAACCCAGTTTACCAGATAGACCACTGTAATTTAGCCTGGCATACTACTAACTCAGTTTACCAGATAGATCACTGTAAATAAGCCTGGCATACTACTAACTCAGTTTACCAGTTAGACTACAGTAAATAATCATAATGATTTATATTATCAAGAAAAGATACTGTACTCTTGTTGTAAAATAGATACAACAGTTACTACAAGTATAATTAAAGGGGTCTAACCAAAAAGATTAATTAGAATATGACAAAAACTTCTCACATGAAATAATCCACAGGATTAACATCTTAAATTAAATAGATCCATCAAAAAAATAGGTGGATCTGACATAACATAAAAACACCAGTGATTTTGTTCTAAATTTTCTAAATTACCATCACCACACAAAAAGGGAAAATTTAGAGAAAAAATAGCACTTCAAGGGAAAATATAGGCTTTTTTGGCAAATATTGCACACTAAAAAATCACTAAACAAAATACATAATTTCATGCATTGGAAAATCTTTTAATTCATTTGATTAAATATGGATTTTGGAGAGCCAAAAATTGATTAGTCATTAGTTCACATAACACAATTCTATCACACTATAGAGAGTGTCAACTAGTAAATTAATCACAAACCTTTTCTGGTTCATCTTCAGGCACATATTGTGGTCTTCCTTCTTTCTTCAATTTTTTTCTTTGTGTTTTTATCTATTTATATAAAAATAAATACACGTATATCTACAGAACTATGTAGAATATGAGACACTAGAATATTTCATATTTCATAGTGAATGTTACACACTGCTAACAAACTAATGAATCAAATATATAACTGAAGAATCTCCATCCACTTAGAATACTTTAATTATTTTTCTTCTCTAGAAAGGTAAAGGCACAGAACATGTTCCAAATGATGACCCCCCCCTTGTTCCTAGCTCATGCCTTTTACTGATAAAAATTCAAATATTAAAATTTGACAAAAACTTGACCCACTACAAAATAGTGAAAAAAACAGACAATTGAATGAACAGCAGAAGAATAGACAAGGTTACAGACCATGTCATCAACTCTGACTTTGGCTTCATCAATGACTTCCCTACATCTCTTCATACCTTCTTCATTTTCTAATGTTTTGTAGGCTTTGTTTACAGCTAGAAACAAAAAAGACTTATCTAGTTGAGTCAGTAGCTTATTCAGAAAATTAAACATCCAGGTTGTAACAATAAATGCTCATTGTACTGAATGATTAATGTTTTGTTAGATACTGTATTCAATGAAAATTGTGATTCAGTTTCAAACCTGTCAGAATACATTCTTCCAAAAATCTTTGGAAATTTCACAAAAGAATAAAAAGTACAAAGAATTGAATAATTTTAGTCCTTATCTATGTTACAGAACAACAATTAGTCCAGCCATGGTGCTATTGATACAATGATTTGTTCAAGAGGAAATCAACAAAAAATCCATACAGCCAACAATTGACAAGGTGGCAAATGAATTAATAAACCTTCAAATGCAGTCTGTGCTCTGGCAGCATCATCTTGATTCTTATCAGGATGCACAAGAATTGACATCTGCAATGATAAAACATAATTCTATGTTAATAAACAATCAAACACAAAGCTAGTGTCTAGTTAATCTCAGTTTTGGCTAAAGTGGTATGTTAGTTTATACCAATTTATTTTAGCTCAATTGCGAAACAAGCAATTTTGCTTATATTAATCTTGAGCATGCTTCCTGGCCACTATACCAGTAATGTGTCCAAAAAATGGAATGGTGAAGTTCATGAACAAAACCGATCAAAGCCGGGATTTGGACTCAGGACCTTCGGATCAGATGTTCAGAGCAACAGATAAGCTTTCTCAGTGAATTGGGTATTACTCCATCATTTCATTTGGAATTGGGTATTTGCTACGTATAATTGGGTTTCCTGAAACCCGTTAGTCTATGATTTTTATATCAATTGGGAATTCATGCTCTTACTTATCAAGTCTAAACTGTACACATTTGGTTGTTTTTGAACCGCATCTCTACAACGTTTGTCCGAGACTATGAGGAATGACTGACAGACGAAAATGACAATATGCATGTATATTCATGAAAATTGATTTCGATAAGCATCATAAATATTTTAATTGGGTATTTTGCTTTTGTAATTGCTTTTTGATACGCATCTAAAATAGTTTCAATTGCGTATTTTGGAAATTAAATTGAGTAAATACGCAAATACGCAGCTTATCTGTTGCTCTGGATGTTGGACATTCTACCTTTACACCATGATGACTCCCAAGACATGTTAAATGGTTAGATGATCTTACTAAGGTTACTGTAGTTCATTTTGAATTACATAAGCAGCATGGTGCCTCAATGATGAAGTACTTATGGTTTCTGATTAGTAATCACTATCCCCTCACCACAGTGAGAAGGAATCCCATCCCGGTCAAATTTCACTTGCGTGTTAGCTGTCCAAGTGAAAAATAAATGCCATTAGCATTAGGAATATATTCAATGATAGCAGTACAAATATGTCAATGATTAAACCAAAAGTTATGTCTGCTAAAATTTGAAGGGTAAAATTAAAAAAATAAAAATGTTTGATTTTTTTTTAAATCATGATGTCTAATAAACAAATATGGTACAGAATTAAAATACATGTAATGTATACCTGTCTATATTTTTTCTTGAGATCTGCTAAAGGAGCATCAGGGTCACACTGTAATACCTACAAACAAATCAGCAAAATCATGTGACAGTCATACTTGATCATTTATTTTACTGGCATATGATGCTTTCTACAAAAACTACATACAACCACCATTCATATGCAGAACAAGATAATCATAATAAACACTAAGTTCATTTTCGTGAACCATGAAATAGCTTTCTAGGAAATAAGTGATTAGTGATTACTTTCCCATGAAACACAGCCATCTTATATCAAAAACTCAAGAATAAGTAATCTCTATAATAATTCATACAATACTTACATCAAATGGGTTAAGATTAAAGTAAGTTGAACCAGGTCTGTTCAATCTGTCAATTTGTTGATTAGATGTTAGAACTGAATCATGTTTTTCTATTGCTTTCACCTGAACATTACAAAACAAATTTTTTTTACATATCAATTAAAATCAATTGCAAATGTTTATTGTTTATTATACCCTTATGACTTTCTAAATGTCTTGGATGAGATCTGACCAGCGTAGAAAAATATCAATAATTGTAACAGCCATTCAGGCACGCTGTAAGTGATTCTACAACTGCTTCAATTTTTATATTCATTAACTTGAAAGCGAAATAATTGTTTTATGCGATATATCATGTGCTGATGATGTAGTAATATTTTACCATTTCAGTTTGACTTTATGCTCTTATTGGTAATAGATAGTTTATATTTTTTTCTCAAATGGCCACCACATAGACAAAAATTAAGTTTAATCTTCAAGTATGAATATATCCATATTATATCATACCAGAGTGATAGTTGTCATATTATCAATGGATGACAGAAATGTAAGTCTGATGCAGATACAGATATATACATGACACATGCATAAAATACAAGCATGTTAAATACATACTGGTTATTACTTACAAGAGCCACATCCTATTAAGTCTTAAGAATCAAATGCTATGAAAACTTATAGTAATATAAAAAGCCAAATCAAGCCAATTTTTATGTTCACAAAATAAAAAATAAAGGACGTTAATAAATTATGAATTAAACATGTAAGTAAAGTATCTGTTTTGGGGGTTAATGCATTTGTCTCATGTATATATAAAGTAAAAGTAAGCAAATGTTTGTCTCTCCAAGGAACTTGATCGTCCTGACAAATCGAAAGGAAAAACAACTATGACAAAATTTTCCATTTTTATTATAACAATCGCGAAAACGTATGATTCTTCATTTTTACTATAATAAGAACATGTTTGTGCCCAAAGTTCATGACTAAATTATCAACTAACTGTACCTCTGAGTAAAATGTGCTAAAAGCACTTTCTTTTGGTTTGTTTTCATTCTGTTCGTTCGATTTTGACGTCGATGCCAATTCGGAAACTCCGATCGACGCCATTTTCAAAATATTGACGGATTGTTTTTGTTCTCCAATGCTGAAGAGTTACCTACGGAAGCATAATAGTGCCATTCCCGTGTGTCGCTAAAATATGTTTCATAATCGCCTGATTTTTAGCCAAGGTTTAAATTTATAATTGATTTGTACAACAAAACTCCAAGGGCGTAACAAAACTTTTACAGAATCTGAATCTAAATAAAGCCCGTGAACTTTATCAAAGTCCTGCAGGAATCCAGAATGATAATGCCAATAGACTATCTTCAACATCTTCAACATATCTCTCCAGCTAGCTGAAACCCTCGACGACTAGAAACACGCCAATGTCAGAAATATATACAAGACAGGCTCCAGACAAGACCCTGCCAACTAAAGACCAGTATCATTGCCAAGTCTTAGCTGTAAGCTCCACATCATCGTGACCAGCATACTCAGTCATCTGGAAGAGCACAACATTTTTCATGATTGCCAACAAAGATTCAGAGCAAGACGAAGCTGTGAAACCTAGCACCTGACACTAGTTCATGAACTCGCAGTATCACTAAACAACAAAGTCCAGACAGATATGATCATTCCGCAAGGTTCTACCCTAGGACCTCTACCATTCTTACTATTTATTAACGACCTCACACAGGGAATCCAATCCACAGTACGCGTGTTTGCAGAAGACTGCATCCTGTACCGCACATAACAGATGATGCAGACAAACAAATATCACAAGAAGACCTAGACACCTTGATCATCTTGGAACATACATGGGGCATGGACTTCCATCCTCAGAAGTGCAGCACCTTAACAATATCCAGAATAAGACAACTTTTACCATCAAAATACATGCATATCCTAAAAGGCATTAATTTGAATAACGAGACTACATCGAAATATCCTGGAGTTGACGTCTAAAACAACCTATCCTGGAATAATCATATCAACAGAGTGACCAAAAAGCCAACAACATGCTAGGATTCTTAAAGAGAAACTTACGATAAGCAAACAAAGGCACAAAAACCCAAGCCTGCAAATCCTGCTAACACTGGACAGAGATTTTATGTGTACTTGCTAACACTGGAAAGAGCTTTTATGTGTACCTGCTAACACTGGACAGCGATTTTATGTGTACCTGCTAACACTGGAGAGTGTTTTTATGTGTATCTGCTATCACTGGACAGAGATTTTATGTGTACCTGCTAACACTGGACAGAGCTTTTATGTGTACATGCTAACACTGGACAGAGATTTTATGTGTACATGCTAACGCTGGACAGAGGTTTTATGTGTACCTGCTAACACTGGACAGAGATTTTATGTGTACCTGCTGACACTGGACAGAGATTTTATGTGTGAATACTAACATTAAACAGAGATTTTATATATACATGTATATGCTAACACTGGACAGAATTTTTACATGTGCCTGCCAACACTGCACAGAGTTTTTACACGTACATGTTAACACTGGACAGATATTATATATGTACATGCTAACACTGGACAGAGTTTTTACGTGTACCTGCTAACACTGGACAGAGTTTTTACACGTACATGTTAACACTGGACAGAGTTTTTATGTGTACAAGTTAACACTGGACAGAGATTTTACGTGCACCTGCTAACGTTAGACAGAGATTTTATATATGCATGCTGACACTGGACAGAGTTTTCGCGTGTACCTGCTAACACCGGACAGTTTTTATACGTATATGCTGACACTGGACAGAGATTTTAGGTGTACCTGCTAGCATTAGACAGAGATTTTATGCGTTCATGATGACACTGGACAGAAATTTTACATGTACCTGCTAACTCTGGACAGAGTGTTTATGTGTGCTTGCTATAACTGGTCAGTGATTTTATATGTACCTGCTAACACTGGATTACCAATATTGTAATGATTAATATAATCTAGTTTCTAACAAAAAAATCGCAAATAAATATCCTGGGTGCTCATGACACATGTATGATAAAACAATTTTATTCACACAGACGTAGAAAAGGTCGGTTTATGTAACCACAAGTTTACTAATAAATGATAAACAACAACGTTCTTTCTATAATCAAATGGATGATACCGGAAATTAACATCTTTCCCGTTCATAGTTTCTATAATGTACGTCAACAATATTGCTTTGATTAAATTCAAATAGAATGAAATCGAACTGACAAATGACCTTCTATTAGCATAAGTCTTTGTTATAATCTTCGGCCAACCTCAAATTTACTTCGAATGAAAAGATGGAGATCAAACTCTGTTCAGAGTTGTCGTTCGTTATCCCTCGCATACATTAAAAAGTTGTTTAAAACATGTAACCGAGTCTCCTTTAGTTTCCTTCTGATACTCAAATGTATGCTTTTGTTTTTCTCTTTATGTGCATTTGTTGTCGTGTTTTGAACCATTACGTTAAACACCTGTGTTTGGTATCCATGTAAACGATTAACCTCATAAGCGAAAATAAATATAGAAAACACTTCCCGTCAAGAAATTGTGCGCTTTTGTTCCATGTATGACTTCCTTTCTTGTATTACAAGAATCTCGTAAAAGCTGAGAAGATGATGATGTAGGCCTATGCGAGGGATAACGAACGACAACTCAGGATAGAGATTAGAAGAAGGGGCGAGTACGTGATGCTTGGTCGCGTATACGGAATTTAAATCATTATACCCCGGAATTGTCTTTTTTGTTGTACAGTTAAACCCCAATTATTCGAATATGCTTGGGTCCGAAAAAATCATTCGGATAATCTTTGGTTTCGAATAATCCATTTCAGTATAATTACCAGTTCGTATTAACGGGGTTCTTTTTACTTAAAGTATACAGGGACAAAATCGGGACAGTGGATATATTTCGGATAATACCGGATATATATATAATCAGTTGTCGAATAACGGAGGTTTTACTCTACTTGAATAACATCAAGCGCGGCATTAGAGGGGGTGGGGGCGGAGCCGGCGTGCGCCCCTTCTAAAATCTGGCAAGCATAAGTAAAAATGAATCAGCCTGTGTTCATATTCTACATAAACATCTTGACTTTACGCCCCCCCCCCCCCAACCAACCAACCATCATGTACCCACCCCTTATCATTACGCCCCGGACGTAGTTGCTGCAGTACTTGAAGAACTCATTGTTGTCTATATTAAACTGACTACGGCATAATCACATCCTTAATTTAGGACGATAATTTCAAGAAAAAGGTCGATCGCTAGAATTTCTTCATATTAATTTCAAAGAATTGAGTCAAACACGAAAGTTTGGACATTTACAACTTCATCTGTATGAACGTAATCCTTATACAAACTAGACATAATAAAACATTTTATTAATTCATTCATTGTGTAGTACATTTTCCGGCATGTACGCACATTCAAAATCTCAGCAACAATCTCACGTGCGTCCTCCGGCGCGAGGTTTGAATTTTGAAATTTAATTATTGAATTCTTAAATATGTACCCAATTGTAAAATAATAACAGATATATTTTGAAAAAAACTTGTGTGTTGAGAAATACTTTGGTGACGCAAAGTGTTGAATGCAATCACATGTGGTGTGTTTCGTTGTTTCTCTGCAAGCGTATTTTATGGTTGCTGGTTTTTGTTCTTGGTAAGTAAGTTAAGCCGGGACTATGGTCCAGTGGTTAGTGCGCCGGATTTGTAACCCGGATATCCGGCTTCAAATCCAGGTCGCAGCAGGTCATGCCCTTCTATGAAAATTTGACCAAAATGTCGATTTTCCTCCATATGTGGAGAAGTTGCCGGCTCGTTGTGGAAGGGTAAGTTAGTACTGGTTAGTATACAGTCCAGGATGACTGGTTAAGTGAACATAACTGAAAAAAAGTAGAAAAACTGCGTTAAAACCAAGGACAATAAGTCATATAAAAAAAGAACAAACAAAAGTAAGTTGAAAACTACAGGTCTTATACAGTATCTCTTCTCAAGTAAAAGTGAAGTAAAACATTTTCACCCAGAAACCAGGAAGTATATAAGCATAAATAACAGGTTTCTAAATTAAGTCACAAACCCAACACATCAATACATGTACGCCCATAATCTTAAGAGTCCATTGTTTTCCACTTGAAAGTCATTTATTTACTAAATCAGTCGCTGGCCAAACCACTTCCTTAAACAGAGCAGTTTAACAGTGGGTTGTGAAGATACATGTATATAGATTAGAGATTTTGTGTATTGTTTAAATGATAAAGAATATAAACTGTCGCCTGTCATATACGGTATCAGGCTTTGTTTGTAATTATGTATGAAACAAAGATCGAACAATTACTGTAAGAAGTAAAATACATTTTGTATTCAAATTTTGATTGTTTGATGTAAAGTTTCGTGACGCTTTGTATAAATATGTACATGCATAGTTCATCATTGCAGTAAACAAAAGATGGAAATATAATGAAAACATAATTAGCATCGTCGTTGTCCTTGTTGATCTCACCCGCATACACATACAGGGATTTTTATAACCATGTCTGGCCGCCGTGTTCAAGTCATGGCTTTATCTTCCTATATGGTCATAAATCATACATTTCGTTTTATTTGAACGTGATCATTTAAAACTTACTTATAGGAGGCCCAGTAAGATTTATAAAATAGTGTACATTTAATTAAACTAATATTTAGCACAAACAGGATTCGTGGGGAAACTTCCTACTAGCAATCGACACCGAGATTGTGTTACTGTTTCATCAGGACAGAGTTAAATGATTTCTTTTATTAATTAATGGTCACCACTGCTTCAAGGCAATTAAATAAATACATATAATTATGATCGTGATAAAACATACAATTAACTGAAAGATGCACATGTATACACTTACACCTAAACAATAAAATGAACAATTATTTTATGTATATCAATTACTAATACATGTACATGTATGCAAAGACATGTACTCAACTTTTCACAGAAAGACCCCCGGAAATAGCGAATCTTGAGAGCGAATGCATGTAGTACGGACAACTGACCTATTTTCTGATCTCCGACAGTTTACATTCATCAGTTTACACTGTAAATTGGTAATAATTAGAGTTAGTTAAAGTTTCAATCTTTTTATATGATTATTTCTTTTTTACATGGTATCCAGCTGTTACGAAACAAAAAAGACAAATTGTACAGTGATTACTGAACAAAACATGGTCCGATTTTCTTTCATTTACAATGTCTGTTCTTCGAATTGGTAATCATGCTTGATGAAGTGCATTTGTCACTCTTATTACGGATAGCAATTCATTGATATACGCTGCCGGGAACTCACGTGCAGTCGCGTGCAATCAGAATACTCTGCGTTGTTTCAAGTCTAATTAACAGTTTGATTTTTGTGTTGTACAGGTTTTAATCGTTACAAGTCAGACACTGCGGCAACGTGTGGAAATTTTCTTACAAACTCATCATACACACAAGTCGCTATGGATCGCAATGTCCAATATGAATAATCATTGAACTACTGAGTATTGTATTAACATGACTAAATACATACCGACATACCGTATTACCTATTCATATCCTCTTATGATAATATTGAAACATCAGTGCACAATTTGAAGTTTATTGTGTAAATACAGGGTCCAACATTTATCTTAAAGATAAAGTTATCTAAACTCAGGAGGTCCATAGTTTCGTAAATTTTACCTTATTTTTTGTATTTCAAAGATTTATCGTTATTGGCGCTCGAAATCTCCTCGTTTATAAACACTAGTTGAAGGTGAATAACCGTAATATACATTTGTATATTGAAGTTTTAAATCGGATAAAGATTTTGATTGATAAATATGACAACAATATTTCTCTAAGCATTCGATCTTTGGAATGGCACGTGAAAAACATACTGCATTGAAACCGTTAGTGAGTAAAGGTCACCTGACTGTAGAGGCCAATAAAATCAAATTCAAACCCATGAATTTTGATGGCATTTCGTGTTTGAAAGGTTTGGGTTAAGACCACTGTCAATAATGACTATAGTTTTCGAATGTATGACTGCTTTACCCATGTACATGATGGCAGAAATTTCCAATGGCACGACATTCGGTTACAGTGGGTACCCTGCAAATGTTACAATGCATGTACTTGTATTTCCAAAGGTATATGTACCATAGCTGTTCATATATCCAGGAGAGATCTAAGTGGGTAGACAATGAATACTTAGGAAGACTGTATCGTCGAGATAATATATGTAAAATATAGGTTGATATATACTGTTCATAGTAAAAACCGACGCTGGATACTTATTAGAGATTAGAGACAGTGCAACTCATCAATGCTTAGACATTCCTGTTCATTTCTATTAACAAATTATACCATATATATTGAATAAACAAACCAAATCACGCGTTATTATCTAATGTCTCTGAATAGCAATCACTAGTACCTCACCGCTGTGAGTTCGAGTCCGGGACCAAATTTTCACGTGTCGTGCGAGGAAGCCGTTCAGCTTGCTTACGGAAGGTCGGTGGTTCGGTGGACCTGGGGTCTTCATCAACCGTTAAAGTAAAAAAGTCACTGAGTGACCCTTGCTGTTGACGTGACGTTAAACCTGAGTAAAAACAGCCAAAAACTTTGAACTGGGGTACAGAAGAAACAAATGAACGATACAATACAATGAGACTGTCGTTCGGGGCAGATGTACATGTATATATATGTATATATATGTATACATAACTCGCATTGACTGGAACAGGACCACATACGAGTACAGTACAACCTCGACTTTGGGATTAAACATTAGTCTTAATACTAGTATTGTGGTGGCTTCATTATCGAGTTTAAATATGGAGGAAATGTTGAAAGCAGGTCCGAAAATAAGCAGTCGTTATGATAAGGTGGTCTAAATATTGAGGTGATAGCTGAAGAAGGTTTCACTGTAATTCATAATTTAAAATAAGTATTCAGATGTTGGCCTAAAGTCGCACACTGGTTAATCATTATAAGTATATCAGTAACTATACATGTGCGTAATACAATTTTCTACCATATTGCACTAAAAGTAGGTATATACGACACGCTTAGTACACGAACTCTCATACACGTGTACTCTACAAGGACTGTAGCCATGGAATCAACAGAATGCAAAGAGTCCCTAAGTAGTTCGTTAAATTATTGTCGGAGTGAATGTTATGCCGCATTTCTATATCAAGTAAGTGTAGTTTTCCTATCGTTCTTGAACACTTAAGCTGAAAGAATTGTTCATTCCACTATAGGAAGTTACATAATAAGACAAAGATAGTGATAATGACATGTTTACGAAATCATAATAACTTTGACTGATAAATGCGTTATGAGTTTCGCATATTCGTCCACGTGACTGATAAATTTTTCCAAACAGGAAGTTTTAATTCAGCTGTTACGGGGTGATTATTAAAGATCCAACTATTTTTTCCGCCAGCTGGGTGTGAAGTATCAGTTTCTGACAGAGCGTTGTGGTTGATTTTTGATTATTGAATTTAACTGAACGTAAGTACATTTTTGTATATATGTGTTTTACCGTCACATATGGTCAGTTACATACTAACGCATATGACCTGTACGTGTGGTCAGTGTTTTTTTTTATTCATAATTTAAGTTTTCATGCATTGTCGATGTATCAGAAAAATATGTTTATCAGTACCGAAGTGAGTGAGTGCTAAGGCGTTAAATTTATTGCTTTTTCACTGATTTCGAAGCCAACCTGAACATCACCAGACGGTGGAAATGTTTGATACTGTACGCAATATTCACTTTTCTCTCTGGAGGTTTAAAATTGCTCCAACAGTCAGGGCGATTTGGCGACTTTTCCAGATCTAAAGGTAGATGAAGACCCAAGGCATAAACCTGGGTAAAACACAGACCTTCTATAAGCTAGCTGGACAGCTTCCTAACAAGCGAAATTTTGTCTCGGGTGGGATTCGAACTCACAGCGGTGAGGGGCTAATGATTACTATACATAGACCATAACAACTCGACCGAAGAGACAGCTTACACAGTATTCATCATGTAATGTTTTTCATAAAAGCAGAGGAAAACGTCATAATAATTAACTATATGTGTTATAAGTAATAAATTGATCGATGTATAAACATGTTTGTCATTTAACAGAATTGAAGGTCAATTTGTTCTTGTTTTATTGAATTCAGAAGTTGGTTTACCGTACCAATCGTATAAATAACAACATGTTAGAGTAATTTGATATAATAGCAGTGATAACTTCCTGAGTTAGCCTCTCTATTTCTTCTCGTGTATTTACAAAAATGTTATAATGTAATTAGATAGTCAACGTATTGTGTTTTGTTTCATAACATATTCACGTAGCTGCGTGCCCTTATTTAAGCTTTATTCTCAATTTCCTTAATACTAGTATTCGCATTTCATTCGCAGTATATGTACACTTTTGTATAAAATTCAAACTTGTTTTATAATTTTATTACATGGTTTACTGACATCAAAAACCAGAGACGAAAGAAAAAATGACCATAAATGCATAATTATAAATACATGTATATACTTGTACTTTATATAAAGACTATGAACGTAGTAAGTCAAATAAAAGACATTGCAGATATTCTTAACACGAGATAACAAAACATTTTATTGTAATGAAAACAATTCAGGAGATTATATTATATATATTATAAAATATTTTGTTTTGATAATAATATCTGTACTGGCCTTTTATTTGTATTTTAATATATATATATAACTGTTCGTCCGTTTGTATGTCTGTTGATAAATTGCAAGCACACCAAATACCGCAATTTAAAGACAAGACATGAAATAGGATCGATTCACTTCCTGTACTTGAAGGAATGTGTCCCATTGATTGGCTGATATTGAAAGATTTATTTCTTTAATACTTCAACATTCGACGTGTCGATGATAAACTAGTATGGTTATGCCCCCCTCCAACTGATATATTACTTATAGATAAGGTATGATTTAACATGGACGTTTTTGTGTTATGGCTGTTATTTCTGCATGTTTTACTTCAAAATGAAGCGTTAGACTTCTTTATCATACCCAATCTCATAGCAGACCATACACACGATCAATCCTAACCGGTAAGATCAAAACTTTTCTTTGTTGCAGTGATGGATCCCCTGTATCCATGTTAATCATGTTTACTTTTCGTACTCAGTTACGCCAAATCTTTATATACATTATGTACATGTATGCGAATAAATTAAATTATTTTAGTTCGGACTTATGCCTGTTTCCAACCTCATTTTTGGTTTATAAAGACTGGCAATAACCTAGACATTGCTCCTGGAATCTGTACAAATACAAACCAGGTTCTCCGCAATTTACTACCAACCCCTCCGCAAAAATCATTCGTATTTAATTGTCCTTAACCAATCGTCATTGAAAACATGTGCGACACCCAAGATCTGAACCACGCACCCGAGGTTTCCATTGTACAATTTATCATTGAATGTTGTTTCTGCTATTTCTGTAGGGTCTTGTCTGTTTTCAATAGCTGACAACAAAAATTTAAATGCATATTACTAAGTATACATTTATCCTATGTGCCTGTTGTTCTCTTGAAGTAATTCGGGGCACTTGTGGCGTATTGCCAAAGACGGAGAACTTACCTCAAATACGACTTGTAGCATCCTTCATTAACAATGTGTTCTTATAGTAAGTTCTTAAATAAGGGACCAATGAATGTTATCATAATGTAATATGAACCGATCTATACATTAAAAGCGGCGTGTGGGTGTTGAGCAACAGCAGTATCTGACCTTTTGGTCAAGATTTTAACCATTTCTTTTCCAGTTCTATCGTTGTTTTGACATACACCTATCAGAATAGTTCTATTACAAATATTAAAGGTGTTTAATGATAGAAAGGTAAAAAATAATAACAAAAAAGAAAAATCAGGCTGCTGATGCACCGGTTTACACGTGAGCGAGTCAATTTGGTGTGCTGTGGTCTCTACTTAAAGCGTCTTTGTAGTTACAGTCAACAATACTCGTTATTAGTGAGAAAAGATGTCTTGGAAATTGTGACACTTGATTTTTCCTGAACTTGAAGTGTAATGTCTCTTTTTCTGACAGTTTCTTTCATGTCGTAATAGCCATTTTCCTCTCACGTGACCCAACTATGGTCACGTGTAGAAGTATGACGGCAGTGGCTACTGTAGCGTAACATTGTGACAGATGCGTGGAATTTATGAATGCTTTCGTGATTGACATGGAACAATTATTTTCCGTTGTGCTCTTAAATCATGTACCACGCCCAGAGGTAAAGCCTTCATCTGAAATGGAGAGACAATAAAACTGAATTTTAAAAGGAGAACTATCACGCTGAATCATCAACAAAGGTTGATAACTTCCTCGATTATTATGATCGACTGGAGATGCACTAATAATCAAGTAGGAAGACAATTAAAACGTGAAGTGTATAGACTGTTATAGTTAAATGGTTTTCTTTCTAATAGCTCACTCATGTCATTATATTGTCACTAATCCACTTACAAATACAGCCAACACTCATATTACAAAGAACTACCTTTATTTTCCTGACGAAATTCGGGCGGGGGAACGATTTTTGGCTCGAAGTACATGTGTCCACTCATTGTGTCCATGTTATGTCATACTGAAATCAATTTCGACTCTTGTAGTGAAGTCAAATTCTCTCCTATCAATTACGAAGAAGTCCATACCCTTTAGTTCTCCCACCACATGCAGTCATGATTTTAGATTTATATCATATGATATAAATACTGTATGATTTATAGTTAATAAATAGATGGTAAAATACTTTTGATACAATAATATAATAAATGATACAATAAAATACTTCATAAAACTATAAATTTACACTTTTTCACCACTTATAAGCTGTCGTTATTTTTAAGGATGTAATATATGTAGTAATGATCCAGTGAAAGCTTAACTCTTCATAACCAGTCGCAGTAAATAAGGATACAAAGATGGATAGATATATGCATATTATACACGTGTTAAACAAATATTTTTACCACTTTTTCTTTCGTTTGAGAAGTTTTTTTTTCAAATTCAGAATTGGACAACTAATTCATAGAAATCTTACGTATTTAAACTTCCTCTGTCACGAGTTAAGATAAATATCATTTTATTAACCCCAAATCATTTATAAATGAAAATCACAGGTGTGATTAGAGTTTTCAAGCTCCCTTTTTAAAGTTAGGGTAAAAGTCTAATGATTTTATACGATGTGTTTTCCCCTACTTTACTGCAATAAAATCAAGCAAGTCTCTTCAAGTGGTTTATGGAATGTTTAATAAGGAAGTTCATTCCGATGTAAGTATTACTTTATATAGGGTCTTTGTTTGTGTATTGGTGTATATTTTGCATTGATGACTTACTAAGACTGTTTCTATTAAGTCGCAGAAAGTTTCAAATCCACTAAGTTGTTACAGTAAAACCCCTAAAAACCGAACACTTTCCGGATTGGATCAAACGTCCGGTTATCTGAGAATTCAAGTATTCAGAGAACTATTGTAAGAGTAAAAATGGGACTTAAAAAATCGTCCGATTTTCAAGGAATTCCAGTTTTTCAGAGTCCGGTTTTCATGGTGTTTTTTTCACTGTTTATTGAATATATTATCAATAAGCACATTCTACATACCGTTTTCATTGAGTATTTTTTTCACAGACAATATTCTGTTGTCAACCATGTTTGTTTGATATGTAACTTAAATGATAAAAATAGTAGAGCACTTTATCAACGAATAAAACTAAATATTCGAGCTTATTGAATATTTTGTTGCATTGATAATGACCAGCACAGTTGACGCTTAATAAACAGTTAAAATGATTTTGTAATCACGACTATGCTCTGGTCTTGCATGCAAAAACACACAGATAAGTCCTGCTTTTTGTTGCGTTAAAAATGACAGCATAATGCTCAACTCTGGATGAAGATTGCATGATGCGCCGTAATATAAAATGTTGAAATAAGATTTTGTTACATCGTAAATATGAAAAAAGAATAACACAGTGTCAAAAAGGCTTCATGTACGCAACTTACATGAAAAGTCATAATTTTGTATAACCAGTACGATAACTTTTGGTTGTAGGAAATCATGTTAATATATTTGGTTTCAATTTAAGTGAAGTGGTAAAATATTGCGAAAAAATCCACTGTAGACTCAGATCTTACAGAGAGCATTCCACAATGAATTGTTCTGTATATATATATATAATACAAACTTGAGCACACACACGCAAATTGACAGAACTTCGAAAACGATATCGTAATTTGTTATATTATTTTACATTGTCACATGCAGTAGCGTCTTCTGTCATTGTTGTCAACATACATCCAAAACGCTTCGTACAAGTACATAATATTGTGATAATCCGGACACACGTGAAGCTGTGTATGAAAAAAGAAACGCTGAAATTTGATCGTTGATAAAACGTGTGATACAAACATAAAAGTTGATCAAATTTCAAGGTGGATTGTTGAACTTTTATTTCGTCCTCATTTTGTTTATACATTTACAAGGAAATTATTCGTAAGAATTTCAATTATTCTGTTTTTATGTCCTTTGTAGAGGTTAGTGCGCCATTATATATTACAGTGCAACCTCTCCAAATCAATACCCTTTGGGAGAAGCACAATTATGTTGTTGTTGAGAGGTTGTTGCTCCGGAGAGGTTAAATTGATAGTTAAATCGTACTGTGGGAAAAATCAAGCTGTTGAAGGGATGCTATTGCTTAGGGGCTTAAGTTAATTGTTCCTTTTTATTCACATCCCCCGCAGTCCTGTTTCATAAACTGTCGGGCCACGACTGTGGTCCAGTGGTTAGTGCGCTGGTCTTGTAACCCGGTGATCCGGGTTCAAATCCCGGTCGCGGCAGGTCATACCCTTCTATGAAAATTTGTGGAAGGGTGAGTTAGTTAATTTCATTATCATTAAACAATGAGAGGACAAAAATGATTAATCATAGAATGACTGTACTGAAAAAATGAACAAGGTATAAACAAGGATCTAAAAGATCTAGAATGTGTAAATGTCAAATATCTAAAACCGCACCCATATAAGTACGTGCGCCATCTAAATGCACGTAGGAAGGAAATCATTACCATCAGTAGGCAACAAGTTCGTTCAGACTTACTTCTTGTGTTAACTAGTAATTGGGTCCGGAAACGCTCATGAGTATTTCTCCCTAATTGGACGCATGAATTTATATACATGCATGTAGAGATTTCCTTGAATACTTAATGTTTACACCAATCTTACATTCCAAAACGTGCAACGTTATCAGAACGACTTTTCATACTTTGGTTTGGTAAATAAGTGTAGTTAATGATTCTATATGAAAGTTTAAACATGAAACATAGTTAAAGTGTCTGGGTATTAAAATATATTACCGATATTTCAATGTCATTTAAGAAAAGCAGACTGCTCACTGTCGGATAGATTAAGATACGCTTCATATCGACAAGATGACAAATATGCCGGATTGTGTACTGATAATCATAACTCGAACAAGTTAAAACAAACCAACTTGAGATAACTGTTATCTATATACGCGACATCAATTTCGTGTAAAAGGTGTGTTAATATCATACATTCAGGAAGTTTTAAAATCCCATTTAGAAGTATTTATGAGTTATCATCGAGAAATAATTAAACAAATTGGATTATTAGGATTTTTATAGGAAACGTTTAAGTAACTTTGATCTGATACTTCGATAGATACGTAAGTACTCTGACTTTATCCGTATTACTAAAAACCACAATTGGGTACAATGTGACCAGAGTGGTTTGATAAATGTTTCCTTCTTTCGTAGCTTCTGATTTAGATATGTAAAATCCACGGTAGTATTTTTGTGTACGTATCCAGTAGCTCTATACAACAGTAAACAGAAAATAAAACATATTCTCAGGAAATGAATAGAACTGATTTCCCACTTCCATATAGAATACTCCAGTCATAAACAAACTATTACAGAATAAAACCCACGCACACGACATATACAAAATCACCAACCCTTTCACATGGCTTGCACCAACCCTATCACAGCAACATTATTGTGGAATAATTTATTTTACTCACTAAAAGCTACCCAACATCACGCAGCAGGCAGAACATTTATAAAATATATAATATTCCGTGGGTACTACCTCGAAACGGTTTGTAACAAAACAACAAATGGTGTATGATTCCATGGACCAAACCTCACTCTTACCCTCAGATTAGAAAAATATTCACGCTACGACAATGAACAAGTTTATCATTTCAGGAACTTAAGTAAAAGTTAGATGTGTAAATATTTAGGTACTCATGTGGCACGGCACAAAGCCGCCGATTTTGTCATAAATCAGAATTCCGCAGGCATTTAACAAATTAAACTATAGCAATATAGTTACAGGAGTTGTAACAAAATGATACAAAAACTCTTAATTAAAGCACTTGACTGGACTAATACCTGATTACATGGACGTTTCATTTTTCCTAAAATTTTATCTTTTGTAAGTCTTAAACTGAATAACAAGCATGGTATTGTTATCTACCACAACACATTTCATCAACCATTTCTATTTTTATTTTAAGACGTGGCACAATCTGCTTCTTACACATATCTAGATTTTTGTATGTTCTGCAATCACCGTTTGTTGATAATTATTGTTTTATTCTATTTTATATGCCAGATATGAAACAGACCGATTCATAACAAAAATATCGAGAATGGGAACAACAATGAGATTTGGAGTTATAGTCTTCTTATTGCTTTGGGTAAGTTGGTATCTTATGACTAACTTGAGAATTTTCAAAATCATTATAACGAGAGAACATTATTCAAATTTTATAGTTTTAACAGCTGTGTTTAAATCAAACATATCGCTATGAATAACGATACAAATTATCATTTCGAAGAGCAAAAAACAAAAACACAGGAAATGAAGCATATGTTGGCTTTTCCTGACATGCCAAATGTGACTATAGCCAATGGCACGTAACTCTCAATATAAACACGGCCGAACTTGATCATTTTGGGCATACAATTTAAATCATATCACACTGTTTTCTGCGCATTTTAAGAACTGGTCATTTTAACCAATAGGATTGACCACAGGATTTTAAGAAGTTATCGACGATGTTTTTAGCAAAATCTTAAATTTCTGGCCAACATCTCTAATACGACAGGCAGTACGTTTTTAATTCTGCTCAATTAATTTACTTCGTTTTCCACAAGTTTAAACCAGTTTATGTGCATCATAGACCCATGCGGTCACATTTGTACAATAATTAACATGTCGACATGTACAGTACATAGTAAATACATGAAAAATATATAATAATCCATAAATACATGCCATAAAAGTCATGAATTGATGTAATATCAGTATTCAGAAATCTATAATGATAATACAATTTATTGCAAGTGATATAACTTATAATTTCAAGCAAAAAGTAACATCATAATGAGGTATTGAAATATCCAAAAATAAAATAAGCCCCCCTTAAGCCCAAAGTTAATATACAAGTTATGACAATGTAAATTGTTTCTTGTATCATAAGTTCTTTGAATGTAAACACTTAACTTAGTAATCGTTTTTTTTATTTTCTGTATCAAATAATTTAATCAATTTAAACATAGTGGGATTTCTACGAACATACAATGGAATATGGATAGTTCTAATTACTGAAAATAATTCCCATTCTAAAATAAATAGAGGATATTGAATGAGTTCCTTACCATTTTTACTAAATGAGTTGACTAAATAATATGATACGAGGCTCTACCGAGTGTCATATATTGTTTGCCAACGAGTTTAGTAAAAATGGTAAAGGATGAGCACGAATGTAAGATTCTATTTATCACATAACCGTAAAAACGACCACAGAAAATGAAACAGACTAAAGGATGACCTATATACAAGACGTCTAGTGTAGACTGTTCACTACTGTGCACAAAAACAGTGCATGTTTCTATTAATCGTTTGACGATAAAATGCAATATAAAACACATAAAATCGTTATTTTATTAACACAAACTTCATTTTATTCATTAATAAAATCATTACGAATCGAAAGTCGACCATGTTTACAAATTTCGTAGTAGCGTAGTAATACAAAATATGCAAATGTAGTGATTTGGCTAATTTGAATATTTATTGCACGGTTTGGCAGTGGCGAACGATATTTCCGGCACGGGTTTACGTCACTCCTGGACCGCAGGTTATGTAATAAAATGAAATTCATTTTCTAATAAATGACATGCGATACAAGTTTTTCATTATAGGTGTTAATTATGGTTTGTTTCATCTACCAAATTGAATTCATCTGTCTGCAATAGGTTTGTCCAATATTTTAAAATATCAAACATCCTTACGGTCTGAAAATGTAATCGCTCTAGCTCACCACAAAAAATCACTTTGTGTAGATTTTCTTGTTTCACATAACCTTTTAAAGAATTGTAAATAAACATGCTCAACAGAATTACCTCCAATGAACCCCCATACTTACAGTCCCTAAATTAAATCAAAACCTGTTTGCACCTCTACGTAAAAATTATATTTTTCAGCCCAACTAGTTAATCTATTTCTTTCATTCTAGTAAATAATTAGCCAAAGGTGCTTTCTAAAGTAATACCCTAAAAGTATTCACTTCATTTAAACTACCATGCAAAAGCACCGCAAAACCCGCTGACGAACAGATAGGAAAACGTCCAATTTCAAATATTTTATTTAAAAGTTATAATACGCATACATATGATTAAATACGTACAGTTAATCGGTATTTGACATTACGTGTTTGTCAATTGTTTGCTTTTTTGTTGGTTTGTTATATTTGTTTGCTGTTGATTGTAAAGTCGTCTTGATATACCTTGACCGGCGATTTTTCATCATGAGTATAACACATTCCTATTCACATGAAAAACATAACTAAATTCATTCCTAATATTTGGAGACAAGATGGTTTATTATCATGAATTAAATGTATTTCATATCCACACCTATCAGTATAAATTGTGAAGTCTTTCTTATTGTATGAAATAATAATAAAAGAAGACAGCATAATATAATATAATAACAAAAAGACAGTATTAGTGGGTAACTGTCATTTATTAAAACAAATCTAAAATATACATTCATATAAAAACAAACAACATCAGAATGGCTGGGACAAGTATCATACAATTACTTTTGTTGTTACAGTGACAATATAATTATATTATATTCTGTTCCATCCAAACCACAATAAAATCTGAATTACGTATAAAAAAGATTGCGTCTAGCAAGGATAATACAAACATAGAATGAATCGTAAGATACGACTCGTATCTAAAATGTATAGACAAAAATAAAGTCAGGATAGATGGTGCTGGTTATGTCCTTTCGGTCTGCAAGCTGCATATCATAACAAACCAACCAATCTGATTGGTTTAGCTATGGTTATAGTGGAGGACATAATCAAAATAATAATCTGCAATAGATTAAACGTTAAAGCCTGTAACATCTTTTCAGTAATAGCATCTTTAAGCGAACAAGAGACTACTTTCATAACAGTTTAAATGTAATGTTTTGAAGATATTTTTGAAGCATTTTTTTATATGTACAACTATCGGGATAAATTGTGAAATTTCCTGGGCTTGTTCTTGTTGTCATTTTAATGTTGTTTGTTTTCTAATCAGAGAAAACGAAATTTATGCCTATATAAATCCAGCCCAGACTTACGATGTCTGTTTTTAACTTTACGAAATCCATTTCCGGGCGCTAATTTAGGTTTTACATGGAATTGTCAGTTTCACGAACAATGATCCAGAGACTTACTTTAATTTCTAATTGTAGAAAAATGTTTAAATTTGTAAACAGCGCACACTAAGCGAAGTAGCTGATTTGTTTTACTCCCAATACAAGACTAAATTACTTTGACAACGGCGGCCGCATTTGTTGTTGTGTTTCCCGATGCGTTTTAGGTTTGTTTACTTCCGTTGTCGTGGGTGATTGCATCTTTTACACTTAAAGCAAAACATAAAACGCAAGGTATCTGAGCCAATATGGTCACCCTAATAATTGAACATTGTACAGTATTACAGTATTTCTTAATAGAGGTTCATTCGTTTTAAGAAATATATGATACTTTCATTAATACGGTCATGTTGGTTATCAGCGTTCTGCGGTACGGAACTGCTCGTTTACGAACATCTGGTGGTTGGTGTTCAGACGCCGAACATCATTTATCAACCAAAACGTACAATCGAACATTGTTGATCGGAATTTTACCGAGTATTCGTTTCTGCGTTCGAGCATAAAAAGGCCAGAAAAGTTCAGTTTCAGTCAGTCTCCATTTAACTTCCGATCGAGACACTTAGTTTTGCTTCCAAAATAAGCTAGCTTATTTCTACGGTAGAAATTTATCTGAGGTAGCAACTTAGAAATATTTCATCAGACCATCGTGCAAATTACGTAAAGTTTAAAGTAAACTTAGAACTTATTTATAAATGCTCTATAAATTTTGTCATATTGTATAGACATGTTTGGTCACTGACTCAAGCCAATCATTTTAATGTTTGTATATGACTCGGTCGTCTCAAGCACTGCTCTATTTTACTTGATTTAGTGTGCGCTGTCTTTGATGAATATGGAACGTATTACTGGACATTAACTCATTTGTGTAACTAATTTAATTGATTAACATAGTATTGTTATTTCACACTTAATAAACTTCCAAAGAACTTCGAGCCGTGCTTTTTTTGTTTTTGCACTTAGTTAAGTTTTAGCATTATGAATAGCACTATCATTGAAATCTCAACACCAGTTGCACTGTCACAACAGGACAAAGGAACTAGAGAACTAGGTACTGTACAACATAGCCAAAGCGGAACACCAAAGCTAGACCGTATCAGTATTTACGCAGTTATCACTTTCAGTTTGATTTATGCGCCTCGACACTGTTATTCGTACATTCTTGTTATTAAGAAATAGATATAAAACATTGTCATTCATATTTAGCAAGTGACGTCACTACAAGTAGCAACAGCAGCAGAAAACCTAACAGCAGCAGCAACAACAGTAACTCCGACTACAATTCCAAGTACGTTTTGCCAACATTTTTGTTTATCATTTCATCATTGTGCAAATTATTTTGCCATGAACTTGTTTTGTCCAATTTATACTTGTTTAACAAATTATTTCCCCATAAATATGTACTGTATCATGTTCAAATAAAATATATACTTTATAACTTACTGATTCACAGGAGTGAGATTAGCATATTTGAATTTCATGCATGCTGAGGATTCTGTCTCTCTCAATTAGGGGTAAAAATATACAAGATAATATATAATATACTGACGTTCATAAAAACGCCTCATCTGCCTCTATACCGCCATATTTTATGAACTAAATGCCGAATGCATGACATTTTTAATTCCATTCAACATTTTATGCTTTAAAAAAACTTTTAAAAAAATCATCCGCACAAATTAGTACCGCGAACGGCCACCCTCACTAGCTATCACTGCCTGCAGTCGTCGTCACATAGAGCAGCACAGATTATGCAAGAGAATGCGAGCCCAATCGTCCTGGAGAGAATTCGTCAATTCTTGTAAGTTTAGCGGCTGTGGGTTGCGTTGACGTAAACGATGTCCAATGACGCTCCGCATGTGCTCAATCAAATTGCAGTGTGATTGGCCTGACTTATCCGTTCCAAGTTGAATTATGAATCTATCGTTTTGGGATCGGCCAGAAAAGAGTATATGTACCTAAAACGTCATTCCATTCATATTTACGGTTTACACTTATAACCTTAGAAGGATTAAAAACTTCGCCAATAAAAGGTTTATATGTTGAAACTAACGAAACATCTCTTTACTCCACACGGCAGAAACTTGCACATCAATACATTCTTAAAATCAAATCCGTAAAAACAAAAAAAAATGTCTTTAACCATTTACCTGCGTGAACATAGACCAGATGTAATACCATCATTTGGTGTCCAAATGTCTCAATACGCTGAAGATCTTCATGTTAATAAGAGATCCAATTCAGAATACAAAGTTCCAGTTCACCTATCCTGGACCATTGAATCGGCAGAATTTCGCTTCGACTTCATCTGTGCCAAAAAGTAGACGGGAGCACTAACTAGATTCTACAAACTTAAGGAAATTTAACATAACACCAACCAATTTATACTGATGGCTCTAAAGATGGAAATACTGTTGCAGCTACAGCTGTATCTGGAAATAAAATGAAAAATTGCCGTCTTCCAGAAAACTCCTAGACTTTTAGCCAAGTTGAAGACCGTTGATCTTGCTCGTGATCTCGCTGAGCAAACAAACCGTAATCATTGCATCATACCTCAGACTTGTTGTCAATATTACAAATCTTGTCTAATTAGAATTTGGAAAAGCCTCCTGTCTGTGATATCCTCGAAGGACTCGCTAGCCTTAGTACATCCAAAACATTTGTTTATGGCTGGATCCCAAGTCACATGGCGATTAAAGGTAATGATAGGGCTGGTGCAATTGCTAAGCCCTAGCATCACCAATTTCAGATGTCAAAATTCCGTAAACTAAAATTTGCAATTTTAACTACATGCTGACATATACAACAAACTTCACTCTGTCAAGTCAACCTTTGTCGAATGGCACTTCACTAACAGGTCCACCAGTCGAGAAGAGGTAATGTTTTCTAGGTGCAGAATTGGTCTTTCACATTTAACCCATTTTTGGCTCCTTACAATAGATGATATGCCAAAATGTATTGCGTGCAATGTACAACGTTTTACTATGATATTTTTATCGAGTGCATCGACCTTTAGCCAATCCACATTAGACACTGATGACAACAAAATGAATACCCTTTTTGCAACTGTCAGACCTGAAGCAATTATTGATTACATTATAGAAACTGGACTATACAATAAATTGTGATACCTTTCTATACACTCCCTTTTAACTGTATCAATGTCGATATACTTTATATTATACAATGTAAGTGAGATTGGTCCCAAGTAAGTTGATATTTTGTTTCTACAAAGTAGTTTTTACCAATCAATTACTTAATTCTCATTAAATAGGCCAAAATAAAAATCTGAATGCTTGAAATCTGAACGCGACTGACCCAAAAAATGACCGAGTCCCGATTTTTTAAAATTTAAGTCTGGAATATTCTCGGTAGGAGGGCCGCAAATAGTCGTTTTCTATCCATATTGTTTTACTATCCGCATTTGAAACATTATACTACCAGCGTCTAACCAGCTCTTAGTACGTGGTGTTGAATGAAAAACGCGTCAATGATGACCAGTACTTGTAGTTGGGGAAATTACAAATCCATTATAACTATGAATGACGGTTTCAACATTTTTTATACGGAAAATGGTTTAGATTTGAAAAACAAAACAGACACCTGGATGTCACTTCCGCAGATGCTGGGGTCATGAGTTAAATCCTTAGGCGTCGTGCATGTTCTCTGCAAAGATTTGATAGAAGAAAATGCAACGGAAATCATATGTCCTCTATCTCTGATACGCGAGGAGAAGTTGGCGAAGAGCAAGTTAATACACAAGACTAATACTGTTGAAAAAAGACATTAAACCCAACAAAACATGGAAGTAAATCTTACTTTTTAATTCATTCTTACAGATTCATGAATAATATTAAGTTTCTAAGTTAAGTTATTTAATGCAAAGAGAGAAATTTGGCTAACAAAAACACAAAAATAAAATCAATAAGAAAGCACATAAGAAAACATGAAACAAATATGTGTACGTATTTCTTATGGTAATCAGGTATATTTTATTTGAATTTAAGAGAATAACAAAGGAAGATAATAATGATATATTCCTACATTTAGGACATGACTACTGGTGTTGTAGGAATAACAACAACGCTATTTAAAATGATTTAATTGATATACATTTCTCATGTCATATACAGTAATTTTTCCCCTCTAAAAAGCATACAGTTTCTTAATTACAGACGCAAAAAGGTACAAAAATATAAATATACACGAAAACACACAAGAGTGTATTTATTTTTGAATGCAACTAATTCGGACGGATTCAAGAATGAACCAAATATGAATAATATCCGTTCCCATCCCATCATTAATTTAAGCGCGCTACATGACCATCATTAGTGGTGGATGCACCATAAAACATCATTAAATAAATAAATCCACAATGTTGGGCACATGCATATTAAAGTAAGACATTTACAGCTGTTATGACAAATGTAGATGAAATAATATTCAAACAAGTATTTTATTTATCTATTTTATCTAGCTTTGCATCTCCCGAAAACATTGTCATCATAGAGTATAGCACTTTCACTTTGATTATTTTCGGTTTGAGGTGAAATGCCAACCAAAGATTACAGCCAAACTGCATGGACAGATAATAAAACATAGATACGTTTTAAACGTTTTTTTTTTTTGTAAAAGAGTGTCTTGTGAATCTTTTGAAATCGGCATATTTATATGCAAAAAGTGTCACTTTCACTATTTGATTTGAATTGATATCAGGAAGGCCTCGATTTCAAAGTCAATTATCAGCAGCATGTGTGACGGCCACGTGCGGTGCTGACTGCCCGACAGCGATATCACTTTGAGAGCACAAGCTTATTCATGTCAGCCTTTGGGATGATTTTTCATTCTTCATGCAGTGATGCTCATAGGACATTGACGTTGTTGAGCGGGTTTGGACATCGACGTACGCGCCGATCGAGATTATCCCATAGATGTTAAATTGGGTTCAAATCCGGGCTCTTGGGGGTAGCTGTCGATGAAATCAATGTTACGATTTTGTAAAATCTGTGTATTGACACGAGCAACATGGGGTCTGGCATTATTCTGTTGTAATGTCGTTATGACAAAATGGATAAGAAGCAGAGGGACAGCATGAGGGCCTAGAATATTTTCCCTTAATTTTGTGGCATTCAAATTTCCCGCAATAACGACGAGTGAGATGACGCGATACCCGTAAGCAATACCGTCCCTACTATATCTGATCTCCCGCCCCCAAAACGATCGTAACAGTCGGCCGTTCTGCGTCGCAAAAATCGTACATGGACATCACCTTTAGGCAATACAAACCTCGTTCATCAGAAAAAGGAATTGTCTCCAATGTTCATTGCACTCTATTATTGCGATGGCGACGCGCCAAAACCGAACCGACGTACAGACGATGTCCATGCCCACCGTTTCCGGCTGAACGATCCTCACTGTCTGGACGGAAATCCGATCGTTGTGAGTACTGGCGGTAACAGCAATTGTAGCTGTTGCCGTTCGAAAGCGGCATCGTAGGTGCTGGTTCAAGATAAAAATTATGGCGGTCTTGGGCTCGAATCGTGATGCACGCTCTGCCGCTCTATGGTAAGTCCCTTGTACCCCCGGTCTGCGCAAATCGCCATCGAAGGCTCCGCACTGCTTGCATGGATGTACCAACACGTGCTGCAACCTCTGCAGTAGGAATGCCAGCCTCCAGCATGTCCACGACCTTCTCTCGTAAATTTTCCGAAATTCTTGGCATTGTAATATCTAATGAATTTTTTTTAGTAAGTATACCACTTTAGCAGTATTAGAGAAGTATCCAACACGTGGGAAAATCCTAAAAATGATACAAACAAATTCAATAAAAACAGGGATTTAGCGTATTAAAGTGAGACAATTTTGTTAAAGATCATTAACATAAATTCTCTACATAGTACTATATAAATGTAGGATGTTTATATAAATGCAGTATTATAAGGAAATGAAATTAAAAATTAAATATACATTCGATCCATTTTAAATATGTCTGAAGAGAAACACTTGTTAAAAATGTCCTTGCTTTGATTCTCTTATTTTTGTGAACAAAAGAAAACAAATTCGTAACTCATCGAATGTTCTATCTCCTGAGAAAATGTACCGAATGAAATCAAAGCAATTCATACACCCAACAAGGCAATACATGTTCTGAATTCAACTATATCAACTTTAAAACAAAAATTTATTTATATTCAGACTGCGAAGTTGTACGAACAGTTGACAACGCTTACCATTCACCAACGGATAATACAACATACGGAGCACACGTAACATATACATGTAATCCTGGATATAATGCAAGTGGAGACCCAAACATTCAGTGTAATGAATCTGGATTGTGGTCGGAGACGGATTTTAGTTGTGTTCTCATAGGTAAATATTCATTCCAACGAAATACTCCACAAAAAATAATCTCAAAAGAATGGAAGAAAACACTGACAAAGTCATGCCATTTATATGAACTGTGGTATGCTATACAATCGTTTGGCTCGAACTTGTATAAAAATTAGGATCATGAAATTCGCATATCGATAATCTTTAAAATGTTGTAACGACCCATTAAATGTGCCAGCGTGTTACAAAATTTTAAATATATTCATCCTTTTTTAAAATATCTAAAGAGAAACACTTTTGTCAAACATGTCCTTGCTTTGATTCCCTTATTTTTGTGGACAACAGAAAACAAATTCGAAACTCATCGAATGTTCTATCTCCTGAGAAAATGTACTGAATGGAATCAATGTAATCCATACACCCAACAAGGCAATACATGTTCTGAATTCAACTACATCAACTTTAAAACACAAATTTATTTATATTCAGACTGCGGAGTTGTACGAACAGTTGACAACGCTTACCATTCACCAACGGATAATACAACATACGGAGCACACGTAACATATACATGTAATCCTGGATATAATGCAAGTGGAGACCCAAATATTCAGTGTAATAAATCTGGATTGTGGTCGGAGACGGATTTTAGTTGTGTTCTCATAGGTAAATATTCATTTCGACGAAATACTCCTTAAAAGTTATCTAAAATGAATGGAAGAAAACACTGACAAAGTCATGCCTTTTATATGAACTGTGGTATGCTGTACAATGGTCTGAGTCGAACTTGTATAAAAATTAGGATCATGAAATTCGCATATCGATAATCTTAAAAATGTTGTAACGACCCATTAAATGTGCCAGCGTGTTACAAAATTTTAAATATATTCATCCTTTTTTAATATATCTAAAGAGAAATACTTTTGTCAAACATGTCCTTGCTTTGAATCTCTTATTTTTGTGGACAACAGAAAACAAAGTCGTAAATCATCGAATGTTCTATCTCCTGAGACAAATGTACTGAATGAAATCAATCAAATACAGATGCAATTTATACACCCAACAATGCAATGCATGTTCTGAATTCAACTATATTAACACTAAAACAAAAAATTATTTATATTCAGACTGCGGAGTTGTACGAACAATTGACAACGCTTACCATTCACCGACGAATAATACAACATACGGAGCACACGTAACATATACATGTAATCCTGGATATAATGCAAGTGGAGACCCAAACATTCAGTGTAATGAATCTGGATTGTGGTCGGAGACGGATTTTAGTTGTGTTCTCATAGGTAAATATTCATTCCAACGAAATACTCCACAAAAAATAATCTCAAAAGAATGGAAGAAAACACTGACAAAGTCATGCCATTTATATGAACTGTGGTATGCTATACAATCGTTTGGCTCGAACTTGTATAAAAATTAGGATCATGAAATTCGCATATCGATAATCTTTAAAATGTTGTATCGACCCATTAAATGTGCCAGCGTGTTACAAAATTCTAAATATATTCATCCTTTTTTAATATATCTAAAGAGAAACACTTTTGTCAAACATGTCCTTGCTTTGATTCCCTTATTTTTGTGGACAAAAGAAAACAAATTCGTAACTCATCGAATGTTCTATCTCCTGAGAAAATGTACTGAATGGAATCAATGTAATTCATACACCCAACAAGGCAATACATGTTCTGAATTCAACTACATCAACTTTAAAACACAAATTTATTTATATTCAGACTGCGGAGTTGTACGAACAGTTGACAACGCTTACCATTCACCGACGGATAATACAACATACGGAGCACACGTAACATATACATGTAATCCTGGATATAATGCAAGTGGAGACCCAAACATTCAGTGTAATGAATCTGGATTGTGGTCGGAGACGGATTTTAGTTGTGTTCTCATAGGTAAATATTCATTCCAACGAAATACTCCACAAAAATCATCTCAAAAGAATGGAAGAAAACACTGACAAAGACATGCCATTTATATGAACTGTGGTATGCTATACAATCGTTTGGCTCGAACTTGTATAAAAATTAGGATCATGAAATTCGCATATCGATAATCTTAAAAATGTTGTAACGACCCATTAAATGTGCCAGCGTGTTACAAAATTCTAAATATATTCATCCTTTTTTAAAATATCTAAAGAGAAACACTTTTGTCAAACATGTCCTTGCTTTGATTCCCTTATTTTTGTGGACAACAGAAAACAAATTCGTAAATCATCGAATGTTCTATCTCCTGTGACAAATGTACTGAATGAAATCAATCAAATACAGATGCAATTTATACACCCAACAATGCAATGCATGTTCTGAATTCAACTATATTAACACTAAAACAAAAATTTATTTATATTCAGACTGCGGAGTTGTACGAACAGTTGACAACGCTTACCATTCACCGACGGATAATACAACATACGGAGCACACGTAACATATACATGTAATCCTGGATATAATGCAAGTGGAGACCCAAACATTCAGTGTAATGAATCTGGATTGTGGTCGGAGACGGATTTTAGTTGTGTTCTCATAGGTAAATATTCATTCCAACGAAATACTCCACAAAAATCATCTCAAAAGAATGGAAGAAAACACTGACAAAGACATGCCATTTATATGAACTGTGGTATGCTATACAATCGTTTGGCTCGAACTTGTATAAAAATTAGGATCATGAAATTCGCATATCGATAATCTTAAAAATGTTGTAACGACCCATTAAATGTGCCAGCGTGTTACAAAATTCTAAATATATTCATCCTTTTTTAAAATATCTAAAGAGAAACACTTTTGTCAAACATGTCCTTGCTTTGATTCCCTTATTTTTGTGGACAACAGAAAACAAATTCGTAAATCATCGAATGTTCTATCTCCTGTGACAAATGTACTGAATGAAATCAATCAAATACAGATGCAATTTATACACCCAACAATGCAATGCATGTTCTGAATTCAACTATATTAACACTAAAACAAAAATTTATTTATATTCAGACTGCGGAGTTGTACGAACAGTTGACAACGCTTACCATTCACCGACGAATAATACAGCATACGGAGCACACGTAACATATACATGTAATCCTGGATATAATGCAAGTGGAGACTCAAACATTCAGTGTAATGAATCTGGATTGTGGTCGGAGACGGATTTTAGTTGTGTTCTCATAGGTAAATATTCATTCAAACGAAATACTCCACAAAAATCATCTCAAAAGAATGGAAGAAAACACTGACAAAGACATGCCATTTATATGAACTGTGGTATGCTATACAATCGTTTGGCTCGAACTTGTATAAAAATTAGGATCATGAAATTCGCATATCGATAATCTTTAAAATGTTGTAACGACCCATTAAATGTGCCAGCGTGTTACAAAATTTTAAATATATTCATCCTTTTTTAATATATCTAAAGAGAAACACTTTTGTCAAACATGTCCTTGCTTTGATTCCCTTATTTTTGTGGACAAAAGAAAACAAATTCGTAACTCATCGAATGTTCTATCTCCTGAGAAAATGTACTGAATGGAATCAATGTAATTCATACACCCAACAAGGCAATACATGTTCTGAATTCAACTACATCAACTTTAAAACACAAATTTATTTATATTCAGACTGCGGAGTTGTACGAACAGTTGACAACGCTTACCATTCACCGACGGATAATACAACATACGGAACACACGTAACATATACATGTAATCCTGGATATAATGCAAGTGGAGACCCAAATATTCAGTGTAATAAATCTGGATTGTGGTCGGAGACGGATTTTAGTTGTGTTCTAATAGGTAAATATTCATTTCGACGAAATACTCCTTAAAAGTTATCTAAAATGAATGGAAGAAAACACTGACAAAGTCATGCCTTTTATATGAACTGTGGTATGCTATACAATCGTCTGTTTCATACGAGTTTTATACACTATAACATATACATGTATTAAGTGCATGTTAATTTGACATTGTTTATTTTCAGTATGGTTTCCCAACATTTATCCATTAAGCATTCAAAAAACATAAACTGGAAATAAAATTAGGGCAGTAGGCTTTCGTGTTGTCCGGATTCAATGTAAATGTGTTCTTAGCGTTTGATATGCAGACGTGGTGGCATATATACGTACATAGTAGACAAACAGAGCGTTGGCAAAATATCGAAATTACTTTTCTCAGGATGTTAGGAGGTATATGAATACACTTGTATCTAGATGAAAGATTGTTAGCATGATCCACTGACAAAGTTTTTTAGAAGTAATTATAAATGACCAAAACAAAACTGTATGAGGTCTTTTAAAATTGGCGGTTTTGAAAATGAAAAATATGTACATTAATTAGATGAACTTATTTTCCTGGCGGACTTCGGACATACATAATCTAGCCATAAAATACACGCATATTTTATTTATAATTATATTAAAAGAAATATCAAACTATCTATTATTAGCGATTTGTTCTCGGAACATAACTTTGCTTCAATTAATCGATTTCGAAAAAACATGTGGTCTATGTGTATGGATTGAATGTGCAAAACTAATTCTTTCATTGAAAGTTAAACCACCATCAACAAAATTAAACGCGATGATTTTTCGGCGTAGCTGTCTAATATCAGTACTGACCTATCTTGACAAGGCGTATTAATGATTCAGTAAAAATTCCTAATTCTATTGGCTAATTTAATTGGATAAATGTCTACGCCTGGGTTCTGGGTGTGACACAGTTTCTTTCAGAATTATAGTTCCTCATACATTTATTAATCCGCATTATAATGCATAAGCAATTACCTATTTTTAAGATTATTAGCAAATTAATTACTTAACACTGAAGTATTATTTTTCAAATTAATACGTAAAGTATGCGGTTAGAATATGCCAGGAAGAAATTTTGCAACTATTCGCAAAACTACTTCTTGTGTAGTATTTTTAAAGATGCTTTATTCATTGCACTGAGGTAAACATCAACAACGCTTTTTGATGGCCAAGTTATACATATCGTCAGGAATTTCATACAGGTAGGAAAGCAGACCAACGTACTTAAAAATTAGTTTTTACAGTGTAAATAGCACCAAAGAACAACATTTCGTTTTTCATTTCCACGCCGTTTGTCTTTTTAAAGACATTTCTTGTCATGACAATCATTTGTTTGATTGCTATGATAAACAAGGTCAAATTGAAAAATGGAGCCAACGTTTGATTTAGCTGCTGTCTATGTTACCAGGTTGTGTATGTTCTAAATTTATTTGGCAATTTAATTATCTTCTGCGAAAATGCCTGAGAATAGTAAAAGTGAAACAAACATTCTTTTGTTCACCAGAAAACGTTCTATGAAATCTTAGATAAGAGCACTTTTCCTTTTGATGTTTGTTTTTTGTATTTTATAATTTACCAGATCCATATCCTCATTTGGCACATATTTTTCAAGATTATAAGGAAATATTTTACACAAATGCAAATGTATGTAATGTAAAAGATGCCAAAAATGATTATGGATGGGTTCTGGACGTGGTAAAATGTTTTTAAATGCTGATAATAAATTTGTTCAGGGCCAGTGAGAGTCAATCCGTTGTCGGTAAAAGTGCTTAATAGTTCGCAAATTACACTTCACTTTTAAATTTTATGTCTATAGTAACAATATTTGTTTGATCAATTGAAATTTATACATGATTAACGTTTGATATTGCGTTAAAACTCTTTATAGTACAAACATTATCCTCCTTGTTCAGAAATTAACGTCGGTAAAGCATGCGTTGTTGACGAGCAGTGTGTTACAATCAATGCTTCTTGCAAGAATAGAACATGTACATGCGATGGGGATTTGTATTACACAAATAAGAGTGACACTTGTGGAATTCGTAAGTATCATTCAATTACCCATGTGTAGGGAAATATACATAATACTGATGGAAAAAAGTTAAGCAAGTTGCAAATCAGTTTTCTAATGACCTGCAATGTGATCCTGACCCATTCAGCTTGCAGGGTACGTTCAAATCACGGACGTTGTTGACGTCTTGGCACTATCTCACCTGACGACCTAAGTGGTCCCATAAGTGCCCAATGCGAGAGAGATCCGGTGATCTTGCAGGCCACTGCAACACATTGACGTTATGGATGCGTAAAATGTTCTGGGTATGCCTCGCAGTGTGTGAACGGGCATTATCATGTTGGAAAATCCCAAGGTTACGTTGTTGCAAATACGGTACAACAACAGGTTCGATTAGTTCGTCACAATACCTTTGAGCAGTGAGATTACCAGGCACTATGACGAGATCTGTCTTCCCATCATGATGTATGCCTGTCCAAACCATCAAGCTACCACCCCCATAACAGTCACGTTCCACAACATTATCTTGGTCCAGCCTCTCCCCTCGTCTCCTCCAAGTTCGAACCCTGCCATCAGCAAATAATTCGTCCGAAAACAGAACGTCGTGCCATTGCCTGCGAGTCCAATACTGATGAACCCTGGCCCATTGACGTCTTGTTTGAGGGTGTCGCAACGTCAGCGGAATGCCAACGTAGGGACGGCACGCTTTCAATCCAGCGGCACGTAGCCTATTCCTAACCGTCCTGTCGCAAACTCTTGTGTTAGTAGCATTCCTCAGCAAACGACCTAACTTTCGACTAGAAAAAAATCTATTGCGTCGAGATGACGTCGTGAGAAAACGGTCTTCCCGCGGCGTGGTTTTACGAGGTCTGCCTGATCTGGGTCGGTCTGCGACATTCCCAGTTTGCTGAAATCTGTTCAGCAGTCGACTTATTGTCGATTCGTCGCGATGGAAATGTCGAGCAACGTCTCTTGCCGACATGCCAGCGGTAAGCATACCGATGGCTCTCTCACGTTGTTCAAACGCCATTCCAGGCCGACGTCCCATCATTGATTTTCAAAGATTATTTTCCAGTTTATGTGCTTACGATAAGAAAGCTCTCGAACCGTGTACTTTGTGACCCTCGGAGGATCATCCGATTTGCTGTGCACACACTGCACGTGATTTTCGTGACGTTTCACGATTACATAATGGGCTAGTGTACAAAAACAAGTTAAATCATGCTGTCAATGAATGGGCACAATTGTTCAATGCGGAAACGTTTTAGTGACATTGAATTATAGACGAAAACCAAAGGCGTGAAAAACTTGCTAAACTTTTTTCTTTCAGTATATTATATACTATGTACGAGCAAAGTAGCATTTGAATTATCATTCTCACAATTTACGTCTTGAGAGACATGATTGTCATTCACGAAACATGAAATGTGATACTTGATCATTTTGCTGTTACAATATCATGAATACGAACTTGAATATAACATGAACAAACTTCAAAAAATAGACCAAACGAGTCAATGACTAGATTGTTAATATATATTTATGTTGATAAACCAGTCGTTTTGAATGGAGATTATTGTTGATTCTAAAACTGTATTCTGTTCTAGGTCCAGTCATAGATGCGAATATTGAAATAACATTGGTGGAAACTGATTCTTTTTCTGTAGTTTGGAAGGATCTCTCGGTTGAAGATAGAACTCCCGCAATTGATATTACTTCTAGTGATGGCACAAAAATAAATTGCAAAATGCTCTTAAATATCGGCTGTAACGCCGAAGGTTTGCAACCAGGGACAAGATATCAAATTTCGTTTAAAGTTATCGACAAATATGGTGTTCCAAGTCATCCATGGAATGATTCATTGTATACTGGTAAGCAAACGGTGAGGTTTATTGGAAACAAAATGATTTTAAGTTTTTTTTCGAATTACATGTTACTGTGCTGAGTTGAGATGATGAATATACATTAAGTCAGGTATAATTTTGCAATTTGATATTGATAGCAAATGTTTCCAAAACTTGAAAACAACATATGTGAAAATATAAAAAATGTTCTTGTCGTGGTCTTACGCTTGTTACCACTATCGATATAAAGAGAATTTATTTCTGAATTACGGACAGAATGATCACATCTGGCATTTTTACACATGCTGCATACTTTTCTCTAACTTTCAGTTCCAGAAAAGCCCCCGACGCCAATGGTTGATCGTTGGGAGAGTAACATAACATTGACATGGAATAAAGATCAAACACATAATTGTGAATTCTACAACATATCAATCGATCCTGCTCCAGAAAATGGAATTAATGTGTTTCAAATTATTCGTAAAAACCTAAGTGAAGTGGCATTTGACAATCTCAACGGAGGAACTCTTTATGACATAACAATTGTAGCTGTTGCAGGCAAACAAAAAAGCATCATAAGCGTATCAAATTATACGAGTACGTTCATTTTGTATCATATGTGGAACATGTACAAAAGGTTTTCTGTATCTTCCTGGCATTAATCAGTACAAAAAATTACTTTTAACCCAATGAATTTTATCCTTACGTGTAATGATATTTGTTTTACGATGACAATTTCCATTTAATAATAATCGCTCTTGACAGAATATTTAAAATTTAGCATAAACTAGACATCATGAAACCTCCAGTATATTGCAAGAACAGTCGTGTATCCCTATGCTGTATAAATAAAATATATAAAATAAAGACAACTTCTATTAGAAACAATTACTATTATCTTCTGCATGTGGTTAATGCTACATTAAATATGTAATAAATCTGTCAAATTTATGACATATTATGTTAACTTTCTCTCAAAAATTGAAATTATTCATTTGTATAATTTGTTTCGCGTTCACACGATCACCTGCAATACATATCTGTCTTTTATGTGATAATGTGGGTTGCAATTTTACGCAAATTTAGGTCAACAAATAATGCATGATAGTGCATATTTTACAATGAACTAGTACAAGGGCATCATCTATGAAACATTAATATTTTTATTATTTCACAGGACCAATATTGATATCCGATGCAAATGTATTGGGACAAACAGATTCTTCCATGAATATATCTGTGGTATATACTGGTGAGAACAGTGAACATATTAGGTACGTTATCTACATTGATACACCCGTGACTTCAGGTGGTATAAATTCATGTAATGATGAAATTAACGAAGAAACAACATCGAAAGTGCAGTGTGCAAGAACACCCAACTTCACTGTTTATGGACTATCGGATGGGACGTTGCACAATTTAAGTATTACCACATGGTTAGATGGACTTAAAAGTGAAAAGGCATTCAGTGTTCAAGATTACACAAGTGGGTATTTTACAACTAATTCTATATTTTCCTAGAGCACTGACATCTTTTAATTGGCAATGCATTAAAATCCCTTTTCAATCATTTGTAGGTAACAAAAAACGGACATACACGCATTAACAACAGTACATTCTATACCATTTAAAGATTTATCTTAATTAATTACTAACAAGATTCATGAAACCTACATACGTTTGCACAGTGTTTGAATTTAATTCATTTGACAGCTACATTAAGTTCAAGACACGTTTTTAGCTTTTTGTACAATAATATTTTTCTTACATGAAACTTGTTATGAATATTACAATACATCATCAATATCTTGCAGGACCAAAAGGACCAACCGATCTTGCGATAAGCGATGAAGGCATCTCTTCTTCTGGTTTTACTGTTTCATTCCAAGGAAACAGTAACAATTATGATGTGTTTACTATACAAATCTGTCTTGATAATGCAACAGACTGCAAATCAGAGACAAATACAACAGACACTCAATATGTTGCACATAACCTTACGACAGGGACAAAGTATAACGTCATCGTAAACACTATGCTCTATAATGGTCTAAAAAGTTCACAGCCACGAAGTATTTCATCATTTACTCGTAAGTTGGCCACATTCAGGTAGAGAGGAGGGAGATTGAGAGAAAGCTGAGAGAAGGAGAGCTAACTTTACTGAACGAGTGCTGGGAAGACCATAATTTATAAAAATGGTTACTTTTAAGTTTTTACTTATACATTTCGGGGAATGGACTCATTATTACAATATTTGGTGTTAGATTTAAATAAAAGCATTGCATTTCGCAGGAATAAATTCGAACAAACTGTAAATCTAAAACAGACTTATTTCTTGACGTCTCTTCTCGGCGATTATTTCAGGTCCGAACGGTCCTTATAACATTTCCATTCCTCTTGAAACATTACACGAAGGAAATGTTACGATTCAAGTAACAAATAAAGATGACAGGTATGACCATTTTGTGTTCGTACTGCATGAAGACAGCGAGGAATCATTAAAGACGTTTAACACAAGTTTTATCAAAAACCTATCAGCAGCGACAAATTATACAGTGGAAGTGTTTACGGCGACCCCAACGGGTTTGAAAAGTAAAGATAGTAAAACCGAAAACTTCCATACCCGTGAGTAGTTTTTTCTATGTAGTAAAATTGAAGTTAGTCATGTCATGTTTTTTGCAACAGCCCTTCTCGTGTCGTGTTGTCATAGAGATATGTTATCATAATCTTTTTGACCAGCAATGAGTTAAAGCCAATATTTTCAAACAAAAATAACTATGTATTAGAGCTATGTATGGACTATTCCAAGCAAAATCTACATTATTCTTAATAGCACATAATATATGATTCATTATTATTTTACAGAATTCCTGTTGATATCTGTCCTGTTTCCAATTGTGTACAAATGACCCCACTGACCTGATTTTCAAAAATGAACACGGTTAGACCCATTGTGCCAAATTATTGGTTGCTAAAACTACGTACATGCATGCATTCGTCACATACATGCATGTACGTCCATGAAATCCTAATAAGTAAACCTTTTTACACGCATGTACTTGGTTTTCGCCAGCGTTATTAAGCAATCGTGTCTATTAACGTAATACATACAGTAATTTACACTGTACAATTCGCGTGTTGCATATAAAACAATTGTGAATAGAACACATTCATGTAACATGAAATTATGTGGCATATTGATTCAAATAATTATGTATTTTCAGTGGTATAAGTAAGTATGTCAGTTGGTCAATATTGTATAAAAAGTCAAAGTGAAGATAATACTGAAGAAAACAGTTATGTAAATATTGTAATTTCGAGGTATAATTTAGATGTTTTAAACACAGGTTTGAATTTCAGGACCAATTACACCACACGGTGTGAAGTTAATTGTGAGGGAAATGAATTTTCTTACTTTCGACTTGAAGGAGAACAAAGGTACATTTGATCACTTCGATATTACTGATAAAGACGGTCAACTTCTCGAAACTATTGCAAACAGGAACGACAGACAATTCAAAGTCGAAAACCTGACTGCTGGAACACAATACACATACAGGGTTTACACCAATTATTCTTTACTTCGGAGCGATGCGTTTTATAAGATTCAGACGTTCACAAGTACGTGAAGTATACTTTTTCGCATTTTAATTAATATTTTGATAACCAAGTAAATAATAAATCCTTCAAGTTTACATGATTAAGCTACTAAAGTGGGCCATTGATTCTGTAATATTCTTCGGAAGAAATCACATGCATAAGGATTGAAATAACTTTCGTGAATGTCACTTGAGAAATTGGATGTTCAATGAAATGCTTTAAACATGAAATCTTCATTTCACTGCAATCTCTAGAAACAGCCACAAATACAGTATGTTTCAGAAGCTCACTCCTTTATCTAATATCATAATGTGATGTCACACATTCGAAATGTTTTTTCATAGCTACACGTAGTTATATCATTGTTGTCTTCCAAACACATTTCAGTCGCGGTTTTCTTGCGAAAACATATATGCAATTCAGAACTTGGTTAATGTGTCAATCATGTTTATAAATCATATAAATATTGCTCAGAGCCAGAACAAGTCGGTGACATCAACGTGACGAATATAACAAAACATGCGATGAAATTCTCATGGGAAGCTCCGAGTGCTGGCATTGTGTCAGAATATCTATCCACAACTTTGTGCCTTGGACCAAATGAGGGATCAGAACAGATAATGCTTAATATCTCTTCAAGCGATGTGTTTGTTTTTGTCAAAGATTTGGAGCCTGGTAGTATCTGTAATATAAATGTAACAACACAAATCACAGACGCTAAAGATACAATTTACGGTGATTCTACTATTGCTACAATTGGAAGTACCACACTAGAAGATGGTAAGTGCTTTGTTATTTTGTCTGTGTCCACTACTGTGTGAAAATAACCCACAAAAATATGGTTCTTTATGTTTTACTACTTCTGAAGTTGTAAACGTCCCGAATAACGTGGAAAAGTCTTGTTCTCCCGCAAAATATAATTAATGTTCAATATACCACAAGAAAATAAGTTTACACATATACGTTTAGCAATGAAATAAAATGCGGGTTGCAATTATAATCAATCGCATATTTGACTTCACGTCAATAAAAGACTCCGAATAGTTGTATAAATTTTCATTTTTATGTGAGCAATTACCAATGATGTACGACCTAATATCTATTTGTTAGTTAAATAGTCTTTGGTTACCAATCGTGGAATTGTTAATTATTGAACATAATTGTAATGGCAACCAAACTGGCACGTCCTTGTTGGAAAATAAAAAGAAGCGCAACGCTAGGACATCAAAGTACGTCTAAACTACAAGAGAAACTACTTGTCTGGGTGTACAACCCAGGTTTGAATAATCATTTTTACAACCTTTTTTTTGCACGTTTCTCAAAGGCGTGTAAGAGATTGGTTCTCATAATTTCTTCATAAACCACTGTTGGTACTGGTGTCGTGGAATCGATTCTGTTTCGCTTTAGATCATTATTTTTCTAGTTGTCTCTTCCTTTTGTGGGGTAACCGGTAATACGACTACTTTTTCTGTACAAAAATATATAATAAAAAAGTATTCCCAAACAATTATAAATTCACTTGCAAAGTACAAATTTGATTTTCCATTTGAGGGTGCCCCCACTGTCGACTGGTTCATAAATCACGTGGCTGTTATGACGCAAATTATTCAACATCTGATACATTTCATGTCATATCCGCTGTTCTTAGTAACTTACGATTTTTGCGAGTACAAAATAAGTGCCTTCAGTTTTCTGTTTCGGTCTAAAACTACATGACTATTAATGGTTCTACATTGCGTACTTTTTCATTATCAATGTAATGTATTGTAGGCCACTGGCCCATACTAAAGATACAAATTGATAAGCTAATATACATACATATGAAACATATTTCAAGGTTTAAGAATTAAATTTTCTCGATTATGCCAAATTGACGGTCCGAAATATTATCGTTGCGTGAACCGAGTGTATTATTTATTGATAACCCTTTTACTGTAGGTTATTTATAATTTATCATTAATTTTCTTTGGTCCTACCTTGACCAAATTATTCATTATTTACAACAGACTGTATGGAACAAATTCATTACACAGGACCAAATGTAAGAATGATCAAGTTCAATAATTTAAAAAAAGATTATTCTCACATACAAAGTCCAATTGAGTCCGAGCTTTTTGATTACTTCACGCCTTATATAGAAAGCCGTCGCGACCGTCGTCCAGTGGTTAGTATGCTGGACTTGTAACCCGGCGAACTGGATTCAAATCCCGATCGCGACAGGTCATGCCCTATTATAAAAATTTGACAAAAATGTTAATTTATTTTCCTCCTTATTTGGTAAGTTAGTACTGGTTAGTATACCGTCCAGGAAAACTGGTTTGGTTAACCGGCCGCTGTATATAACCGAAAGATTATTGAAAAAACGATGTTAAACTCAATAAAAATATAGAAAGCGCTGTCTTGATATTTAAAGCCTTAAATTGACTAAGAGTTACAACTTAACTTAATCTTTCAGCGACGTGTATGTAAGAATTAATCTCACATTTTCTTATGATAGCTAGTCATAAGAACCTGAATAGATAGAAGAAGTGATATTGATATTGCGAGGACACACACACACACACGATAATGACATATTTTCCAATGTCCGCGACTTTTACATCACCTAATGCTCGCTCCAGTAGAAGGCGATTTCATTAGTTCTTACCTTTGGTAACTGCCGCCAACCTCCGTCATAATAATAGGCCTTTTCATAAACTTGTACCCGTTGACTCTGGTGTACAGAGATAGCTGGTATGGCCCAAAATTTCCTGGACGCTGATTGGTCAATTGCGCTCGAAATTCGAGCAGAATTCTGCCCGCGGGATCTTGCGAGACTTTTCACGTTCGAAACGCATCGCATTTTTTCACTCGATGCATATTTCGCGCGTAATTTAAAAATAGATAAAAAGATCAGGGTCTCTACTTTATGTTATGTAGATTAAAACGGATAGGAGCAAATACAAGACCAAACAAATATAGTGGAGCACATATTTACAAGAATGCATTTATTGAACGATACATAATTACATAATATTTATTTGAAAAATATCAATATTATCTAACATTAAAAATATATGAGGAGTCGAATCAATCTCTATCCAGAGTTGTCGTTCGTTATCCTCACATACATCTCTGTCAACGTCTTGAAAGTAGTTCAAAAACACGTGTCCGGGTCTCCTTTACTTTCCATCTGATACACAGAATCACACTTGTTTCTCTAAATGTACATTTGTTGTCATAATTTTACACGATTACCTTCGATTTCTGCGTTTCATTTCCATTTAAGCGGCGTAACTTTATGACCTAATGACCAGAAGTAAACAAATACTCTCGGTCGAGAAATAGTGCGCTAGATAAATAAAGGTTAATTATAACATCTTTTGTCTGGAATGTATTGTGCAAAACAAATTGCTTCGCTTAGTTGGAAATTTCGTACCATTTGTGGCTTTATTTCTTGTTTTACAAGAATCTTGTAAAACGCTGAGACGTTGACAGAGATGTATGGGAGAGATAACGAACGACAACTCTTGATAGAGATTGGAGTCGAATGTCCTAGAAATTATCAGAGGATTAAAGTTAAAAATGATCAATTTTTATTTTGTAAAATGCTTTTTTGTCTAGAGCATTTAGAACCTGCAATTTTATTTCTATGTTTGTTTCTCAACGCATATTAATAATAAAAAGTAAACATTGTGGGAATGATAAATAGTGGTTGTCACATCCTTAACAATAGAACATGTTTGACCCACAGACAGCTGTAAAAACAATTTAGATCCATAAACAATGGTGGTATAAATATATATGACCGCATACTGTTTTTCCGGTTTGATTAATTGCCATCAGTAAGAAGCGTGTCACCCAAACTATGATTTGACAACTTGCTGATATCAAAGCCACATATTTTGCTATGATAAAATAAAGAAACAGCGCTTAGATTTTGTAAAATTTGTGACAATTAACTTCCATCAAGATAAATCCAAAAGATAAACATTTTCTTTTATTACATTAAAATGCAAATCAATGTAGTTTTGCTACATTTAGCTCTTGCACAGAAAATAGTCATGATAAGACGAAATTAAAAACTTACCCGGTTGTGTGTCTTTTTGCCCCCAATGAATGTAAATTAGTATACATGCGTATAAAATATTGTTGTATATTCATCATGTTTTAAGGCTTTATTGTTTTCAAGAGTTGGAAGGAGGTAAAATTAATGCATTTTAGAAATTAATACAATTACTTAATCGGATCATTCAGTAATTAGGTGATATTTAAGATACCATATTGTGGTTTTACACACAGGCACTCGGTTTCCGTGGTTTTTATACCCGTAAAATTATTTTTTAATATAAACTCATCAAACAACACAAATCTGTCAAACAAAAAATCTTCATGTCGCTACTGTGCGATATCCAGCCTGGGTACTGGCTTTCCTTCTGAAATGCGCGCGCTTTTCGGGAACCTCACTGTTAAACTTGGCGCGCTACAGCAAAAGCGGGGTTCCCGAATAGAGTACGCATTTCAGAAGGAATGACGGGACCCAGGCTGGATATCGTTACTTCCTACCGAGTGCCTATGGTTTTACGCTTGTTCGATAAACTATGTAAATGACTATTTTAAATAAAGGGAAGTAACTTAAGCTAAATTCCGTTAGTCCCACATTATTTCAGACAATCCAAGGTTTCGGATAATCCACTGTAAAGGAAATCCGAACAGTGTTGTGTAATAATAAAGAGTGATTACTCCCGCATAAACTATGACGCATATGTTAACAGTTTCCAAAATGAACTCATTGTGAATTGTCAGTAATTTATATCGATCAAGTGTCTTGCACATGTAAGTTTTTAGCAATTTGTGACAATTTGGAACAAACTCAAAAATTGAAGTGAATATTGTTGATTTCTTGTCAAGTTATGATATCATTTAAGCTATTTATAATTAAAGACAAAGTTAAAAGCGAACCATCTAACCGTATTTGCATCATATTAGGATAATAATGTTCCTAGACAATATACCAAAATAACATCACTTTGTTAAGAGTGGCTTCATTTTTTGCGGTTGGCACCTCTTAACATGTTATACTAGATTCCCTTCAGCGCCCAATTGTATAAACATTGGTTAACTTTAACCAAATGGTTAATTTAACCCAAGGTTAGATTTAACTCTTTTGGTTTACTAACCATCAAAAATCATTTAAACTTTTAAAAAGGGCTGCCATTTTGGTACTGGTTACCGTTTATGTTAAGATTTAACCAGCATCTTCGACTTGGGTTAGATTTATTTGAGCTTTAACAAAAACAAAATTTGGTTAAACTTATAGGTTTAACAAATTTTCTACAACAGCTAACCGAACATTTAACCAAAATTTTAACCAAAACTCTGATTTAACCCAGTGGTTAAAGTTAACCAATGTTTATACAATAGGGTGCTGGTGGACAGGTCCAGGTTAAATTTGCCGACTTCGAATTACAAGTGTGAACATAAATATTCGAATGAATTGGAGACCTGTTTATTATTTCAAATAAGTCATGATGTTCAAATTAAACCATTTGGATAATCGAGGATATTTTACATTAAAATACATAGGAAGCCGGACCGAAATTTCGTTTCGGATTCATCAGGTTTTCAGATAATCCGTTGTCGAAAATTCTAATGTGTTTAAAACGCACGCAAACAGACATATCCGTAGTACACGTATATAATATAGCCATTGTCATTTTAAATTAAGGATGGTCAATAGCCAACAACAGTTGAACAAAAATACAATTAATGTTCCTATTAAAAGGTATTTCAAATGAATATGAGTTACATATCCAGAGCAATGTTTTCAAAATGCATAATGAGTGAATGTAAACAAAATGAAATTGGCGTATGTACTTAATACTAAATTGTACGACATTAGACAACTTGCCAACAATGAAAATAATAAGTATGTATGTAATCTATGATAATACAAAAACATGCTGGAGTAAATTAATATAGATAAGCATTACTTTCTAGGAAGAATGCAAAATGAATTGTTGATCATTGATTTACATAACCAAATTATCTGTCCAATAGTTCTGAGCACTTCCTTTCGTACGTTGTTTAGATTTGCAAACGAATAGATTTACGTCACCAACGTCTTGCGATATCCAAGCACAACCGAATCCAAATTTAAACAGGAGTCTTTTAATTTACTTGCCTATGTATTTGAATAAAATGGCGCTCAGTGTGCAGCTTTTATGACGGTTAAGGAAATTGGAATTCCAGTCAAAACTGGTGCAAAACAAAATTATGTGACCTAAGTGTACCCTAAGAAACCAGGTGGGGTACAAAATTGATCCTCAAAACAAAAAACCCGTATCCGGCGCCAAAATAAACATGAAGTACGTTGTTATTCGTCAAATTACTTACATGAACTTCTTTAGTTTTGGATCGAAATTATTCAACTGTACTGAAATTTTAAAAATGTTCGAATCAACGATATTTATTTTCAGCCACCATGACAATTTTCGTTATGATCACTGGTACTTCCATCACTTAATTACACAAATTGAAGCTTATCACAGTTACAAGTAAATGTCTTGAAAGACAATGTTTTCAAAGGACAAAAAATACGGACCATATGCACATTTGTCTTACGGTGGGAGAGGAAATAATCGATTAGAAATTAAGTGATGGTTTGTGATTGCAGGTCCTGGGAAAATACAAAATCTTTCAAGCTCAAACGAAACATCCTCATCAGTAATTGTAGAATGGGATAGGCCAATCGTGAGAAATGGAATAATTAATGAATACGAAATAAACGTTATCCAAAACAGCAATTCAGATCAAAAAATAACATTGAACTGCTCAAGGTGTAAATTTAACGCTGAGGTAAGTCTTTCGCTCATACAATATTAATGTTATATGTTATCTGCAGGACCATACCATTTTACAATAATATCAGAGTAATTATCAGAAAGCAATATCTTAATGATAGACAATACATGTTTTGCTTGTTCATGTGAGCACAAAAAGTACTACAGTGCAGAAGATTTACATTAGTGACTTATGAGTATTGAAATACCAATCATATTAATATTGTAGACTCGTATATTGTAATTTGCTAACATTGTATTTTAACCTGTCATTTATATCCATACACAAATTCCAGCAAACGTATGAATTTCATTGGCATATCATGTGATATTTATTTCAATTTCTACAGGATAATGACCTTTACGAGATCGTACAGAAATGTGCAAATGCTTCCTTGTGTGACAATGCTATTTCTGACACAAAGTTTAGGTATAACATACTGGGGTTACATCCCTTTCGAAGTTATGAAATATCTGTAGTTGCAAAGACAAGTTTGATCGGAAATACTTCAACTACATCATGTGATACCAAAGAAGATGGTAAGTGTTTAAGTTTGTAACTATTACTAATTTACAATTAAAAAGTAAATATATGCTTGTTAACATGAATACGCCTTTTAATTGAGTTATCTTTTCACAATTAAGACCTAATTACATGCAATTCCAAATGTGAAACGAAAGTTGCTTTTCAATGTAACGCTTTATACCACTTTTCGAATTTCAGTCCCGAATGGTACCTCCATTGTCTCCAAAAATGTGAAAATAGTGATGGATATTCAATAGACTTGGAACTCATCCGAACACGGGAATAGATTTTATGTTTGTTATTATGAGAATGTTTTTTTACAAAAATAATTGGTTTTATTCTTACCACAATTATTATTATCACGTGTATATATAATCGTTTGATATTGATATTAAAATTTCAGTCCCGAGAGGTAAACCTCGTATCAATAATGCTGAAGAAACAGCAACAGAAATCACACTACATTGGAATCCACCTGATTACGGGGAAAGAAATGGAATAATAACAATGTATAATATCAGTTATTATTTCATGAATAAAACCTGTTCTGGTGATAACAATGGAGAAAATGCTACGATACATGTTCTACTTGATAACAATTCTACCACACATACTCTCCAAGACCTGTATCCATATACAGATCATTACATCCAGATTAAAGCATTTACCAGTGTTGGCGGAGGACCATATAGTGATGCTGAGAAGATTTCAACTAAACAATCAAGTAATACTTTTTATTCACATGACATTACTTATAAATATGTTGCAAAACAAGAGGTAGCAATTTTTTATGTTGTTACCATATATAGTAAAAAAGTTTATTTATATGACGGAAACATTCTGAATCGTGATATACGTATTTCATAAATATGTTAATTCAGGGATGATACTAAGCAGCATTTTATACTAGTATAACAGAAACTTAAAAATGAAGATTCGGTTATGTAAATATTTGATTGATGAATTATTGTTTTGACTGTAGGTATATCTAAACGATCATTTCCAAGTAATAGCCGAATAATACTAACAAACGGAAATGCGTTTTTGCTGGTTTCTATGATTTCTTACGTGGAAGTGTTCCAAAGTGTATGGCTTTGCTACTCAGTGAGTTCATACATCGGCGAAAGTTTATTCGAATATCATTTGATTTCAGAAGCAATCAATCATCGGGTCGAGACTTCCTTCATACATTCATAGCAAGATCTTTTTTTAAATTTGACCTGATGATATATATATACACATGCTATTTAACGGAAGACATAATTACGTTATTACAAATGTATTGTCTTGCTTCTAATTTAATATAATCAGAAGAAAACCGGATATGCATCGTAAAAATGATATTTTCCTCAAATATACTTGTATTTAATTGATTATTGACGGATCTTATCTTTTGCAGCGCCAAGTGAAGTAAGAGATTTAAATACAACAACCAAAACAAATGAATCGATATCATTAGCCTGGACCCCACCGTGTAGAAGTAATGGAATAATTACGAACTACACCGTTAATATAACGAATACTGACAAGAATAAAGCAGAAACTCTTACATCCAAAAGTAATACCATTGACATTCAAGATATTTTCGTCCTCCCTTACAGCAATTATACAATTATTGTGGCTGGGAACACAATTGCTGGAGAAGGCATACAGTCACATTTGGACACTCGGACGGAAGTGGGAGGTAAGGCACATATATTGTAAGGTACAAAAGTAAAGAAATAGTTTGCGACTAACATTCTTTCCTCGATTATTTCTTATTACGACCGCATTGTTTACAATACAGCGCCAAACTTAAACTATCTTTCAGTAGTGTCTGTTTTCTTTTGTTAGTTCCTAAGATTCCACAAAATGTTGATGCTCAGAATGTCACTTCACAGAAATTAAATATTACCTGGGGTTTACCTGTCTTATACACCGGACCAACGCTTTACACAGTCTCTGTCCATGACATTAATGATACGTCAATTGTATTCTCCAAAAATGTTTCTGGTAAGTACACAGTCATGATTATGATACATTTTTATGATAAGCCGTATAGTTTATGTTTTTATGGCATATTTATGTTAAAACATTGACATATATGGAACAAGACTTGCGGACCCTGTTTTTAATAAAAAATATATCAACGCACATCATAAACTCTTTTGTATACACGTATAATTATAACATTACCCGCTTAGCTCATTACATGTCATATTAATATGCGTATTTTTAGTACAATTAAAAATGTACAACTATTTTATTACCTTTTACACACTCCTTTCATCTTATTTATTATACATGTACTTACACTGCTGTTTTTACTCATCTAGGGTTTAACGAAACATCCTCTATCATGGATGGTTTGGACGAGTACTGGCTTTACGATGTTAGTGTCACTTCAGTGACAGCGGCTGGAAAAACAGAGTCAGAAAATATTCGTGTTAGAACCGAGGAAGATGGTTAGCTTACAAAATTATTATAACTTGTTACGTTGTGTATTTAAATGATACAGAATGTACTTCATATACACTAACACGAATCATAATAATTGACATTGTGACTAAGATAACCTAGTGTTTAGACAGAGTTGTGACTGTATGTAAATAAACATTCTCATTGGGAATAATTATGACGTCAAATGACGAGAAGCAGATACAGTGTAATCTCTATAACACATTGAGATGTATTGAAATCCCTTAGCACTGCTAATACTAACAAGAAAATTGCGTTAAGCGTTTGGCTGTCAGAAACAGATTGACAAATTTTTTTAAAAAAGTTTTTCTTAATCTAGAAAGGAGTGCTAAAGATGATTATGGTAAAGTTTGATGACCACAAACATTTCTTCTTTCTCTCTCCCTCTTTATCACTCTAAATAATTAGTCTTATAAATCTGCACAAGACAGTATAGCTTAGATGGGCATATCTACAGTACCGAAGAAATTATTTTCTACCTTCAGTCCCTGAAGAGGTAAGGGGTCTGCAGTTGACTCCAGAAAAGAACGTCACAGAACCTAGAACTATTACAGTCATTTGGAGACCACTAGAAGGGAGGCAATTAAATGGAATTCTAAAACATTACTTTATACACTATTCTTCCGAAGTAAGGATGTTTTTTTATTATTTGAGGAATTAAACTATCCGATATCGTAGATATAAAACGGTATCAAGAACTTGTATTGATCAAATGTTTAATAGTAGCATTATCTATGCTTCAAAACCATCTTAATCATATCCATGGTTGAACGTAAACTGAATGTGGGATGTATTGTATGCTTTTTCTCAGCTATATATCGTAAGGAACTGATATAATACCTCGCTATGAACGAATTATAGGTTAACTTAGGACGGACGAAATGGAGGTTTTTTTCAGTCATTATTAACAATAAATATAGAATTTGACGAAACTCTTTCAGGGTAGTGACGAAACTAAAACATTAGACTCGACTGCAAAAAAATACGTCATTAAAAACGTCCCTCCAGGAAACTACACAATAAAGGTGTGTACATAAATATTTGAGATATTGTCAAGCTACATGTTAATCTGTATAAAATATAGCAAATGTCGTTTTCAATAAAATATGTCTTTTGAGCTTGAAAAAATCATTAAGTACCAGTAGGTATTTAGTATTCAGCATTTACATACAAAAGACATTACTTCTGCCAAACATTCGCTTCATGGTTTCATTAAAATAATTTTTAATAAAACAAAGGAACCACTCCCAATGTATGAATAGTACGCTTATAAGTTGATCATTTACGCCCTAAAACTGGTTTTTCCATTGTAGTCAATGAAGAATTATGTATTTTGCAGGTTTCTGCAAGCACGAGCAAAGGAAAAGGGGTTTATGTTAATAAATCTACAATACTTCAGCCCGGTGGTAATATGTTAATATTTTTTTTAAATATTTTGAACTTAATGTAATTATGTACATTTGGTATTTATTTTGATGAGAATAAACGTTTTGCGATTTCCTTTTAATACATGTATAATGAAATCACTAATTTGTTTTTTATTTGAAAGCCCCATTGAAAATTGAAGAGTTAACTGATGCGCCTTTAATGCAACCAGCTCCAATTGCTGTGGGCAATGATCAGACACAAATTGCAGTTGAGATTCCAATCAAGTCATTTTTATGCAACAAAAGTAACGGTGATCCTACTGAATGGGGGATTATAGTCTCGGAGGAAGCTTCGGCTACAGGTTCTCAATATCTTTATTATATTTAGAAGATATATTTGGTGTAATATGTACAATTTATGTTTCTTGTATGAGGAATCATGTGAATTGTAATTTCGTTTTGTATATAAAAATAACAAGGAGCCATAACTATATAATAACATATTATCGACCGTAAAAGAAATATAAGAAGGGCGATCCTGAAGTTTATGGAAACTAGTTTAACGTACAACCTATTTTCAGATGTTTAGCAACTTTAAGTAAAACATATTGGGGACAAACACCAAATTAATGTACATTTAAGACCAGGAAACATTTTCCAAATGCAGTACATTTTATTACTTCTTAATTCCTACAGATAATCCCTTCTTTGGAAGTAAAGATGACTACGAGAAGAGGAAAACTAACAAATATACAAAATGGTTTCAAGCGAAGGACAAGAAACCTATGCCTGCCTATATTGCAACGACACCTGGGGTGTATGACCCATGCAAAAACAGCGGTAGAAACTATTTTACCATATAATCGTATATTTAATCATTTGTTATATAATAATGATTTCCTTGCTGTCTACGAATGAAATGTTGAAAGTATTTCTGCAAATGTTAGAAGACTTACACAGTCATTTTATTCTGATTTTATTTTTCACTTACATGTATCCTTATTATTGTAAGCAGCGAATATTAAAACAATGTATCAATATCAAATAATATTTTGTATTATTTCATATCTATATAATTAATGTTTACTTGTTAGGCAACAGAAAGAAAAGATCCGCCAGGCAATCATCGCATGATTCGTTTACAGTTGGAACAGATGGTAAATGTCCTGGTGCTAAAACTAACACTTATTGTAATGGAGAACTTCCACCCGGTCGCAGCTTTAGGTATAGTTAGGCTTTCTTATACATTTATCAAATTATACATTTTGTTATCTTCACCACTTTATGATATCTGTAATGGTTGTTCTCAATGTTTAAATCAATGAACTTTCTCGTTAAGTATCATTATAGTATCTTGTATTTTATTAAATACAGGGTGAAATCCTATGTGTGTACTAAAGGTGGATGTACAGAAACAAATTATGGCCCTCCTATCAGGACAGGTTAGTTCTTTTGTGAATGGTTTCTACTGTATGACTGTGTATCTGCTGCTATGCATCAAGCATAATTTCAAAATCAATATAGCATGATTTTCTAACGAAATAATTTAATAAATGTAAATTTTAGGGATACCGAGATACATTTCCTGCGAAGCACACGTCACAGATTTTATGTATTACATTTTAATTGTTTTTAAACTTAGTTTCAACAGACCTAAGCCTGACGTAATAATTTACAATTAAAACATTCTTTAACCGAGCGTTAAATCGGAAAATTATATCATAATATGATACCATACTAACGGGTTCTTCGCATCATAAATCGGAATTGCGTGTTGTTATACTTTATTTATTATTGCTAAATCCGCGATGTCATTTTGGTTGCTTTCGCTACATTCCTATAGCCTACATGACATATTTTACATGAATATTCAATGTCGGCTTGTATCTGATTTATAAACACCTAGTAAATTCAATTTGTTCGATTTAAATGGAATGTTTTGTTTGCAGTTCCATTCAAAGGTATGATATATCATTTATATGCATGTGAGCATGGTTTCAAATTTGTATCTTATCTATAATATTACAAAGAGTGAAAACTTTACTTCCCTGTCATCAGTTTGCTGTTGTTGCTTTTAAGTCTAGCGCATGTCGCTTGTCTGGTAATGGCTTGGCTGGTGGTTGCGATTTATTCCAACTTAACCATGAACTTTTTCATATCAGTCAAATTTCTTATCACAATGTGGCACTTTGAATTCCTTTATTTCTTTAAGAAAATTTCGCTTAATAGGGGATTGTGTCTTATAAAGCGATTTGTTGACTGAAGAAAACAGTGCGAGAGGTAGTTTTATTTAAATTCCCAAATAGAGATCCGTTGATCATTCGACCTTTTTCGAAAATCTTAACGGCAGTCTGTACGATTAATGTATATTTGCTTGTGTTTTCCTTTTGAAGCGTTCATTTTTGTTGCACGTATTTTAATCTAGCATGTAAAATTTAAACATATCATTTGAAAATAATCAGCCAAGCATTTTTCTTTCTATCATCTTGGTGATAATTGCCTTAGTAAGAAATTTTTACTGAAATTTTTTTGTCAAATATGCAATTATTGTTTAAATCCGTTTTAAATTCTATAAAATAGAATCGTTTAATGGCTATACTGAAACGAAAATACCAAACTCTTGCATTGACGATCCATTACGTTTATTAGTGACTATTGTAACAAAATTATATGAATTTTACAAATTTATAAATGAAGATATTTTATATATGTAAAGGTTTACTTCTGCTTCTTGATTAATCCTGCATGTTCACAGGCAGATATTCTCTGGACAGCAGAATTTTCCATCATTAATACAAACGAGATAGATGGGTAGTCCTGATCGATAACCAAATATGTAGAATGCATGGGGTATATATCACGTGATGAGATTTTGAGAGATGTATTTCTTATTGTTAGGATATTCATTCTGTGGAAGATTCGGAGCTTAGATTCCGGGCTATTAACATGTAGTCGTACAAAGAATTTTGGGTTGTTTTATTAAAAGCTATATTATCCATATGATGACTTTTCTTACTCAATAAACCACATTTGTAACACTATAGATTGACTAGTTCCTTTTAAATTTGTATATTATGTAAATGGTAAAATTAGTCGAAGTATATCGTATTTATTTATACATTTCAGCTCCAAATCTTACTACACCAATAGCTGCTGGGGTTTCCTCAGCCATTGTAGTCATTATTGTGGTGGTAATTGTTGTGGCCATAATGAAAAGAAAGCAATTGGCGTAAGTAACTTTTCACGTATCTGACGGCCCGGCTGTACTCAGTATGGTACAAACAAGAACTTCCAATAATTATTTTTGTAAGCCAAATACACCTTTTTGACAACACTGCCTGTGGTGAAATTACACGCACAGTCTAATTACCTTTCAGACAATTCAAGCAAAGTCTCGGTTGATTTAAAGTTGCTTATCTGAATAAAATGTCAACTGCTTATTTTTTCTGTTTCAGCTGCTTCAAGAAAGACATTGAAAGTTCTTCAACACATAGGCCTGGAGATGGCATTGAGTTTGACAGAATTGAATCTACAAAGAAAAGACCATTCATGTAGGTGACATTGTAACTGAAATATTCAATTTTAAATTAATTGTCCTATTTCTGTTACTCATTAAAAACTCTAAAATGTACATTGTTATTGAAATTTTATTACGTATGTAAATGTATGAAGACGTCTATTATTCTCATACGTTGGTGCATATTAAGTTTAGATATTTACGGGAAAGTTAGTTACTATGAGTTCCTTTATTTTTAGCCAAGGGCCAATTAAGTTAACGGATTTTCCTACCCGTGTTGAATTTATGCATAGAGATTCCGACCTAATCTTTGCCGATGCGTATAAGGTAAGTAAGAGGCGGTAGATTTATGTCGTTTAGCATTTTATATCACCTTTGTATTAATATCTTTTATCGGAAAACATTTAGAAGTTTTATAGTTTATAGATTTTTTTCATTCATATTTCATCAATATACTTGACAAAAATGCGGTGTTATTTCTGTTTGAATTCAAAACAGTTATTAGTATTTAACAGATAATACATGTAATATGTCCTCCTCTTGAGTCATATACTCTATAGCCGCAATGTAATTAGTATGTTATTTCTGTACAGCCTTGACAGGTTAGTACCTTTACTTGTATTTTAAACGACCTTGTGAGAAATGTCAAATTATGCTACCATTACATAACTGTAGTCATTATTCTGTTTACATATATATTTGAAGTATAAATTACAAGACAAAGAATATACAGTTAGTATCTTTCTTTACATTTTTGTTAATTTATTTCATTTCAGTTATTGAAAGAAAAGAGTCCCAGTCACCCAATGACGGCTGCTGAAGCACAGTGTAGTCGCCCGAAGAACAGATATACAAATATTCTACCATGTAATTTAGTAATAAATAAATAATATCTTCTTAATAATTGCTTGACTTTAATCAAAGCCATGTATTAGAAACATTATTTGGGAACCTTTTGAAGTGCTACAATGTAATATAAAATAATACGATTTGTATGCTTGGAAGTACTCCAGAAATGACTTATTTATTACATTGTTAATACAGCATGATTGACGCTAATGGAACAAACCTTATTTCAGTTGACCATTCGAGGGTGAAACTACGGCCATCAGACGACATGGATGGATCTGATTATATCAATGCCAATTACATACCGGTAACAATTGTCATAAGTAGTTGGATGATAATAATGCAATTAGTACCTCAATTAAGAGCGCGTGGCAGTTAAGATTTTATATATTGTTAGTGATGTTAGGGACGTATATAATTCATTGTATCACTTTAAGTTGTCGAAACTATGTTAGCAACTCAATAACCTTAGCACCGTTTTCTTATATTTATTACGTACACATACAGGGCTACACTTCCCGACGAGAATATATTGCTACACAAGGACCAATGCATGCAACATTCGATGATTTCTGGCGTATGGTGTGGGAACAAAATGTTGATACTATAGTCATGTTGACAAAACTGATGGAGAATGGAAGGGTAATAAACTCATATTGTATAATTATATAGACACGAATAGATTACATTTATATATAAATAATACAAATATTAGCTATATTATATATACACAGATATTTGTTGTACTATTAACCTTTTGGACCAATAAAAGGGATATTCGTAGGAGCAAAGTTGTTCTTGTCAGTGAAATCTCACTTGTTTTACAAATATAGCATGAAGAATGACGTTTGGCTAGTTGGGACAATCGAAACATATGCTATTTTGTTTGGTGTGCTGTTCTGGTTGCTATGTTCCCAACATTAACAGCCACTCGTTATTTTAATACAGCCTCACTGTTAAATCGATCAGTTGTATTTATTTACATAATGCATTTTGTTTCCCCGGAGGTAAGTGCAAGCTTTGCAACAGGCAGTTCCCAAGTGGTACTCTCCCCCCGAGAGACTGTGTTTTATCCTCTATTTTCTGTATGTTCCCGTGTTTTGGTAGGGTTTTGTGTTGGGAGATTTTGGAAAGGCAGTATTTTGGGGAAGGTAGGGAGGTATTCTTTGTTGTTGTTTTAGGAATCATTTTCTTAATGTATTCAGGCAATATTTCAATATTCTTTTAACCTTTGGTTAAATATTTAATCTTCTACTTTCAGCACAAATGTGACAAATATTGGCCAGATGTATCTGAACCGGTATACTACGGTGATCTAGTTGTATCCGTATCATCTGAGTCCAATTTGGCTGACTATACAATAAGAATAATCGAAATAAAGCTGGTAAGTAGATGGTGATTGTACACATAATAAAATTTAACATCATTTTTTCAATAAGAATACAGCTTTTCTTTTAAATTATTGAACTGTTTTAATTAATTATTAACAAGAATTGTTTGGCATTAGAATGACTGCGAATATTAATATTGAAGAAACATGATTCTTTGTTTGAAGGCCATTTATATCAAAATCTAGCTGAAGTTTGACATTATTTGTAATGACTTTGAATGTGGATGATAGATTAATAACTCTGATTTATTTGATGTAGGGGAGAAAGGTACAGAAAATAAAACACTTCCATTTTCTACAATGGCCAGACTTTGGTTGTCCTGATAAAAACTGGCCTGTCATCAATTTTATTGCCTTGGTACGGCAATATAGGCCACCTTTTCCAAAAGGTCCATTACTAGTGCACTGCAGGTGATCTAGCTTGTACAAAAACCTTGAATGTTCTATATTCAAATAGATAAAATGTAGTATTTCAAACATCGGGGTCTGTCACTTGGTTATATTCACTATTACATAAAAACATAACATAGATCTGCCACGTAGACAGCGCACAATTGTTGGCGGTTTCAATTTTAGCACCTTTTTCATAAACGCTTATTGAGATTTGCAAATGAAATACATGTACATATAAAGTTTACTCAAAGAATACACAACACTTTTCGATGTACATGATATATTATGCAAGAGTGATGAAAATATTATTACTAGGTACTTACTATTTAAAAGCATTATTTACATATCACCTACCCATGTCATGTTTACATATCATGTTCAAAATTCAATAAGATAAGGTGCCGTTAGTAATTAACTTGTAGACACTATTAAATATACTACTTTCTAATTAACTTGTAGGCTCTGTTAAATTGACTACTATAAAATTAACTTGTAGGCACTGTTAAATTTTCTTTGTTCAATGGTGACAGACCTCAATTTTCTGGCCATTGTCCATTCATATTATTGTTTGTGTAGCATATACATGTAGTATATAAAACATGCCTATGATTTGAAAATTATCAGTGTATCAGTCTTGAAATCGATAATGTATAAAACGTGTACCAAATTCAGATTAAAAATGTTACTACAAAAATACTATCAATAGTGTTCAGAAACGTGCAGTCAAATCACGAGCATGTTAAATATCTGCAACGTTAGTTAGCAAAATATCATTACCTGATATGCATGAACGTTTGGTAATTAATTATCACTTTGTTAAAGTCTACCTCTGTTATGAAGCATGAATATTTTTTACCTGTTATGCACCTGCATGCTTGATTTATAGAAAGAAGTGAAAAGAAAAATTCATCAGTTCTGCTATTTGAAATGGCCAGATATGGGATGTCCTGACACCCCGGACTTATTGCTCGATTTCGTTAAAAATGTCAAGACCTACACGAAAAAAGAAAATAGATCAAGTTCATCTGGGCCAATGATCGTACATTGCAGGTATACTAATATACTACGTAAATGCCGCTGTAAATAACTGAAAGACTTAAAGTTGTCTAGACAAAGAATTTGTCAGAAGTCAAGATTTTTATGTTTGAAAACACTAAAAACGGCATGTCTAACTCTGATCTTAACCTCAATTCCACCAAACCCTATTGAAATGTTTCATTCCCGCATAGCATGGATATATACCCTGTTATACGTTTAGTAATATTATAATATTTATCGATATTTTGATTAATATATATGCAAGATATATTTGAAATGAAAAGATGATATGATGACATTATTCTTTGACATAGGTAAATTAAACAAATTTTGCATTGCGAATAATCTCAACGGGCGTCTTACCATTTTAAGATATTTTAGCTATGCACTCGTAAGTTATGTCTTGTGTATGCGTACTTGTTTTGGATAATTCTCTACAACATCTTGTTAATACAACCTTGTTTCTGTAACATAGTGCTGGTGTAGGTAGGACGGGGACATTCATAGCTGTTGATACCTTGCTGCAACATATACGAGATCATGACGACGTGGACATCTTCAGTCTTATTCTTGAAATGAGAAATCACAGACTAAATATGGTCCAAACTGAGGTAAATGTATCATATTTCTTTTTAAAAAGACTCCACATCTCGTTAAATTAATATAGGTACTGAGTTTCGCACTTTAGAACCATCTGTGACCACTTCATTATTGTTTTTGGAGGTTTTGTGATGGCATATGCAATAAAGTGTATGTAAACTTTTTTGTGGCACTTTTTCTATTATTTTATCTGATTGTTTATTCCATATTTTCTAATAACTTTGTTAAATACTGTTTACCACAAGTAAGTGTCAGGTGTAAACACAAAATTATTGTTGCAGTGCTTATTTCCGACATACCAGAATTCAAGGGAGACAATCCCTAGAAAAATGTATACATTCAACTATTTCCCTTCAAACCAAGGAAAAACAATAAATACATATCAAAAATTAGTTTATTTTGTTTTGTTTTGTTGGTATGCAAACACATCAACATATTTTCTCACCAAAAAAAACATAAGAATACTTCATTTTCACCTCCGATTATAACCGAATGTTCTATGGCCGAAAATTATGAAAATTAGTTTATTTTTCTACATAATAAGAACATGTATAGACAGATTCATTCATTTTTTGTGTAAATAGTTGAAATAAAGACCTATCTAATACATAAAAAATAATCATACCTTGCGGAGTAAATTTTTGCGCAATATTAAAGAATAATTAAAAACCTGTGATTTCCTAAAAGATGCATTAGAGCAAAAACCGAAAAATACACAAATAGACATCCATTTATGTATACAATAAGTCGCTGTTACAAACCGATGCCTAAATTATAGTTTAACTTGTAACATATTCAGTGCACCTTCAAACCAGGACAATGATGAATCCGGCTAAGGACGACGCCTGTAATGACAAGGAGAGCCTGTATATTTACATATTTAGTCTTGCTCTGTAATTATGAGGACAGAAAGTTGAATACATTCTAAATAATCTGTTTTAAGCGTATAACTCTGGGTTTTTCACCCGTCAATGTATTCTTTAAAAAAGGTGAATTAATACTTCCAACATATTGCAGGTATAAGACCTCTACCAGATATCTTTTTAGCGATACAATTTGAAATGACCTTTTTATGTACTAAATCAATTAAAGTGTGGAAATTTGTACCATTTTTCTTATATGGATATGAATTTACGTCTATGCAACTTTTGTTTAGCCCCAAGTAAAATAATAAAAAATCGCCGTAACGAATGCATTCTAAGATGTGCAGTGGAAACTACCAGAAAGGTTCTTAAGCAAACTTTGAAAAAAAGTCCCAGATAATAATACTTAGAGAGATAATGGGACAGTAATAATTTAACTTATGTAAGGACTCGTTATTTCTGAAATAGGTAAATCCGTCCATATGTGGTTTTTGATATATTACAGGATCAGTTTGTGTATATACACGAATGCCTTAAAGCTTTTATAACTACCGATGAAGAAGAATCAGAAAATGAGGATGAAGAACGTAAGTACCCCTAATACCACAGTGATATGTGGATAACATAATCTTAAAAATTGAATACAGAACCGTTTTGCATTTTTGAATGACTGAAATAGATTTCGAGCACTGTTTGAACAGGTTCCAAACTGGTAGATTTATAGGTACGTTATTTCCAAACTTAATGTTGACAGATATTCTCATTAATGCTATATTCATATTCAGGTTCTGTAGAGTAATTGGTAACATAATAATAAGTCATACAGTTGAAAAGCCTACATTATGAGGCTAGATAATAAGAATCATGATAAATATGAGCATTACGTGTACTTCAAGTTGACAAGAATGTATCACTTGAAAATAGTTTGTACAATTGTTCTGTATTTCTTCGATGTTATAATTTGTTGCATCTATGTATTAACTTTTCTTTTTAACTTTTCAGCTGTGTACATGAATACAATGGCAGACGATATAGACAATGTTTACGAAAATACCGCATTCAATGCAAACTAAATATACCTTTGGAAAGTGCTGCTTATTTGTTGGTAATATAGAGTGCTAGATTTATGATGATGATGATGACGATGATGATGATAATGACATCTCTAATATTGTTGTTTTGTGCCATGTTTTGCCAGTTATAAATGTACATACATATATGATGACAATACATGTGATATATATTCACATACATCAAACAAATTCAGATATCCGTATAATGATGTTATCTGCCACAAAATATATATTGATTCCGTCAATTTAGCCTATTACAATATACGAAATGTACCCTAGCAATTAGTTTGAGTCAAAGACATTATATAGCATAACAAAATGTAAAATGCAAATTAGTATTAATTAGCTGATTGTATTGTTCATGGTTATGGGCTATGAACCTATACTTTTTAAGTGCAGTATGTGTTAAAATTACTTAAACTATCTATCTAGTTGTATAGCTACTTTCAGTGTTTATGTATGTTTTCTTTGTTGGGGTAAGCCGCGGCCGTGGTCCAGTGCTTGGACTTGCAGCCCGGCGATCCGGGTTCGAATCCCGGTCGCGGCAGGTCATACCCTTCCATGAAAATTTGACAAAAATGTCGATTTTACTCCATATGTGGAGAAGGTGCCGGCTCCTTGTGGAAGGGTAAGTTAGTACTGGTTAGTATGCAGTCCAGGAAAACTAGGTAGGTGAACCGGTCGCCGTATATAACTGAAAAATTGTTGAAAAACGGCGTTAAACCCCAATTCAAATCTTTGTTGGTGTCATTTTCAAATGATCATGTTTTATAATCACATTATTTTTTCAAAACAACATTAAGAATCATGCGTGTATTGTATTTATCTTGTGTTAATCTACAGTTTGTTACTTCTCTACGGATAAGCACAGGCATCGCTACGAAATATCAGTAAATGATCATATGTGAATGTGTTTGCTTGTTATATGTTAGGTGAATATTGAATATTCATTTGAGCCATGCCTTTCTATTGAATGTTTTGTCTATTTGAATATTTTGTGCTGTTAACAGTTTCACAATTTTACTATAATGAATAAATTTTCATATAAATTAGGATTGTTTCATTCATTATGAATATTTTTCTACAAAGTTTAGTACTTGTCTACGATACTGAGGCATTCAAATGAGTAGTACAAACTAGAGACAAAGCAAATTATTCATGACAACATTAATTTCATCTCACAGACGCGAGGTTATTAACTGAAGAAGAGCGAGACTAAAGGAGCTAACAAGGACGCCGCTTACTAAAAACTTGTGAATAGCGGTTTAACAAAGTAATATTCTAGACATATGTTTTCGCAAAAACATGTACATGTGTAAATATTTAAACGATCTTCTGGATAATGGTGGACAAGTGATCAATTCATGTAAACAAACAATAATGTATAAAACATGAGGTTACATCAATAAGTACAGAGAATAAGCAGGTAACGACCGAGAAGCAAATAACGATGGACGACTCAGATCTCGTAGCACCATCTACAGATTTAAATAAATTGCTGAGTTTTTTGTACCAACGTCAAAACGGCTTGTGCAGCAGGAAGAGAGGCCTGGTCAAGTAAAAAAAGCTTAAACAAAATAGATCTAGAAATGATGGTGAAAAAGGAGACTAAGACGAAACAGCTAAGACGAGAAATTGAATGTATATACGAACAGATTAATAGAAATTACAGTAAAATTGAGATCATAAAAACAAAATAAGGTGACTGTATGAATGCCCCAATAAACGTTAACAAAGGGGTGCAACTCTGCAATAATAGATTAGACAATTTTGATGAATGAACGTGAAAAGAATATAAAAATGTTTTCATGTATTAGTTGATATAGAAACAAGAAGTTGAAGAAATAATCTCATTTTCCATGTTGTCACTGGAAAATCACAAAGTAGTAATAGGACTTTGCTAATGAGGTTCCCAGCGGCAGAATTATAATTAGATACTCAGAAAATATTTATAAACAAAGCACTTAGACTTGAAAATTTGAGAAGCACAATGTACAATAATAATAGTACTAATAGCACTAATGGTAAAATTTAGGGACTGTATTGACACTGCAATTATAATGAAAAGAGCCTAAATGCTATTCAAAACACCCAGTTTTCTTTTGATGGAGACTATCCAAGTGAGGCAGCCAAAAGAGCGGAATATCCTGCTAGACTTGTGATGGGCGGAAACGTGATAGATGGTAAGTTCCTCTACAGGATTTTAATCATATACATGTCGGGAAAATGCTTCAGAAGATTATATATAAATGAGTTTGATTTATGAATATAAGTGAAATGTTGAACAGAAAGATTGGTTTGTAAATAAACTAAATTCCTAAGATTTTACCCACTTTTTTTAAGTGAGATATTAAAGACTCTTGTATTGCGGATGATATAAACCAAAATTCATTAAAGTATTGCAATTGTATGGATGAAATTGCTTCACCACTGTTTAACAAAGATGCATTGTTCTTTTAATCAATCACATAACAATAAACCATAGCATGATAATGAAAATAAATTGAAACAGAATGGAATTTATGATTTTTTTTAGATTTTTAAAGAACTGAAATGTCTGATTCAGGTCAGGTCAGGGTTAAACACTCTGATACAGTATGACAGTAGACTGTACTACCTGCATCTGTTTCTGCTGCCTTGTGGATACCTTTTGGTTGAGGAAAGGCTATGGGAGTAAACCCAGACAGACAATCCTGCCTGCAGTCGCATAGTGCATTGCCCGTGGTTTTGGCCATATGCTGCGACCTGCTATCTGCTGTCCAGTTGCCTGTGTGTCTTCGAGTCTTACATCGGTTTGCCCTGGATTTGTGGTTGCAGGTGGAGAAAGTTGTTGGTGCTCCGCGCAAACAACAGTAACTTAACATTGCGCATGGCACCTAGCGCCAAACATATTCATGACAGAGTCAACGGCCCTCAGTCCCCAGCGGCTTTGGACCCACTGCTCAAGGTAGCCGGTAGACAGGGAAAGGAGCAGAGGGTACGAAGAATCTCTGTGTTCGGCCAGGCTACCATGAACGGAAACTGACCGGAAAAACCCTAACACTTGCTGCTTGAAATGTACGCACTCTTTTGGATAGAAAGGAAGCCAACATCCAGACAGAAGGACCGCCTTAGTCATCAGGGAGCTCAAAAATACAACGTGGACATTACTGCTCTCAGAACAAGGTTCTTAGAGTTAAGCAAAGTTGGGTCTGGTAATACAATCATTTGGTCAGGTCGCAAGAGTGAAAAGAAAGCAGGAGTTCGTTTTGCTGTAAGTACTGTCTTTGTTTCGCAACTTGAATCGCATCTAAAAGACTCCCCTTACAAGACAACACAAACGCTGCTTTGATAAGTGTTTATGCACCCACCATGACAAATCCGGATGAAAACAAGGAAGTTTTCTATCAACAGCTGGATAAGGTTGTACGCATCATACCCACAGCCGACAAGTTAGTCATACTGGGCGAATTCAATGCAAGAATTGGGTCATATCATTCTGCTTGGACACCATGGCATTGGACAAGAGAACACTAATGGAAGACTACTGTAGTCTCTCTGCTCCTAGCACAGTCTCTCGGTCACAAACACCTTCTCCAAACTCAAAGATGCATACAAGACCACATAGATGCACCCGAGATCTAAGCATTGGCATCAGCTAGACTTCATCATATGCAGGCAACGTGACATCCGTGACTTTCATATCACAAGAGCCATGAGAGGTGCTGAATGCTCAAAAGATCATCTATTTCTCAGATCCAAAGTGAGCTTTCAGATTTGAAGAAAAAGAGGGCCACAAGCAGGAAACCACCAAAGAAACTGGATGTCAGACAAAGTAAACAAACAGACGTTGCATCAGCCTTGCAAAGTGAACTCTCAAAGCGCCTAGAAGTAACTTTCCGCAAAGGTAAAAGAGAAAAAAATGGGCCAAGCTTAGAGATGAAGTTGACTCTGCTGCAAGGGAGACTATAGATGTCCTGAAAAAGCATCATCAGGACTGATTTGATGACAATGACACGTAGATACGAGGATTCCTTGCTGAGAAGTGTGCAGCACACAAGGCTGGCTTGCTGACAAACAATCAGACTCGAAAAGGGACAGATTTCAATCTCTCGAGGGAAAGTTCAGAGGCAACTGCGTTGCATGAAAGACGAATGGTGGAAAAGTGAAGCAGAGGAAGTCTAAGGTTATGCTGACTCACAGAATGCAAAGCTCTTTTACTCAAGCCTGAAAGAAGTATCTGGGCCATAACAACGAAGGCAGCCTGCAAGGCGAGTTCCTCACTGATAATAAGGCTATCAATAAGAGATGGTCAGAACGCTTTGAGCAGCTCAACAGGCCCTTCATCAATATACCCAAGTGTGATCGAAGAAATCCCTGGGAGACCCCTTCGCTTAGAACTGGATGACCTACCGACAGAAAATGAAGTGGATAAGGCGATCAAAGAGCTGCAGTGTGACAAAGCAGAAGGCCCCGATGGCATTCCACCTGAAGTATTCGAAACTGGTGGCCATTTGCTGGTAACGAGGCTCACTGAATTTCTCTGCATGTGTTGGGAGGATGGATGTCTGCCCCAAGATTTGAAAGATGCTAGAATTGTACATTTGTACAAGGGCAAAGGTGACAATTCCAGCTGTGACAACTATCGTGGAATCTCCCTTTGGAGCATCGCAGGCAAAATCCTTTGTGAGGTAATTTTAAACAGGTTCAACACCCACCTTGACGAGACAGTGCCCGAAAGCCAATGTGTTTTCCGCAAATACAGAGGTACAGTTGACATATTCTGTGCCAGACAGATCCAGGAGAAGTGCAAAGAGCAAAACAAGGATCTTTACATCCTCTTCGTCGACCTCACAAAAGCCTTCAATACTGTTCCTCGCCCAGGTCTATGGCGTATCCACCACGAATCTGAATCCTCCTAAGATGGTGCAGATAATACGGTGTTTCCATGATGGCACGAAAGCTGGATTAGTTAATGGAAAGGAAAAATGCGATGTTTCCAATGGAGTAAAGCAAGGATGTGTACTTGCCCCTACACTCTTCAGCTTACTGTTTAGCATGTTGCAACTCTCTGCCCTGGCATTCAGATCTCATACATAACAGATGGCGGTGTCTTCAACCAGCAACGCTTGCATGCAAAGACAAAAGTCACATTGGCTCTGGATCGTGACCTGTTGTATGCCGATGACTGCGCTATTGTCCCCCACAATGAGCATGATCTTCTGGCAGATTCCCTCTCAGCCGCCACCAAGCGGTTTGGGCTGACGATCAGTATCAAGAAAACAGAGGTGATGTTTCAACCTGCAGAGGATCCATAGACAGAATACCTAAGATCAAATTTGACGGCAAGACCCTGAACTGTGTTGATTCTTTCACATATCTTGGAAGCAGCCTGTCGTCCTCCAACTCCCTTGACAAGAAAATATCTACCCGAATTGCAAAGGCAAATGCTTCCTACGGTAGATTGCAGAAGCGAGTTTGGAATGAGGGGGGGGGACTGAGCACAGAGACAAAGTGTGCAGTGTACAAAGCTGTTGTTCTGAGTGCGTTGCTGTATGGTTGCAAATCTTGGACACTCCATCGAAGTCATGTCAAGCTCCTAGACCAATTTCACCAACGCTGTCTGCGACGCATCATGAATATCAAATGGTTCAACAAGTATCAGACATTAAAGTGCTACACAAAGCCAAGATGCAAAGCATTGATACTTTGTTAACATTTCCACAGTTGAGATGGTCAAGACACCTGGTGCGCATGTCTGATGACAAAACAAATGCCAAACAGACTGCCAAAACAACTATTCTACGGCAAGCTTTCAGAGGGGCACAGGCTCAGAGGAAGACCAACGATTCGCTTCAAAGACACCCTGAAAAAGTCACTCAATAATTGCAGCGTCGACACGGCCCATTGGGAAACCACCGCTTCAAACAGGTGTGTCTGGAGACAACGTACCAGGAAGGGAGCAGCTGCTTATGAACAGGCCAAGCGGAGGACGTATGCTTGAGAAGCGTTCAGCATCTAAGGCCAGAAGTGAATCTGGCGTATCCTCTATACAGTGTCACGTGTGTGGACGCATCTGAATTTGGTCTCGGATCCCACTTACGGGTGCACAGAGATCCCACTTACGGGTGCACAGTTATACCCCCAACCAAAGTGCTAAGCAGGATCTTATTGTTAACGATAGTCGACTATATATATATATTTATGCATGTATATATATATGTGTGTGTCTGATTCAAATAAAGTGAATATAATTAAAGCAATAAGTACGTATAAACGCTTTATAAGACGTAAAATAAGCAGTGTGAAAAGAAACAAACAAATAAATGAAAATATCTTAGACGAAAACGAAGAATAATAAAATAAAAAATATTGGAAATTATTAAAATCTGTCAACCACAGAAATAATAATAATCAGAATATTGAATGTTCTTAAATACTTGTAATTTTGCAAAATATTTTAGGGTCATTAATAATCCAGAATCATTTTTTCCAGGCAGATGAGGATAGTTTGAATTATAATAATACGTATTTATAAGGTGAATCAATGATTACGTTCTAAGACTTAATTGTAAAAACGATGTATTGCAAATAGTGAAATTCTAAATGCTTATAAAATTCAAAGAATGGAAAATCAACATGCCCAGTTCAAATGATAAATTATTTTTTAAAGATTTTTTTAAGATTTAAACACTATTTACATTGTTTGAAAAACTTATTTAATACATTTCTGACATATGGTACTTTCTAAAACAATGGACAAAAGAATTTATAAATCCTGTCTATTAGGTATTAGATTAATTGTTAATTGTTAAACATTATGATATCAATTTGTGATGGCTGTAAAACAACTTTTAGTGTTAAATATAGTAACTTATTAAGTGACGATTTTAATCGCATATTATGGATAAACAAGGTGAAAACCAGAATCTTTTTTATTTTGTATGTATCTAAATGACACAATATTTATACTAAATGATTTAAAGATTTATTACAATTATATCAAAATTGTTTCATTGCTACATGCAGATGATATTGTCATTGTATCAAATAGTGAATCAGACTCACAGCATGGTCCAAATTTACTACAGCACTATTGTAGTAAATGGAAATTAGCAGTTAATGTACCAAAAACCCCTAAATATCATGGGTTTAGCAAAATTGGTGAAACTAAAATAACAACGAAATTTACATATAATGGAAAAGGTATTAAAATTGCGAATAAATTTAAACATCTAGGCGAAGTGTTCTCAACTAGGGTTTCTTACAAAGCAAGATGTGATTCACTAATTGGACAAGCATTAAAATCATTATTCAAATTAAGATATTATATGGTTAAAAAATCCCTCAATGTGTGTAAGTCATATACTAGATTTATATGAAAAAATAATTAAATCTGTTCTATGTTTTGGCAGTGAAATGTGGGGCATATATGACATAAAACAATTAGAAAGAATTCAACTTCAAGTTTTTAAGAAATAATTAAGCGTAAGACCCAACATCCAGAACATAACATTTGTATATGGAGAGATACGTAAATATTCATTAAAAGTATTATGTATAATTAATGTTAATAGATATTGGTTCAAAATTATTTTAAGCTCAGATACCAGTTCTGTAAAATGATGAGTTTATAATCTAATGATTAAAGATTTAGAATTACACCCTGACATAAAATCTTGGGCAAAAATCTGTTAAATATATTTTGGAAACATTTGTATTTGCGGAAGTTTTGATAAATCAAGGAGTACCTGATACAAATACCTTTGTCATTTGGAAACTAAGAGTTAAAGATCATGTATGTCGGGTCTACAGAAATAAAATAATTCATCAAAAGAAAGAATATCAAATTATTTAACGAACTTTGTCTCCAAACGTATGTAGATTTTACACAATTTAATACATTCAAATGTTTTTACTTCATTTAGATTGCCTGTACATACATTAGAGTTAGAAGCTTGTAGATGTCGTTGCCAAAATAAAATACAATATAAGGGAATAATGTCAATTGTTTCTGTTTAGGAGAATTTCGCTTTTTATTAGAATGTCCTTTGCATCTTGAAAATAGAAAAACATACAGTCTTAAGATCATGATGATTACACGGGTATAGCTCTTATTTATAGTTTTAGTAATTTTATGTTAGCATAATCATCAAAACAAAAAATACTTTTAATCCTAAAGCTTTTGGCATAATTACTGAGTGGCAGGCACGCTTCAGAGCTGGATATTCAACGGTTTTATATTAAATTCATTAATTGATAAATATATCTGCAGAAAGCGTAAAACATTGTATGTAGCCTTCCATGATTTCAAGAAGGCATTTGATTCTGTCAATTGTTCAAAGATGTATTCAGCATTAATGCAAAATGATGTCCTGTAAGAGATGCATTGGTTACTTTAAAAATGTCGAAATGATTGTTAAAATCGCAGTTCATTCAATGATCTTATTGATAGTCGAGTTGGCTTATGTCAAGGTTAAATAAAATCAATTAAGCCCTATTCTATTCTCACTGTTTGTAAATGAATTGTCTAATATTATGTTTTTTACTGGTGTTCATGGAATTCTACTGACTCCTGACATCTCAGAAATATTTCAACTTATGTTCGCTGAAGATGTCGTTATACCATCTGATGCTATGATTGGACTTCTGCGCCAATTGTTTACTGATTAGAATGGAAATTGAATATAATGGCCAATAAAACAAACGTTGTAGTCTTTAAAAGAAGTTGTCAATTATCATATAACGAAATATGATGCTAGAATGGTATTTTATTTGAAGTTGTGAATTCCTTTGTTTATATTGGAATGAATTTTACAAACAGATTATCAATGTATCAAATGACTAACCATACTGCTATAAAATCTGAGAAAGTTTTGTTACTTTAATAAGAAGTCTATACGGTGTACTTACCAATGTCTCACGATGATTTGTTTTCAAAATTATTGATTCTAATTGATTATTGAATCTAACAATCTTAAAGTCAATGTGCAGAGTGGTTTCCGTCGCCAACGTGGCACAGTTGATCACATTGTGCGCCTCAAAACTTTTCTGAGAGAGGCTTTTATAAACAAACAGCATGCAGTGGCTGTATCCTTCGACCTTGAAAGTGCATATGACACGACATGGAAATATGGCATATTAAAAGATCTTCATGGGTTTGGTCTCAGAGGCCGCCTTCCACTTAGGTAACAGAAATAGGATCTCTTGGTACTAACCACTGGACCACGGCCGCTGGCATAAAAAATGTTTTCATAATTAACAAAATATGTTGAAGATCATTTTATACAAAATTAGCATGAAAATTGTTTAAATAGTAAGAAATTGGAATTCTATATTAATTCTAAATCATTTTTTGAGCTAGAACCTTATATTGATTGTATGATTATTATACCCACGCAACAAAGTTGTGGGGGTATATTCGTTTCAGCTTGTCTGTCCGTTTGACCGTCCGTAGACGAAATCTTGTGTGCGCTTCTTCTCCGAAAAGGCTGGATTCTGATAAAACTTTACCAACACATTAGGCATTAGGTCTACTTGCGCATATTATAAAAATGTTTTCAGATTTATTTTCATGGAGTTATGCCCCTTTTTGTGTATAGACAAAATCTTGTGTGCGCTTCATCTCCGATTCTTATAAAACTTTACAAACACATTAGGCATCAGGTCTACTTGCACATATTATGAAAAAAAATATTCGAATTTATTTTCACGGAATTATGCGCCTTTTTAATTTGTCTAAAGACAAAATCTTGCGTGCACTTCTCCGAAGTGACCGGTTGGATTTTTATAGAACTTTACCAACACATTAGGCATTAGGTCAAATTGCGCATATTATGAAAACATTATTCGGATTTATTTTCACGGAGTTATGCCCCATTTTTATTTGTTTAAAGACAAAATCCAGGGTGCGCTTTTTCTCCGAAATGGTTTGTTTGATGTATATAAAACTTTGCCAGTACTTTAGGCATTAGGTCTACTTGCGCACATATTATAAAAAGAATTATTTGGATTAATTTGCACGGAGTTATGCCCTTTTTTATTTGTCTGTCGACAAAAATCTTGTGTGCACTTCTTCTCCTAAATGGCTTGTTCTGAGTTATTAAGCCTTTAAAAAGGACTCTGCGAGGGGTATATGATCACCTTCAGTGATAATTCTAGTTTGTACTATGTATGTTGTTGACCTGTATGTGAACGGATCGGAGGCCTAGAAATGCAAAATAAATACTACTAATATATATTATTGAAAATGTTAATATGTAGAATGTGAGGCAATTTTGCCTCTTTCTTCAATAAACTGTACTATTCTATACCAGCGTGCGAGCGAGTGTAAGGCACATTTGAACACATTACAAGTATGATAAGGCGATATGATAAACGATGCATAAAATATTGGTTGCGTTTGTTATGTACTCCTCGTAGTAGGTACATCAGACTTTGTTATGAAATGCTTGTATATTTTGACAATGTTGGACATACAAATTGGGTTTCTACTCTTAAGCATAATCTTTATGTTAATGGGTTTGGTTATGTATGGGAGAGGCAAGAAGTTGAAAATCCAAAGGTGTTCTTAAGGAAATATGTAGAGCGACTTAAAGATCAGTATATGCAGATGTGGTCAGTCAAATGTCATGATAATCCTAAATTGTTACACTATGTTAATTTTAAACCTAATTTTCATGTTGAAAAATATGTTGTTGATATTAATATCAATAAGTATAGAAGATGTTTAGCATCCTTTCGTAGTTCTTGTCATAACCTTATGGTAGAGGAAGGACGATATTATAACATTCAAAGGGAATTTCGCTCTTGTGTTTATTGTGAAGGTTGCTTGGAAGACGAATTTCATTTTGTTATGATTTGTCCTTTATATAACGATATTCGTGTACAATTCTTACCAAATGAATATGTTAAAAATGTTTCTATGCAAAGTTTTTATTATTTGATGTCTTGTGCACATAAGGAAACTATTAGAAATGTGTCTATGTTTATATATAATGCTTACAAAATCAGAGAGAATTTTATGTCTCGTTACTTGTAACATGTATTTTCTTCTAACTGTGAAATGTTGTTATTTATTGATATTGCCATATCACTTCATGCTATATGTCTATATGTACATATGTTGTATTTGTGTATGGGCCGGTGGCCTTCATTTCACAATAAATTGAATTGAATTGAATTGATATTATTCGGTCGACAAAGAAAGCGAAAAAATGGATACACTGTTTGAAGTTAAATGCGTTAAGTTTCATTCGATATAGATCTATCTTGAATCGTTAACATACGTACACTATCGATAAATATTAAGATAAACAAAAATATGATGACACAATATGATAACACAAAGTTTCGTTATCGTGAATATTTGTACACAGTGTACATAGTGTTCATTCAGGAAGTTTGAAAAACCAGTATACAGTGTATATAATGTTCATTCAGGAAGTTTGAAAAACTATTGAGTTGGTGTGTATTTATATAATAAGGGTAAACAGCAGAAACGGGTGTATCAAGGAGTTTCTGGAATTAAACCATTTGTTTGCGTAAGTGTATTGATATTTTTTTTTAGTTTATATTTTGTGGATAAAACGCTTCTTTTCCGTTTTTATTACACTGTGTTATTCTTAGAAAATGTATTTCAAACTGACGTAACACTTCTTTTAACTGAAGATCTATAAAGATATACACCTCGATACAAGATATACGCTTAAGAAATTAATATTTGCCTTTTTAGGGTAGTGCATTGCCATTTTTTCATTCACGCTACGTTTTTTGTTCTTATCACGATGCATATTGGGGTATTTAAGTGTCGTTGCAATACGTATCACAATTCTTATTTAAATCTTTCGAACCAATTGATTTTGTGTTATATCTACATATTATTGACACTTTTTTATATTTGTCCATTTACATGATGAATAATTTCTTGAGATGCATGAACTTTAATGTGATTACATTTCCCAATGGTTTAGACCCCGGTTGCGGCAGTTCATATTCTTCAATAAAAATTTGACAAAACATGGCGATTTTCCTCCATATGTAGAGAAGCTTCCAGCTCATGTGGAAGGGTAAGTTAGTACTGGTTAGTATACAGTCCAGGAAGGCTGGTTATTTGAGCTTGTTTTCGCATGTAACTGACAAATTGTTGAAAAACGGCGTTAAACCCCTTGAAAACAAGATCTCCGCAGAGCGGGACAAAATACGCCAGAAGGCTGCGTTACGATGAGTATCACCATAACATGCTATGACTATAAGTTATGCTCCAACTTGCACAACTGAGACACTTCGTGATCTTCGTGAAAGTTTAAGATAAACATCTTATAATAGAAATATGAAAGTGCAGTTGTCTGCAAAATAATTTGCTGCAAAAACTCAGTAAAAACAGCAGTGGGAATCATATCCCCTTAATACACAACTAGATATTATTAATAGTTATCACCTGAGATAGGTCCAATAATAAAGGAGGAGATATCTACACAAGAATTTGCTGTAAAAATATAAAAAAAGGGCCAATAACAACTCAGTAAAAAACAGCAATGTGAATTATCTCCCATTAATGGACAACCTGACATCAATAGTTATCATCTATTAGAGTTTGAAGAAAATGTGTCGAGTAATGAAGGAGGTGTTGTCCACACAAGAATTTGCTGTAAAAATATAGTAAGGGCCAATAAATCTGTAAAAAAACAGCAATTTTAATTATCTCCCCTTTACGCACAACTAGACATCAATAGCTATCATTGCATGCTTTCCGCATGCGAGACTTGGGTCAACTGTGGTCAAAATCTAGGTCATCAGGTCAAATCAAATGAAAACTTAGTTAGCACTCTAGGAGTGACAGTTTTGATTGGATATTCTTGAAACCTTGTCAGATTGTTTGTATTATTAATATTGTGAACGTGTGTGAATATAGAGTCAAAAACTAGGTCACCAGGTCAACGCGCCAGAAAACCTTGTTAACACTCTAGAGGTCACAATTTGGATTAAATCTTCGCTTTGTCAGAGCTTTGTTTTAATAATATCTTGGACAAGTTTGAACATGGGTAATCTAGAATCAAAAATTAGGTCACCAGATTAAATCATCGAAAAGCCTTCTTAGCCCTTAAGTGGCCACAGTTTTAACTGAATCTTCACTAAAACTTGTCAACCCTCTGGAGATCACAGTTTTGATTGAATCCTCACTAAACCTTATCAAAATTTGTTTGTATTACTGATATCTTGGACAAGTTAGAACAAGCGTCATCTGGGATCAAAAACTAGGTCACCCGGTCAAATCAGTGGAGAACATTGCTATCCCTCAAAAGGTCACAGTTATCATTGGATCTTCACCAAACCTTGTCAAAATTGTCTAAATGTTATCTTGGATAAACTCGAATATGGCTCAACAGGGGTCACCAGCTCAAATTATTGAAAAACATTTTTAATCCTCTAGGGGCCACATTTTAAATTGAATATCCACTAAACCTTGTCAAAATGCTTGTATTATTGACATCTTGGACAAGTTAGAACATGGGTCATCTGGTGTAAAAAATTGGTCACCAGGTCAAATCATTGAAATAGCTTGTTAGCTCTCAAGTGGCCACAGTTTTAATATTTTGATCTTATCCACAATTGGCACCTACGAAATCCGAATTATTGTTCCAGAGAAGATTTTTAGCATTTAACAGATTATTAAAATGATTAACGTATTATGGATATGATACCTTAAGTACAGACTCTTCTCTGGGACAATAATTCGGATTTTGTAGGTGCTAATTGTGGATAAGATCAAAATATTCAATACTTTTTTTACACATTTGCATTGACGAAAGAAGAATGCTTATACAAAAATTGATTGATCAATTAACAGTTTGACGAAATATGTAACAATAGTGACAAACTGTATAATCATTGTTCACATCTCACATATACCACTGTCTGTCTTTTTTAGAGACGGTCTCTTCAAAGTACTTAATTTGCAACAGTTGTTCATGCATGTACAAGCAATAATATTCGGATATCACCGTGAGGACAGCAAATATATGAAATGGGATTACGTGCACTGTTGTATCTTGTCCTGCTTTCGGTACGTAGTTCCGCGCTATTATCGCTCAAGTGTACGCCATGAATGGATGAATTTTCATCAACTGAACACATGATAATACACCGTTTTGGGCTACATTATTGTATAAAGCTGAATTGGTGTTCTCCAAAACGTATTTCGACCTAACTTTCAGGATTATAGATCAATAATACCAATATGTGTTAAATAATGTAGGCAAGGCTTGTAATGTTGAAAATTTCAGATTTTCTTACGCATAAACACGTGTTTATGTTAATCGACAAAACAAATTATTATACCTTTGTCTAAAATGCTGTATGGTATGTATTATTAATTTTATTTTCAATATCGTGACAGAATGCCTAAAATATGTATTTACTGAGCTTGCCCTTGTTCTTTAAAGTAATATTATTTAAAAACAAACACAATAAGACAGTATTAGCGTGTAATTGTCGTTTATTAAAATAAGTATATCACTATGTAATACATATTCGTATCAAAACAAACAACATGACTGGGGCGAGTACGAGCAGGAAGTGGCATAGAAAAAATTCAAGAGTTCAAATTCAAGAGAGACAAAATTTGTCTGGTTAGATATATTAGATAAATAAAACATATAGACAGAAACAGTTGTGGTAACCGAATCTGATTGGTTTTGCTATGGATATAGTAGAGGAAATTATCTAACGTAACAACCTGCAAAAGATTAAATGCTTCCACCTAGAACAGCTTCTTAAGCAATAAGAGAATACTCGCTTGAACTGCATAATATGTAATGTTATAAGATTTGTATAACATGTTATGTATATATACATCTTTCAGTATGAATTGTGAACTATTTTTTGAATATTAACGCTAATATCTATACAGTAACTACGTTCAGTGTATGATTTAGGGGCCAGGTCACATTTATTCGTGGTTTCTTGTTATTAAGAAATAGATATATAACATTGTTTTTATATAGCAAACGCCGGCACTACAAGCAACAGAAGCAGCAACAGAAGCCACACCTACTTCAATTCCTAGTACGTTATACCAATTTATTTTTGTTGATCTTTTCATCATTGTGCAATTCGTTTCGACATGATTTTATATCGTCCAATTAATTTTCGTATATCAAATTTTATCCTCACAAACATTACCTAACAACATTCCATCTATATAATTATGTGCTTATTAATTCACTGATTTAAAAGGTCGAGTTCAACATACTTGAATTCATACATGCTGAGGATTTTGTCTCTTTCAATAAGTAATAAATATACAGAGAAATATAAGAGAATAATCTAACTCTTAAGTTAACGCAAGTCATGGTGGCAATACTTTTCCAGACTTAATAGTAGAATGCCTGTGAAGAAAACAAAGAAAAATTAAAAGACAATAGAATACCACCTTTTGAACACCTAAATATTAATAATACATCTATATTTCATAAATCATTGCAGAGACACTAGCTAACACATTTGCAAAATAATCTTCTTCTGAAAACGACTCAGAAAAAATCCAAGAATTTTATCAACAGTAGAAAAAAATCAATATTACATCAAAGAAACATTGCAATAAGCTCTTCACGTTATGACAGCTTCAGTCCGCTCATAGCAATGCCAACGATACCTTGCTGGAAGCGGACAAAGTCCACATAAAGTTTTTTTTAAACACCGTCCTCGTACTATTTTGTTTATTTTGCTCGATATTTTAATGTTTAATGATGTCTGGCAATGTGCAAAACTAGTTCTTTCATTTAAAGTTAGACCACCATCAACAAAATTAAACGCGAAGATTTTTCGGCGTAGCTGTCTAATATCAGTATTGACCTATCTTGGCATGGCGTATTAATGATTCAGTAAAAATTTCTAATTCTATTGGCTAATTTAATTGGATAAATGTCCACGCCCGGGTTCTGGGTGTGACACAGTTTCTTTCAGAATTATAGCTTCCCATAGATTTATTTATTAATCCGCATTGTAATGCATAAGCAATTGTCTATTTTTAAGATTATTAGCAAATTAACTACTTAACACTAATGTACTATTATTCAAATCAATACGTAAAGTATGCGGTTAGGATATGCCAGAAAGAAATTATGCAACTATTCGCAAAACTACTTTTTGTGTAGTATTTTTAAAGGTGCTTTATTCATTGCACTGCGTAAAACATCAATAACGCGTTTTATGGCCAAGTTATATATATCAAAAGGAATTTCATACAGGTAGGAAAGCAGACTAACGTACTTAAAAATTAGTTTTAACAGTGTAAATAGCACCAAAGAACAACATTTCGTTTTTCATTTTCACGCCGTTTGTCTTTTTAAAGACATTTCTTGTCATGACCACAATTTGTTTGATTGCTATGATAAACAAGGTCAAATTGAAAAATGAAGCCAATGTTTGATTTGGCTGCTGTCTATGTTACCAGGTTGTGTATGTTCTAAATTTATTTGGCAATTTAATTGTCTTCTGTGAAAAGGCCTGAGAACAGTAAAAGTGAAACAAATATCCTTTTGTTCACCAGAAAACGTTCTATGAAATCTTAGATAAGAGCACTTTTCCTTTTGATGCTTGTTTTTTTGTATTTCATAATTTACCAGATCCATATCCCCATTTGGCACATATTTTTTCAAGATTATAAGGAAATATTTTGGACAAATGTTTGTAAAAGATGCCAAAATGATAATGGATGGGTTCCGGACGTGGTAAAATGTTTTCAAATGCTGATAATAAATTTGTTCAGGGCCAGTGAGAGTCAATCCGTTGTCGGTAAAAGTGCTTAATAGTTCATAAATTACCCTTCACTTTTAACTTTTATGTCTATAGTAACAATATTTGTTCGATCAATTGAAATTTATACATGATTAACGTGCGATTATTGCGTTAAAACACTTTTAGTACAAACATTATCCTCCTTGTTCAGAAGTTGACGTCGGTAAAGCATGCGTTGTTGACGAGCAGTGTTTAACAAACGATGCTTCTTGCAAGAATGGAACATGCACATGCGATGGGGATTTGTATTACATAAATAGGAGTGACACTTGTAGAATTCGTGAGTATCATTCAATTACCCATGTGTAGGGAAATATACATAATACTGATGGAAAAAAGTTAAGCAAGTTCAGAAAGGATTGACACCTGGAGAAAGGGTAGGTACGAAATTCTTATCACCAATGATACGCACCAATGTTATTCCATGATTTTGAGGCGTTTAGTCTCCGGCGTACGTGTAATGAACTAGGGGGTCAGGCGTAAAAGTTCGGACACGGCTCAATACCTAGTGTGCGCACAATCCGCAGCAAAGACTGCCAGACAATGACGTCGCATGCTGCGAATCAGTTTTCTAATGACCTGCAATGGAATTCTGCAGGATACGTTCAAGATCACGGACGTTGTTGACGTCATGGCGCTATCTCACCTAACGACCTAAGTGGTCCCATAATTGCTCAATGGAAGAGAGATCCGGTGATCTTGCAGGCCACTGCAACACATTGACGTTATGGGTGCGTAAAATGTTCTGGGCATGCCTCGCAGTGTGTGAACGGGCATTATCACGTTGGAAAATCCCAACGTTACGTTGTTGCAAATACGGTACAACAACAGGTTCGATGATTCCGTCACAGTACCTTTGAGCAGTGAGATTACCAGGCACTATGACGAAATATGTCTTCCCATCATGATGTATGCCCGCCCAAACCATCACGCTACCACCCCACGTCACGTTCCACAGCATTATCTTGGTCCAGCCTCTCCCAACGTCTCCTCCAAGTTCGAACCCTGCCATCAGCAAATGACACGTTAAACCTAGATTCGTCCGAAAACAGAACGTCGCGCCATTGGAATGCGAACGTAGGGGCGGCACGCTTTCAATCCAGCGGCACGTAGCCTATTCCTAACCGTCCTGTCGAAAACTCTTGTGTTAGTAGCATTCCTCAGCAAACGACTTAACTTTCGACTAGAAAAAAATCTATCGCGTCGAGATGACGTGAGAAAATGGTCTTCCCGCGGCGTGGTTGTACGAGGTCTGCCTGATCTGGGTCGGTCTGCGACATTCCCAGTTTGCTGAAATCTGTTCAGCAGTCGACTTATTGTCGATTCGTCGCGATGGAAATGTCGAGCAACGTCTCTTGCCGACATGCCAGCGGTAAGCATACCGATGGCTCTCTCACGTTGTTCAAACGCCATTCTAGGCCGACGTCCCATCATTGATTTTCAAAGATTATTTTCCAGTTTATGTGCTTACGATAAGAAAACTCTCGAACCGTGTACTTTGTGACCCTCGGAGGATCATCCGATTTGCTGTGCACACACTGCACGTGATTTTCGTGACGTTTCACGATTACATAATGGGCTAGCGTACAAAAACAAGTTAAATCATGCTGTCAATGAATGGGCACAATTGTTCAATGCGGAAACGTTTTAGTGACATTGAATTATAGACGAAAACCAAAGGCGTGAAAAACTTGCTAAACTTTTTTCTTTCAGTATATTATATACTATGTACGAGCAAAGTAGCATTTGAATTATCATTCTCACAATTTACGTCTTGAGAGACATGATTGTCATTCACGAAACATGAAATGTGATACTTGATCATTTTGCTGTTACAATATCATGAATACGAACTTGAATATAACATGAACAAACTTCAAAAAATAGACCAAACGAGTCAATGACTAGATTGTTAATATATATTTATGTTGATAAACCAGTCGTTTTGAATGGAGATTATTGTTGATTCTAAAACTGTATTCTGTTCTAGGTCCAGTCATAGATGCGAATATTGAAATAACATTGGTGGAAACTGATTCTTTTTCTGTAGTTTGGAAGGATCTCTCGGTTGAAGATAGAACTCCCGCAATTGATATTACTTCTAGTGATGGCACAAAAATAAATTGCAAAATGCTCTTAAATATCGGCTGTAACGCCGAAGGTTTGCAACCAGGGACAAGATATCAAATTTCGTTTAAAGTTATCGACAAATATGGTGTTCCAAGTCATCCATGGAATGATTCATTGTATACTGGTAAGCAAACGGTGAGGTTTATTGGAAACAAAATGATTTTAAGTTTTTTTTCGAATTACATGTTACTGTGCTGAGTTGAGATGATGAATATACATTAAGTCAGGTATAATTTTGCAATTTGATATTGATAGCAAATGTTTCCAAAACTTGAAAACAACATATGTGAAAATATAAAAAATGTTCTTGTCGTGGTCTTACGCTTGTTACCACTATCGATATAAAGAGAATTTATTTCTGAATTACGGACAGAATGATCACATCTGGCATTTTTACACATGCTGCATACTTTTCTCTAACTTTCAGTTCCAGAAAAGCCCCCGACGCCAATGGTTGATCGTTGGGAGAGTAACATAACATTGACATGGAATAAAGATCAAACACATAATTGTGAATTCTACAACATATCAATCGATCCTGCTCCAGAAAATGGAATTAATGTGTTTCAAATTATTCGTAAAAACCTAAGTGAAGTGGCATTTGACAATCTCAACGGAGGAACTCTTTATGTCATAACAATCGTAGCTGTTGCAGGCAAACAAAAAAGCATCATAAGCGTATCAAAATATACGAGTACGTTCATTTTATACCATAGGTGGAACATGTACACAAGGTTTTCTGTATCTGCGTGGCATTAATCAGTACAAAAAAAATACTTTTAACCAAATGAATTTTATCCTTACGTGTAATGATATTTGTTTTACGATGACAATTTCCATTTAATAATAATCGCTCTTCACAGAATATTTAAAATTTAGCATAAACTAGACATCATGAAACCTCCAGTATATTGCAAGAACAGTCGTGTATCACTATGCTGTATAAATAAAATACATAAAATAAAGACAACTTATATTAGAAACAATGCCCGCAAATTACTATTATCTTCTGCATGTAGTAATATCATCAGTCAGATTTATGACATATTATGTTAACTTTTTCTCCCAAAAAATTAAAATGATTCATTCGCATAATTTGTTTTCCGTTCACATGATCACCTGCAATACATATTTTGTCCTTCATGTGATAATATAGATTGCAATTTTACGCAAATTTAGGTCGACAAATAATGCATGATTACGCATATTTTACAATGAACTAGTACAAGGGCATCATCTATGAAACATTAATATTTTTATTGTTTCACAGGACCAATATTGATAGCCAATGCAAATGTAGTGGGACAAACAGATTCTTCCTTGAATATATCTGTGGATTATACTGGTGAGAACAGTGAACATATTGGGTACGTCATCTACATTGATACATCTGTGATTTCCGATGAGATCAGTTCATGCAGTGATGAAAGTAACAAAGACAATGAACCAAATGTGCAGTGTGTAAGAACTCCACAGTTTATTGTTAATGAATTGCAAGATGGAACGCTGCACAATTTAATAATTTACACATGGTTAGACGGACTAAGAAGTGAGAAAGCATTTCTTGTACATGCTTACACAAGTGAGTATTTTATGACAAATAACCATTTTAGATTTTAAAAATCTAACTAGCAATGAAGCCCATTACTTTTACATGGGTTATAAGTTATAAGTTTCGTTTGTAACATAATCACAACATATTAATGTAGACAACACGTTCTATTCAAGGAACTGTTCCAAACTATGTATTTGGCAAGAAAATGGTGCATTTTATATAATTCAATACTGATTTTATAAATTACAGGCAACACAATTCATGAAATTGTACAATGGTATTTTAGCAGTGTATTCGTTTGAATTTTGCTAAGTAAATAGCTTTAAGCAATAAGGTTTAATGGTTTTAAGTTGTATTCAACTTCTTTTACCATACCAAATTTATTACGCGAATTACCATCTATGTATAGCATTACATAATATAACAAATTTATTTCAGGACCAAAAGGACCAACTCAACCAGTGATAAGAGAGGAAGACATCACTTCATCTGGTTTCAATGTAACTTTCCGGGGAAAGAGCAACAACTATGATTCGTTCACGATCCAATTCTGCCTGGCTAATGTAACATTTTGTCAATTGGTGAAAACTACAACAGAAACACGCTTTGTTACATATAACCTTAGGACTGGGACAAAGTATAAAATCATTGTAAACACTGTGCTCGATAATGGTCTAAAATGTTTAGACCCACAAAGCATTTCGACATTTACTCGTAAGTTAGCTGCATTCGGAGAGAGGGAGAGAAAGAGAGAGCGGCAGTAAGGATAGAGTTATCTTTACTTAACGAGGAATTCAAAGAGCATACTTTATGAAAGGGTTAAATTCTATTTCTTAAAATCATATTTGGAAGTAACAGTCACAAAAATCGAATTGGCGATTTGTGTTGTTTTATTAATGCGTCTAAATTGCGAATACTTCAGAGTACCCGTTTGATTGATTTATGTTGAATTTCTTAATCATTTCGTAATCGAATCTATTAATCTATTAAATTGCTTCGAAATGCATAATATGCGTGTTAATGTATACTTACATGTTTCAGGTCCTAACGGTCCGTATAACATTTCCATTCCCCTTGAAGCATTGCATGAAGAAAATGCAACCATTAAAATAAGGCCAAAAGATGACAGGTATGACCATTATGAGGTTCTATTGTATACCGACAACGATGAACCATTGAAAACCTTCAACACCAATATTGTAACAAATCTAACAGCAGGAACTAACTATAAAGTAGCAGTGTTCACAGCAACCTCAACGGAATTGAGAAGTAGTGAAAATATAACACAGGTTTTCAATACAAGTAAGTATTTTACCATAGATTCCGGTCTTGTTCCTTCAAAACTTTCCAGAATGTTGGCTTTGATAATAATCATATTCAACATCTAAACCAATCACAGTAAACTCTTTGTTTACTCTCTGAGTGCACGTTTCTGTTTGTTGCTCACGAATGTTTGTCTTGATACAATACAGGAAATGTTTCACTTATTGGTTGAATCTCAGAATCACTCAGCTAGTTACATTTTGTGAATAGCCTCATTAAAAATTGTATATTTGCTGAAACAGTTTGCAATTTTTTAATCTCAATAATGTTAAAATCATTTTTCTTGTTTTTGCTCGGTTGTATGAATATGTGTATGAAGTATGGCATTTGTATGACATTGTCGTGTAATGCTTGTTAATGTATTAGTTTGAACGCACGGAAACGAAACGTGGATTTAGAATATCATGTTTCAACATGCAGGGACATAAGCCGGTCAGTATAGCAGAAAAGTCAAAGTGACGGTAAATTGACTTAATTAGTAGATTAAAACGCTGCTATCCAAATTACAACATAACATAGTTTGGTATTTTAGGACCAACTTCACCACACGCTGCAACAATTATTGAGAGGGAAGTAGACTTTCTTACATTTGACTTGAATGGGAACAACGGGACATTCGATTATTTCGATATAACTGATGAGTACGGTCAACTTATTCAAAAAATTGCCAGCAGTAGCAATAGACAATTCAAAGTACAAAATTTATCAGCTGGAACCCTGTACACCTACAAAGTTTATACCAATTATTCTCTACTTCGGAGCGACATGTTTTTAACGATTCATGCATATACAAGTAAGTATGTTCTACCTCCATATTTTATCTACATATTTGCACATAAATTTTCTATCGTGAAAATGCATGTACGCATTTTTTTAAAAACCATATATTACAACCATCAATCATGAATCATAACATTTCCGAAATAAGATTCTAATACGTACATTTGTACTTTGAAATAAACATTAAAGCTGACTGAATTTGTGATTTATTATATTTGATTGTCTAATGATTTCAAAAAAAGAAACGCACTCCTGGCATTAATTAAATGCATATACATTTCGTGATACATGTACTTTGCTTTCTTAAATTTCTAGAGATTTTGAAGTACGTGTATAGTGTCACCGTCCCTGAACAAATTTGGTTGTGTAAGGCATATTTATTAATTAGGGAATATGTTTATCAGGGCCCGGGCAAATCGGAAACATAAACGTGACAAATATAACAAAACATGGCATGAAAGTGTTTTGGGTGGCTCCAAGTGTTGGAAGTGTGACACAATATGTATCCACAATTGTGTGCCTTGGACCAAATGACGAATCCAAACAGAACACGTTTCATAGTACTTCACGCGATTTGTTCGCCGTTGCCAGGGATTTGGAGCCTGGTAGTATCTGTAGTATTAATGTTACAACGCAAATTGCTGACAACAACGATGTAATTTACGGTGATCCTTCTGTTGCTACAATTAAAAGCATCACAAGCGAAGAAGGTGAGTGATGTTTATCTCTTTCAGAAATATGTTTGACTATTATTATCGATATTACATAATGTTTACAACGAATTGTTAGAATAGTACTGGTCAAAGTACAAATGATTAATTAATTTTTATGCGTATATGCTTAAAGAATTTAGGCATTTTGTCATTGAAATCGTCATTGCTACTTCGCAGATTTACTGAATTTTACAAGTACATTGTACTCCAAATAAATGGAACCAGTATTATTTCTTGTATCAGTGATTTAATACATATTTACTGATAAAAGAAATGGGTTGTGAAATAAACATTTTACTCCTGACTTGTGGAGACATCAAAGTTTAAATTATGACACTACATGTATTCAAATATTATTGATGATTATAGATTCGATCATCCATAGTATTCAGAAACAATTTCAGCATGGTTACTGATGGGCTAAATCTGACAGTCAAATGTAGCCGCTTAAACAACGATTTTTGTTTAAAAATAACAATGGTTTGGATTTTAGGTCCTGGAAAAGTGCAGAATCTTTCAAATACGCACATAACATACTCATCAATAACTATAGAATGGGACAGACCATCTGTGAGGAACGGAATAATTCTTGAATACGAAATAAACGTAACCCAAATCAACACTATAATACAGAGTATAAAATTGAATTGTACACCTTGTATTTTAAAAGCTACGGTAAGATTTGCTTTCAAAGACTATTGATATGATACAAGTACTTTGAAGGCCATGGTATAATAAAAATGGTGAGGAATGCAATTTAAACAGAGAAAACAAATTAAAACAAGACAATTTCTAAATATTTACGTTTACGAACATATTAAGCACTGGTATATTTTGATGAATAACGCTTATATTGAATAATCAATTATAAAATATGTGTTTTATGAAGTTCTTGAGGTGCAACCGTGCAAATTCACCAATTAATTATGTTTCATAAAGAAGAATTCCACGATAACAATGAAATTATCATCAGGGTATAATAATTTGATATATCCATATTAACAGGATAATGACCTACATTATGTCGTCCAGAAATGTGCAAATGCATTCCATTGTGACAATGCTGTATCTGACACACGGTTTAAGTATAGCATACAGGCCTTACATCCATTCAGAAGTTATGCAATATCAGTAGTAGCAAAGACGAGCTTGATCGGAATTATTTCGACAGCATCGTACAATACAGAAGAAATTGGTAATATTTCATTTTATAGTTAAACTCAATTTACGTTTAAAATATTTTATTACCTTTTAAGTTTGCTAATATGTGTACGCTTTAATACAAATGAATATTAATATTTTGTTATTTCAAAACGCGCCACTGTCACCACAGTTCCGTGTTAATTTAATTTATATTGATATTACAATTTCAGTCCACAATGGTATCCCTCTTCTCACCAAAATTGAAGAAAGTGCTACGGAAATCAAATTGTATTGGAATCCTCCTGAATACGGGGAAATAAATGAACTAATTACACAGTATCGGATCAGTTATAATTTCATAAATAAAACTTGTTTTGATGATGAGAACGGACAAGGCGTTACAACAAATATTTCACTAAGCGATAATTCAACAACATATACTCTCAAAGGTCTTTATCCATATACTGATTATTACATCCAGATTAAAGCATTTACTTGTGCTGGCGGGGGACCATATAGTAATGCTGTGAAGATTTCAACTAAGCAATCAAGTAATACTTTTCATTATATTTAATGGCGGAGTGCCAATTTAATACTTAAGAAATTTATTGGTTTTATTGTCTAAAACGATTATTTAACGATTGATAATACTACGAAGGGGAAATGCTTTTGCTGCTCTCTTAGATTTCTTAGGTGGTTGAATTATCGTGTTTATAACAATACTATACAGTGAGATCATACTTCGCCGAAAGATCATTAGAATATCATGTGATTTCAGAAGCAAGCATATATCGAGTTGAAATTTCTTACGAACAGTCAAAGCATGATATATACTGAGAGAAAAAAGTTTAGCAAGTTTTTTACGCCTTTGGTTTTCGTCTATAAATCAATGTCATTAAAACGTTTCCGTATTGAATAATTGTGCCCATTCATTGACAGCATGATTTCACTTGTCTTTGTACACTAGACCATTATGTAATCGTGAAACGTCATTTTCAGGAAAATCACGTGCAGTATGCGTACAGCAAATCGGATGACCCTCCGCAGGTCACAAAGTACACAGTTCAAGAGCTTTCTTATCGTAAGCACATAACTGGGAAAATAATCTTTGAAAATCAATGATGGAACGTCGGCCTGGAATGACGTTTGAGCAAGGAACCATCGGTAAGCTTACCGCTGGCATGTCGGCAAGAGACGTTGCTCGACATTTCCATTGCCACGAATCGACAATAAGTCGACTGCTGAACAGATTTCAACAAACTGGGAACGTCGCAGACCAACCCAGATCAGGCAGACCTCGTAAAACCACGCCCCGGGAAAAACGTTTTCTCACGACGTCATCTCGACGCAATAGATTTCTTTCTAGTCGAAAGGTCGTTCGCTGAGGAATGCTACTGGCACAAGAGTTTGCGACAGGACGGTTAGGAATAGGCTATGTGCCGCTGGATTGAAAACGTGCCGCCATCCTACGTTGGCATTCCGCTGACGTTGTGACACCCTCAAACAAGACGTCAATGGGCCCAGGGTTCATCAAGATTGGACTTGCAGGCAATGGCGCGACGTTCTGTTTTCGGACAAATCTAGGTTTAACGTGTCATTTGCTGATGGCAGGGTTCGAACTTGGAGGAGACGAGGGGAGAGGCTGGACCAAGATAATGTTGTGGAACGTGACCGTTATGGGGGTGGTAGCGTAATGGTTTGGGCTGGCATACATCATGATGGGAAGACAGATCTCGTCATAGTGCCTGGTAATCTCACTGCACAAAGGCACTGTGACGAAATCATCGAGCCTGTTGTTGTACCATACTTTCAACAACGAAACGTTGGGATTTTCCAACATGATAATGACCGTTCACACACTGCGAGGCATACCCAGAACATTTTACGCTTCCATATCGTCAATGTGTTGCAGTGGTCTGCAAGATCACCGGATCTCTCTCCCATTGAGCACTTATGGGACCACTTAGGTGGTCAGGTGACAGAGCGCCATGCCGTCAACAACGTCCGTGATCTTGAACATGCTCTGCAAGCTGAATGGGACAGGATCCCATTGCAGGTCATTAGAAAACTGATTCGCAGCATGCGACGTCGTTTTCTGGCAGTCTTGAATGGTGGGCACACTAGGTATTGAGCCGTGTCCGAACTTTAACGCCTGACCCCTAGTTCATTTCACGTACGCCGGAGACTAAATGCCTCAAAATCATGGAATAACATTGATGCGAATAATAAGAATAATAATGAAAAGAATCAAATATCTGAAAATGTATTTGGTTTTATGATTTCGTACCTACACTTCCCCCCAGGAGTCAATCCTTTCTGAACTTGCTAAACTTTTTTCCATCAGTATAATATTACATTTGATCTAATACATACACATACTAGATATACAGCAAAATCTAGACGAGACCACCTTTGGGACCAGAATGAACGGTTTTAATAATAAGGCAATCTAATTATCAAGATGAATTATAGGGAAGTCATAGAAAGCCAATCCGAATATAAGCGGTCGTTATAACAGGGCGGTCGTGATATTAAGGTGGTTGCAAAGTGAGGTTTTACTGTATACTATTCAACGGAAGACCTATATTGTCACAAATTCATTGTGTTCGTCTAACTTCTGTCTTAGTATAAATATATTGTACTGGAGAAACTCGTACATCTCAAAAATGATATTTTCATTAAATGTACTTGTATTTAATTACTTACTGATATTATCTTTGCAGGGCCAAGTCAGGTAAGATATTTGAATACAACAAGTAAAACAAATGAATCGATATCATTAGCATGGACACAACCGTGTAGAAGTAATGGAATAATTACGAACTACACCATTTATATAATGAATACTGACAAGAATAAAACAGGAACTCTTACATCCATAAGTAATACCATTGACATTCGAGACAATATCGTCCTCCCTTACAGCAATTATACAATTATTGTGGCTGGAAACACAATTGCTGGTGAAGGCATACAGAAACGTTTGGACGTCCGGACGAAAGTGGGAGGTAAGAGCACAGATATTGTAAGGTATAAAAGTAAAACAATAGTGCGACTAACATTCTCTTCTCGAGTATTTCGTATTACCACGAATTGAGACGTTTTGCATGAGTTTACTTTTTACATCAAAGAGCCAAATTTAAACTACCTTTTAAAAGTGTCTGTTTTCTTTTGTTAGTCCCTAAGATTCCACTAGATGTTGATGCTCAGAATGTCACTTCACAGAAATTAAATATTACTTGGGGTTTACCTGTCTTATATACCGGACCGACGCTGTACGCAGTCTCTGCCTATGACATTGATAATACGTCAATTGTATTCTCCAACAATGTTTCTGGTAAGTACACGGTCATGATTATGATACAATTTTCATGATAAGCCATACATGGAACAAGATTTTTGGTTTTTAATAAAATATATATTAACGCACATTATACACTCTTTCCTACATTATACACTTATCTCATTATATGTCATATTTATAAGCGCATTTTAGCATAATTAAAAAGATTTACTATTTTATTACTTTTTACACACTCCATCTTATTTATTATACATATACTTACACTGCTGTTTTTACTCATCTAGGGTTTAACGAAACATCCTCTATAATGGATGGCTTGGACGAGTACTGGCTTTACGATGTTAGTGTCACTTCAGTGACAGCGGCTGGAAAAACAGAGTCAGAAAATATTCGTGTTAGAACCGAGGAAGATGGTTAGCTTACAAAATCTTTAAATCTTGTTACGTTGTGTATTTAAATGATAGAGAATATACTTCACATGCACTAACACGAATCATAATAATTGACATTGTGACTAAGATAACCTAGTGTTTAGATAGAGTTGTGACTGTATGTAAATAAACATTCTCATTGTGAATAATTATGACGTCAAATGACGAAAGGCTGATACAGTGTAATCTATATATCACATTGAGAGGTATTGAAATCTCTTAGCTCTAATATTAATAAGAAAATTGCGTTAAGCGTTTGGCTGTCAGAAACAGGTTGACAAAATTTTTAAAAAAGTTTTCTTAATATAGAAAAGAGTGCTAATGATGATTATGGTAAAGTTTGATGACCACAAACATTTCTTCTCTCTCTCTCACTCCCTCTTCTTCTTTTTCTCTCTCAATAATTAGTCTTATAAATCTGCACAAGACGGTATAGCTTGAATGGGCATATCTACAGTACCAAAGAAATTGTTTTCTACCTTCAGTCCCTGAAGAGGTAAGGGGTCTGCAGTTGGCTCCAGAAAAGAACGTCACCGAACCTAGAACTATTACAGTCATTTGGAGACCACTAGAAGGGAGGCAATTAAATGGAATTCTAAAACATTACTTTATACACTATTCTTCCGAAGTAAGGATGTTTTTTTATTATTTGAGGAATTAAATTATCCGGTATCGTAGATATAAAACGGTATCAAGAACTTGTATTGATCAAATGTTTAAAAGTAACAATATCTATGCTTCAAAACCATCTTAATCATATCCATGGTTGAACGTAAACTGAAGGTGTGATGTGCTGTATGCTTTTTTCCAGCTATATATCGTAAGGAACTGATATAAAACCTCGCTATGAACGAATTATAGGTTAACTTAGGACGGACGAAATGGTATTTACGAAGTTTTTTCTTCAGTCATCATTAACAATAAATATAGACATTAATGAAACTCTTTCAGGGCAGTGACGAAACTAAAATATTAGACTCGACAGCAAAAAAATACGTCATTAAAGACGTCCCTCCAGGAAACTACACTATAAAGGTCTGTACATAAATATTTGAGCTATTGTCAAGCTACATGTTAATCTGTATAAAATATAGCAAATGTCATTTTCGTTAAATGATGTCTTTTGGGCTTGAAAAATCATTAAGTACCAGTAGGTATTTGGTATTCAGCATTTACATACAAAAGACATTACTTCTGCCAAACATTCGCCAAATATTTTTTAATAAAACAAAGGAACCACACCCAATGTATAAATAGTATGCTTATAGCTTAATTATTTATGCCCTAAAACTGTTTTTCCATGGTAGTCAATGAAGAATTACGTGTTTTGCAGGTTTCTGCAAGCACGAGGAAAGGAATAGGGGTTTATGTTGCTAAATCTACAACACTACAGCCCGGTGGTAATATGTTAATGTTTTTTTTTAAATATTTTGAACGTAATATAATTATGTACATTTGGTATTGATTTTGATGCGAATATCTGGAGATTAAACGTTTTGCGATTTCTTTATAATACATGTATACTGAAATCCCTAATTTGTTTTTATTTGAAAGCCCCATTGAAATTTGAAGAGTCAACTGATGCGCCTTTAATGCAACCTGCTTCAATTGCTGTGGGCAATGATCAGACACAAATTGCAGTTGAGATTCCAATCAAGTCATTTTTATGCAACAAAAGTAACGGTGATCCTACTGAATGGGGGATTATAGTCTCGGAGGAAGCTTCGGCTACAGGTTCTCAATATCTTTATTATATTTAGAAGATATATTTGGTGTAATATGTACAATTTATGTTTCTTGTATGAGGAATCATGTGAATTGTAATTTCGTTTTGTATATAAAAATAACAAGGAGCCATAACTATAGAATAACATATTATCGGCCGTAAAGGAAATATAAGAAGGGTGATCCTGAAGTTTATGGAAACTATTTTAATGTACAACCTATTTTCAGATATTCAGTAACTTTATGTAAAACATATTGGGTACAAACACCAAATCAATGTATATATAAGACCAGGAAACATTTTCCAAATGCAGTACATTTTATTACTTCTTAATTCCTACAGATAATCCCTTCTTTGGAAGTAAAGATGACTACGAGAAGAGGAAAACTAACAAATATACAAAGTGGTTTCAAGCCAAGGACAAGAAACCTATGCCTGCCTACATTGCAACGACACCTGGGGTGTATAACCCATGCAAAAACAGCGGTAGAAACTATTTTATTAAATAATTGTATACTTTATCATTTGTTATATAATAATGATTTCCTTGCTGTATATCAATGAAATGTCGAAAGTATTTCTGCAAAATGTTAGAAGACTTACATGGTCATTTTATTCTGATTTTATTTTTTTCACTTACATGTATCGTTATTATTGTAAGCATTGTAAAACACTGTATCAAGATCAAATAATATGTTGTGTTATTTCATATCTATATAATTCACGTTTACTTGTTAGGCAACAGAAAGAAAAGATCAGTCAGGCAATTATCGCATGATTCATTTATAGTTGGAACAGATGGTAAATGTCCTGATGCTAAAACTAACACTTATTGTAATGGAGAACTTCCACCCGGTCGCAGCTTTAGGTATAGTTAGGTTTTCTTATACAGTTATCAAATTATACATTTTGTCGCCTTCACCATTTTATGTTATCTATAATGGTTGCTCACAACGTTTAAATCAATGAACTTTCTCATTAAGTATCATTATAGTATTTTGTATTTTATTAAATACAGGGTGAAATCCTATGTGTGTACTGAAGGTGGATGTACAGAAACAAATTATGGCCGACCTATCAGGACAGGTTAGTTCTTTACACTAATGGTTCCAGCGATATAATATTATCTCACATTTTGATACTAAACTGCTATATTACAATTATTTTAAAAAGACGAATACGGAAAATAACCATGAATAGTATAGCTCATCTTCTAAAAGTAAAATCTCAAGATTACGAAGTTTACGAAACTGAGTTATACGATGTATTAAATGCAGCATGTAATTTGATAACCCGCAGGTACTCTTGATGCATTCATCAGTTATGTTTTCATTAAGTTTCAGGTTCATATCAGGATAAAATAGTTGCGATTCTAGCTGGAGTTTCCGCTAGTGTCATCGTTGTTATAATAATTGTCGCTGTGATTATAATGAAAAGAAAACGACTTGTGTAAGTAGTTAAGTAATATTTCGTGATACTGAACGATGTTTTTGAACATGAATCATGCATATTCTTGAATTGGTAAACAAATTTGCAGAAAGCATATAGTGACTAAAAAGCCCACAACTTACCGAGATCTAACAATGACCTGATTCATTTGTATAAAAGTAATGATTGCTGTGAAACTTGCTTGTTTTCTGTTCCTTGTAGCTGCTTCAAGGAAGCTATGGAACGGTCACCTACACAAAGCCATTATGAGGGAATAGAGCTCGAAAGAATTGATTCAACGAATGGAAACCACTTTAGGTAGTGAAATACTTATATGAAATATAATAATATAGCAAATAATTTCTTTCGATCACATATAAAATGATAATACGATGTAGCGGCACTGTGTGAACAGTGTAATTGTTTGCATGCATTTATTGTCAGCATTCTCATTTATATTATATACACTAGTTAGTCATTAAACCATTCTCATTAAATTTCAGACCTGGACCAATAAAATTATCCAACTTCCCGGCACGAGTGGATTTTATGCACAAAAACTCGGGCAAGATATTTGCTGATGCGTACAAGGTAGATTTATGTCAACATTCTGAAGAATATTGTTTATCTCATTAAAACTCTTTACGAAGTTTTAGCGACAAGTCAAAATCTATAATGCTGAAAATAGTTTCGTCCCTCTGATACAACGCTTATAGACTTTATTTGTTGGACATATCTCATAAAAACTTGTAAAACAAAAGCATGGCCACCGGTATGACCCGACGACGATTTTACATCCATTTAAATATTCTGAGACAATACATTACGCTTCTACATAAGGAACCAGCTCTGTATTACTCTTTGCTAATATCAAAATACTTGATAATCAATTTTTCAGTTGTTGGACAAAAAAAGTCAAAACCAGCCAATGAAAGCTGCTCAACTACAAACAAATCGTCCGAAAAACAGATACACAAGTTACCTACCCTGTATGTAATTTTACATTAAAGTCTATGATATTTAGTAGATTCCATGATCGTAACAAATTATGCTCGCAACTTGTCTATCGAATGCGCAGCCATATATGTGTTATTAGGAAAGGTCATGTGCGGTATATTGTACCTTTTCAGACATTCTAATGAAATAATAATCCATCCAACACGGTTTATACCATTACTTATAAATATTTTAAGTCACAGATCTAGAACATTTTTTTTTATACATTAAGCGTCCAATTAAAATTATATCTGATTTTGAATTATTGAACATTCCATTTTTCAGAGGCATAGCCAGCACTTACGCACGGCGTAACATCAATTTAAAAGTGTAAATATAAATATGGCCAAAAATGGCTTCTAGGTCAAAAGCTAAGGGGGTTAGACCTTAATTAGATCTACTAACGGTGCTTTGAAATTAACTGCATAGTTTAAATAATACATAGTCAGTGTCCCTAATCCCTTCAACTGCACTTCAAGCTAATCATTTTCGTTCTATTTTTTTAAAAAATCCCGCACTCGTAATTGTTATTGGATCCTAAGGGTAGAAATAAGTGTATCGATGACTGACTAACAACATTTGAAAATGGCGGCATAAATACATGTACCTCTCTCTGCGATTGAAAGACGACAATTACCAGTCTATATAGACATTTCTTCATATTTATATACATAAATATGAAACAACTGGCTGATTTACAACACTAAAACTTGTGCTTATAAAGCACACTATTCAAATATCTAACATTATTAAGTGGAGACAAGCATTCATACATTTATCGGTAAAAACACTTCCTGAACAAAGATTTTACTAGACCTGTAAAGATTTCGTCAAGTTACAAGCAGAACGTTTAGAACACCCATTCTTTTTATTTTTAGATGCATATTAAATTCTTCTTCAGTTGACCGCTCTAGAGTAAAGCTGCAACCAATCGGCAGTATAGAAGGTTCTGATTACATAAATGCAAACTTTATTCCGGTTTGTATTCAACATTTACATGATAACAACAGTACATTTCAATTGTTTTGCAGGAGATATCAAAATTGTAATACGGCCTTTTCGCTCTTACTTAGATCAGTCACCTATCTTACATTAACATTGATTTTTTTTAACTACATTTTATTTAAAAACTTAATTGCATCATTATGATTTATCATAACTTAATATCACATGAAATTATTCTTCATCCCGATAGGGCAACACTTCCCAAGATGAGTATATTGCAACACAAGGACCCATGCATTCCACTTTCGATGACTTCTGGCGTATGGTGTGGGAACAAAATGTTGATACAATTGTCATGTTGACGAAGCTCATGGAGAATGGAAAGGTAACGCCGGACATACAATGGAAATGATGAAGTCCATTTTGTTACTTTTGAAGCCTAGAACGGTTCAATAACCAATAATTTCAACAAAGTTGTCTCCGCATGTGCTAAATTCTTTTCTAATACCCGAGCACCTAACGCGTACCATTGTATTATTTTTCATTAAGATAGAACGCTGGTATTATTTACCGTAGCAACGAGTGTAGTTCATCTTTAGCAGCTGGAAAATACAATAAACGGATATTCAAACATGAACGTATGCCTACACTATGTCAGAATATCGAAGCCAAACTATTTTAGGGTTAGAAACATTTTTACAAAAATCAGTAAATCCGCCCATAGACGAAGAAAATAAAACCGGTCGTTCAAGAATAGACCGAGCCCATCGTATCAAAGAAGTTAATGAAAGTGATCAGGTAGAGGATAAATACCATTTTATTTCAGAGTGTAATAAACATACCGCGATTAGAAGACGCTATTTACCAGAAAACTCTTTTAAAAGGTCAAGCATGTTTAAACTAATCAATTGTTAAATTTGTCTGATCGAGAAATACTGAACAATATTGGCTCGTATATTTACGCTTTTTGAAGATAAGAGACAATATACTGATTTATGAAGGATACTTGAAATTACATCGACGCCACACTTGGTAGTTAACTGAGTTTCTCACTCATACCTGTTTGATCTTGGCTTGATTTTGTTCAATGGTCAGGATGATGAACACATGTTCAAATTCAAAATAAAGTATATACATGTTCTTTTCAAATACGTCATTTTATGTCAATGACTTGTGTTAGTAACTTTATAGGGAGTAACTTATATCCATTCGTACACTCGGCTGGTTATCACATTGTATTTTACCATGATTATATTTGTTTTAGCGCATGTGTGATAAATATTGGCCAGATGTGTCTCAAACGGAAAACTACGGTAATTTAACTGTATCGGTGACATCTGAGACAATATTGGGGGACTATACAGTGAGAATAGTAAAGCTGAAGTTGGTAAGTAATACTACAATAAAAAGTTAGGTAAAGTACCCAGTAGTATCAGGAATGTATTCAGTCGTAGCTTCATTTACAGTACAATCAATATCTTTACAATTATCAGTTATTGATATACGTTTTAATCTGGATGTAACCGACCTTGTAATGGTACGTAATGTATCGTAACTGTTTTAATTTTGGTATTTTATCACTTATTCCTGAATAGTTTTAATCGTTAATCATATATGTAAAAGTCAAGTTGTGAACGATTTAATCGAATATGTCGGATTAACAATTGGTTTTAAAGATGTTTTTCGTCTCGTTATGTCGGGAGTAGTCTCAGGTACTGCTGGGACCAATACACAACATACTGGTCCCAGGTTACGGTTAAATAACGGTCAACATGTGTAGTCTTATTTATCAAACTTCATTTTCCAAAAGTGAATAATATCTGTCACATTCTTCACTTTTTGTCAATGGTTTTGCATGAAAAGCTGCTATTATGCACTTATATCATTGCTTACTATGTGCATATCATATTTCTATTTTGCTCTTAAAGTCAAAGATGATTCAATATAAATAATATAATATTTCAATCAATGTAATGTCATGCCACTTGGTCACACAGTTATCCATATGTCGTATAATAAACAAAAATATTACATTTCAGAAACATGTAAAAAAGAAGGTCTATCAATTTTGCAATTTTGCTTGGCCAGAAAATCGTTGCCCATATACGCCAGACAAACTACTGAAGTTTGTTAAACTCGTCAACACTTACAGAATAAAACCTGAGCCTGGGGAGGCGCCAGAACCTATGCTAGTACATTGCAGGTATTGTTCACAATTTTCTACAACAATCTGCATTGATTTGAACATTGATAGATTTTGTGTATGTCCTCATTAAAACCGGTAAGTCGAGAGTTTTGGCCCATACCTCCCGAGAAAAATTTTATACAATTATACATGTACTTAAAGTGTAGCGTCAACTTTGTATTTGCAAGAAGTTTCTCGTTCATACGGATTGGATATGACTTGAGGAGTGTTTATGAAAATCTACATTTCTTCACAGAATATTATATTTACAAATTACCTATCAATGCTCATAGTCATAATATTATATACAAAACAATATCGAAATCAGAGCAATATTGGTTAAATCTAAAAAATTACAGACAAAAATAGTAAACTCACCAGTGCAGCTTCTACCAATTCACGAACAACACCTCAGTCTGCAAAAAAACACGTGTTGACAAACTTGTAGGTTTCTCCAATTTTCTATTTATCTTTCGACTATATTCCAGAAGAATGTAAATATCAAACCCTCGAACCAAGTTCAATGCTTGTCGAAATTGCATAGCTAAAACACAAAAACACTAGGTGTATACCTCACATCCATAGAATATAGCGGAACTAACATATACTGATCAAAGTTATAGTAAAAAATCCGTCTTCGAAAAATAAGTACGTAAAATTGAATGTTTATCGATGCACAATCATTCTAAAATCGTGCAGGCCTTATATTCACTGTAAGGTCAGGAAGATCAGTTACGGTTGAGTGAGTTCGTGTTTTGATAGTATAGTTCGTGTGCGCTGGCGCGCCGTTATGTTTGGAGTATGTCTAAGTCAATTTCGATCACATACCGTGGTACCCTTAGTCGAACTACACATTGACCGAACTGTCTTTGGTTTGACTAAAGTGACGTCATTCGGTAACTGCGGTCGGACCAGTCTGAACCGGCCATTCCTTTGGTTCAAAGATGTCGGCGAAATGTAACAAGTGCGCAAACATTGTTATGAATTTAGTTTGTTTTACGTTTATAGAATGTATTACTGCATTTTAAGTTGTCGCATGCATTTCCCGTAGTTTTAGTGTTATTTGTCCTGAATAGATGAGAAAAAATAATTGTCGTATTCATCGTCCATAAATTCGTCCAACACCAATTACAGTGCGTGTTCTTAACTGGACTCCGCCATGTTGCAAACCAAAACAGAAACGAAAGTACATTCTATCAACTCCTTGACCAGACATGCATATTTCAACTTTCGTAACCAACTAAAGTATTATTTCTCTAGAATTGTTGTTATAAACTTATGTCTTATATAGCAACGGTGTAGGTAGAACCGGGACATTCATTGCAGTTGATACCTTACTACAACATGTACGAGATCATGACCAGGTGGACGTCCTCAATGTTGTTCTTAAAATGAGAAAATACAGACAGCACATGGTTCAAACTGAGGTAAATGTCTTAGTATCTGCTTGGATGAAGCTCTACTCTACCGGTAGTATAAAAGGATTTCGCACACGAATACGTGTCATGATTTCATAATGTATACCAAGCCACATGCATTTCTGTCGCCAAATCTTAGTTATCGCCAGTGATGGACCGAATATCGGCATTAACTGAATAAACTTTCACGACGTGGATTTCACGACAACGAGAATCAATCTTACTTCTCACCAACTACTTTATTACTTGTCAATATATCGGAGCTTTTTTCTGAATGTTTTTAGTTTGCTCATTACACCCATGTAAAATTACTCTCTACTCTGGGAGACTGGTTTTTGTCATCCATTTTTATACGCCTGAAGGGTCGTATTATGCTATGGCGCTGCTCGTCTGTCCATCTGTCCGTCCGTCCGTCTGTCCGTCCGTTTTCCTTGCGCGGACAACTCTTCCTACATTACTTGACCTATTTTCTTCAAACTTTCACAGATGATCGCTATTGATGCCTAGTTGTGCGTAAAGGAGAGATTATTCACATTGCTGTTTTTTAACTGAGTTATTGGCCCTTGTTATATTTTTACAGCAAATTCCTGTGCAGACAACCCCTCCTTCATTACTCGACCTATTTTCTTCAAACTCTCACGGATGATAAGTATTAATGTCTCGTTTTGCGTAAAGTGGAGATAATTCACATTGCTGTTTTTACAGAGTTATTTGCCCTTATTATATTTTTACAGCGAATTTGCGGACAATTACACTTTCATATTTCATTATAAGGTGTTTATCTTAAACTTTCACAAGGTCACGAAGTGTCTCAATTGTGCAAGAGGGGGCATAACTTATCATCATAGCACGGTATGGTGGTAATCACGGTAACACAACCTTTGGGCGTATTTTGCCCCGCTCTGCGGAGCTCTTGTTTGTATATTTCTATATGTTGGGTGGGGATTTGTGGAAGGCATTATTTTAGGGAAGGTGGGGCTTTTGTTTATGTAGTTTTTTCTAGGAATTATTTTCTCATCTTTTGTGCGTAACTAGTTTTCTGCCATGGTTATGCAAGTACCGAAACACATCCGGGAATAGCATACAGGTCTACAATATGATTCAATCGCGAGTTGTCTTCTTTCCTACTATCACAATATACTGACAGTTAAACAAGTACATATGACTGGAAATAGTTTGCATATTATTTATTTATGGCATTATGTATGGTTTTATACTGATTTGTTATGTTTTGTGCTGATTTTTTTTAATTATTTTAACAATAATTGATGTGGTCTTATTGATAACATGCATGAATTCTTCCGATACAATCATTTACGAATCATCTATTACTTGTTGTGACCTTCTCACAGAGCAGTATGTCATCTTGCTAATGATAAGCTATTGTTACCGGGTAAAAGTAAACACTTACACGGATCTAATTGTACTGAAGATTTTTTGTAAATTACAGGACCAGTTCGTGTATATTCACGAATGCCTTAAAGCTTATGTTACAAGATGGAGTGAAGGAAGTCCAAATGATGACGAAGAACACATATGTACGTTCAATGTAACTTTTGTAAAAATAATGCATGTCTATGAGCAGTGCTAATCAGAAAATGCTAATTTGAAGGTGATTTGGCTAATTTATAAACGAATTATACAAAATCTTAACGTGCTCAGTGCAACTACGCCCATGTTGATTTTCAACCTTTCACCACGTCATATTATGCAGTTATAGGTTTCACGGTAAATTCGTCTCCATTCATTTTCACTCAAGTTTTACACTATTGTGAAAAGTAATCTTCTATGTATATTTTGTAAGTTTTGTTAATGCATTATTCTGTGGAATTGTTCTTTTTTTCAGATGTTGATTTAGATTCAATGTTGGAAAAAGAAGAACATCCCTACGAGGACCTAGGTGCGAACTTATAAACCTACTCGCTAATTTCTCATAAGCAATATTCTTGTGTACAGAGTTGTGTCTAACATAAAACGTTATTCAGATGAACCGTCATGTGGGATCAATTTTTATTCATCTTATTACGCTCAAACAATCTTATCATTATGTGTGTGTCTTATATCAATACACTGCTAACTAATCAATTAATTCAATGATGTGATTGTCACGTATAATCGGACCACATAACAGTTTTACCAATTTAATACAGTAAACGGATTTCTTGGGAATTACTTTCTAGGCAATATATTCCACCTTTCCCAGCATATAACTGAATAAAGATGCAAATCCTCTCCTTTTTCCAAGCTGGGATGTGATGGAAACACATCAGAGGAAGAAGTAGTGATCTGTACGAACATATAATAAACAGTCGTGGTGTTGATAACAATACCAAATAAGTATATATTAAATGATCAATGAACGAACAAGGCGGAGACAAAAAAACATGTTTAGAGAACATAGGAAGTTGTAGTTTAACAGAATTGTGGCATGCATGGAAGAATTTTTAACTGTGAAATGATACAAGAAAGAATTTGTTCAACAATCTGAATAAGAACGTCTCAACAAAGGAATTCATAACTCGTCAACATAGAAATATCGGAAGAAAAAAAACAAGTGATGCTGTAAATGATGAGGGTGTTCAACATTTTGTCTATTTAATGCTAAAGAAAACTCTTCCTGTCTCCTTCCTTTGTTTATAAAGATACGGTGCTCGTCATACTAGTGAAATTTCATGTTTTCTCCAGCAGACCCCGGCAGATGCACATTTCTGAAGTTGTAGATTTGGATATATTTTCCCAAAAATTCTAAGACATAAAGTTCTTCCCTTATCCAAAATACTAGTAATATTATTCATGATATTAGTATTATTACTAATCCTTAGTCTAATCTATTTTTCGATTTCTCATATCTTCTAAATGTGACGTCATAATGAAATTGTCAGTGATACCTGTCTTCTATTTCTGGTGAATAAATGCATAATAAATGATATCAAAATTGTATTGAAATATTCTAGTAGGAATATATCGGAAGGTTTCACAAATATCTAGTGCAAACGACGTACTTAAAGAACATATATACTTTTTGTAGAATTCAAAGAATGTCAGCATTTTTTAATCTTTGATCTTTATGTTCGTTGATCTTCCACATAAACGTCGCCATAACAGCATTAGAAAAATGACGTAACTGCTACAAAGCTGACGTCATTGTCACTCAATGATATCGCGGGTAAATTGATCTATTGAACTTTCATAGTTTTATTGTCGTTATTATTCTCAAAATCAATATGTTGTTATGGTGTTTAAAACAAATCTCCATCTTCATTCCCAATTATGGCATCACTGTTACACGTTCACTCGAAAATCGAAAGGGAGATCCAATCAAAAATGGTGACGAATCGTTGTTTCGACAAAATGAAATACCTGGCGGGCAAGAGCTCTGGTGTTATTAAAATGGACTTTTTTAGCTCACCAGAACCGAAGGTTCAGGGTGAACTGTAAGGATGGGTAGGTGGTAGGGCGTCCGTCGTCTGGCGTCAACAATGGTCTTCTCCTCAGAAACTACCAGTCGGATTTACTACAAATTTGCTGTACAAAAGCCTTTTGACGTTCTAATTGCAATTTGCTCATATTGTACCGGTTGACCCCTTTTAGGGCCGCTAGAGCTAAAAATAGTCTTCTTCTCATGAACCAATGGATGGATGATCACCAAACCCGGTCTGTAGCATCCTTAGATGGTCCTTTCTCAAGTTTGCTAAAACAAAGTCGGCCCCTTTTAGGGGCCGCTAGAGCTAAAAATAGAAATAACTTAAAATGACTTTTTCTCATATTTCTATGGATGAATTATTACCAAACTTGTTTTTTGGCATCTTTAGATAGTGTTCTATCAGATTTGCAAAAAAAAGGTTGGCCCCTATTAGGGGCCGCTAGAGCTAAACATAGAAATTCCTTAAAATGACTTCTTTTCATGAACCAGTGGTTGGATTATCACCACATCCTTCAGTCATCACGAATATTCTTTTGTAGTATCCTTTTATGGTCCTTTATCAAGTTTATTATTGTTCCCCATTATTTGGCCACAAGTGTACCTTTATTACCTTTTTAGTAACAAGTTAATTAATATTTATTCTGGTGAGCGATGTAGGGCCGTGATGACCCTCTTGTACTTATTCTGAACGATTTCTCGATCGCTACAGCGGTAATATTCGTCATACGTTATTATAAAACGTTAAGTGTCGATTTAATAAATCAAAAGAATGGTGACCACTGACAGCCAACTAAGTTTTCCGAACAATGAGACATATTACTCAAACTTATGTCGTTTTCGCTGTTCTCCCTGTCATATTTTATTGTGTTTCCTTTGGCTTCAATTCTACAGTTTTGTTTTTAACCTTGTGGCCGAAAAGATAAGGTGCGTAGAAAGAGCTTTTTTCAAATGTTTTTTTTTCAGGTAAATGATAAATGGAAAGGATTACACGGGAGATCAAAACAACCTAGTAAGAAATACCTCAAAAATAATATTCACGTTTGTTGTTAAAACTAAATATTATTTAAAACCCATTTTCATTTATAAATGCTTCGACTGATGTATTCAAACATAATAATAAGATTTGCGTTTAACTATTCCAAGGTCTTACTTGTCCCACAACGGCAATATGCTTTTTAATCGATTTAACCCCCTCCATAGTTATGGTTACAAACCGTACGAAGTCGGTACCTATAACACATTGTATACTTATTGTTTATAATGTTCTAATTTTGCGTGTTGTTGACGTGAGTCGTGTCAATAGCTTTGTGGACTGTGTTGCTTTGGGGACGTGGAAGTAGAGGTGTGTGTGTGTTTTTCGAATGGCTCTTTGTTTCTGTAAGTGTTTATGACTGTCGTGGTGGTTTATTTGAAGCCGTGTAGCACGTGTGGTGTGGTCGATTGTTTTGTATGTAGCATTCCTTGGGAATTCATCACTTATATAACTTGTATATTTCTTTTACACCTTGCCCTTTGAAAGCACATATTTAACGACCGTGACACCGTCGTACTGATTATTACTTCATGAGCAAAACATACAAGTCGCGCACGTGTTTGTAGGAGTACATTTGACCGACCAGTATTAATATAGCGTGATCATTTAGGTTACAAACGATAAACAAATCAGTATTTAACAGATATGAAGTACACATGTACTTACTTTCGTCATTTTGATGACTATAGAGTAACGGTCAACGAATTGATCATTATAATCATACGAGTGCATTATGAGGTGAAATACAAGGTGAAAAAAGTCATATGTCCTACAGAGAATAATTGGAGTAGTTTTCATCTTCAGGCAAAGAATCAATCGGAAAAGGGGGAATAAAATTTATAATTGGAAGAAAGCAAGAACAGTCTTGTGGCGTTCAATGAGTTGGTTTATGTAGTTTTTTCTTTCAGATATAACCAAAAGCTAGACTTGCGAAATAAATGTATTCTGAGGTATATCAATTATATTAAGAAAAGAACTCGGATTATACGTGGTTTGGATTTATTGATGTATTCTGTGAACGAAGTTCATCCATACATCTCATAGTGATCTACTTCTACAGTTTTACAATTAATTTATTGCTATATACTTAATGTTTATAATAGTTGAACACTAATTGTCTCGGCCGTGTAAGTTTTTCATCACGCAAAAACTGCATTACAAGGTCGTTGGCTGTTGTTGCACTGCTTTAAAGTACACTCCATCTTTGACCCCACGCTTAACACGTTGATAAAAGAAGTCTTGACATATTGCTTCATTTTTGTGACAAAATTAGACATCATTTTATAATAAAGTGTTCATAAAATAGAGTTTAATTATGGTTTAAATACTGTTTTTCGTGCTGGTTGATCAATGTGGTGTACCAGTCTAGAGTTGAGATGTCTGGTGATTGACTATAATGTATTTCTTTTTGAAATGCGACCGCTGTATAAATTATACAAATATACCATCTTTCTAAAACTACGACTATATCATCCTGGCTTTTTTTAAATTAACGGTCAAGATCAAATCTTAGCACCGTACATTTATGATAAACTATACTAGGCTTGGTGGTTCAGTAAACAAAAAAATGTAGTCGCCAATAAAACATATGGTTCCGCTGGGGCTCGAACCCAGGACCTTCTGCGTGTAAAGCAGACGTGATAACCGCTACACTACGGAACCACCTATTAGTTCATTGAAGCGCAATTATTCTCTTTATTTGTGTGTATGTATAACGTATTACTGAAGTATTCAATCTATATATGCATTTTAAGCGATTGCTTTTATCATGTTAGCAAAATATGATTAGTTAGTTCGAAACATTTACAATTGAGTAATTTCAACTGAAATTGAACTGCCAATTACCAATTGTGATGCAATTTCATCAATAAGGATAAGGACAGTCTGCTACAATCTGTATAACATTTAGATTATTTTGTTATAGCATTCTCTTTGAGGCTCTATTTGTGCATTAATTTCTAGTCTTAAAATGTGTTATAGATTTTTTACAGTGTAGATCAAGTTTTTCATTGAGTTCTGCCTGGGACCATTATGCAAGGACATTGCGTTGCTATATTGTTTCTTGTTGGGTAGGTTTTTACGAAGAAAAAACACCACGTGGCAATAAATGTGGTCAGTTGTCATAAATACGCATGTTGATTTATGCCTGGATATAATTTTGGCGTTTTAATGATATCGTCCAGCATAAATTGACAATGATCAAATATCAAACAGAAGGTTACAACTGTCGTAAATGTGCATATATACGACATGATGGCGTTCTTTCGTACCAGTCCAACACTAGACTTGATTCTGTGACCATCTCTCCATAGTGCACGGTGATCATGACCAAGCTAAACTTTATCGCTATCTTCTTCAGTGTGGCTGTTATCAGTAATGGTAAGTGCGTGTCTTTTATTATTTTAATCATTGTTTTGAAATATATTGTATTTTTTAAGCTTTATATACGCTTTTTAATTATATTTTAACATTTAGTGTGGCATTGACGGTTTAAAAGACAAAAAGAACATGAAAAAATCATCTGTGATATTTACACTGTATATAATGATATTTACAACGTATGTAATAATATTTACACAGTATATCATAACACTGCGATCTGTTGTTTGGTATATCTACAGTGTCCTCACTTCTAAATGAATTAACCACAACACTAAAGACGATTAAATATTCTGTTTAATGTCTACCCAGGTCCAATGTCCAATAACATTCTATGTTCTACACTCTACGTTCTACCTTCTCTCTCTCTCTCTCTCTCTCTCTCTCTATTTCCCTTACATATTGACGTCATATTACCACAGCGTCTTAAATAAACAACTTCATTTTATTCAATTTTAAATTGGTTAACTATGGTAATTGGCGGAATTACATTAAAATGAAGTTAGTCAAATAGAATATTATGTAGACATGATATTAGTCAATGATGATAATTGGAGGTATTACAACAACACGCAATTGGTCAATTGGAATATTACGTAAACTTGAAATTGTTTAATCATGATTCATTATTCCTTGACCTATTAACGATTTAAACAAATTATAATACACGTAAGTAAAAATAAAACAAATTAACGTTGCCATGATTTAAATTAAAATGTGCTACATATAAGTAACAACAATAAAACAACTAATTATTAGTTAAACAAAACATGCTAATTATGGTCACATGATTGTATTACAATGTTGTATTTGATTTATATAATTATAACAAAATGTATAATTTGCTACAAAATTTCGTTTGTGTTCGTTGAAACGATTAGATGTGATAAATACGCATGCTTCACTCAGTCAATGAAGTAAAATGTGCAAACATTTCTATTAAAAATACAACTGAGTAATTTCTATAGCGCACTGTTATCTAACATTTTGTATTTTGATTAGTACATGGACAATCTGGAGGCAGTAATTTGGTGAAGTATGCAAACGCATTTATGAACACACCAGTATCAAGTACAGGGACTTCTGGTACTGCTGGAGCTGCACCAAAGACATTTGCTGATTCCATTACAAAGATGGTAACAGATATGTCCAGCATGTGGGGTGGATCTGGATCAAATCGTGGTGGACAGCAAGGTGGCCAAAACAGAATGATGGCCATGTTCCAGCAAATGATGTCTGGTGACGCACCTGACGCACCAGCCAACAACATGGGAGGTATGGGCGGAATGGGTATGGGAGGTATGAGCGGAATGAGTGGTATGGGTGGTATGAGCGGAATGAGTGGAATGGAAGGAATGGGTGGTATGAGCGGAATGGGCAATATGGGAGCAATGATGGGAGGTGGAGCGATGGGAGGATTTGAAGGTATGGGAGGGTGGTAAACAACGTGTTTACGATCTTTGTAATTTGTAAGAAACTGCACACAAGGCATATTAATCTTATACAATTCGATGGACAGTTTTGAAGCTGATGTATTGTGTTAATTGTGTTAATCATTATGCAATAGTCCTATCATTTCAAATTTGGGTACATTTGGTGTAATGAAAAAAAACACCGTTGTATTTTGTTTATGGAATCATGATATAAGATATTTTGCAATCGAAAACTGATGCAGTATAGCACCAATAAATACATTTAACCACATAAATCCCATGTTCTACGTATATATTGTATGAGTCTGTACTGTAAAACCTCAACATTAAAACCAACCTTTGAGTCCAAAGAAAGCAGGTTTTGGATTGATATGGTCTCGTTATCAAAATGAACTAATGAGGAAATACTAATTTTGAAAACGTTTTTAATGTTTTAACAAGACAACTAAATACTTGGGTTCGTCGCAAGATTATTCTTGTTTTATATGCAAACTAGAATAAATAAAAAAAGTTATTACACATTACAACAATCAATGAATTAATTAGTATCCTCCTAGGAGCATATTTACTGATGACCAGAAGTGTCCATGCGATGTTCTTCCGATCTGTATAAATCACATTCAGGGAATATGATGAAGCATGGCTGAATGGTACAACCTTCCAACGTATCTATAATTGTCTTATTAATGATATACAGACACAACGATCGGTAGTGTGTACTTCAGTGCTTGAACAGCCACTGGTTGTCAAACCTCGGTCTTGGTCAATAAAATAGTAATTTATATATATAGTTAATCACTGTTACATTAATATAAAGTACTGTATTAATGATTTCATCGTTCTACTTTTATTGGTTAATGGCTCATTATGGGGCTAATGTCTGTAACAACAAAAGCAAAACAAAACAAAAAAAGACTTCGATACTGATATCTATTTATTAGTTTATGTAACATCGTTGTAACTCAATTCCATTTTTAATTACTTTGAATGATTGACCTTTTCTACGTCTATTCGGAGACTTACATTTTATTGTAACTTTAGCGACTTAACAGTTGAACCCCGCACATTCATACACTAGTGAATGGTTTTGTTGATATGAATATGGGAAATGCAAATATTTTAACGTAATTGTTGCAATCTATATATAATCTTGCTTACGGACAACTTGTTGCACTAGAATTTCTTTTTTGTGGTTTTGTTTTAATTGTTACTTAAACCTGTTTACTAAAGTACTAGAAACATTACTTGCTTCCAAATGTAAAATTGTCAGTCGGCAGATGTATATCTCAGATGTTCCGGGCACATGGACTCGTATTTCCGGTCTTTATTTCAAGACGACTGACCGCACACGACCAGATGGTCTGGTGATTTCCGATATTTGCGAAAGCCGGAATCTACTTTCTACCGGAATCGACCCGAAATAGACTTATATATTGTAAATTAGAAGAGTTTGCTTTATGAATTTGTCACCATCAAATACAAATAACTTTTTTGTCTTCACACTTACATACAGATCTGTACAACAATACAATTCCCTCCTGAGGTTGAAGTGTCTCCAATCGTCATTGAACCAAATGCACATACATGCATTGATGGGATGTTACAGAGTCCCTAATACAACCAGGGACTTCAAATAAATAATGTAAAGTCTCTGATAGAACTTATCAGTAACCAGTGGTAGTCAAATGGATATTTTAAGACACATGGAAACTTTCAACACCAAAACTATCCTGTCTGGGACCTAAAGACATGGTGCATTTTGTATGCTCGTACATTACGTGGTTTTAACAAGGCGTGGGCATTCAATGGTTTCTCTCGTCCTGTTTTCTCTTGGTGAGCCTGTGTTTTGTTCATATCACATACCGACACGTTCTAACCTGGACCGATTCTAATCAGTATCCGTTCAACTTTCACAGAGTTTATAAGATGCTCAATCACAGTGATATCAAACATGTGTTAATTACCACTTGTAAACGAAGACCTCCTCATTACAAACTTTGTTTGATTGAATCATTAATTTTATTATTGAACAGACCATCCTGAACAAAGACCAGTATTTGACTTATACAATGATGATTGTATTGAGACGGTTGAAAAATTCTAACTACAAATAAAAAGCAAGTTTCTGTATTATTTAGTTTATTAATAAAATACAATTACAACAATGATGACTAATAGTTTGCTAACAAACAAAAAGAAATACAAATTTATCATTAACAAGACAAGACAAAGTTCTAAATCTACTAAAATGGGATGTAAAATATTGAAGAATTAAATCTACAATAGGTTCAATACTACAATTGATAATCACTCAATATGAAATAACAAAGTCAGCAGTCCATTTCAAGAACAATCAAAACATACATATCTGCCTTGCACAATTCTGACTGAATGATTTATATGGAACTAGTACATGACAATGTGATATCATTAAAAAATCATTCAAACTAAATGAAGAAATATATTATGCTGTGTAATGGTAAACTTTAATTAATGTGAGCATGAAGAATGACCATACATACGATGTTTTGATTTATTTTCTCTGGAGTTTAATTTCGTGCCAACAGTCAGGGTCATATAGTGACTTTTCAAGCTTTAACAGTAGTGGAAGTCCAGAGTTGACCTGGATTGAATGATTGATATTCTGTAAGTTAGCTGGATAGCTTCCTCACGTGTGAAGTTTGCCTGGTCCCCGGTAGGATTCAAATTCACAGCAGTGAGGGGCTAGTAATGACAAGTCAGAGACAATCACTTGACCACTGAGGCACCTCATATAAAATTAACAAGCAACTAGATAAAGTCACAACAAGAACGATTAAAAGTTAAACCATTGAGTAGTAATTATATCATTACTTCTCTATCATACAACAACCAGAAAAAATAGTACATGTACAAATACAGATTCCCATATTAATGACGTAACTCAGAGAGATTCATTATCCCAATATTTTTCAATAAATCACTGGAGAACATATTTTACATAAGGAAGCTGACAAACAATATCAAAGATTGTAAATGTAATATTCATGTAAAAATATGCGGACTAGGACAAAACAAGGTTCAGGTAGAGAAACAAGTATCTATGCAATCAGAGATTCCTATTGATCAAATCATAAGTTCATTTACATACTTGATAAGTAAATGTGAAATGTGTATAAACAAATAAAAAAACTTACTTCTTCAAATCACACAGCACAACTCTTAACACTTCAATTTTATACAAGATATAAACAATGCGCACAAAAATGTATTATCATGAAAAATTAATCAAGACGAACGGAATGAATCATGCACATTCTGAGAAAATGAAATGTTGTTTCGACATAATACAGGTCAAACAAATGTAAACAAATGGGTTCAAGTGGAAAATTTCTAAAAACCAGAAAATATTGCTGGGGGCCTTTATGCAAGACTGCTTGATTTGAAAAAAAACTATCCTTGGAGCCCTTCAAAAGCCGGAAATCCGGTATAAACCAAAAAACTTGAACCCCTGCAAATATCTGAACTGTTGTCGTAGGAATGCAAATTAACATTACAATAGTGATAAGTCTATCAAAATCTAACTAACAATCATAACAACATAACATTTAAACAAAATTCATGGCACAATACAGAAATAGAGAAAATTGCTCCCACACTTCAACCAAACAAAAATCCTTCACTAACACATGCATGACATCTTTTTCTATTTTACACAATATTACACATTTTAATTGATACTTAATGAGCAGGCTCCACTCACAACTGTTGAAGCCCATATCAACAAGTTTCAAAGATTATGTATTATGACACTAAACTTCACACATACAATATATCAAATAGGGTACAGAATTTATCACTGTAAATGATTCACATAACACAACATTCACATTTTAAACTTTCATTTTTATCACAAGCCTGGCAGAATCCAAAATTTCATAAACATATGATACAATAATAATTTATGACTTAATCAAGTGTGCATGAATGTCAAATACTGTAAAGTTTGTAAAATATCAGTTAAGACAGTTTTATAATCACTTGCGTCAACTTTTATATGTACTATGCTAAATGTATAAAGTTGATTTTTAGCATGAAAATATGTCTTGATTATAAAAAATAATAATTATGGCTTTAAAGATAAGAACTTAACTTAGACTTCTTTTCCTGTATTTGTGTTACAACAGTCATCACTATACACAAGATTAACAGAACCAGACTGAAAACAAACATATCTAATCTAATTATGTCACTATGTTAAAAAAACAAATTGTGTGTGTACACTAAAACAGGAATCCAAACAGAATGTCATTGAGAATGTGTTTAGTATCAAGACTACAGTCTGCTAAGCATGAAACAAAAACAACTTCCTTTGAGATTCCAATCTGTACAGCAGGAAGACACATCTTGACCTTGACCCTGTTCTCACTCTATTTAATGGCCATATAGAGTACTATCGGACAATGGTCACTTCCCATGACATCTTTGCGGATCACATTGTCACATAAATCCTCCTTCAATTTCTCTGACAACACAAAATAATCCAGCCTCCTATAAATAAAAATAAAATGTTACAAATTTGTATGATATTTAGTGCAGATACAGAACTGCATTAATTTGAGATAAACAATGCTATACAGTCAAACCTGTGCTTGCAGCCATCTCCAAATAGAGACCATCCTGTAAATGAAGGTCATGCTTTGAAAAACTGTCGCTGATAATTTAGAACAAACTGACAGCCCAATAAAGGCCATCTGTCAAAAAAGACTATATCTTATCTTTCCCAAGGGTGTACTTTGTTCACAAGTTTGACTGAACTGAATCAGATGTTGTCTGGTCTAACTGCTAGCTACTATATGGTAAAATACCACACTCATTTGATATTTCGTATTGGATATTTTGATTTAGTTTACAATGTTAACTTAGTTATGTCCATCTAAATGAAGTGAAGCCAAGGTCAGCAGTGGTTATTTAATGATGATTGTATTCTTCCATCATATTGGTTTCATCATGACATTGGATATTCTAATTTTGTCTAATAGTAGATGGTGTTATTTTTTTTTAATTTGTTCCAGTCAGATTAGATGTGTAGTGAACAAATGCTCAAATTTCATTCTATAAGCCTAAATTAAGATACTGAAATGAGTAATATTCTCTAAGATGTATCAACATGTATCGTGATAGATACCTTATACAGGGAGGTGTATCAGTGTACACATTGTATCAGACCACACTAGTATCACTTCATTCTTAATTAACTTAAAACAACTTTCTCGAAAACTAATCAATATAAACACATAAGGAAAGAATCAAAATCAATGCATCAATTTTTTCAATACTATTTACCATCCAACGTTCTTGGCTCTAGCATTTCCCATGTATGTCCAGAATGAGTAGGCACCTTCGGTCTCAGGATAAAGTTCCCTGTAGGAATCTATATAACCTTCAGCAAGTAAGTCAGTAAATCCTTGTCTTTCTTCAGCAGTAAATCCTGCTGTCTTCTTGTTTGTCTTAGGATTAGCCAGATCTACAATAAACAATACATGAAGCCTGTAAAACAGACAATAGGAAACATATTTGTAGAAATTCAATCAGATATAAAAAATATAATAAAGTTGTTTTGCACAGTAATACATTAATACCCTTGTATATACTTGGAACAAGTGGAATTAGAGTAAGCTCCCTTCATTTTTGTTCAAATTAGGATAGTAATAGATATTACAAAATAAAAACACAGAGAAAGGTTCTAAAGAAATTGCATCAAGAGTCAGTTTAAGCAAATCCTGAAATTGGTTGTCTTAAATTTTCATTGATAAGATTAATCATAAACATTACCATTATATAACAAAATCACATTCTGAGCTGTAAATAATGGCTGAAATCAGATCTGGACCAAATATTTACCTATTTCCAAATGAGCCACATTAAGATCTCCACACATGATCACTGGTTTCTTCTTGTTGAGACCATTAAGATAATTGCGGAAGTCAACATCCCACTCCTTACTTCTATATGGTAACCTTGGTAATCCACGTCCTGAGTTCGGTACATCTAAAATATGCCAGGAAAAATGGTCATTATCCTCCTAGCATATATACATCAAAGATAAACATGCAACAGCAAGGCAATAAATGTAAATTATTGATTTTTCACTTACTTGCATACATATCTTGTGATCATGAATGTAACAGTGTTTCTTATACTCAAGTATTTTATCATAATCCTTAATGTAATACTCAACAACAGAAGAACTTTTAGATTTTCGTTCCTGATTGGAATGTAGATATGCTACTTTGATACAAAGAATACAAAACAAGTGAATACATACAACTTGTCACCAGATAAAATGATTTGTATTCTGCTGTTATCACTCGTCCTTCAGAGTCATGTTTATCAATACCTGAAATAAAAAAAACTTCCACCTTCAAACAAGGGCCAAGAAAAGCACAGATAAACAACAACATAATAACAACAGAATGCAGGCATCATAAATTAACAAACTAATGTAACACTTCTTGGGGAGGCATCATGGTCTAGAGGTAGAGTGTCCAACCTCTGATCTGAAGGTCCTGAGTTTGAATCACGGCTTCAACAGGTTTCATTCATGAACTTTACAATCCCATTTTTCGGACACAGTACTGGTGTAGTGTCCAGAAAGCAGACTCAAGTGGGAGTAATATAAGCAAAATTGCTTGTTTCACGATAGAGCTAAAATAAACTAGTGTAAACTACACTAACACGTCTGTACATGCCCAATGTGTAACAGGTCTCCTTTACTATCAAGACACCCAACTTTGAATAAAAAGAAAACTGCAATTTAATCACTTTAACTCAATTTAGATTTTAAAGTCAGTCTAAACAACAAATAGTAAGATTTCCATCATGTTACTTGGACTTCCAGGTCTTGAATTTAGAATTCATAAAGACACTTCAACTTAGCATTTATAAATACAAGCGAAATCTTACCTAAACCATAAGTAACACTGATTGGTTCCTTCTTGGTGTAGATTCCAGTACCAGCATATCCTGCTTGTTCTGCTGATGACCAGTAGTCATGGTAACCTTCAACTTTAACATCAGCAGGTATATCAGCTTCAGCACATTTAGTTTCCTGTACACACAGTATGTCTGGGTTCTCATCTTTGATATATGACAAACCTCCTTTCTGAAAGTAAAATTGATTTATTTTAATGACAAACCTAAAAAATATCAAAACCTAGCTCAAATTCGAGACAAGTGGCATTCATTTTAAGCAAAATCCAATTTTTTCAAATGTGTAACTTAACAGAAATGAGTAAATGCATCATTTGGTTAAATAGGTGATAAAAGATTTTCATTCAAAAACTTTCTTCAAAGTAATAAAAAGAGTAAACTAGAGCTCCCCAGAGCAATGCTAATGCTCATCTGTTTTACATCATTCTATTTAATAAGCAATTTCTAGTGGATGTATTTAAAAGTGTTTGAGTATTGAGCTACATTAAGGTCTTACACGACAATTGCAATAATGCAGCAATCATAACAGCTTTACTTTTTCTTCAAAACAGATAAGCTAAAAACTGATAGCAGATTACAGATAGCAGTTACGTCATTCACAAGAATTTTAACTAGTTAAACTCACATCCATCCAAGCACGAATTCCATTGATGTTCCAGGAGGCAATTTTCCAGTTTGGTTTACGACCATCTTTGGTTTGACAGTCATGTGAAAAGTCCATACCTTCAGTCAATGATGCTTCCTTTCTCAACTTGGTTTTAGCCTCAGCCTTGTCAGCCTTTGATTTCTTGGCTGGCTGAAAATAACATAAACAGCACGTCTTTAGGACAAATATTACGTATCACTTCAATTCAGGGGAATCTATGGTCAAGAGGTAATGGTCCGACAAGTAATTACTAGCCCCTCACCACTTTGAATTTGAATCCTACCTGAGATAAGACAACCTTTACATGTGGGGAAGCTGTTCAGCTAGCTTAAGAAGTTCAGTGGTTCTAACCAGGTATATGCTTGGGGTTTTACTCCACCATGAAAGATGGATAAGTTGCCAATTGACCCAGGCTGACAGTAACCCCAAGTGATAAACATTCACTATCATACTATCTAAATTTTTAATTTCGAATCATAAGTAAAAGGTTCTTGTGCCAAACTTCATCCAAGATTTTAGAAACTAACAATGGTTTGGGTTCCTAACCAGTAGATTGTTGGATGATGTAAGCAGGTAAATAAGTGAATGGGAGGACTTCAGCAAAAATCTGACCAGCAATCTGTGACAGTAAATAGAATAATAGAATTATAACAGTAAGCATAATGTATCTATCACAGACAGGACATCAGCCTGCTCAGGAAATAAAAAACATAAAAAGAAGAGTTTGAAACAAAATACTTACTTAACATGATATGCCAAAATGAAGACAAAATTCTAATTAGGTAACTTCTCAAAATTAAACCACTTTCAGAATAATGTAAGCAGCTAGCTCACTACAGGAGTGGACCAGCAAACAGTAGCATATCAAGGGTCATCATTAAAATTACATCCAGTAATAACATCAAAATGAGTCACATTCATTTTGATTTCAGTTATAAATAAAACTGAAGATCCCTTAATGGTTAATCATACATTCTATTCCATATACTCTAGTACATGCATAAACAATGGCATGCATACAAATCAAAGAATAGAAGAATACAGTTATAGTGAATAACAAAGTATCAAAATATTTACTTAGCTTCACCAGGTCTGAATTCACTATAACTAAGCTTTTATATCAATTTTTCAACATAATGACAGGGAGTAGAAATGAGACGGAAGCCAGAAAAATCAACCGGCTATTTGAGCATTCTTGCCAGCTACTTTTTCCCCTCTTTCGCTATTAATGTGTTCTACTGTACAAACACATAAGTCAGTTACAGCACCAGACAATTTAGAGCAACTAACACTGATTTTGTCTATTTAAGTCTACACTATACGTACAACAACCTTACAATGATCAATTACTTTATTTCTTCAAAAATGAATTTTACATCAGATAATCATAATCATGTTTACACAATGGGTGATGCAGCAACAGATGGCTACATACATTACATTCCCATACCACCCAAAATTTATTCCATTTCTCAAACAACAAGCGGAATATCAACAACTTACATGAACAACATAAGTCTTCTGAGAATTTTTTGAAAAGAGCTATAAGACAAACATAAAGTCCTAAAGAAGACAATGAACACCACACTATTCACATTGTGTGATAAAAAATATAACAAAATCATAAAAGATCATCATCAATTGACTTGACCTTAAAACAGAATCACATCCTCAAGAGAATGAGTGAAGTACACACATAATCATAATTCATATTAGCTCTAAAAAATTAAAAGGTTTGTTTCCAGTTATATGCCCAAAAAGATATGGGACTGTAGGTAAGAATTTTCATTTTTTTTTACATACTGTATATTCTCTAATAAATGCCCCCGGGACATTACTTTTTTATAGAGGGGGCGTTTTTTTACATAACAATTACACTCTTTACCCTGGTCTTATAAGTGGGGTATGTACTGCAATGACTCTCATCTCTTTGAAGTCACCGCTACAATCTAGGTCTAGAAGGGGCATTTACAAGGGAATATACGGTATATCAGCAGCTATATGGGATTATATGCACCGTAATATTAATGAGTTGTGAAAATTACAATGTAGCACTACAATCTGGACGCCATAAAAAACTTATGAGTCAGTGGGTAAAATATTGGGTTGGTCAGGTAACCAGAAACAAACCTTTGTTTGAGGCCTTATGATGAATCTGATATGTGTTATTAAACTGAAATGAATATTTGTTTGTAATACAAATATATTGATAACACAATCCACACAGAGATATCCCAGATATTTATGAGCATAAATACAGCATGAGAGTGTGGCTCGATCACCCAAAACTTACGAAATGGTCCACTGAAAAACTCATGACAGACATACACCACAATAGAGTTCATTCCAGGATAATAAAATGGTGCACCAGTCCAGATTTTAAATACATCTGTTGCTAAGTAACACACAGTAAGCAGTATAAATGCCATTGAAGCCATGGCTAGGACATATGAAAGTGACCATAAGTTCTTGTTGATTGGAATCCAACCGTCATTTTTACTGGCTTTACACAACAGGAGCGACAGACTGCCTAAAAAGACTGACCAAATCAGGAACCTCTTGATTCTGGCAATGGGAGTTGGGTATGTCAGTAGTATTTTTCCCGCTTGCAGTCCAAGAAAGCAAAGAAAGGTAGATGTCAGGGTACCTAGAATTCCCTCTGGTTCATAAGGCACAGTTGTTCTGTAGATTTCAGCACATGTTGGATGTTTGTACATTAAGTGATCACCAATGATTTTTTTGTCAATATACCTCGATGCACCACCTGTACAATTGCTATAGTGCCCTTTATCAGACAGACCCCCTGGACCCAAGTATCCAGTAGGACAGCCAGGTACCGGCAAAAGAAACGTAAGGCAAGTATGCACCACAACAAGTGACATTTGAATCACCCATTCACCCCAGTAGTTTGTGATATCACGAATAAATTTCCATTTTCCAAAAACAATCCCGATGGGAACTCTTGCGTTTATCATAAAACATAAATGAATAGATGCAGTGAGTATATACGTCAGCGAAAAGCGCTGAAGGACCCCAAGCAGGCGCCATTTTTTGAAATTTTTGTTGCTACTAGAACTGACTAAAAATCCTAACAGGAACAGCATGAGACTTCGGCCAACAATCTTCTGAAATATTTTTCCCTTTCCAACATTCTGCTTAGCTAATGAATTAAACGAGAAACTCATAGCTGTTCCCATAATCCAAATAAACCACGGAAACACAAGGTCTGCCACAGTGAGTCCATTCCATTTCGAATGACTAAAATACCAGTAATTAGCTCCCCCATAATTCACAAACATCATTATTACTAATGATATACCACGAAATGTGTCTAGTGACTTCAGTCTTTCTTTTTTCTTAGAATCTGGTTCCACAAAATTTCTTTGAGGACCAAGTGTATTCTCATTGTAATCATCTTCAGGCACAGAATTTGTTCCAGCTACAAGCTTGACCACAATAATCCAAACAAGAGCAACTGCAACTAATATTCCAACAGTCGCATAAAATGCAATATTACTATCATTTGGGTCATTCATCAGATATGGACCTTTACATAAAACCTTACTGTTCCTCTCTACAACACTCAGAAGGTAGTTCCCATTCTCTTTAAATCTATACATACTCTCTGAACAACTTTCATCAAAGACATCAACATTTGATTTGTTTGTAACCGCCATATACACAGGCCAACGTGTGTCCAATATCACCGAACAGTTCGAGTTATCGGCAGGAATATGTGACGCATCCTGTAGCTCACAGCCATAACATTCTTTTGAAATAAGTTGTAGAACCACACTGCTGTTTATATTTGCAGTGTCTACTGTCAGGTAGGCAATATTTACTCCACTATTTGCCGACTTTGTTGATGGACATGTAGTTGTTAAAAGATCTTGACCATTAATACTAACACAACACACTCCAAATAAGATCCACATAAAACACAAATTATAAAGTCCAGCCATGATTTGGAAGGTTTGTGAGAACTAAATTTAACATATGCAACCAAATCTCTATCATTTGTATCAATCATATGACAATACCTATTTGTACAGAGAGGAAAGATAAATAAAATAGGTTTACTTAAGAGTTTCATTATCTGATCATTTTGTCTGTAAAGATAACACAATTATTTATCAGACCAGTTATAATTATCATTTAGAGAAAATATTAATAAATATTTAGAGATAATTACAATCTTGATGGCTAGATAATTAAAGGCTCAGCATATACAGTCTTATATATGTCGCATTGTCAAGCTTTGAATCTTAATTTAATCTAAATGCATAAAATGTTAGTAAATGTTTTACTCAAGGCTCTAATAGATATTAAAGCATGAAATTGTGAAAAAAGCTTTTATAGACAAAAAAAATCCTCAACAACAGGAAAATGTTACTTCATTTTACTCTAAAATTATGACTGATGGAATAAATTGAATGATAGCCAAATGGGTTATGTCAGAATATAACGGATTTATAAAAATTATTTTAATCAGTACTAATACAGGCCTTATCATTTTCATCATTTACACTTCAAACCAGAAGTATGTGATTTATCAACAAGGATAGAAACTGTATTGTTATCTGTAACTGTTGGTACACAACCATAATAATAATAAATAATATTATTTGCCAACAATTATACTAAGTTATATACAATTGAAGACTTTTTAATAAAAGATCCTGAGATCATTAGAACTCTGTAAAAACATTCCTTGGAGAAATATCCAGATGTAGAAATAAAATTAGGCACAAATCTAATGTCATCAGGTGATGAAATTGAGAGAAATTGAGGAAGCACTTGCAAAATGTATAGTCAGGGTTTTTTAAGGGATAGAGGAAGACACTGGACACTGGTCAAAAGGGGAAAAATCATGCGAAAAGGGTAAATTTGGGGAAATTATCAAATTTTAATACACTGTTGCATACCCAAAACCAATGTTTTCATGAATCAATGATTATGACAACAGCATTCAAAACAACAATCTACAGGTCCATATCTTTGTCTTTTCTACATTTGAACAGGTCCACCACACTTTCATAGTCTTGATCAATTAGATTTTCTGGCCAAAGATTTATTCTCATGAGTGAATCGAGAGTCGATCGGCCAACGGATGGTATCTTTACTCACTACACCAAAAAAGGAGTTCATCTGTCCAGCATGCTTTGTGCCAGATACCTTAATTTTTTGCTGTAATTACGTCAATTGCACGTCATTTTTCCGGAAAAGGAAACATGCACCTGCTTCCTGGCATCATAAGCATGGATATATGCATGCGTTATGGGCCAGGATCTAGTATTGGTTCCCGTCACTGTGCATATCATTCTACTATTACAGGGAATAAGCCAATTCAGATTGTTTCAACGGACATCATTATAAAAGTTGGGAATCCCGATCGGTTTGTTCAATCATTACAAAACAAATAAACTCTACCTCAAGATGCTGATAAACCTTGGTCTGATAGATATTTTGACAGAATTGAATCTACTAAAACCAAAATTGTAAACTTTTGCTATTTCTGAATAGCTTCAAAGAGGAATTATGTATCTTAGCGAGGGGAAAAATGCTTCTTCGGGGAAAAATGTCGAGGGAAAGACACCGATAATTGGCGTCACTTTCTTAGTAAAAAAAATCCTGATAGTTCATTAGCATTGTACATGCATCAGTTCTCATTATCTAATTATCTAAGATTCATTTAAGAGTAATGTAGACAAATTAAATTAAATTCAAAAGACCAAAAACAAACAATAACTTAAGACATTTGAACAAGAAGTAACAATCTGTTTTGGTACTAACAAATATCTGGGAGACTTGTTAAAACTCAATGGACCAAGTTCCATAGTGTTGGACTTAAACTTTACAAAATGGTTGTCTAAAATCAAGATTTTGTTTTACTATGCACTAATTGTGAAAATTGGCAATTTGGTTTTTATCCAAGTCGTCAGATAAGTGGCTTACTGATCTGTGAGACTGGAAAATTAAAGATTAAAGACTGTAGACTGTTTTCTATTTACATAGATACTTACAGGCCCATCATCATTCTTAGATTTTGATTTCTTCCCCTTCTTTGGACTTTCAGTCTGCAAAAAAACATTGTAATTTTACTGGAAGGAAATCAATGAAGATGTAGTACAACCGAAACAGTCTTCAGATTAACCCAAAGTCCTGGGCTAGTAAATTTCTATTCAGGTTAATGAACCAACTAAAAATTGTGAATTCAAACTGGAGGTAAATTGTTTCTTTTCAAATATTTATAGTTGTGGCTGTTGCTTAAAAATCAGTTCACACATAGCGGAAAGAATAGTAAAACTTGCTGGATAATAATACTTGGATACATGATACTTGAAGTGTCACAAAATATTTGCAGATTACTTTGAGCAAAAGATATTCAATGCCCACACATAAAATATGGTGTGGAATCATGGCCTTTATTGAGTCAAGGAAGTCTTAGAAAATCAGGATTAAGTATTTATTATTACAAATCATTTACTCTGTAGGAAATTAGCATAGCTAACGCTTAAAGAGAGAGACTGTAGTCTTTTTCTGCTGAAAGTGCACATACATTTTATATAAACTCCATTAAACATTCTATGGTCATTACTTCATATGTTCAGATGCCCCAATATCTTACTACTTTTGACTAGAACTCCACTTAAACAAATTTTGCCAGTCCTAGCCAATGAGACAAAGACCATTATACCTTAGTAAGTCCAACAAGATGCACAAAATTTCAAACAATGAGTCCTGACAGATAGCAATGAGTTACAACAATTTTAACAATAAATAAAAGACAAATAATATCACAACAGTATCTGCAAGATGATTTTCATAAGACAGGAAATATATTCAGGTAAATGGAGATTTCAGTTAAATTGTCTACTTTCAGTTCATTTCAAATAAATATTTTGTACATCATATTATGAAGAATCTAACAGACACCACACTTAGACAGAATTTAATACGCTGATGATATATACCAGTAAATACTAAACGTAATGTTATTATCTGAAATTAGTTGTCCAAAATTTTTTTTGGTCAAAATTTATAAACTACAAAATAAGTGTTGGGATTTTCATAAAAATTAACGAGTCATTAATACCTCCTTCATCACAGTTTGTAAAATAGAGATGATATTCACACTAACATTTAACAAATTATGCTATGTAGACTTATTACAACTGTCTTTTTCACAGAATTTATGGCACAGACCGTCTTGTATGAAATGATCTTCATCTTATCAATGAGATACTGAGGTGGAATTACATCATTTTATAAGTATCTACATTTTTCCTGCACTCACAAAGGATTGCAAGTTTATGGAAAACACACTCAAATTTTTCATTTTTTTTTAAAGTTAAATTCATGCCCTGCAGAAATGCCATTCAGTATTTGGTATTTTACATCAAAATAAAATTTATGTGTCCCTATGGATGCGCATAAGGAAATGTGCATCTAGGATGCAGGTAAAATATTCCTGATAAAAGTTCACTGTATTTTTTGTATAAATATTTTTAAATACAGCATAGGCACTTTCATATAATTAGAATTTTTCTCATCACCGTTTGCACTTACCGATGAAGAAACATCCTCATTTTTCTCAGGAGACTTTGCAGCAGCCTGAAATTTTTATTAACAATCATGAACAATAATTTGTAGGATTTTTTGTTCAATTTTAAACAGGACTTCAACAAATGAGAAATTGATCACATTATTCAATGGTGAACCTCATTTTCCTGGCCAAATTCGAAGAAAAAAAAACCTAAACATTTCTTTGTACATAAATTCAAAACGTGACACTGATGCATTGACACGAAATACCCTATATTATTAAACATCCCTTTGTATTCGTCAACAGACATCGCGAATACCTATAACGTATCGTAACAACATCTAATACCTTTTTCTTTGGAGGCATTTTAGAGTACAGCGATGATAAAGAATATGAAATATTTAATGTTTTATATGCAACTCCGAATCGTGAGGCTATTAGAGACAGAATCTTGATAATTTAGATAAGACGCTAACGGCGGCACAGTTCGTTACCAGCGCGCTTGGTTCGTTTTACGCTCATGAACAATGTTCGTCAAGGAGTACCCGACTCTAAACCAATGAATTTAAATCACTATGTCGATTACAACTTCGGTTTCTTTCGCTTTTACAATTTTATAGAGCAATAAATGCTTTTTCGAAACAAATGAAAATGAAGATAATTTTTATCTGGGACTCATATAGGATTCCTTGTTTTAATGAACCGAGCGCTACCATAATCGCGAGATACATGAACCTATTTTCTTAGAAAACATCGTGCTTGTACAGTTTGAATTCGATAGCCAATGTACAAAGCATAGGGTTTAATGTAATGATTATACTATGAGCTAACCTCACAGACTTATTTGAATGAACGGAGCCCCGCGATCGCAGCGATTTATTAATTTCGTTCAATCCTGCTCATTGAGCGCTCATTTGTCATCTCGATTATAAAACGCTTGTATCTATAGACGCTTATTACTGACTAACTGCATTTTTTTCAATAATGATTGGCATTTTTATTATGAATATTGGTGCATATTTGAAATGAGTTTTGCAAACCGAATAAATGAGAATAGATCCTGGAATATTCTGTGTTTACAGGGAATGCATTCAAAGTCGATATTTTTACAGGAGTAATAGTGTACCATTCCAATTTCTTCCAGATATATGATTGTACATTTATCATCAAGCAACAGAATTTAAATTGAAAGGTCGATCCGTTAATATATATAAGAACCGTCGTGCCTTGCTTGGACAGAATGGACATATCGTAAGCATAATATTGTACAACTTGTGCTTTAAATGAAACAAAAGATGTTCCAAATTTAGAAATACAATATCTAGGACGTGCACTAAATATTGACATGTCTACATGTATGTACGTACATAGGCAGATTGTGTATGTATTCGACAGTCGTACAAAATCAATAACTAAATACCTGCATGCTTGTACTTTGGTGTTATCACCCATATGACTGTACAATGGGGACAGAATATTTAGATACAAACCATAACCATGGTAATTGAACGATCGATGTCTAACCAATACAATGCTGGAGTTATATTGGTGGTTCATTGTATAATAAGACAATTCAATTTACTTATCTTTCATAGTGTTGCGTGCGTTACTTAGCAACGTAGCATCCAATTATGAAAGCAATTAAGCATTTCTTTAACTGTTTTGGTGGTAACTGATTAACGTAGAACAAAATTGCGTTGAAATATTGATGAGGTGTTGTGGTAGGAAATGACATTTATGTCTGATAGAAATTGATACATGGCTGAGTGGCTTGGTTAGTAGTATTACCTGACAATGAGTAGCGATCTATTGTGAGTTCATAATTCAAACCGTTCAATATTTGTTAGTGTCTAAAGCGAGATATACAATACAAATATAAATTGAATACTAAATAATACTTTTAAGCATTATACCATGGATTATGTATCTAAATCATCGTTGAATGATAAGGCTACGGACTTATACCAGCAGAAAATCATCGCATGCACTGAAATAGACTATATTGAAGACGATCTGTATGAATACATTACGACGAATAAAGCTCAATCACTGTTGGTATACTTGAGAAAAGGTTTAGATCCAAACCATGCATTCCGTAGTACCAAAAGTCTCGAAAGACTGGGAAAGACTATGTTACACTTTGCAGTGATGCACGGCAGCACGGATGTTGTGAAATTGTTGATTTCTAGAAAGTGTGACGTGAATTTGACGTACATCGTAAACGTCAACCAATTTGCTTACCAGTTAGAAGAATACATGAAGAGAGATAAATTGAAATTAACATGTATGTACAGATGTATTGTACAATCAAATATCCCTGTTATAAAGATGCTAGTGAATGGAGGATTCGACGTGAATTTACATGATGAACGCGGTTGTACCTCTGTGTGGCATGCCGCTGATTTGAATAACTATGAAATGCTAAAAGTTATGTTGCTGTCAAATAACGCCGATGTAACCAAACCAGATAAAACACATCTTACCCCGCTCCATATAGCTGCGATGAAAGGGAATGTGAAAATGACATCGTTGCTTATCCAACGTGGAGCTGACGTCGATAAAGTACAGCTCCGTGGATCTACTCCCCTTATACTTGCCTGCAGAGCAGCGGACTTCGATACTGTTCGGATTTTACTTTTGAACGGCGCTGATCCAAATCACGTGGGCTACAATGGTCATAACGTTATATCAACAGCTTTACAATCGACCACCGACGTACGTATACCGGAAATGTTGATTTCATGTGGTGCTCTTATTGATTTAGAACTAATTGAATTATGTAGAAAGGAAGGAAAGAAGTTCTTGCTGTTAAAAGAACACCCTGATTTTTTTGAGTTGATGAAGGAATGTGCATTTACTCCTCGCTCCATGAAAACATTGTGTTGTTTAAGTATTCGCCGATTGCTGGTGCGGTCAAAAGTAAAAATGCATTTAATCAAAAAGGTTGAAATGTTGCCACTACCACGTTTAATAAAAGACTATCTTTTATTTGGACACGTATGAAATTAAGAAGCATAAAGCGAAAACTGGTGTATAGCGTTCATTACAAGGAACGCATTTTATGGAATAATGTTGTGTTTGTGCTATCTAGTTGTATAAATCACAAATCTGCTGTTACTTTAGCTATTATGTGGTATGGTCTTCATTGTCACCTGGTTTTCTTTGATAACTTTCTATATATTACGAGGTGGTACACTCGCTCTGCAACGCAACAACGAATTCCATGATATTTGTTGCTCTAACATTAGCATCATGTGTATGGACAATTATTTGGATACAACCCACGATTATTACAAACATAAAGGTCATACTAGGATTACAACAACTTGTCCAATGTGGGGGAAAATTATATGTAGAACTATTATTTCGAATCACCTTTAGTCCCAACAGCCAAAATACCAATGGACACGCGAAGAGCACTCTTCATGTGTATTCACACGTGTCAATTTTAGAGCATGGATGTGCATGTATACTTCATTGTTAACAAGAAGTTTGACAGATGGTGTACTTATGATATTGTACTTGTTGTCTTACATGACATTATCATCATTTAACTATTCATTAAAAAGTTTAATAATTTGGCGAAACAGATAAAGCATTGATTGCCTCATAAGAACACCGTTGTCATCCGGGAAAACCTAGTCGTATTGTAAATCTGTGAGTCTCTCTCACAGCGTCTTCAGTGTCAGATTTGGTTCAGATTTTCCTGAACTGTCAGACCTGTTATATTCATTGTTGAATGATGTTGCTTCGATTTGTTGTTGCTTAACATTATATTTAAGTAATGAACAAACGTAAATACATTATTCGTTGATTTAATTAGAAATTGTAACTTGCGAATATTTCCACAATGTGGGCATTAACTCAGCTATGACTGACTATGAATTAAAATAAAATCGATAGTGATGTCCCTTTATAATGCGGAACACTGTTTTCGCTAGTTTCAGTTAAAACGATTACATCACGATGTATTCCTGTTTAGAAACGTGTTGTGAATGTGCCGCACATAACCGACGAGGAGTTCTATATCAACTGATCATGATTATTAGTAAATTGCTACTCTATGAATTGGCTTTTTGGAAAATAATTATAACGTATTGTAAAAGATACACAGAATTTTAAAACTCTTTCTCGGACACTATGTGGTCAATACCAAGAACCACTATAGAAAGAATAGGAAATTACTATTATATAATATATGGATGTTTGATATGCTATGTAAACGTGTATGGAACTGTACACATGCTCACTAGTCATGGCAAAGTATGTTTAGTACAAGTTATGATTGTAAAATAGAAATACTAACACACACGATGTGTACATTACACATTGCTATATTCTGTTGTTTAGGAATCACATTTCACATACGAAAAAAAGACATAACGTTTTATTATTCGGACAACACTTCACAGAAGTGTTTATGTACGAAAAGTACCATCCCGGACGGTAATGTCACATTTACACAACACAAACACATGCTTCTATTGCAACTATATGCTCAGCTTCCGCTGTCTAGGTATGGCCTCTTTCACGGTTGGTAGCACTAACGCCGTTGTCATCTTTTCTTTCAAGTATCTATGTTGTTCCTTGCTTCTAGTGACAGGCTTGGACGGAATTGAGGGTAGTAGTGCAGATGCAAGTCCAGAATTCTCTACGCCAGGTTTCTTAGACTTCTCACTGAGTTTGTTGTTAGTGTCAACTTCGTTTAATTTGTTAGATGTACTATCATTGTTTTCTTTCTTATATTTTGACACCATGTCAAGATTTGAGTCCGACATACTTAGTATCTTTGACCTAAACAAGTTAGACTTCCTCCGCTTCCCTAGGCCTACCTTTTTCGTTTTCTTCTTTGGCTTTGAATTTTTCAAAGACTGTGTTACTATATAACCTAATTCTTCAACTTTAGGTAGATTAAGGTTTGGCTGGACGCTCCTTTTAGCAACAATAGCACCTGTATTTTCGAAGTTGAAATTGTCGTGCGTAAGTTCTCTTTTCAGTGATTTCATTTGCGTTAAACAGTTGTCCGTGTATTCCTTCATTTTATGGACATCCATATGTTCATCAAAGTACGCAAGTTGACTTTTCTCGTCCTCCAGTCGTATCAACTCAGAGGTTGTTTCCAAGCGATCTCGTGCAAGAATTCTCAACTGGTGTAGCCACAGCTTGTCTATCTTTTCTAATTGAAGATTAAGTAGTTTTTGGTGTCTTTCATTCTGTATGAATGCCTCTGTTGGGTCATACTGTTTTTGCTTATGCCAAGCCATGTTTGTCTGAAATAAGAAAATGTTGTTTTACTGTCAAAGGGTTGTCTTAAAATGAAATAAATTGTCTCAGAAACTTGGTTCATCTTTGGTTAACTTATTTGTGATATTTTTCACTTTGTCAACCGGTCTGTTTCTGTGTTTGAGTATGATGGTGACAGGTACTTTGAAGACAAAATTTAAACGTTTAGGAAGGAAAAGATCTCTACGTATGGTATATTGTTTTATTCCTTGCAATGCATTACATTTACAACACAGTAGTCTTTGAGAAACCATTCTATTATTTACTCTGATACGGAGACGCTTAAATGAAGATACATGAAAATCTTTCCAGATATTTAATTGTATTTTTGCGAGTTAAATGGAACTATTTTTTACTACACATAAAACAACATCTTATATTACTACGCACTGATCATGATATTCAAACTGTAACATAAAACTTATAACATGGTAATTGAAAGCCACAAAACAATTTTAAGTGTCAGCTGTGCTGTTTGCCACATTGCATATCAATTAATCACAGATTACTTGCATTATTAATCAGTGATCAAGTTAGGGTCAATGAGGTAACGGTTTTATGGTAAGAGGTTTAATATGACCATAAATAATTGTTTTGATCTTAGTGAATAATGAAACCATTACACCAAGATCATTTGTTTGTATAATCTGACGCATTTATATCCAATGTTTATGGCATAACTAAGCGCACTCCTTCAATGAACAGATGTTCAACTAATTAAATCTTGATTTAAAGCAATCTTGATCATTCCAATTTGATTTATAAATATAGAGGAGGAAGGGGCTCCCAGAAACAACTAAACACAAAAAAACACCAGACACAAGAGATCACTTGGCCTAAAGCCCACCAAACCCAAAGACCGTCCATCACACAGACATACGAAAATATTAAACAATACATAATTCCGCCTTGGAACGGTCTGCAGCAAAACCACAGACAGTTTAAACAAGTTAAATGGGACCAACCTCACACTTACCCCCGGGTGGTCTAAAAAGTCATAAGTAAAAGACGGACAATACACGAAATAAACATATCTGATAAGTTCCTAAATGAACATTGCATTTGATTTGTTAAATGACTTGCATGTCGATGTAAACAACTCTCAAATGAATATTATTCTTCCATTTCAAACAGTTACAATTGTTACAAGTACTACTATAAATGTTTTAATACCAGTTAAATTTTTGGAATCTCTTTCAGGAATCTCGAGCTAACAAAATACGAAGCTATCAAACTTACAACAGACTCAGTATGAATTCGTCCAACAATTTTTCAAAAATCGAAATGAATTGAATGATTTATGTGCGCTACAAACAGTTATTTCGATGTGTATGCATAGGGCTGATGTGAATCGAAGTTAAACTAACTTATGGCAAATAAGCCAAGCTTCAGAATACTGAAACCGATCTCATTAAAGATAACCATTATTTTAATACCGCTTTCATTAATTACTGGTATATGGGCCCATCAAGAGAATATAATTATATCGGCATGTGAAATTTGCATTTGCTACTTTATAACATCATATAGAATTGGCACCACTCGGCTCGTGACAACACGGGAATATATTTATATGGTGAATATTATAGAAGGTCGACCGAACTTCACGCTCTGCAGGTGCGGCCCCATTTTTATAAGTACAAATGTATTTAAGCACGCATGTTATACAATTATTACCTTTCTTTCAATTCCAATTTGGTTACTCTATGTCCTCTACCCACGCTTCTATAACTATATCAATTCCTTCTTCCGCGATAACGTCCAAATGTTTTAAAATACAGATTTTTTATCAATGAACTAACATTGTTCACTTCTGACACTGCAGTTAAATCCAAACTTAATTCTCCAGATTTGCGTCATTTTTTAAAATGGATGTTCTTAACAATTCAACAAAAATATTTCATTAACAATTATATCTATTTACTATCTGAATCGCTTAAACCCAATGCCTGCCACTGCATTCGTCGAAGAACGTTTTAGACTGGTACACTCATATATATATATATTCGTATGTTAGATGACTCTAGCTGTTCGATAATTATTTAAAAAGAATTATTAATATCATTGAATTAGGTTTATATAGAATAAATGCCCTATTAATCAGGTGGGCCGCGTACAAACAATAGTTTACCATTGAAAAAGTGAAAGCCAGCGTGACTGAATTGACGAAAACGGCTTAAAATGTTTTGTGGTGATCATAACTGGAGATTATTTCATTAATTATACTTATATTACATTATTGAAGCATTTAAGAGCAATGATCAAATATCGAATATTGCTGGGTTTACAATAGCGGTTCATGTCATTGTCAAAATCAATTAAGTTTCATAATCACAATAAAGCAATGTGTCTGGATACTCTTTCATTTGATTGATTTTTTCTTTCTTATCTTGTTCAAATGAGCTTTTTTGGAAATTCAACGTTTGCTTCATTACGCGTATAATTTATTACATGTATGTTTTATTTTGTATATACACGTATAGTATGACAGTGTCCCGGCATTGCTTTTGTCCGACAATAACTACAATATATTTCACACGTTCTCTGTTGTATGATAATTAGTAATTTTGAACGATGGTATTTATTACATGATACCCTTACAGTTTAATCTCAGCTGGGGAGAGAAAAAATAACTTTCATTCGTTTATAGACATTTCAATGCTCTGACAAATAAAATATTATAAAGGAACATGCAATCAGTAAATAATAATTCCATCCCGAGAGAACATTAATGTTAACAAGGACAGTGGTGAGATGTAAACCCGATACTTTCATTGAAATCAGGATTAAGTAAAATATATATGAATAAATTATTGACGTGAATGTCGCCATAAGGCTTCTTGTAATATATTAAAATATATATATATACATGTATATATATTTAAAAAAAGACGAAGAAGAACTCCACACTACCTATAAGTAAATAGAAGCTGACATGCTTAATTATTCATTTAATTGTGAATATATCGACAACATAAACATAATTACGGAAGCATAGGTGCGAATATTAAACCATTTTTTGAAAACAACATAATAGTCTTCAGAAAATAGTTTATGTGGTTACAACTCATACCAATCTAAAAACAACAACAATACATTGTTTATGATTTAAGCCGATAAACATGTTAATGTTTTAGAATTTCGATAAGATACTCAAAGTGGCTTATAATCATACAAAACAAGCTTGACTGAAACTTTGATAAGCTTTTCCTAATCCTGGGGAGTGGAGTGATTGCACTGCTATACCCTTCAACTGAACTATCAAATCTATTAATACCATTGAGGGTGTTTTGTACTAAGTAACATCCAGTTCATATTAGTAACTTCCGAATTAATCATTCAGGACCCAATTTCAATTGCATTAATCCAGATTGTCAAAACAGTATTGCAAGACCTGTCCTAGATGATGACTGAGTGATCCTGCAATCTCCGTGTAGAAATTACAGCAATTGAAGACTTCATAAAACAACGATTTACTGATGACGAGTTCAATGGCTTTTTATCTTGTTTTTCATACATTAGCCTGTTCAAGTAATTGAATACAAAAGCAACAAACACTGACTGGCTGAAAAGAACTATTTAGATATGAAGTATTATGGAGAAATCACCCAGACCAATAATATTGTATGTTAGACTGTCAGGGACAATAAAAGACTTAAACAATAAAGCAGAATGCAATTTTTAAGTATTTTAATACCATAATAATATAAGTTATATACATGTATAATTTTATTATCTCCACCGGCAATATTAATTTCATATAAAAATATTGTTATACTATTTTCTTTTAAAAACACATACCTGTTGACGCACCCGTTCCACCCGGTGTTACTGTACATGTATACGACTATATATGAACGGAAAAACAACGGGAACGTTTGTTCGTGTTCAAAATGATGTATAAATACTACGCGACATGTTACACCTACTTTACAAATCACATCCCTCACTTTCAGTTTTGTTTTGTCGTGTTTTAGAATGATCAACAACAATTAAACCACTATTGTAATCTTACTTCACAACATACTAGGTACAGAAAACAAGTCACTGTCGACGTTGTAGTAACTTCTAACTATCCAAGCAATATTCATATGGCGGTATTTATTATCAGCAGCTATATTTTCCGCACGTGTTCTTTCGTCAGCATGCATCACCTTTGGCTGGTACGCTGCACTTTATTAAAGGACTTTAGGCAAAGATAATTTCTGACCTGTTATTGCCCAGTACATTTTCATGTCTGGAGCATTTCTATAATTTTTCTTATTGTTTTTTTAATCGGTCTTTCAATAGTGTATGAAATAAAACTTGTGTATATATACAAAAAGCTACGAAATTTACAGTATAAATAGTAACTTTATTTTTAAGACTATGACGTTGACATATCAAAGTCTGTGTAACTCATATCCCCAACATCAATATTCTGTTCACGCGCTGTATCGATCACAAAGTTCTGTCTGAGCTCAGTAAACCTGTCCCCTCTTTTGTAGGTAAAACATATGAATAAAAACGAGATGACAAAAACTAGCACAGAAGACGTTTGCATTGTGTATAATGTTGTCTGCGGACCGTAGTGTTGGTACAGGACACCTTCCAGCCATACGTACAACAAGTCTCCACACCCGGTAGCAAAAACAACCAAAGTTAAAACTACCCCACCCACTTCTATCTGTGTATTGGTAAAAGAGATTCCAGCCGGGAACAACGGAGCGACAAGAAGGCCAACAATTGCAGTGAATGCCCACAACACTGTCTTTGATTCGCTGTTTGCAGACAACACATTGAATAAAGTAACCGACAAAAGGTACATCAAAGCATCGAAAGCGAATAGTGTTCGGATATTCACAAAATGAGACAGAACAGAACCGAGCAATCTGCCAGCGGTGAAACTTCCCCAGTATATGGTGTCTAGATATGATGCTTCATTACGTGGGAAATGCAACCGATCTACAGAATAAGTTCTTATGAAATTTCCAAACAATTGCTCCCCGCCAACTAGATTAGCAAAGAAAAGAATAACAATAATAAATACAAATATCCCGAAACTCTTCGAGCCTCCAGCATAAGTCGCTGGATTTATTGCATTCAGAACATCACTACACCTTCTGGAAGTTTTGGTTGACCCTTCATCATCAAATGATGTATAATTTGTTCTATTTTTCAGCCTGCAAATTAATATGACTGGATAAATGAACACCGGAATTGACAGAAATGCTGATATCACTCCGATTGTGACGTAAGCCAGATGAACACGTGACTCCTCGATGACTACCAACTCGCTGGAATTTGCCGAAGTACCATTGACTTCGACAGCAGCTGGAGAATTGCCGTCATTAAAACCCAGTTTGGCGAGGAATGGGTTAGCAATCAAGGGAGCTAACAAAGCACCAACCCCAAAACCCATATGTGTAGCGTGCATTGGCGCGGGAGCTTTTTCTTTCCATACTTCGATTATGATTCTTTGGCCAGCTAAAATTAGAAATAACCATATCAAGTAGATCAAGGCGAACATCATGATGATGAGTACACGTGAATGTCACCGAATGTCTCCGGTATACCAACTTAAAGTATGCAAGTGCTTATGGACTGGGCATCCGCGGCCAAGTGGTTATCATCTCTGACTAGTTATCACTAGCCCCCTAACGACTGTGAGTCAGGGACCTGACAAATTGCACATGTCAGGAAGCTGTCTAGCTAGCTTACGGAAGGACGCTGGTTAAACCCCAGTGAAAAAATGATGATGGTCAAAAATGAAAAATCAATACACAAGTGCAAGTATGCAATGACCGCATTTTCTGACGTGTTCATGTTCTGTACATTGTAACTAGACTACAATATAATATACTTACCAACATTAACAACGCCAGACGAAATGCCAAGGAGGAAGAACATTACCCATAATGCACCCAGACTTCCCACATAAGGCATAGACACAATAACCAGAGTGATTAAAACCTGGGATGCCGTAACTAGCAGAATCTTCCATACACCAAGTATATCCACAACTAGTCCACCAATGAAAGCCCCAACAAAAAGTCCCACACCAAGGGCAGATATTGACCGCGCAATACTTTCAGAGTTTGTATCGAAGCGCATGCGCAAGTCGATCAACGTTGGTCCACCTATTTCTGCATACAGACCCTGAAATATGGTGTAAAAAGTCACAGATAGTGTAAAAAGTCACAGATGGTGTAAAAAGTCACAGATAGTGTAAAAAGTCACAGATAGTGTAAAAAGTCACAGATAGTGTAACTAACGGCTATATTTTAAAAGTAGATCTTCGCCGGTATTACAGCATTTTCATGTCAGAATATACTTGTTGAGAGTTAAGTTAAGATACAGAGTGTATAAGTGTACTGTAAGGAAGTGATCATTATCTTTTCAGCAAAAGGCATAAATTCTCTTCTAATGCCATTTTTTTGTTTTGGTTATAATTACTTTCCAAAACATCAAATTTGTTTATAAAGTTTTATAGCTTATTCCCACGATTTTTTTTTCTTTTGTAGTTTTATATTAACTCAATAACCTGGGAAAATATTTTATAACCTAAAGGCATCCAATCGAAAATGTAGTTTTAATTAAACCTGCGATTTTCTGTATCTCTTTCATTAGTCTGTTTTGGTCAAGGGTTATGATAAAAATGTACACTATAGTGTTTTTATTAAATGCATATTATTAGACACTCGGGTCTCACCTAAAGTAAATACTACAGTAAAACCCCGATTTTTTTATTTTCTCCTAATTATCTTCTTCTAATTTCTGAGTAATTGTGTATTGTTTTGTATTGTGTACTTTGTTTGTATTTGTTTCATCACTTATTTTCAGTGTTACATAAAGTATATACTTGTATCCTGAAATTTTCATCAGAACATTCCTAACCAGAATAAATAACAAAAGAACAGTATGAAAATTCTTATTTCTGTCATACAACAGTAAAGGTATCTGTATCATACTAAAACATGAATTTAAAACCCGCCCCCACTAAAGGGGCCTTTCAGTAAAACATTTAAAATAACTTTTTTTTAAGCTACAGTAACTATCCTTAACATAAGACATACTCGTAATACGAGTATTACATTGAAACCTCACATACAGACCACTTCAATATCTAAACTATTCCTCTTTAAACTTAACTCATTCCGGACATTTCGTCTTTATAATCTCCCGCTAATCTCCCTCTTCAGACCAGTCTTCTTAGGTCTCGAAGATTGTTCACAGACTGGGGTTTTGCCTCAGTACAGTTTAAAAAATTTGGCATTTTGTATGGATAGCTAAGTTATCAATTAATTTTTCTAAATCCTCTGCACGGAATTCTCTTAATCTATTAAAATTTTATGAACATAAAGGTCTCTTCTCCAGCTACGTCATGACAACCTGACTAAATCTTTGGCCTCAGTGTAAATGTTAACATTTCAAACTGATAAACGTACCTGCCAATGATTACACAGAAACGATACTAGATTCGATAAAGGCATGTACAAATATGATGATAAATCATACAAGCTGTTGCGCGCTTTCTCGTGGTGTTGGTAAGTTAAATAGTTGTTTCTCGTAATCGACACAACAAAGTCGGTATATGCAATTATATATTAAACATTTGCCGTATACGCTACGTTAAACAGTTTTCATTGAATTACGCAACATTAAAGAATGTTACCCTACATACTGATTGAGATAAGTATAAACAACAGTGATTTAAAGTGTTTACATGTAGATTATTACATTTTAGGAACTTTAAGGTTTTAGATTTTGCGCGCTGTCAGAACCCTTTTTGGGTGGATTGAGTTGGCTAGAGGGTCTGACACCCTATCCCTTTTTAAACCCTACGTATTACCATAATGTTTCAATACCGAACGTTTGTCATTACGATAAAAGAAGAAGATTTTAGAACTGAACTGTACAATGCAATAAGGGCAGTGAAGAAGATTTTAGAACTGAACTGTACAATGCAATAAGGGCAGTGAAGAAGATTTTAGAACTGAACTGTACAATGCAATAAGGGCAGTGAAGAAGATAATCGTAATAGTGCATTATTTATTTTAAATACGCAGGGTTAAAGTTCAAAATGCTTCAAAACTCAAACTTACATCAGGTTTCGACTTATTTAATTTCATAATTATCAATAAAACACGATATACATATGTTTATCATGTTAAAACCTTCATGAGACTTAAATTCGTTCTAGAGCAGTTCCTTTAAACCTAAACTAATATGGTTACTTGGTAGGTTAGTGCAAACAACACAGTGTTTCCGATGACGAATGTAAGGCTGTAAATAAATAGCAATTGGATAACAATTGACAGAAAATGCGTCTGAGGAAATCAAAAGGTAGCAGCGAATAGTCATTGAAATAAATTTTATGAAGAGTGATGGCTGGGTTGATATTTTGACAGTGACCACCTGGTCGCTAAAATGTTTATTATAATTCTTGTATACATAATCATGTAGAAAGCATATTCATCATATTGTATTATTATGTTTAAAGGGTTAAATGTTCTGAACTCAATACAAAATTCTAAGCTTGTCATAAACTTGTCATAAATTTAACTACAGTCAGAAAAAAAGATTTCAACAACGTAGCAATTATTTATACTTAGAAATACAGCGTATGTTTATATATGGCCTTGATCCTAGGTTGAATCAACGTATACCATATACTTCCTAATTCTATGTCTATTTATAGCGTTTCAAATACGTATATACCTGTGTCGATATATTCAAAACATGACACGTATTTGACGCAGCTTGGTGTGTTTTGTAAATATCTGCTCATAACGGTGCATTTATCTTTAAACGTGACAAGTTGTTTTTTAATATATTCAGTACATGATAGATAAACACGTTTGTTAACTCACCATCGACACCCAAACCAGTATCAACATTACTGTGACAGATTTCTTGTAGACTTCCTCCATCTTGATCACCGTTAATGTCCTCGTGAAGTTCTTTTCAAGTGATTGTTGATTTATCCTTCATAACTTAACTACAAATATACAACCACTTTGTGGTCACAAATCGTGTATTTATTTACAAATAAATCCACATTTATCATCTATATATTGCCCTAAACAGATGGTTTAAACACTTTATTGTAATGTATAGTACGTTATTTACATGTTTTGTGTACAAAATGACGATACTTTAAAACAACACAGAGACTATCCAAGCATTTCATGTGGATACAGTTGAATACATTTAAATGCCCCACCGCGCACTGTACATGTCCTGGTTTGTCATATGTGTATGAATTTGATTGATATGCTCAAATGAAACATCTGGTACAGTTTGTAATATATTTGACTAAATGGTGTCGGGATTTATTTCTCGAACATAATAAAATGATATTGATTTACGCCTTAGGAAATGTACAGGAATGATTAAGAGTTTGTATTGCTTAGAATCTTTTACAGATACTTAATTTCCTCTAGCTAATTAGAATCGGATCATCGCAAGTAATATCTTCACGTATATCTGCAGATGTATGCATGTATTTGTATAACAGAGCTGGTAGTTGTTTTTATTGTTTGCTTTTAAAATTTCCTTTTGTTTGCATCAGAGGTTTCACCCTAAAAGGATGTAATTGAAATGCAAATACGTAAATAAGAATAATTAAAGGCCTTTTCGGAAGGAAAATGTACTTTGTTGATCGACAGTTTATTACATTCAGGTGCGTATATTAATTGTATTTAATTCGTGAACACAGGGACTCTAGAGTAATGTAGTCACCGGTCAACATTTGACATGTTATTTTTTTCCTAGTACCTGGAACCAACACGATAGAAAGGTGAGATCTCAACTAAGACTTACTGTATTAAAAATCACCATGAAAAGACCCTTTACATAAAAATATGCAGCTCAATGTTCTAACATATTTCTGATCCATATTCAAAATACCACTGACAATTATATCATTACTCTACATATAGTGACATTTTACATTTTCTCTCTCACAATTTATCTTTACATCTACTCTAGATATTAAGTCATACAACATACAATATGGGCCCATGTGACGGGGATATATCATATATACATCATATATATACATATTTACAGTGCAACCTCTTTCCAAAGCAACATCCTTTTGGGAGAAGCAAAGTTAATGGTTGTTTTGTTGAAGACTGTTGCTCTAGATAGGTTAAAATAACAATTAAATTGTACAGTGGGCAAAAATCATGCTGCTGTCGAAGGTAGGTTGTTGCTCAAGAGAGGGTCGCTCTGAAGAGGTTGCACTATACACGTATGCACACAGACTTTTATCACATTTCACTAAGAGTTTCCATTCTAAACCAGAAATGTAATTCATGAGAAAAAATTCGTGATAATCATCGTAATACATCTATTTAAACCAGTTGTACAAAAGTGTAATTAAAAATAATCGAAGCATGCGTACTGTGTTAATTCCGCGCAATTTCGTATCACGTTTGTAAGCTATGTACACAACGTTAATGATGACGTCAATTTCCCGCTTTAAAAGTTGCCAAGTACGAACAAAATTAACGTCATGTGGATTCGTGAGTACAGGTTTATATATAAATAGTAACTTGCAAAGTCTCCGCATCTTGAAAACATGGATAACAATGCTACACCTGTAAATGTGTGAGTCAGTTTTTAGTCCGTACTTAAAGTAAATTCGTTCAGAGCGACACAACTTTACATACAAACAAAAACTTTTAACAGTTTGGATATACATGAATCTCGCACACATTTAAGTCTAGTGTATTTATGACCTACATAACGAAATAGACCTAGCTATAAGTTATTGTAATCGGACGTTAAAACTACAAGGAAAGTTATGAAGAATTAGGATCATATAAAATATGTGAAGTAAAAATACATCGACTTTAAATTACATATAAATGATAAGAGCATTGAGACAAACTACGTAAATAATCTACTTTGGTTTTTGTCAAGTTTGTTCTTGTGATATGCAATGTGGATTTACTTGTTTAGAACGTAAATCGAAAGTGAAAATGAACTGTACACCGTGTTCAAAGATCTACAAAGGGATTCCTGCGAAATCCTACTGCGTGGATTGTGGAGAGTATTTCTGTGAATCGTGCATCAAAATGCACGAGAACTTCTCTATTCTTGCCTCGCACACGTTGTTGAGTAATTTAGACGTGAAAGTAGCCGAGAATAACGAGAAACAAGCTATGCCATTGGTTGAAGTCCCGACAGAAAGATGTCACAAACATCCGACGAAAGTTATGGATATGTTTTGTCGAGACCACGACGAGGTGGCATGCACTGTGTGCTTCAAATCTCATTACAAGTAAGTGGTACCACGTGAACGTGTCATATGATATTATATGTAGTTTAAGCCACTTCCGCATTACCAATTGATGTCAAGTGAATTTACTTCATAAAATTAAATCTTAGGATAATATAGATTTGTCTTGCGGATTGTATAAAACGTCATACAACTAATGTTTGAACCATGAATATAATACATGCATATACTAGTATACAAATGTACCTTGTTAACTGTTGTTGTTTTATTGTGTGTTTCTCAGGCCTGCATAGTTAGATTTACACTATACATGTATTAAATCAAGAGGTCCATGGGTTTCTTACTAAAGTATTTAAACTCTTACAATACATCGTAAATAAACAATAAACTTTAATTCTTGAATCTTTCAAAGTATTCCGCTCAATGTCATTGTAGTAAGAGACTATTACATACCAACTAATAAACTTACGGGGTCATGAGGTCAAACAAATGCCTTATTAAGTTGATATAACTTCATTCACTTGGTTATTAGTGGGCATTTTGAGCCTCGGAGCATTTCAGGTAAACATATATTTAAATCTTGATCATCGACTGTTAATCCTGATACTGTAATATGATCCTTTAACAGAGTGGCGAAATCTGCTACCATTGAAAATTTCCATAACATCTCAGATAAGACTTAAACGTTTCTAACCTGCCAGAAAGATATCTTCTAAATTTGATATTTTAATTGAATTTCAAACAATTAGCTTACTGACTTCCCCTGAGATAATGTTGTACACCAGTGTTTAAAGCCTACAAATTGAGTGTATATATAGTGTACATGTATATACATTCAATCTATGGTTTAACTAAAACAAACGATCGATCTGTTAATAAAATCAAGAATACATTTGTATACTCATGCGGAATACAGGTGATTATTTAAACAATTGAACACCTCATAGATCGCGTTGTTCAAAAATAGGCAATGAAACAGAGATCTCACTTCTATATGTATCCTAACAATAAATTGCCCAGTATATATCTGTATTGTTAAAGATAGACATAAAAAACATACACCGAAAGTATAGTGTAAACTTGCAGACTTACAATAGTTGCAATATGCATATTAAACTCGTATTTGAATGTATTGAATGCGTATGGTGTTTCTTTTTTTTTTTTGATGATATACATCGTCTCGCAACGGTCATTAAAATTATTATCATTATCATTAAAATGGTTAAAATCACGGTTATATCTTTTGTGTTTCAACAGGTAGACTCATTATTTGTTTACATAATCATTTGATAATGGTAAACTAACATACCAACGCTGATCATTTCAAATACATGCAAAATTGAAACATTTCATTTAAGCATGAGTGTATTCTTCATAAATATTACGTAATATTTATTGTCGTAAAGTACACTTTGTCATTGTATAATCTTTTTACGTATTTCAAGGAAAAACAATACCCTTATTGTCGTTGGGCGTAATTTTCAATAGTACACAATCTTCTTCACTAGCCCACAATCTTCTTTCCCAGTCCACAATCTTCTTCATCAGCGCACAATCTTCTTCATTAGTACACAACCTTCTTCATTAGTACACAATCTTCTTCACTAGCCCACAATCTTCTTCCATAGTACACAATCTTCTTTACTAGTACACGATCTTCATCAGTACACAATCTTCATTGATGCACAATCTTCCTCATCAGTGCACAATTTTCTGCATTAGTACACAACCTTCTTCATTAGTACAAAATCTTCTTCCATAGTACACAATCTTCTTTACTAATACACAATATTCATTAGTACACAATCTTCATCAGTGCACAATCTTCTACATTAGTACACAATCTTCATCATCAGTGCACAATCCTCTTCATTAGTACACAATCCTCTTCATCAGTGCACAATCCTCTTCTTTAGTACACAATCCTCTTCATCAGTGCACAATCCTCTTCATTAATACACAATCCTCTTCATTAGTACACAATCCTCTTCATCAGTGCACAATCCTCTTCATTAGTACACAATCCTCTTCATCAGTGCACAATCCTCTTCTTTAGTACACAATCCTCTTCATTAGTACACAATCCTCTTCATCAGTGCACAATCCTCTTCATTAGTACACAATCCTCTTCATCAGTGCACAATCCTCTTCTTTAGTACACAATCCTCTTCATTAGTACACAATCCTCTTCATTAGTACACAATCCTCTTCATTAGTACACAATCATCTTCATTAGTACACAATCTTCATCAGTGCACAATCCTCTTCATTAGAACACAATCCTCTTCATTAGTACACAATCCTCTTCATTAGTACACAATCTTCACCAGTATACAATCTTCTTTACTGGTGCACAATCTGCATCATTAGTACACAATCTCCTTAATAAATACACAGTCTTCTTCATTAGTACACAATCTTCTTCATTAGTGTACCATCTTCTTCATGGCCATAATGCATTATTTGCTGTTTCAGTCTTTTCTTCATATGTAATTTACGTGCTGGTGGATAAAATTGAAACAACATAACTGAATTCCAGTTTTTTAAACAGTTTTGTTTTGAAAATTCATATCAATTACAAGTATTATTCGGTATCTAAGTAACTACAGAATTATAGTACATGCATAATTATTTTATAGCAATTGGTTGTGCAAGGTATTTTGACTAGTTATGCCCAAGTTTCGAGTACACACTTAAATAGAGTTCTGTTTCGTTATCAGAACTGGTTACGATGTCTAATCAGGGTAAAAATATAAGACATGCACGTTAAGTGTTCACTCAACACTTGTGATTGGCAACTAAGCATACTGTACATGTATATGCGTGATATTACTTGTTTTCATTACAGGAACTGTGATGATATTCACTACATTCCGGATATTATTGGTTCAGTATTTAACGAGGACGATTTGCAGAAATCAAAGGAAAACGTTCAGAATGCCATGACAAGGATGGAGAAGTTGTCAGAGTCATGCAGACATAACAAAGAAGAATTGAGGGTAATGAAAGCAGGATGTCTCGATACAACTAACGCCTTCCGTAATGAAGTCATGCAAATTATCGATGAATTGAAGAGAAAAGCTGAATGTGAAATCGAAGATAAATACCTTGAAATAGAAAAGAAATTGACGATGCATTTAGAAAATATCAATGATGTTATGACTAAATTGCAGTCTATGCACAAACAGATGTCGGTGAATGATCCGAATAAATCGACGTCATTTGTGAGACAGAAGATGTGTCAGATAATGTTGGAATCCGCCGATGGTCTATACAAACAAGTAAGCAAGTCATCACATAGAAACAAGTTACACTTCAGGGGCGACAACTCTATAAAGTATTATTTGTCCAGACTGACATCCATTGGCACCATACGCGACCAGAAAGCAACGTTCAGTAATCCCAAAGAACCGACAGTTCATAATGTACGTACTGAAGATGACGATGATCAGTGTAACATTTGGGGTACCTTGGTGACAGGAGATGGAAAGGTTATAGTAGCTGACAATGCAAACAATAAATTAAAACTTCTGAACAAGAATACATACAGTGTATCTACATGTTGCAATCTGCCCGGATCACCCAGATCCCTTTGCAGGGTGAGTGATTCAGGGGGTGCTGTCAGTCTTAGCAATAGGACGATCCAGTACTTCAGTCACGGCGAAGATCTGACTCTTAGTAAAGCAGTTCAAATGGATCACAATTGTTTTGGTCTAGCGGTAACCAATGGTCAAATGTACATATCAGATGGTAGCCAGAATGTGTATGTGTACGACGTGGATGGCCAAATACAAAAGACGATTGTAAATACTTACAATGAAAAACAAATATTTTCTGAAAGTAGAGATATAACAGTAAGTGATGATGGGAAGAAGATACATGTGGCTGACAGTAGGAAAGGTCTGGTCACTCTAAGCATGGACGGTAAAGTATTGTGGAAGTACAGTGGGTCTGAGCTGAAAGGAGCGTACGGTGTTTGCACAGACGGTGAGGGAACTCTGCTGGTTACAGGGATATTGTCTCATAATGTAATGCAGATGGGACAAAACGGGGACAGAGTCAGTGAAATCATCAATGAGAATGATGGACTTCAAAGTCCTATATCTGTGTGCTTTGATAAGAAACATTTCCGCGTTCTTGTCACCAAGAATGGGAACTTTCTGTATGCGTACGAATTTAGGTAAATGAGCGAAACGGTTGTATTAGTACGGAACTCATGTTCGAGGTTATAAAAGTTAAGGTTAATCTACCTGCTCAGGTCTACATTTTGTATTCTCAGTGTTTTCAAATTAATCATTATAAAACAAGATACTTTCAGGCTATTCTGTGTACGAGTTAATTAATCAAAATAGTTATGTGACTATAATGCGTATTGACCAGTAATGAGTATGTCGGTAAAAAATAGATTAAGCCTGGAGATCGATCTTATATTTTATATCCATAAGCCGTGATTACTGTATCCCAACATAAAAAACAGTGCATTAATGTCACTGTGTAGAACTGCCCGTCAAAACAAAGTGTGAACGCTTTGTTTAAGTTATATAGAGAGGTTGTAGGATTTGATATTTATCCAACAATGTAGTTTACATTTATTAAATATGTGTGTGTAAATATATGTACGCTATATTTAGTTTACTAGTATATTGTATTAAATACAATCTTCAGTGTATTAATTTAGTGCAACATAAAGTATTATATCAATGTGTTAGCACACAGGTGCACGTAATTTTAAACCAAATCAAAACTGAATTACTTGACTCAGTATTTACGCAAGAACTTTTTTCTGTTCCATGTTCCTGTTTATAAAAGTGTTTCATCTTTGAAGCGGGTTATTTTAACTTCATATTCATTAAATGTATTAGCTTATGGAGTTTAAATATTGTATTCAACCAGACAACTAATATTATTATTGTTTTTATAAGGAAGATAAAATAATGACAACAAAGAATGTATCGTTGTATCTATTGTTTTTTTCTAGTCAGCATGCATCTATTCTTTACTTTTATCAAAGTTTCCCTTTAGATCATTCAGCTTTCTTGCCAAACAATACATTAACTTTCAAACATGAATACACCATTGATCAGTGCAGAAGAATACATACATGTGTATTAGTATGTTAAAGTCAATATGATAGCGGCATGTACCTTTACGTATAAGTATGAACACATGAATCACATACAAGTAGTTCATTTTACAGTGTGGATTTCAACGTCTGATTAAATTGGCTTATAAGTCAACATATATCACATCACGTGTCTTTGTGTAATGTAATATAATCACAATGATTGATCATTTCATTGTATCTATGTTGAGCATAAAAGAGAAAATTTATGATGATATGAACGGCCATTTGTTATTGCTCATGATTACATAAAACATGAATGCTTCATTTCTTATACAAGCATTACCTTTCTGTCATATCTAATGTTCATGTTCACACACAAAAAAAAAACACACAAACACACACAAACAAACAAACAAACACGCACGCACACGCACACACACACACACACACACATCTTCAACGCTATTAACTGTAATGAATGGTAAAAGAAATAAGAAAAGTGGTAAAATGTTCATCTCTCCACGGAGGTTTAACATCGCACCAACAGTCGCGGTCATTTTAGCGACTTACTAACTTATACTGTGGGGAAGACCCTGGTGGGATTCCAACTCACAACAGTAAGGGGCTAGTGAAAACTAGTCAGATAATTAACCATTCGACCAATGTAATCCTACATGTATTAAATATATTCACCACGTCATTTTATCGTTAATTAAAACTACGTTATCGTGCTGTTCTTTGTAAGTAGCACCAGCCTTTCAATTAAAGGGAGATTACTCAACTAAGCCAAGAAAAATTTAAAAAATAGCAATCATCTTATCGGATGAGTACATTATAATTATCTATAATGCAGCTGTTACGCATATTCATGATTTATTTACATTCTTCGGTGTTTGAATTATAAGTTTAGATGTTACCTCTGAAGAGGACGCTAGGACCAACAAGTCGTTAAATTGTTATTGACTCCTAATCAGGTGTTTGTGGTTGAAACGCTAACATTCCTCAGCAAGAAAAGCCTAATTCGTAAATACGCGTTGAATGTAATGTTTGACGCTGAAGTCAACATTCGTGTATTTTCTGTTACCACAGTAGTCATTTCTTTTGCTAATTTCCGTATATTTTCGTTATTTCCGCTTTGCACGACCTTTCGTTGTCTTATACCAGCGAATGCACCAGTGGAGAAATCCGAGTATTCCGAATAGCGAATTTTATCGTGAAAACTGGTGACAAGAAAAGACTTGCACGCGTTTATCGAGATAAAATAATAAAAATGTCCGACGACGAGCAATTCGATGGTGTGCTGCTTAATATGGCGACTCAGCTTGAAGGAGGAGTGCCAGAAGTAAGTGTTAGCGGGCGACTTCTATCAAATTTGGAGCCAAAATTCACCGTTTCGTTCCTCCACAAAATGGCGGAAATTATTATTTAGTGGGTGGGGTACAGTACCAAACATCGTCATTTGTTACTTGGATTTTTTGCAGAACTGATAGTTATCTCTATCAAGCAATTATTGTAGCTTAAATTTAATGCTAATTTAATACTAATCAATCATAATATTCACGTTCCGCTAGTCTTTCATGAGTATAATTTGCGCACAATTTGCTAAAGTCCACATTCAAGAGAATCTTCGCGAACAATTTCTCAAGTCCTGTAGCTCTGTGTGCTTAACTTACACTTGTGTTTATTTATTAATTAATTATGTTTCTAATGTGTTTCCAACTTATCCACTTTCATCAATTTAGTGTTGGTTGCGTACAAAATAATGAGTGGTAGAGAATGTATGTGCTGCTACAGACAGCTAAACATCAAAGAACTATATTATATATGAGTTGTTACACAGTATTAGAGTTCGTAAAGTATTTTAAGAAATTGAAATTTTCTTATGAAAAGTAAATAATGGGTTAATGTAACAGGAAGAAGAAATGCAAAGTACCTGATGCATGGCTCAAACCTGCGACATCCTGCTTGTAAGTCGGAATGCTCTACCAACTGTGCCAATCGGGCTGGTACTATCACAAACAATTTATTTACCTAAATGCTGTATACAGTACTACTACATTTAGCTTCAGAGGAAGCTTGTTTGATATCCTCATTTATTACTAGCTTGATGTTAGTGACAATGACAATCTTGTAATACATTGATCATGCATTCATTCAATTCATCAGAATCATCTGCATAAAACATCACATTACAATTTTTACAAGTGTTCTTTTGAATTGAATTTGAAAGAATATTCCATACAGTATTCTACAATAATGTTTGCTTCCCTGTATTCAAATTATAATCCAACTTCCAATTTTCACAAAAAGTTATTGGGTTGGCATCACGATCGCTAATAGTATGATTATTTAATGTTTGCCTGTTATTATTTGATTCATGATTCTGATATAGGTATTTCTTAACCGAGCATGAACAAATGCTTAGTTACATATCAGCTTTTGCAGTTATTTTGAATGGAAGTTTTAGAAGATCACATGCTTGCACAATCCAGACTGTATTGTAGAGGTAAGTGATCGTCTAAAGCACTGTGTTAAACTATATAAGGTGGTTCTTGTTTGAAAAAAATGCATTTCTATGATCTTAGTCCATAATGAATTTTCTTGAATGTTTTTCTTCTAAATCCTGACAATTAAGAGCTGTTCAGTGTTTGTTCATGCTGGGGATATATTGATATCTTTGAAAACTTGTTAAATGTGGGAACAAATAAAATGTTTCAAAAAAGTCATTTCAGACTTTTAAGTATCAATGTTGAGGTAGTTGTATGATCTCAGAAAATAACAAATGTTTTTATTTAGCAAAATAATACTAATTTATAAAGTATCATTTTGTGTTGATTTGTCAGTTAAAATCAGCCATAAATTTATTTTAGAAAAAGTTTAAATTGATTAGGTGAGCAGAGAATTGTATAGCTACTTGTTACTATATCTTGTTATTAACTGTTTCAGAGACGAGGAAGAAAATACAGATCATACTCACAAGAAGATTTAGTGAGAGCTTATAAACTTGTTAAAGAGAAGAATTATGCTGTACAGACTGCAGCTGATGCATGTGGTGTACCTGAAGCTACACTTAGAGACAGAGTAAAAGGCAAAGTAAAACCTTGCATACTTAGGTCTGGACCACCACCTATTCTAGGACTTCCAGAAGAAGGAAAACTTGTTGAATACTTTCAGTTGTTATCAGGGTTTGGCTATTCATATTCACGAACTGATATTATTAACACAGCATCAGACTATGCAATATTACTTGGGAAACGTGAACCAAGTGATGGACTCACACATCAGTGGTATTACAAATTCTTGGAACGATGGCCCACTTTAGAAACTAGTCGAGCTTCTGGGACAAAGAAACAGTTTGAAAAAGCCACTTCAACAGACTGTCTCAGTCGTTACTTTCTCAGTCTACAACAACTGATGAATCAATACAAACTTATGAATAAACCAGACTCAATATTTATTGTCGATGAAGTTCTTATTGACCTAGACAGGAGTCCACCGAGTATTTATTCATGGAAAGACAACATGAGGTGGGAGAAATACCAAAAAGGTGTGCCTCCAAGCATGACAATTATTGCTAGTGGTAATGCATCTGGTGCTCGGCTTCCTGCATTCTTCATTTTTCCAGGGAAAACTGTGAGTTCAGAGTCTATTGAAGATTGCTCTCCAGGAACAGGAGCTACTTGCAGTGATGATGGTACTACCAACTGTAATGTGTTCCAGTTATACCTGGAGAATCATTTCCTTAAGTTTATTGAAAGAAAGGATAGTTCTGAAGCAATACTAGTTTTATATGATGGTTTCAGATCTCATATGTCCCCAACATTAGTTGACACATACAAGGAGCAGAATGTACATTTGTTTCCAATACCGCCAAGTGGTTCGCAGTGTCTTGTACACATGAATAGAGGTATTTTTGGTGAAATTGAGTCGCTATTTTCAGATGAATGTGAAAATTTTATTGAAAAAGAAATGGAGAAATCCCTTCTTTCAAACATTTGTGTTGTAGCTAGTAAAGCTTACAATGACTCAGTCATTCAGGAGAATCTAATAAATGTATTCCAGAGATACGGGCTTCATCCATTCAAGCCACAGATTGTCAACAAGAGAATTGACATGACCTTGCCCCCACCTGTACCACCATGTGTGAAGATGGAGAGAGACAAAATGGCTGTTGTTACACCATTACCTCCCAAGACCTCTCGCAGATCTAGCAAGAGGAGAGCAATGAAAAAGAAAGCTGATATTGAGAACATTGCTGAGTTGAACTCTCAGCTACAGGAGAATCGGAAAAGGAAAAAGCTTATGCCAAACAAGAGGATGAACTATAGCAACAGAAGAAGGAGCGCCAAGTTCATTGCCAAGAGGAAAGAAAAGGAAAGAGAGATGGAGCTAGCAAAGTCCTCACAGACATTGAAGCTGAAGTTTGTGCGTGATACTGGAGGTCGAGGTAGAAAGGAAAAAAGGCCGAAGACAGAATATGATGAGGAATCTGGAAGTACTGAATATGAAACAGATACTGACTATGAGATTGAAGAGATGCTTTCTAGTGAAGATGAAGACAAAAATCCTGAAAATTATGAAAATGCTCAGAGGAATGTTGATCTTGCCATACAAAGAGAACATTTTGAAAGTGCTCTAAGAGAAGAACTTCTCAGTACACATGGACTATACTTTGAAGGAACACAAAGAGAAAGATTTGAGAGAGAGTTTGCTCGAGTAAAGAGTGAAATAGAGAAAAATGAGGCAGGAAATCAAGTGATTGAACAGACTGTTGAAGCTGGTGTGAGCGAAGTGGTTGAAGAGGGTATTGTTGATCAGAATCAAGTGACAAGTGAAACGGTAATAATTCAAGAAGGTATTAATATAGATGGAACACTTGTAAAAGATGAGAAAGTTATCTACACTGATGATCCCTCTACATCAGTTGAGAATATTGAGACTGGTCCTACTGTAGTGATAGAAAGTGTTGAGGAGGAAATACCACAGTCTGAAAAATGTTGTGTTTGTAACAAATATAATCCTGAGTTTGCTGATAGTGGATATGTGATGGAGTTTGCTACCTGGGGTAAATGTGACTTTGAAAACTGCGACCACTGGACACATCTTAAACATTGTTGTAATGTCAAAGTGCTGAGACGTCATGATATATTCTACTGTCCTTGTCACAATCAAATATAATTTTATTAATTGATGCTTGAAATGTCTCAGAGTGTTAGTTGGCAGGTTTATGCAGCTTGGGGTATTTTATGTCCTATAAATGGTATCTTAGATAAATATTTTTCATGTGACCCGTTCAATGATACTGTTCTGAAGTATGTTGCTGAATAACATTTTACAACTAAGTAATTAAAATGATCTCTAGTTGTAATTAATTATTATTAATCATCTATGATCAAAATTGCTTATTAAATAGAATGATTTAAAAGAGACAAGTTGTTTATTTGTAACATTGTCATATAGGGCATTCAGTCAATAATTGGTGTACGTCTTTACCTGAATACTTGTTTCTTGTATTTTCCTATGAAATACGCCAAAATTAAAGAAAGGCTAATAAACATGTTTTCAAGGATTGCTGTAAAATTTTCTGTTGAACAATTCAATAGGTTTTGTTACTGCACTCTGTCTGTTTTGAAATGATGTAGTAAATTATTACCTTTTCTCTGATATATGTTCAATGTTTATAATTGTACAAAATCTCCAGTAGTGTACATACTAGTTCTAACATATATAGAATGATTCAGATTCCTCACAATGATTATCTTCCCTTGGCAGTGCATTAATATACCCACTTAAACATACAATTTCATGATTGGTATTATAAAATGACGATAACATTATTTATTTGGTATCCTACTTTTTCATTCATTTCTTCACTTGACCAAATATAGATGTCATGGTTCTCTGTACGTTATCAGATTAACTTTATTTATGTTTCCTATCTATAAAAAAGACCAAAAAGTGACTTTAACAAAACTTTGCTAAAATAATTTGTGATAAACAAGACAGTTATACTGCTAATGGAGATAATTCTATGTTTGGGAGTTTTAGAATGTATTTGCACATAATGAATTTTTTATTTATTGCCTTTGTGTTTGTCTATGTTCATGATATTGGGAACAAAATTTTTATCATAATTATATGTTTGTGTAAAATGGATTATGCAATCATTGTCAGTCTTTGCTGTACAGATAGGAATACTTGTACACACTAAGAAAATATTTTTACCTGAAATTTATCTGAAATTTTAGTTGTTAATATTTATCACTGTTCATTTTTGTTATTTAGGGGCAGGAACTTTAGTTTTTGTTACAAATAAATTATGTTAACAGGGATCAAAAAAAATTTACCAGCCACTCGTCCAGCAGGATGACCTGCTTAGAATTTTAACTTTTTCTACAGCAATTTCAACTCGTCCTGAGTCCAGTGGATTGGCGAACCCTGGTTTAACTTTAAGCATTTAACATATATCATTGTACTTAATTTGCTCCAAAACATTCTAATTGGCTAACATCTGGTGAATGTTGAGCAGGGCTTTTTTCACATGTAGAGGAAGGGGCATTTTTCTTAAAATTGGGGGAAAATAAATGGGCATTTTTGCAAAAAGGGAACAAAATAACTTGATGTAAACTGAATGTTTAGGGGAAAACTGCAAGATTTTAAGATTTTTCCAGAGGGAAGACCCCTATAAACAGCCCCTACTATAGAAGGAAAAAACCCAGTTTAGTGACTTATAATTAAAATTACTTGTCTTAGTGTGCAGTTATGTTAATAACAACAAAGGAAGCTGAACAGTTGTGGTCTGATTGTTTTTATGATTGTCTACATGTATTTACAATACAAATAATTCATCAATTGTATGGTCAGTCAAAGTGATCCGTATGACTCAGATACCTTGGCAATAAAATTAGATCATTTGACTGAAGAAAAACTGTGAACATGTACACTGGAAAAATCTTACCGAGATATCTGATTCACAAATTAATTATGCTTGGCCTTACTGTGGTTACAAGTATGAAGAAAAATCGGGTTTGTGTTCATGTACCGGGTATTTATTTCAATGATTTTCCTTGTAATACAACAGGAACTACATCAGCATTGGTGTAGTGTGTTATTTATTTGTTGCTAATTTTTGTGAATACAGTCAAACCTGTGTTCATGGCCACCTCCAAATAAAGACCACCCTATGAATAAAGGCCATTTTTATGAAAAACTGTTACTGATTATTTAGAACAAACTGACATGTCAATAAAGGCCACATTTTGTCGTTCCCCTGGGTGGCCTTTGTTCACAGGTTTGACTGTATATTGTTTCCATAATTGATGTATTTTGGTATTACATGTATTATTACTATTAATGTTTTATCACAACCATTTCCTCTCCATCAAAATTTCACTTGATGAACTTATTACAGTTGCATTCGACAATATCCTTAAAAATTACTATTAATTCATTAACTTAAGTTGAATATGTCTGACTTGTGTTGGTCTGCCTAGAAATGGCTTGGATTGTTGCATGTAAGACACAAGGTCAGCTTTGTATGTAAGTAAGATGTCTTTGAATCTAAATTCTGATATTTGTGTATCAGCTATCATGCTTTGTGGATTTGTTTACTTGAAATTATGGCACATTTATTTCTTGTATGTGTGTATAACGATCACTTCCACCTCTTAATTGAAATTAGTTACTGTCCATGTTTTCTATGAATTTCAAATTGGTACAGAATGTTTAAAATTTCAAGAAATTTGAAAAAAGATTCAAGTGCTATACAGTTACATTTACTAACATGTCAATTAAATCTGAATTTTTATTTATTAGAGATGTCAGCTTTTCGTTATCTGGTTCTATTTCATGTTGAACATATAAAATTTGTGGACGTACATCCTGTTGATTGTTAAGCATTATTCTACATCAGTGTTCATATAGTTGTATATATTGTTGGATGTTACAATAAAAAGTTACTACTCTTATATAGTTGTTGTTCTTTTGGCATGTTAAGTTGCCAGGGGCTTTCATTAGTAAATGTTGCTTGTCACTGAATCATACTGGTGAAGACAACTGGAGGTTGTATATACTCAGGGTCTTCACTAGATGTCAAAAGTTGAGGGTTAAAAAATGACCCTTGGCTGATGATCACATGAAGAGTCAACAAAATTTCCTTCTAATTCTCTTTGGTACAAATTCTCTAAGAGTCAGAAGCTTTATTTTACTGATTTGAAAAGTGTTAAAATGCTGTTTTAAGGGTCAAATGAAAGCCCTTATTTGTACTATTGATACCAGACATAAAACATAAAAAAAACTATGAACTTACACAAGACACTGATTTCTTAGGATAAAACTGGATCTATCATCAACAAAGTTCCTGCATACAAGTGCAAGTTTTCTGAGAATTGTAACAAAGTGATGAATTTGTGTCTTATGGTCAATCAGCTTGGCATACCTGCCTTCTATTTTGAGTCTTGTTTTAAATTGAATCAATCAGTTTTAATAAACTTGAACATTTTAAAGTGGACATTTTCTGCATTGGCATTGCAGACCAAGGAGCAAATAACTTACTTCATTGTTATAACAACAGATTTGACAGTGATAGAATCCAGATGCAGGCCACAAAGTATGGTACACATAATGTATGGAATATATCTTCACTCTTAAAAGTTATTTCACATATGGCACCAGTGACTTTTTGCAATTTTGGGAAAAAATGTGGTGTGATGCCCAAATTTGGAATTTTAAGTCAGGAATTGGGGAAAAATTCAGCCTATTTTCTACCAAACATGGTATGTAAATTGATCACTATACTTTGGTTCAATGCATGAAGGGCTGGCAGTGTGGTGAAATACTTAATCAGTCAATTTTATAAAGAGTCTGACTTTGAACAGTTTACTAAAACAGGCAACAATCTCTATCTCTATTGTTATAGTTATCCCTTACATACCTCTCTGTCAACATCTGAAAAATAGTTCAAAAACATTATTACTGAGTCTTCTTTAGTTTCCTTCTGATACTTGAATGTATGCTTGTGTTTTTCTCTTAATATAAATATAATCCTTTATTTTCTCCAAGATGTATGAAGAGTACAAAGTGCATTTTTTGTCATAAGTTTTCTTGATTACACTCCACTTCTGCATTTTGTACTCATTTGTAACCTAATTACTGAAAATAAACACTTCCTATCAAGAAATAGAATGAATTATAACAATTTTTGTCTTCAATGTATTGTACAAAAGAAATTCTTTCACTTAGTTGCAAACTTTGTACCAGGTGTGGCTTTATTTCTTGTGTTACAAGAATCTTGTAAAAAGCTGACATGTTTACAGAGATTTATACATGATAGCGATAACGAAAAACTACTCTGGATTGAGACTGACCAAACAAATGTGATATGATAAAACAGTCACCTATTATTGCTATTATTTATCACACTCATATTAACAAAAAAAACCTAAATAAGGGTCATAATTCTCTCCCTTTGATGGCTTTTCTCACAGGCTTGACTGTTCATTAATTTGCTGTATCAAAAAAATATCACAGAATATACACTGCAACCACTCCAAAGCAACATCTTTTTGGAGAAGCAAAATTATGTTGTTGAGAGGTTGTTGCTCTAGAGAGGTTAAATCAATAGTCAAATCATGCAGTGGGGAAAATCATGTTTTTGTTGGAGGGAGTTTGTTGCTCAAGAGAGGGCCGCTCTGGAGAGGTTGCACTGTATAATAATTACCTGTAATAATATTAATAATCTTATTTCTTCATCCTTGTTGTTAGATTTTGATAGGATGAATTTTTATACCTTGATTTATCGTGTAATTTTATGTTTTGTATAATTATAGTTACTTGATTTTACCCTTATTTATCGTGTAATTTTATGTTTTGTATAATTATAGTTACTTGATTTTACCCTTATTTATCGTGTAATTTTATGTTTTGTATAATTATAGTTACTTGATTTTACCCTTATTTATCGTGTAATTTTATGTTTTGTATAATTATAGTTACTTGATTTTACCCTTATTTATCGTGTAATTTTATGTTTTGTATAATTATAGTTGCTTGAGAGGTTGTTCAGTTTCCTTGCTAGGAAAACAGATTTCTACACTGGTGGACAAAAGGGAGAATCAGAGAAGGTAAACACTTTGATGACATTTGTTCTTTCATGTTGTTAATATTTTTGTTTATATTTTGCCCTTGAATACAGGATACTAAAGATTATATATTTTAGATTAGGAGTTTCTGTGTTTGAGTGGTTATGGTCTCTGACTAGTTATGACTAGCCCCTCACCACTGTGAGTTTGAATCCCACTTAGGAAAAAATTTTACTTGTGATGAAACTATCCAACTAGCTTATGGGAGGTCAATGGTTCTACCCAGGCATATACCTGTCCCTGGGTCTTCCCCCACCATTAAAGTTGGAAAGTCACCAAAAGACCCTGGCTGTTGGTGTGACATTAAACCTCAAAGAAAAGAAGTCAAAGATTTTAAAGAATTTGAAGTTTTAAGTAAAAAAATGCACTGAAGTTGTGCATTTATTTGAATTATAATTTTTAAGTTAAATAAATACATAATGTTGTAGCATCAAATACTTCAGGTATTAAATATCAAAGTTTTGGTATAAGACATTTCATTATCTTATGTTTGATAGAAGTGAATCCAGAACATTCTAATGTATACATTAGTGAAGTCATGCATGTTTTTTGTTTTTGTTTTCATCAGGTTTAACACCATTTTTCAACAATTTTTCAGTTATATGTGGCAGCCGGTTCACCTGACCAGTTTTCCTGGACTGTATACTAACCAGTTCTTACTTACCCTTCCACAAGGAATTGGCAACTTCTCCACATATGGAGGAAAATCAACATTTCATAGAAGGGTATGACCTGCAGTGACCCGGATTTGAACCGGGATCGCTTGGTTTCCAGTCTAGCACCCTAACCATTGGGCCATGGTCGCGGCTACTGCATGTTTATTATTTATGTTATTATTTGTATGTTCTGTCATTTGGGTTTTTTGTAGATGATTATGGAAAAGTTCAAAAAGTTTGAACAGATTGCTGTACAAAAACAAGCAAAACTTAAAGCTGAAAGAGAGGAAGAGGAGAAAAGAAGACTAGAGAAGATCCGTAAGAGAAAGGAAGAGGAAGAAAAGGCAATGAATGAACCAAGAATCAAAGAACTTACTGATGAAGAAGCTGATAGATTACAGAAAGAAATTGAACAAGTATGTCGTCATAGTAACTGTAGACTTTATTATTTTTATCTGATTATTCCAAATGTGTCTGGAACATTTACAGGTCTGTTAAATATTTATTTGGTTAATTTTACCATGAATATGGTTAGTAGTACATTTATTTGGTTAATTTTACCATGAATATGGTTAGTAGTATATTTTTCTCACCAAGAATTATTTTATTTGGTGAAATTGTCTCTGTTTTCAAGATGACTTGCTCACTTGAATCCCTAAAAATGAATAAGCTGAGTAACTGCTTTCAAATCAGGGCCATTTGTCTGTAAACAAATTCAGTCAGTCTAATTGTAATTTATTTGTTCCGTAAATTTGTGCTATTTATATAATACTAATCATGTATGCAATATGACAAGTCGTGAAACTGTAGGGTACAAACAAATGTTACATACATGTAGATGAATATTTATGTTTATTATAGAAAAAATCTGAGCCAGTGAAAACAACATCAAATGGGACAACTACTGATTCAAAAGAAGACAAAAAAGAGGATGATAGTAAAGTAGGTTCACATTGTTATATCATAAAGTTAGAGTAATGAGAGGAATACATTCATTTCTTACTGTCTTATAAAATACAGCTAAGGTCTTGATATATCTGGTAAATAAACAGTCTGATAGAAGTAGGAGATATTTTACACTAAGCTAAAGCAATGATATAAATATTTAATTATATAAATATCTAGGATTAAACAAGTTAGTTGATATGTTCATTTTATCATTATGTAACATCACTGTGCAGGATGACAATGAAGAAGAAGAAGATGAAGCTGATAAAGGTAAATTAAAACCTAACACTGGGAATGGTGCTGACCTTGAAAACTACAGCTGGACACAAACATTGTCTGAATTAGAAGTAAGTTCAATCATCGTGCAATTATTTACAGTTATATTTGTGATAAGTGTTTGATATGGTATAATAAGCATGCAATAGTCAGTTTTCACATAAAGATAGCATTAATTTATTATTCAGCATAGTTACTTGGATATAACATTATAAAGAACTAGTTTAGAAGACCATTCAGTGATTTGTTTTCAATTTTGGAAAAGGTCTGGGTCTGGTCCAATTGGGAAAAAAATGCACAGTGTGATGCCAAATTTGGGAATTTTATTACCAAATTGGGCAAAAATGCCTTTATTTTCAATTAAGAAAGGTTTCGATTACTGGAACCAAACAATGAGGGGAAAAAATCACTGCCATTATTACAAAATGGATCTTAACTAGTTGTTTTCAACACAGTTATTGTAAATAGCTCAGCACAAATCATTTTTCTTGAAGTGCTGTTTATTGTTAGATCAGTAATTTCAGTGATCATCTTAACAAATTATCTATTGTGTTAACTATGTACTCTGTTGTATGTGAGATAATATTTTATGTTTTTTTTTCTATTCAAGGTACTTATTCCAATGAATGTTACATTCCCGGTAAAAGCCAAAGATTTGATTGTGCAAATAGAAAAGAAAGTAAGTTGTATTAGTCAAACTTTCACTCTATCTTCCAGATTCGGTATTAATTCAGTAGTGTTAAATCTATTGTCTTGATTTGTAGCTATCTTGATATAGCTCCACCATGGCTTTCACCTCCTAGCACAGTTTAGTGTCCATTGTTCCCAAATCCACAACCATTTCTTAAGATCGTCCATTCTGCTCTTACATCACTGATGTTTTGATGAAAACACAATGTGTATAGCATATCTTTTGCACAATGATTTCAGTCTGTGAAGGTTGCTTTGAAAGGTCACCCAGCTAGGATTGAGGGACAGTTACAACATGAAGTTAAAATTGAAGAATCTACTTGGACTATTGAAGATAGGAAATCTGTAAAATTATTCTTTGAAAAGGTAAACTCTTTTTATAGCAATATGTAATATTTTCATATTTTTTTCACAAAAAGTTGGCCTTATCTTTAGTTCTTGAAAAATCTTTTCAATTAATTTCACTTTGTCTAAATTTATCGATTTTACGGTATCGTACATCAGTCATTGATTTTTCCTACTTCTAAGCTGGCCCTGAGATTATAAAACTCCAAAATTTGGTCATTCATCTCAGAAACAAGTTCCCATCTCAGATAGAGACTTTACATGAAACTGTTTATTACCACAGTCTGTTTGAGTCTTAAGCAAAATTTTCATAGGTATTATGAATCAAGATCAGCATTTGCTATATCTAGAATTTTCCCGAGTTGAGCTTATGCACTATCTTGTTAAAGTTTCAAGTGACTCTGATCTTGCTGGACAATTTAATAGTTTAATCCACTGTTTGGTTCCTGGCTCTAAATTAATAACACATGAACTGACTGGAAGGTTTGTACAGATACTGCATTCAGTCTGGCATTCATTATTCCTTTTATAATTCCCTCTTATCAGTTTGTTTCATTTCATGTCAGAATTACATCTTAAATAGTAGTGAATATTTCATGAAATGATTACAGGTTAACAAGATGGAATGGTGGAGTCAAGTGGTTACTACTGACCCTGAAATAAACACGAAAAAAGTTCAACCTGAAAACTCAAAGGTAAGAGTAGTAGAGAGGGAAACATTAGACATATCAGATGTGTGTATCAATCTACACTTTGCTGATTTAGCCAGTGTCACAGAAACAATTACATTCATTTCCAAATGTTCTGAAATAGGCTTACTTTAGGTAATTTCTCTTTCCGCAAAATTGTAGTAATCAGGCTTAAAAAAAAAAGTTTGTTTCCAGTTACAGGCCCAAAAAATATGGGTTGGTAGGTAGGGATTTTTTGCTTTTATGTTTTTTTTTTACATTTATATGCAACATTGTATAGGAATATGTGGGCTTTAATATTAATGAGGTATGAAAAATACAATATAGCACTAAGATTTGAATGCCATAAAAACTTATGTGTTGGTAGGTAAAAGATTGGGTCAGTCGGGTAACCGGAAACAAACTTGTTTTTAGGCGTCATTGAAGTTGATACTTACATGTTTTCAAACAAACATGATGGTGAAGAATTTTCTGTATTAAGATCAATTTGATCGAAATTATATTTTATGAGTGTAATACAGTTATCAGATTTGGATGGCGAAACTCGTGGCATCGTTGAGAAGATGATGTATGATCAGCGTCAAAGAGAGCTTGGTCTTCCGACATCGGAGGATGCCAAGAAGAAAGAAATGATGGACAAGTAAGTGGTAGCAAGCGTGAATCTTTCTTAGATACATAATTTTTCTCACTGAAATTTTTGCAGTTATCTGATTTGGACGGGGAAACTAGATCGATGGTAGAAAAAATGATGTTTGATCAACGACAAAAAGAAATGGGTTTGCCGACGTCTGAAGAACAGAAAAAGAAAGAGATGATGGATAAGTGAGTTAACAGGGCCGCTCCGCCTAGCTGTTGTGAAACCTATACCCATTTTATATTATTCATATTCACTGTTATTTCATACTAATAGTTTTATATTTATTGTTTTAGTTTGCTAGTCGCTTACAGTCCTTGTTGTAATACACCAGCATGAACACTTTTGTAATTAGTATTTTTTTCTAGCAAGGATTACAGTCCAAGCCGCCACACTTGTACTTCTTAGTGAACTTAGACTTTTCAAAATTTGGATTGATAAAAAGAACTTTTAATGCTGTTGAAATTAATACCACATCCAAAAGAGATCATAGACCATAGTTAGGTATATAGTTAAACAAGAATTGACTGATAAAAGTCAAACTATTAGCAAAACCTTGTGGGTCATGGTCTCTTTTGATACTCATTGAAAAGGCCTGCTGTGAAACATGACAAAGACTGAGCTTAGTATAGGACCATTGTGTAATCTCCGTACAGTAAAACCTCAATATTAAGACCACGTTTGGAACTTAAGAAAAGTAGTCCTGATGTTGAGAAGAAACATCAAACATGAAGTAGAGATATAAAGGAAATTTTAAAAATCCTGTCTGAATATGTATGGTCGTTATGTGAAGTTTTACTGTATATGCATGTTGTAGTTTGATGCTGGGAAATGATGTTTAGTTCAAATATCTGCACTTATCACTTTTTATGTTTATATATTTGTTTGTTTTTTTATTCAGTCTAAAACCAGTTTCCAGAGTCAATTCTCTGCATATTAGAGCATGGTTTGGTCACCCAATTAAGTTGCATGTTAAAGCTAAATATAGCCAAAATATTTTATGGTGAAACTTCGTTTTTTGTAGGAATCAGTTTTCTTGAAATTCAAGAGAATGTTCAAATGAAACATTTGGTTTAAAAAAGTTTATTGACTGTAAATGATGTTTTGGACAATTTAACTGAACAGTTTCATTGCATAAGTGCCTACCTCTTTTACTTATAGCTGTCAGATCAAAACATTTTTTTCTGTTAATTTACCATCAAGTATTGTTAGTTAATCAATCTTTGAGGTTTAAATCATGTTATGTGTTATGGGTCAAAGAATGGTGGTCTGTCAGTGTATAATGTATGAAATACAGCTCTAACTCAAATAAAGTGTACATTGTAAATTCATTACCAAATTGGTCATGATTTTGTCCACTCTTTATTGTAATTTTGATTGAAGTTGTTCTATTTTAATTCAGTCTTTAATTAAATACTGAGTTTCACATAATGAGGAAAATTTGATGCATGGAAATATTATGTATGTTATATATTTTCTGGTTCATTTACACGTACATGCAGTGAAACTTCGTTATCTCAAGGTGTCATCGGTAAGGACTATATGCTAGAGATAAACGTGGTGTTTGTTATAATGAGGTACATGTATTTGTTTGTTGGTTGAAAATTTTACACAACTATGAACAAATATTGACAGGACTTTCAAAACTTCTGGAGATAAAATGGGTGGTCGTGATATCGATTCTGGTTATAACAAAGTTTATTTGTATGCATGGGATTTGTTTATTTTCGTCTAGATATGGTTGTGGTTATTTTATTTTCATTTACAGTGAGCTGTACCATATATCAGATACTTTTCAGGCATATTAGTTCATCGTGATTTCACTTGACCTTCAAATTAAACTATGCTGATCTCGTAACCTTTGCCTCATAATACCACATTTCCCCATATCTGAAGCCGACAACTTTTGAAAACATTGTGGAGAAAGAAGCCATTGCTTGTAATGAGCAATGGCTCCTTTTCTACAATGTTTTTCACTCTGTCTGAGAGATATAACCCAATTTTATTAAATGAATTGATGTTTTGTATATTAGCTTTGAATTGGAAGGGTCCAATATATGCTTATGAGGCAAAGGGATAATACACTGTTGGCTTTCTTTCTCTTGATGATGTTACATGTTTATTAGATTAATTAGCATTTCATTATAAAGTGACATGATTTTATTGGATTGTAGTATGTATAATGAGTTGGATAGATTGAGATATTTGAATATTTTTTTTATTTACTGAACTAAGAAGAAATATTAAGAACAGGAATATGTAAATTATACAAGCATTGGTAAAGTAAAAGCCAGTTAATTCTCTGTTATGAATAAAAATTGTACAAATTTTCTATTCTAGGCAATATGCTGCATTCAAAATAAATACATAGAAGTTATCACTCTGTAAAGAAAGATTAATGAGCATTCCTGTCATTTTAAATACAATGATTAACAAATTCTATCATTTATAACTCATGTTGTATTTTTATATTACAGGTTCATGAAGGCACATCCGGAGATGGACTTTTCGAAGTGTAAATTCAACTAAAACTCAGAAAATGATTACAAACAAATCTGTGATTCTGTTAAACAGTATATCATAAATGGTGACTGCATGTTGCATACAGTTTAAAATTTTCTACCATTTTTTTTATTGGACTGACACTATTGCTTCTTTCATTTGACATTTAAGGCACTTGATTCCAGGTACACATCAGAAAAAGTTATTTGATACTCTTAACGTCATTCATGACTACAAATATCTTCTTATTTAATGAATATGACTCTGGATTACAGTTCAATTCATACTTAATAAATAATTGTTCGCAGCCACCTCTGAATAAAGACCATCCTGTGAATAAAGGCCAGTCTTTGAAAAACTGTCACTGATTAATTGGAACTAAGTGACATCTGAATTAAGGCCATCTGTCAATAAAGGCCAAGTTTTGTCTTTCTCAAGGGTGGCCTTTGTTCACAGGCTTTACGGTATTTCTACTGTGTGACTTAACACTGGAGATATTTTCTACACACTGTATCTAGGACCTTTATTATTTACTTTTAGTATATTTACTATTTTATGAAATAAAAGGGGTTTCTGATTTTTGAACTCATAAATCTGGAGTTTTGTTCATTTAAGATCACTTCATATCATAAATCACTGTGTATGAAATCCTTACATGTTATATTTTACATTGATTTCATTCCATGCTGAGTTTCAGCTGAAAATGCAAAACTTACTGTGTGTGTTTGATTGTATTTGTGGGCAAAGGAATCAATATAGTTGACTGATATGAAGAATATTTTATATAATGATGGTAATTGCACTTTTGTAACTTAATTTTCAGGGCCTTTTTTCCTTCTATAATAGAGGCAGATATTCAGTGACTTCCTGATTACAGAAAGCTTTTTTCCCAATTTGGTGAAATAATTTCCCCAAAATGCAATGCTGAAATTGTCTGACTACCTTTTCCCAATCCAGCTGAAAATCAAATTGAATTTCCCAAAATGAAAGGCTAAAGCCTCTTCTCAATTTTTGGAAAAATGGCCCTGATTTTTGTATTTATGAATCTTTTCTTAAATAAATGAGATACACTTTGTTTTCACTAATGTCAGTTTATGTCATCATGTGATGTAATTTGTTTACAGATTGATGCAGCAAAAACATGTTCAGCACCAAACACGATTTTTAGTGATACGAAATGTCTGCATACCTGTTCATGTTATAACAAGCTATAGTAATGAGCCTATGATGGTAAAATTGTAATAAATTCTGATTCAAGCACCCCAGTTTAACCCTAAATTACCTTAAATGAAAACGTATGACTTATGACCCAATTAGTATAAACATAAGTTGAATGGAGTCATGCTCTGTGACAATGTTTTGTTTTAAACATAATTTATTACAAATTTTACTGCCACTAATCAGCTAATTATGCCTGCACATATTACAAGTGATCATTGTTAAAATCCTTATGTCTCTGTTGCTTGGTAGACCCAATTTTTAACACTGATTCATTCAGGTTTACTCTACTTGTAAGTTTATTTAATGGTGAACACATTGTCTTTGTACTTGTATTTGAGACTCCTACTTATTAGAATGACTGAGAATTTACCATCTGACATTGTTTTGGCATAACGTTAGCTATCATTCATCAAGTTTGAATGTTTAATCTGAAGTATTAATTAATGTTGCAATAAAACCATGTTTATCAATAAAGACATGTTTATCAATAAATGTATGTTTATCATCTGTATTCATTCATTTCATTCTTTACTTTGTGTTTAACTGATTTATTTCATGATTTGTGACAGTATGTTTTTTGTAATGGCTGATTTGAAGATGTGAACAATAAAACTGGTATGAATTCATTTGTTTAATTTGCTTTGTTTTGCTTACCGGTATTGATGCAATTTGCATTGATGTCTGTCTGAAGTAAGCGGTACAATGATAAACGTAATGATTGCTTGAGTCAAGATGCCTGTTGTTCTTAGGACATGCAAGATTGCTAGAGAACTGAGGGTAAAATCCTTGTGGTATCAGGGATCATATAACTGATTGCTATAAAAGATTGCTAGAAAATCAATCAATGCAAACTGTACCTTCCAGATTGATTTATGTCACGAATAACTTGTTCATGTGTATCAAATGTTGCTGAAACTTGTAGAAAATACTTGTCATTCAGTACAGAAACTTAAAATGGAATCTCAAGCAATTCCATTTGGAACCTGATGAATTTCTACAGCCAATTAATACTTATTAACCTCAATGGTCCTTATGGGATTGATAAAACACAGAATAACAATACTTGTCTCCAGATCTCTACTGTAGTGACCAGAACAAGATAGCAAATACATTTATTTTTATAGGCACAAGTAACATAAAACATTGTGCATGTATATGTTATATGCATACTCGTAGATATTATATGGAACAAATTCTTTCTATTTGACATATCTTGTCCTAAAACAATATGTAAGCACAACACTTTCAAAGGACTTTTTATTTTTCATCATTCCAAAATGCAATCAGTGTATTTTCAATGTAAATTAATCCTGAATAAAATCGAAGTAAAGGGTTTAGTTTGTTATAATGGAATCCAATTTCTGTAAGTTAATCCAATGCAGTTTTTTGTTGTTTTCTGCTATTTGGATAAATAACAAGGCCAGTTACATACCATTTGCAAGACTCTATGTAAGCTATTCCTATGAAACCACCCCCTGGACCCTCTACGCCCGTGTTACCGATACAAGCAAAATGGATTATTTAAACAACATTTCAGTGGCTAGCTTTACATTCATCATGTGCACATCTTAAGTGTAATGTGTCACACTTTTAACGTGATATGTCGTGACAAGGGAAGCAACTCTTACGCATGTTTTAGTTCGGTAAGGTGAAGAGTTTGGTCTTAAATAAGGCTATGCACGAATAATGGATATTTCTTCCTTTTAGAATATGATTATTGAAGGATATGTTTATGTTGATCGTTAAATATTTACGCGTACCTGTATGTTGCATTACACAGGTAAGTTGTGTTTAACACGTTTATTGATCACGTAAGAATACCGAGGTTAAAAAAGCAGACGATTCGAGTGTATAATACATGTTTCAAATGGTGTTCATGAATACAACTTGTAATATGAAGCACACCTATGCAATGTCTAGATATACAAAATAGGTCATTGTGACAATAACTGATATTTTAATTGGACTTATTCAGTACCGAATCTTTGAATGATATGAATTCAACTCTTTGACTAAATACATTGAACGTTGTACATATTGGTTCCGATTATTAAAAAAAACACGTCTTGATTTATGTTTGTAGCTTATGAAGAATTAGATACACACGTATTATTGCAATTTACCTGTCTATCCGTTATGTGCGTTTGATCACATGATTTAAACACTTGCTAGATGCCTTAAATCTTAACACTGATATTCATAATTTAAATTAGAAATTCATAGTAACTTTATACACGAGCATGTATTTCTTGACCTAAAGTTTGCAAAATATAATACACGTCCATGTATGTATACTGTATGCTTGAACTGTAGACGAAACTTTATGACACGAACAGGTCTTTATAATCTTAACTATATTTTAAAGGTTAATGCAGTATTTTTTATGTGGAAATCATCCGAGTTGACATAATGTTGAATTCGTGTATAAGCGTCTTACGTGAATAAATCGATCATATTAATCAAGTTACGACTGTATGATGCTGAGGACACAGTCTGTTGCTCTAGTTGCTATAGTTTACGTGGTAAGCTTAAGTAAGCTGATGAAAAATACGAGGAAATAAGACAATGACCAACCGTGGCTTGTATTAGTACCACAAAGAGATACATCAAGTGCTAACTGTCATGTTAGTTTTACGTCCATACCGCTGACCAATTGTCGGTGTGATTGATACATTCCATGTTATAAAATGTTGATTATAAAATACAGTATGACACAAACTGCTTCATGCGTATTATTGAATATTGAACACTGAGGTATGATCTGTTTTTGCTGATGTGCTTTTGCTAGATTTATCCAATATTGATTAGTGATTCTCTTGATCACTGCTGTCGTCAGATAAATGCATATGATCCTTTGATTGTTAAGAAAGAAAAATGAACCTCAAAATGAACGCATGTTAATACATTCAGTGTTTTCTGCAAGAAGGCCAAGGAAACCCAAACAAAATATAGCAGTATACGCGTTCGCTCAACTTAGGTATAAAACATACAATGTCTACCACGGTATCGACACTTTTTCGAAAGGAAGTTGTGGGAAAAATACTATACTTTGGCATTTTTATCCATACATCTGAACCAGGAGAAAAGATTTTGAAAAGAAATCGGTACCGATTATATTATCCTGATCAATGTGACTCTATATACATTTTTTGTATTCCGTTCTAATTATGTATTGTATTTTTCAGAATGCTTGTGTATAAAAAGACAGAAATACAAACGTTGTTGTACACAGGATACCAGATGACAATAATGTCGCATTAAAGGCCCACAATCACCACGACACATAAGGGGAATGAAAACATGGATGTTGAACATATTGATATGACAACTACTAGTCAACATGCTGAGGAACCAGGAACGGCGGTGGCGATGGCGGAAACAGTTGATGGTATGTGGTTATTTCACCGTCTTAAAATTATAGATTATATCTATCCGAAGTTCAGTTATTTAGAGCCGTTACATCTATCATCCGCAAGTGATTGAATTTTCATTGAATAATTGAACATGATCATGTGACCCATCGCATAATCACGTGATTCTGTACAATCGTTGGAATATATTACTATAAATAGAACTTCCCAAGTATATGACATGTCTTTACAGAAGAGTGCAAGATTGTTGACGAGAGGTCAGTGGTTGGAGATCCGGGTGATTCACAATCGAACGAAATTGCTTAAAACATCAGTCATGGAAATGTAGATGAGAAAGGATTCCTTGAAAAAACACATAGTGAGGAACAAAACACAATATCCCATAGGGGTACCGCCTCGGAACGGTATGCAGCATACGTGCCCAAACTCACACTTATCTTCCGGGAAACAAAATATAAAATTCTATAGATATATAAACATGGCAGATAGCACAGTCAAAAAGTCTTGTCATTAGACACTTGTCACTAGAATACACTAATATCAAGCTTTGCTCAAGTAATTACCAATTTGTTTTACATTACCTACTTCAGAGCAAATGGGAGAGAGACGAAAGAAGATTTTTACAAGAGTTCTTATTGTCGCCTTGGTGATGATGTTTGTATCTATAGGATCTTTGGCGTTCGGTTTGTACTTGACACGAAGACCAAATTCTACAATTCTGTGCGCAATCGTACTGGGAATTGGAGGAATGGTAAAATTATCGTCTATCTCGTAACTATCCATGCATTTGTACGCTTGACGGAAACTGTTAATATCAGTGTTAAATTTTTTACTTTTAGATTTATTCCGTAAGATTTTGGGTAGTTTTGTCCAAATAAATTTTTACACTATTCAATATAAATATAATTACTAATCTTATGGAAATGTTACACTTGCTTTCTGCGAACCCCTTCATATGTTTTTTAGACTTTATCTATCTTTGATAAAGAAGTACACGTATTACATTAAGGAGAGAACAATTGACTTTAAATAAAGGGCCACAATTCACTGGTTATTTCAACATAAAATTTTATTTCATGGCAACTTAAATTAACTTTTGAGTTTTATTTCTTAAAGGGATTTTTGTTGTCTCTGTTCCCTATTTGTATCTACACGGAGAGTAAAAAGACCTTATATAATAAAAAGATGACATCCTTGTTCAACTGCTGCGTAAGTATAATGTTAAATAACATTCATTTTTCCAAAAAAATATGTGTTTGCGTTGAGCTGATATTTGAAACCGGAAGCCCCGACCGTGGTCCTGTGGTTAGTGCGCTGGACTTGTAACCTAGCGATCCGGGTTCAAATCCAGGTCATACCTTTGTGGAGAAAGATGCCGGCTCCTTGTGGAAGAGTAAGTTAGTACCAGTTAGTATACAGTCCGGGAAAACTGGTTAAGTGAACCAGTCGCCGAACACAGTTAAAAAAATGTTGAAAAACGGCGTTAAATCCAATAGAAAAAGCAAAACCGAAGGCCGCACGTCCTTCCTTGTATGAACATGCCGGTAGAATTATCAGTTTGGTAGCAAACTATTACAGTGAACTTGACTAATTTGCTGCAAAGTTCACCTTTCCTGTTTAGTGTGGTTCCCAAATAATCCAATGTTAATAAATGTACCATTTATTAACTAGATCCAATTCAAAGTATTTTTCGTAGTTCCATTGAAAATATACACATGTTAAATATAGTTTAAACTCACAGGGTTGTTTTATCAGCGTGATATACTCGTAATATCATTCTTTTTTTCTGATTTACAGCGAATACTGTCTTTAATTTGGTTTTCATTCACTTTGACTGTGATACTAGCGGCTGTTTTCTTCTCCGCTTTGGCTATATTTTTGGATGATTTTTTAGACATAGGGATGTCCATGAATTACATTCTTCTCACCATCGGTATAGTTATGACGATTTTGAGCCTCTTAGTTATCTGTCCAATATGTTGTTGTGACAAAGTGTATGGATACACACGATATCAGAGAAGGTACGGCCGATATTACACAGATGTTCAGCCGCGAAGAGATTTCGAAGACAGACGGAGAGGAGAAGAACGAGCCGGTATGAACTATGATAATAATACACACAATGACATAGAGCCCAGTGCTCCCCCAATGGATGACCAATACCATAATGATCAAAGGTCACTGGGACATATTGATGGGTACTATACCGAACAATCTCATGAGAGAGAATGTGGGCGGGACCCGCGGGGCGGTCATGGACGGGAACCGAGAGGCGGTCGTGGGCGGGGTCCGGGAAGAGGACGTGGACGGGAACCGAGAGGCGGTCGTGGTCGAGGCTCGAGAGATGGTCGTCCTCGCGGAGATCCTCACAGACGGGAACAATCCCGTGATTCAAATATCGACACGTCTTCTGAATACTTCCGTGACAGGGAAAGAAACCGAGGACATTCCTATGGTCGTGGGGGATACAATCACGAACATAATGATCGGCGAGTAGAAAATGAACTCGCGTTAGACGACGAACCGCCATCTTATAATGAAGTTATGGAACAACTTGAAAACACAAGCCAACTTTAGTACTAATAACAGGTCTGTTTATTATCACTTACGAATAAACGGGTCATCTGACGGAAATTAGGGAACACTTACATCTACAGTATAGCAGGTATACTTTTATTGTATACTGGAGATAATAACACAGGGATTACAAGAAGTTGTGTAGCTAGCCAATACTGTAAAACATGCTCTTTATTCGAATGTTTGCCATAGAATACATAATATTCAGACATAATGGTGGGAATATGTGTGATTTGATTCACTAAGTGCTGTGATCTTTTCGTTCTGGAAAATAGAAATGACGCAAGATTACGATGATACCTTGATGCGTACAACTTTTTTTTAATAACTGCGCTCTTTTGTGTCTAATTTGTGTTCATGCAAGTCTGAAAAATCCATCATTATTTTATCCCATGATTTATTATTTTTCATGTACATGTATTATTTTCATAGTAGCATATTTACTAATTGTGTTTTTGAGATTTTCAATCAAGATTTTGATTATTTATCAAGATTATTTTAATCACCATTATATACTTGTATTTATGTAACTACATTATATAAAAGACGGATTTAGTAAATTGGTGCCATTTATTTCAGCTTTAATGTGTAGTCAGCTTTGTTGCCATCAATTTTTCTGTAAGGATATTTTATTTGTTTTAAATAAATACAATTTTGTAATACGTATATAATACTCATTTCATTTTTATTGCTTGACATATTATATTTAACAAAATATGGTCAGTAAAATTATATAAATATCTTACTCTTGTTTTTATTGAAATTGTCTCTGTTCAACAAATTGTATGACTGCTATTATAGAATGACTGTACAAATCAATAAGTACAACGATCATACGAACCCATCAACAGTGTCCTTACCTTTAAGAAATAAAAAAAAGTTCTCCCCCTTCCTACATACGCAACTGAAGTTATACACCAATCGGCAAGGTCTTCCCAATACAAGCATACCAAATACAAAAATGGGACATCTATTAATACCGAAATAAATAAACAAAGCGCAAATCAATGAACAACGAACATGACTTCTCATACAACACCACGGTCATGCCAATCATCCTTACTGTCACCAACCGTCATATAACACATTAGAAAATAGACACAATATCTAAGGGAACACAACGGAACGGTCATTTGGGCTTAAGCCAATGTAAATGGTCCAACAACAGGGTTGGTAAGACATAAAAGTTTGAGTCTAATCACTTAAAGCGCTGACATTGGTTTTTAGGCATCTGATGCTGATTCTTGATTCTACTGTCGTTGTTAATGGTGTTTTTATTTGTTACAGTTGCTACTGTTGTTGTTAATGGTGTTTTTGTTTGTTACGAATGTTACTGTTGGTATTTTGTTTTATTGTCGCTGCCTTCGCATAATGATGATTGTTTCTCTTCACGCTGTGTCGCCGTATACTGGTATTCAATCGGCTGCTGCTCATGCAGCTGATAATAATTCTTGTTGTTGTTGTTGTTGTTGTTGTTTGTAAGATGATGGTTTTTGGTGGCTTGATCTCATTTGTTGTCGGAAACCTATTGCGATATGGCGATAGCCGATGACACTTGAAAAAAAAAGTCGGCGTGGCATTCAAGATTGCGACTTAAGTTTTCACCAACCTGTCAAAAGTACAGTGTGTTCGTTTGTTCCTCTCCATAAATTAACGAATTAAGTGACAAAGTGAAGGACATCGCAAGATTTCATACTATCAAGTGTATTCAACCATAAAACCTTTATCCGTTGATCTTACTATTACCATGATTGTGTAGAAAGTAACAACAGTCTGACTGACATGGTTCGGTAAATCTGACAATTATGCCTGAAACGATCTATTAACGATGTCGTCTTAATTGAATGCGCAAACAAAACAAAATTTTAACGACCAGGAAGAGAGAGCTGTCTACAAACATACTGTTTTTGCATTGCTCAATGATTCGAAACACTCTGGTAAAGTTGATATCATGTAACATATGTAAATTGAACACTTCATAATATACATCAAATTATTGATTTAAAGATTCAGATCAAACGGAATAAGACGACGTGGATGATTTTATGATTCAAAATACTACAGGTATCCATGTTTTGTTTTCTATTTTACTCATAGATCTATATATTTTTACTTATTGGTTAAGCCAGGTTTGTTAATTTATACTTTAGTGAAAATGAATCTGCTCTCGTATTCAATACTCCACTATAAGGTTTTTGTTTTTGGGTAATTGTCATTAAAAGAAATTATATATCGCAGAAAAAACGTTCTAGTGGAGAAATGTTGTAGGAAAATAAATTGACAAATCAACTAAACTCGATCATTTCTCCTGTGAAACTTTATCTGGGTCCCAGGCTTTATTATTTCTAACCATTTTGTTTTAAGTATTTTAAGTTTTCTTCTGGTGACGACTGACGTTCGGATCTTTTATCGTGTGTTCGCTGATAATCAGATACGTCGTATAACGTTGTGTGTGAAACTTTCCAGTTTCATCTTTTTTTCAAATTTTCATGATAGCAAATAAATGATATTCATGGAAGTAATACATTATAACAAATAATATTCAGTACTGGAGGTGAATCAGTCAATCACATAATGCTGGTCATAACATTTATGTAAGTGAATGTCTAAGTATACGTCTTCAAATTGTAATTTATCGTATTTTAGTATGTCCAATAGCGGTATTTGTCGTGTAAGTTTTGGTTAACAGACAAATTTACTAGTAAAGAAAACAAATGAAAACAATATTAATAACAGGTCGTTTACCTTATGGAATAATGACGAAACATTGGTACCATTATGTTAATACCTTCTTTTTTGCGTTTTTTTTTCAGCCATTTGTTTCTTTATTGTATCATGTATGATATCACAGTACAAAAAGTATTTTATTTATACAAAAGTATGTAGCATAAAAGAGCTACATTTGTTCTACATTTGTTGCGATTTATAAAATATATGTTGATATGGTATATTACATGTACTTATATATTAACGTTTGGAGGGGTGAAAAGATCACTGTTTGCTTCTTTATATACTAGTATACAGTACAACACGCTTATAGTGAAGTCGGATATATAGAATATTGGGACGCGGTGAAGTTTCCCCGACCGAGCAGTTTTTCAATTTAAAGTAATGATGTTCGAATATTTTGAATTCGGGTCTGGCGTAAAAACGGTTTTAGTAGTCATTGTTTTGCCCAGACAATCAAATAATGTGGAAATTCGCTCGGTTATAATTAATATAATGTATACATTTACACCTGACCCCGATGTTATAAACTTGGGAACAGTCTCCGAGCTCAAGTCTTAATTCCATTCTCAACGTATTACGGTTGAAAAGATAGGGCTTATTAATGTTTAAATATATGTTCAGGTCAATCAAGCTGTCAGAACAATGTAGCAATAATATTTTCATTGTCTGATCATAATTAACTTTGAAACATAAAAAGACAAAATATGAGATTTGAGCTCGGAGACCAATCTCAAGTTTTATAACCTCGGGCCCTAATCTTGTTTCATTTTCACCCCTCGTCTTATTAATCACCAAACTAATTAACATAATAATCTAAAGACAACACGAGTGTATTGTTGTGCTTCTTCGTCTACATGATTGAGATGGATACAATCACTGGATAATGGCATATTTTGGAATAGTACATACATCTGTGTGAATGTTCAGGACAATTTATGAAGAAATGATAGCAGTACAGTGACAAATAAATCCGCGTACTTTTGAGACACCGTTTGTACTTGTCGTATTAAATTAATTAGCTACAGTCAAATCTGTGTTTGCAGCCATCTCCGAATATAGGACACCATCTGAATAAAGGCCATTCTTTTAAAAACAGTCACTAATTATTTATAACAAAGTGACCTCCGAATAAAGGTCATCTGTCAATAATGGCCATATTTTGTCTTTCCCAAGGGTGGCCTTTGTTCACAGGTTTGACAGTACACGGGTAAACTATCTAAATATGAAACTACATGTATTGTACAGTCATTGAAGTATTAATCAGCCTTCTGTATCTCGTCTATAATACCCTGGTTCAAATAATTTTAGGATTGGTTGAATATCTCAAATATTATACAACTATTAACTATTACCGTATAATGATTCATGATGATAATCTTTAACTGAAATTGGATTGAAAAGCAGGCAATCTAAACATAGACTTATTTTATCAAGCGAAACAACCCGTCAGCGTCATATACATATACTGGTATATAGATACATAGTCAGGCTTGAGGATAATCCTAGCATGTCCGGGAAAGTTCAGCGTTCAACCATTATATATGCTGAGTAAATAAATTATGGATAATATGGAACACAGTAAAACCTCGAGATTTAAGACCACTTTATTATTACGGCCGTTTCATTATCAAGTTGAAATCTATAGAAACTGCTGAAGCCTTAACTAAAACTTGTTGAAAAACGGAACTAAAACCAGTGAAAAATACGTAGGAACTGTTGGAAATTGGTCCAAAACTAAATGGTCAATATAATTATTAAGTTGATCTGACATTGAGACGGTCGTTATGTTCGGATTGTCTAGTATGTTTTTAGAACAAATACTTCTATGTACAATGCAGAATATTAGTAACAAGATATAGAAGAGGGTTTATTTCATTGACAGTTATGGTTTTAAAGAATATAATTTAAATAATGCAATCATTTTAGTGTAACTATTTGTCCAGAGCTTAAAAGTACAACGGATAATTTCAACAGACAGAAATTTGTTTCTTAAAATGAAAAAATCTAATGTACTCATGAAAGAGTCAGTATATCAAAACGAATAAAATTAATTAAGTACAAAAATGTAATTATATTTGGCTACTTCGAACAGACGCTTGGGTCAAAGTCAAAAGTGACACAACCCAGAAATGTGGTCCTAATTACGTCTAACATACACGTTCTGTATTTAGAATCAAGTTTGACTCTTTATCTATTCCTCGCTCCGTTACAGTAATATTTTGTATTGTTTTCGTTTTCATTTATTCGTAATTTACTGTCTTACAGACCTGAATCCGAACTTCCGCGATGAATACTGTTACCGAGACCAACCTTGTAGGAGTACCTACCATTACTACAACAATGTCACCTACTGGTTTTCCACAAATTACGTTGCTAGAATTGAAAGGTACTTAAAAGTATACACTCTGTAGATATACATATAATGTCACCTGGTCATGCTTATAATAGCTATTTACTAAGATTTCGAATGGAATTATGAACTATATACAATTTCTCTTTACAAAGTTTGTATTAATTGTCAGCTAACATTGTTTAGATGGTAATTAATATTCCTATTAAACAATTTCAAATGGAAAACGCATATTAGTGTAATTCCTTGCAACATACATGTACTTTTTAAACGATATTGGTGCCCTCGCGTCTAGGAGTCAGCTTATTTTGAATATAAATGACTTTAAATTGTTTTTATTCAGATCGGACAAGAACCAAACGTAAAGAAATGTTACGGTGTAACAGTATCGTTGTAATTCTACTTATTCTGGTGTCGCTCTCGGCGATTGTTTACGGCGTGATTGTGTCTACCTCTGAAGAACATCACACTCGAGTGTGGTACATGTTCAATTTGGCTGCAGGATTATCGGTGATGCTTCAATACGTTAAATTTCAACAACAAGTATACCAATATGTCCTTCCTAACCACAAACTGTCCTCGCACTCGATCAACTCCTATACCAAATGAATGTTTGCACAGTCCTCAATAACTGCTTGGGCAGAAAAACATGTACTTGTAATAGGCGGCGGAAAAACTGCGCAAATTGAGTCACATTTTCAAGTGTTTTGTACATACAAATGTAATGGGTCCCACTGTGGTATGACCATATCAAAATGAAAAAAGATAAAAGAAAATAATTCAACGCCTCCAAAACTAATTCAAACACAGGGAAATTCGGGGAAACCGTAATGTTTCTGTTTGTTGTTCATGGTATGTTTAACGTAAAAATGTTGATACAATGTTACAATTGCAGGGGTTACTGATGTCTGTCTGTCATATAACAATGTGCGTTATGGTACTTCGTTCCTCCATTAATGAGGGTAGATCGGTGTCTTTGAAGAGTTGTGTAAGTATAAATGCTTAATTTGTGCACCTCTATATTTTGTCTTCCCTCAAAACTGAGAATATACGTTGTAAAATAATCATAATTTATATCGTATTGCTGGAAATGTGTCTTTCTTACAACTTGGGCATCCGTGGTCGAGTAGTTGTCTCCAACTAGTAATTACTAGCCTCTGACTTCTGTAAAATCGAATCCAAGCCGAGACAATATTTCGTATGTGAGGAAGCTGTCCAGCTGTCCAAACTTTCGTAAACAATGTCTTTTTGAAAGAGAAAATATATGTACTGTTATTACCGACTGATAGCTCACATATCTACGTAAATGTCTCAACACAGTCAGTAGACGCACGGCAGACTGATCCTTAGTCCATCCATCTCAAAACACTTAGCATCATGAAATTGTCTATTTCATTTAGCTTTCTCGTGTTTATAGGACGGTGTATACTTTCTATTTACCGCATTGATTTCGATTTTCGTTTCAGCGATATCTAACGATCTTATGGTTCGTCATTACAATATTAGGACTTACCGTAGGTAATATTATTGGTGTGCTTATTCTAGCTGTGTTAAGAGTCCGAATTGATGTTGCAACAATCTGCTTCATTGTCGTTATCTTAGGTTTGATAATGGCTCTGATGTGTCAATCTGGGTGTTGTTCTGGTGTGTATACAGAAGCAAGATCATGGACAATACGAAAAGAATATACGGATTTGATTCAGCAAACTTTGGTGGACGGAGCACTAGGAAGAATGTATGAGCAAGAAAACCAGTACATACAACCGATTGCTTTCAATAACCTAGAACCTAATAATCAAATCAGAGAAGATCCAAATACTGACACATCCGGTCGGGATGACATTCAGAATCATAGACTAGAAGACACAAACGTAAATGGTCGACATCTCGGAGAGAATTCTGACGGTCGGCCAATGGTCGATCGTCCATCTTTGGAACATCAGCAAACACCTGAGTCTTCCCGAAATTATTCGCATGGTTCAGGACAAGATAATCATTATCATGAAATAGAAGATACAGTTTATGATTCGTTGAGACCATATGCATTGGATGAACATACATACGAAGTTAGGGATGACTCAGAGTCTGCCCAATATATACAATTTAATGATTACATTAACTGAATGATGAAGAATCACCGTCGAAGTTATATTAATTAATGACAGACCTGTCCGGAAAGGCCACCAAATTGATCCACGCGTGGCTTTTATTTATAGGCGTCATTCGTCAATTAATAAAATCAATAAATGTGCGTTGACTTTAGTGTGGACGTTTTTCACACGTGCCCACTATATTAAGTATGTAGTACAAGTATATTTTATACCGTATGTAAAACATCACTATCTTTTAGTAAGCTTTAACATCATGATGATGATCATAGATCTCTGTAGTAATTACTACGGTGTTCCGACTTGTCAAGTCAGTCCAGACATGTTTTTGCGCATGCGCCAATGATACTGGTGGTGCTAATTTATTTTGTTTTACTTATTACTGTTAATGTGAGACATAACGAATTCGCAATAAGTTCCTTGTCACAAATCATAATTTTATGCATATATATGTGCCCATATGCGCTTATCGGTTTTCATCCCAGCAGATCATCATAATGGTTTCAGTTATTACAGCTTTCCAACCGTATTTATTATTTGTTTATCTCTTAATGTTTATAGTAAATGCAGCGTAATATTTTGTAATCCATCATTTCAAAAAGTTTGGATTCTTAAGATTCTTATCGTTGGTTGAAATAAATTTAAAGTTAGATGGCGAACACAACGTTACAAATCATTGACTAATACGGTCAATGCAGAACGATCAAAACTTGTTATTGATTAAAATATAATATGCGGTATGATTTAATCTTTGTACCAAAACCTCTCCTGGATTTTGTGTCACAGACAGAAATAGACGGTTTGTTTACAAATGAAAGCCAACTAAAATTTCAGTATCAACTACATAGTTTTTCAGTCGAATCACACAGAAAAAAAACACATTTTAAGAAATTGTGCTGTACTACCGATAATATTAAAAAAAGTTTTAACTATATTGTTTCATTTGTAACTACGTGTATTTTGTTTGAATCGAAAGGGAATGGGTTAATAGCTATATTGTGTTCATAGCTATTTTAGTTTAAAAGATTTATATAAGTTTAGCTTCTAATTTTTATTTTTACATTATGATTGATCTGATTTAAGAATACATGATATAGTTGGTATAATAAGAAATTGACTACCAGCCTGAGCTATTCGACTAACTCAATCGGTAAAGCCATGGGCTCGAGTGTTGTTGCGCGTTCGAGTTCGAGTGGAAACTATCTGTGGGATTTTCGCCTCTGAATGTTGTTTCAAGTGGAGTAATTTCCCATTACTAAGAAGGAGATGGCGTATATTGGTGAGACACCCAGAAAATTGAGGAGTCGCGCACACATAAGAGATGAGTCGTCTTTTTGTCATTATGATCTACCTATTTATATCAGAATTATGACCCTCAGTATTATTCAGTCCACAATATTGCGTGTTAACACTTTTAGGACATGCCTGCTCTGGCAAGTTTTGAAATGCATAATTTGACATCTTACTAATGCATGGATCATTTACAGAGGCCGCCTTAGTCACTAGATTCGAACCAGGGCATTCTTCGAAAAACAATGTACTTGACATAAATGATGTTTTCATTGCAAGTTTCCGATTGAAAAAGGGAAATGTGTAGTTGTTTCATAAATGGCCCGTGTTGATATATGTATAATTTTGTTTGGATCCGACGTTCCAGGGCTTACACATTTAGTCAGTTTTTTATACGATTTTTTATTATTATATGTGACAAATGTATAAAAACACTCATATGTGGTAGATATAAAAAAATTATCATACAATAATTACATGATTCAACCTCTCATATAATAATTACATGATTCAACCTCTCATATAATAATTACATGATTCAACCTCTCATATAATAATTACATGATTCAACCTCTCATATAATAATTACATGATTCAACAGTAAAGAACAGACCAGCCTCCTCCTCCCCCTGGGCCCCTCTCCCCTTAGTCTCTCCCCTCCACCTTTTATCTTAGGTGTTGTTTTGCCTCTCCGTAGTCAATACGTGTACCTCCAGGGCATAAAATATACATACCGTACAAATCCATGTCCGTTATTAATGCGTTTCACACCATGCAGCAGTTATAATGGTCATCATTTAATCAAACTGTAAACAACATAACATTTTAACGTTGTATTTAAAGTAAAAAAAATGCATTTTCCTCTTCCATTTCTATCATACTCTCGAAAATAAATAAATCTGGAATTAGTTTCGTATCTAATTCAACAGAACATCAACTGACATTTTAACAGTATTGTCGCGCCAACAATCAATTTACCTAGAACGTGGTTCATTTAAAACGGACAAAATTCGTTCAAATCATTAAACTAAAAGTTTAAAAAGCTCTATTTTTATACACCAATATCACTAAAGGAAAAATCATTCTATTCACTCATAAGCACTCATTTTTTACCAAAATACACATAATAGTACTTAAGATAGAATAGCTACCTCCCTTAGAAACTTGCTTTTTATAAAACATGCAAAATATTTAATAAGCCATCAGGGCCGTGAGGTGCAAGATACTATATTTTTTGCGAGATGACTGTCGTTGGTTCAATCCAACCCAAGACACGTTTTCCGTGTATTTTATTTATTTATTTTCTCTCTGAAACGTTGTACATTGCATTTCTTGCTCAAATATATAAAAGCATGATTTCAAAGAAACAGAAAGAAAAAGGTCTTATATTATACTGGCCGTAAGTAAGTAAATGTATGTAAATAATTAGCTAAGTTGAAGCATAGTTTTCAATATTTTTACACGAGTATAAAATAATAAACTTAACGGAATATTATTTACTTTTTGTCTTAAATGTAACACAGTGACTAATTTCACACTAAATTGTCACAAATATAAAGTGTTTAAACGTACGTGTATAAACATTGTCACGAAATATTACATAACATACAAAAGTACCTATGATCAGTTTACTGTAGCCCTAAAATTACACATGGGTTTTCGGGTGCTGCAGTACATCATGGCAATATTTAACATACCAAACTTTGTAAAAAGTGTGTACATACTTATACTAGATACTTATATCATAGTTCTGAATACATACACATAATAGTTCTGAGTACATACATATCATAGTTCTGAATACATACATATCATAGTTCTGAATATATGTACACATCATAGTTCTGAATATATACACATCATAGTTCTGAATACATACATATCATAGTTCTGAATACCTAGTGTTCGCATTAGATCTATTTTATCAGGGTGACATTAGATCTATTTTATCAGGATGACATTAGATCTATTTAATCAGGGTGACATTAGATCTATTTAATCAGGGTGACATTAGATCTATTTTATCAGGGTGACATTAGATCTATTTTATCAGGGTGACATTAGATCTATTTTATCAGGATGACATTAGATCTATTTTATCAGGGTGACATTAGATCTATTTTATCAGGGTGACATTAGATCTATTTAATCAGGGTGACATTATGTACAAAGATGATATTAATCAATTTATGCGTGAAAATATTGGACAGTATCTAACATTGCTGTGTCGCATGCAACTTTATTTCAAGTGTCAAAAAGAACGTATCTATATCTGATAGGTGTCGGTATTAAGGGAGATCACTGACGAGGTAGGGTCCAGGTAAACTGGTACCCGTTGGCTCCTGCGTACAGAGTTCCGTTGGTACACTGCAACATGGAACGGAGACCAGTTAAGGGTCCAGATAAACTGGTTCCCATGACTCTGTAGTTACACCTTTGGTGCATTACAAATGTGGAACGGGAACCAGTCAGGTGTCAATCCTGACAGGTCCCCGTTGACTCAGACTGTACACCTTTGGCGCACAGCTACCCGGGACCAATCGGCAATCCTCGGCTAACTCCGCTTCGCTCCATACTAACAATGTCGAGAGACATCCGAGTAGTTCCGAGTGACCCGGGACGAAACCATTTTGCAATCTACGAGTACGGATTTTCACCGGCAGTTATCCATTCCATATCGCACCTGTCGTATATTCGAATTTACTAAATTAATTTTTAAATTGAATACATCGAGAAATTGTGTATCTTCATTAAACAATTGATTTAATGTATATATCGTACCATTTATGTGTGATCATTACCTTTGTTTAGTTTGAAATAAGAAATTGTTTACCACGATATAGAATTCGAATATACCATATCCAATTAGATAGCATCTATTGCCAAGTTACGGATCCAAACAATAATGGTGTGTGATTGAGGTCAATAAAATATGACATCTTGACGAGTACCTGGTCCTTCGGTAATTGATTTATGTAGTGTTTGTAATTTGCTTATTCTGTTTTGTATTCTTTTAGCATATAAATGGTATATATTAACCCATTTTCTTTCGTCCTTTTTTGACTGTACTGCTGTACATGTCTAATCCCGATCTTGCTTTATGACTCTGTTTACATGGCGTGTATAACATTGCCTGGTGGTTTTTTATTCAGTTATTATCTACACAAGGGTGTGTGCATTGTTTTGCAAATCTTCATGTCAACAAAATTCATATCAAACAAAAGCAATTAATTTTTTCTGTGGTGGATAGTATAAATGATAACCTTGCATGCATTGTTTTTACTCTTCTGCACATTGTCTTGTACAAATATGTCATGTGACAGTCTGATGGTTTATTTTATGCTTTGATTACACAGCATTCAATTATGTGTTCCTTTTTCATTACTGAATTATTTTTCCCTTGCTAAAGTGACTGTATGTGCAACAGTATTAGAGATATGAAAGCAATTTTTGTATGTGCATGATGCTATTATGATTTGAAATGGTCTTTTTTCTGAAATAATCATCAGAACTTTTTTATTAATGTTATGTTAGGAGTCATTAACTGCTAGCTCTCTTTAGATCTGCTTTATATCTTCCTATTATTCTTTAGCTTATGAATTATAATACAATGAATTGTAATATTTATACTCAAACAATACTTCAGCTCATGTATTAACTTTGCTGTTGCTTCTGATTATCTTTGAAGAAGTTAACAACTTACATTTTTGGCCATATTTTGTCAGTAATTATATTCAGGTCTCATCATTTGAAGACCCTAAAACAATGTTCTACCTTGTATTAATTGTGCAGTTGTCATTTAGTCTTTATGGGATAAGTCGGCAAGTTTGCTAAGTCTGTGATTAATATTGATGAAAATGATTCATTTGCTATTTTAAATTTTGATTCAGAATCTCTCTATGTTAATAATGTTACTGTTTACTTCATTTCCAACTGGATATTGATGTTGATATATTTCTATAATTTTATTATTAGTGTCTAGTTGGTGTTAATAATATTTTGTAAGTCTTTTAAGATTCCATACATGCTGACAATACATATTATGCTTGTAGATAGATTTATAACATTTGCATGGGCGTGTTGCATGTTATATCTAATTTCATATTTACAGAGTGATTCATCATGGAGTCTGAATCAAAACCTTCTGATGTCTCCATTAATGGGGATGTTGCAACAAATTCTATAGAAAATGAAGAAAAAAATAAAAAGGAAAAAGAGGTGATACACAAATTTCTGTTGTCATTAAGTTAGTTATTGTTGTGCCTGTATAATATTGTTACCTAAATGTTGGGTTTAAATTATGTTGACCAATGCCCATACTCCAGATATAAATGTATTTGATAGGAAAATCAAGTCACTAAAATTCAATATCATTTTATACAAATAAATCTCAAGAAAAATCTATGTTTTAAATGGTATGTAACTCAGTCTCTGAGTAGTTGGGTTGGTATGTAACAGTAAGTTAAGAATAGAGGTTATGACGTACTTAATGTGTCAGCTGATTAAATCAGAAGTTTGTACTAAAGCCTTGCAAAGGTTATTACTAATCTTCAAAATGTATCAGGACTTATTGTTCTAGAAAGCTAACATATACATCATACAGTATATTGTAGCAGCTTGCTTTATTAAACATTTATCTACAATATCACTGCATCACTTCATGATTTATGCATTGCACTACATTCACCAATTTCTTGACAAGGTCACTGTGCATTTTATAAATTCATTCTGAATTTTGAAAGCAATCTAAATTTGATGTTATTTACTCACTATGTTTTCTGTGTATCCCATCATTAGCTATGTATATATAACTGGTGACTTCATTTTGCATGAATATGGCTGGGTTATATTGATACTTTAAAAAAGTTTGTTAATGTAACACATAGTGAATTAATTCTGTGGACATTAATAACAGTTTTTAATGGTTTAAAATGTGCTTGCATAACTTTTTTGAGACTTCATCAGAACAGAGGGCTGTTCCAGTATGTCCATAGATCAGTTTCACCTGGGGCTATATCTGTTGTCAGCATCATTTCAATAAATAATAACACTAATCTATGATGTTTTGACTTATTTCAGACAGAAAATTCTTAAATACCCAGTTTTGTTTTTATATATTTTAATATATGAATTAAATGAATATTCTCCAGAACTTAAATTTAACCAGAATGCATTTATTTAAATTTTTTGATGTTCTGAAACACTATTCGTGACTATCATTGGCAATTGTTTTTGTATAAACAGTTTTACTAGTGCACAGCACTTATTCAAGGTGACTTTGATACACATTGTTTAATTGAACAATGGAAAACATAGCCATATGAGTTTATAAAAAAATGTATTGGTTAATATCCTGGTGATGGTTTATATCCCTGTCTTGTTTCTGATGTTCAGCTGTTTATACACTGCTACATCGTAACAATGTCAGTTTCCAGATAGAATTGATGTGTTCGCTAGGAAACTCCCATGTGACTTTTATGGCGTGCAGGAAACATAAACCTCCTTATTTTATGACTTGTTGCCTGCACAGTTAATTGATCAATAATTGGCTCACAGTCAGATACATCGCAAACAATCATTATAAATTTCTTATGAGTTTTTCCTTGACATTACGTACACTTATGTGTGTTTAATTTGACTGGCCCTTTTCAGACCCGTCTAATTAAGTCCTTGGGTGAGAAATTATCCGGATGATGTATATTATCCAGTAACTGTTCTACACAAATGTGAATAAGTTGTTTCTTCTCATGCAATATTAGTGGAGATTATACTTCAATAAACCTTGATGAATGATTCATGTACAGACAAGAAAAGGCCTAATTAGACTCTGTTTTTGAACTGTGGTGTTTTGAGCATTGTTAGGAATAATAAAATGATACTGATAATGTATTTTCTGCAGGGTAAAGTTGAATACAATTCTAGTCATCAGTCTGATAGAAATTTTAGATTTGATACAAGTTTCATTAAGTGCATTACAAATACACATGTAATACAAGTGTTACTTGTATGATAGTTGTGTAGAAAATAACTTCATTCATTATTCAGGTTGTTTAGTGATGTAATGTTTTCAATACATCATGGATTTCTGACATAAAAGTTAACATGGTGATAAACTTTAAGCTCATTAACTTTTGAGAAAATGTTATGATTATATTGTCAGACTAAGGACAAAATTGATGGGATTGCTAGTTTTGTTTAATTTGTCAGTAAAATATTTTATCATTCAGACCTCCCAGCACAATAGATTCTGATCTACTGATAAAGATATGATTATAGATGGTCAAGGATCCCTGGTCAAACCTGAAACTTATACATGTGATTTTTAACAAATTGCTGATTGTTTCTACTATTTATATTTTTTTTAACTCTTGTACAGACATCCTTTATCCACATTAAATGTTTATGTTACCATTTTACAATTATTTCCCTGTAGGGAATTTAATATCGATTATAAGACTTTATTACTGGTAATCATTAGATCATCTGTGTACATTTGCCACCATAACAAACAAACAAACATTGTTGTATAGTAGACTGTGCACTCCATTAATGAATGTGGACACTGTGTGTCTGACATGCATTGCTAATTGATTTTCTGATTTATGATTTGACATTCCTTAAAACTAATATTTGTCATTGTCAATGGATACATATATACAAGAGTGATAACGGTAAGCCATTTTCTGGTGGAATTATATGAGATTAGTGTTTCCTAGTTATACCTGTTAAAGATTGGATTAATTTGGTGTATTGACAAAAATTTCATTTGACTTTGGCTGAAATTTTTAACCCAGCATTCCATGCTAATTATTTAATTTATTATAATTAATTATAGAATTGAAAATTTCCTTTCATATTTTTTGAAATATGTCTGACTTGTTGGTTTGTGTTGTAAAAGTCTTTAATTATGGTTTGGTGAAAAATATGCTTATAAACAAAAATCAAAGTTTTCAGCATTGAGTGGTATTTTGACACTTCTAGGATTAATGTGCAAAAGATATCTCAAACAATTCATTAATTAAATGCTTGTTTGGTCTGATAAGGCAATTAAAGCACTTCTGTGATTGAATAATCACAATATTGCAATAAATGCTAATTGTTAATCAATACATTAATAAAATGGACATATATAATTTTATATTTGTGTATATTATACTGAACCTGGGTACATGTATATCTTACTTTAAATCTGGAGTTAATTAAGTTTAAATTCAGACTGTAACGACACCCAGCCACGTTAATTTTTTGTATTTATATTGAAGATAAACTCCTCAACTAATTCAGTTATTTGATTTCTCATGATCCAGCCATTTATCCACATCAACATTTGATCTATAAGATTGGTTTAAATGTCGACTGTATAATTCGTCTTGTCCCATACTTAGGTCAATGGCTGACCAAAATGTTTTAAGTTGCTCGAATCTGGATAAGAACTACTCTGTTGTAAAAATATAAACTTGTTAAACTTCGTTAAAAAAATAATTGAAGGTCTGAATAATTAAACCATGAATAAGAAACAATTCATCAAAGTAACAATACCTATATCTTTATAATAGCTTTCATTTGAATGTATGAAATTCTGCTAAAGCAGTAAAGGTTTGTTTGATTTTATCAGCCTGAAATATATTGTTCAAACAAGGAAAATTGTATTCTGTTCATTTTAATGTGCTTAATATTGTAATTTCTTTAAATCTCCATATTTGTCATACTATGATAATTTACATGTTGATCAGTATGAAATATATTTATCTGAGTCAAGATAATTACAATCATAGATTGTGTTCTGCCTTAATTAATATTCCGTTGATATTTCATAATATTTAATGTTATTTGATTTTACAATTAAATAGATATCTCATTTTAATTTTTAATTAAAGTATAATTATAATATCAAACATAATCTCATGATAATTTCCATTCAATATAATGTAATTATATGTGATTAATATCCTGTTATATTATAGAATTGATATCTCATTATGATGTATAATTAATAACTCATTATCTTTGACAGAACCAGAATACGGCAGAGAAAGATAAGACAGAGAGTGGTCGACAGTCAAGTATGGACAAACCTGGGGTCAGGGAACAAAGCGACAATGAGGATTCAGAAGTTGATGATTATAATCTCACTGAAGATCAGAAAAGAGCCTTGGAGGAGTTAGATAATCTTAAAACTGAGATGGGTTATCCTGGTGAGATCTTTGATGAAATATTCATCTTTCATGTATTTTCTGAGTCAATAACGTCACAAAACTAAATGATCAATTAGAATTCTGATGATAATACCAAAATACATGATCTTTAAGCAACAATATGAAATCTTATTTACTTCATGTTTGAAGTGCATAATTTTCAGATTCGTCAGTAATGGCATCAACTTGATTTCATTTAGTTTTTAAGTTCACATTTTATAAAAAAAGTCTATTTTCTATAAGACAAATGGATTGTATTCAATAAAGTGCTTGTAATATAAAAAATGATCAAATGTAAGTTTAAGCCAAACAAAACTTTTTCAATGTACGTTAGTTACATCTGTCATGTTTCTGTTTGTTTTCCTTGCTGATAAATTGGTTGTTTACATAATTTATTAGCTCAAGATTTTCATTTTATCCATACCATAAGTGGAGTGGATATTTTCAAGTTCAGTCATAAGTCAGGAAGTAAAACATATGTATAAAACAATATCAAAGAAGTCAAAGAGAATTGAATATGAGCTGTATTTCTTACTTCAAGCTGGTTTTATGATCGCAATTAAGTATAATTTTTATTCATGGTGTATCCTGAAACTGTTTTTGACTTATTTATAGATGAGGACCCACCAGAATATGATGTTACTGAAAGACTTAAAATATTGAATGAAGATCTCAAGAATGACCCAACACCTGTTGAAAAACAAAAGGAGTCTAAAGTTGGTTTTAAACAAAAGCTTGTTGATTTAGTTGCCCCTCCTCCTGATTTTAGTGATGAAGAGGGTGACAAAAATAATCCAAAGAATAAAAATAAAACCCAACCAAAACAAAGTGAAGACAAGGTGGATGAAAAATCAGAAACCATTTCAGGCAGCAAAAAATCAAATGGGACTAAAAAAGATGAAGTGTTGATAGAAATCGATGGACAATTTCAGTTAGTCAGTGCTGATGATGTTCGAGCTAAGGATTTGGGTTATACAATGGATCTTGATAAAAATAAGGAAAATGAGAAGAAAGAAAATGATAAAAATAAGGGCAAAATTCAACCAACTCCACCTGGTAAGCCCAGACCAGCTACAGCCCAGGTTAATTCTAGACGAAACGTTAGACCTACATCATCATCAACATCAGGACGACAACGACCTCAGTCAGCTTCAGCAACGACCAATCATGGGTCTTCTCTTAGTAATTTTAACTATAATTCCCCGTATGCTCTGTCACCAAGGGAGAAAGAATTAATGGAAGAAAGAAAGAAAGCATTAGAGAAAGAAAGACAAGAAAAAGATAGAAGAAAGAAACAAGAGAATCAAGACAAAGAAAGAGAAAACCAGGAAGCTTTTGAATATTGGCTGAAAAAGAAGAGAGAGTCTGATCGTAGAAAAAAGATTCAAGATGAAGAAGAACGAAAGAAGAATGATAAGGAAGATCGGGTATGTGTTTTTGAAACAAATACAAAATGTATATTGTTGGTCTTAAAACTGACCAATGACAAGGCTGTAATTTGGGAGGGGGCTCAAACCTCACTTTTACAGCCTTCAGCCTTGTTTTTTGTTCTTTATTTTTAGCTGACATGCAAGGTATGATACTGTATGAATTGTGAGCTGTGGTCTGGTATGGTTTGTATATTGTTAGAGTAGTTGTTTGGAGTTCAACTTCACTACTGTAATACTTTACTTTTATTTGTTTAATGACTAATATGAATATGATGTAATGTAATAATGTAGTCAGATGTGTCTTTACTTACTTACTGATTATATAGATAGAATCAAACCTTAAGTACTAATTAAGGACCAATTATCAAATGAGTGCTTACTGTATTTGAGACAGAATATTATTGTGCATCACTGTAAGATCTTAAGAGCAATCAACTTATAGTGACATATTTTTTCTTGCTTTACCATTGCCACAAACATTTTGTCTTGTTTGAAATTGTTTTCTCTAAATTTTACCTACTTGTTGAATTACAAATTCAATTACTGCAGGCTTTCAATATTAGTCTCTGGTTTCTTGTATAAGTGAAAATTTATATTATTCAATTAGCATTTATTTATTTTCTTATACTAGTAGATAGTTTTTCACAAAATGCACCCATGTTAATGCAACAATTAATCCCATATGCCAGCTTTACTGTATTCTTGCTAATGGCATCATAACCAAGTACTTAGACATATGTTCTTCTCTCTTACTATTATATTTATTCAAATAAACAGCAAAGAATCAGGGACTTTGAGGCACGCAAGGAATTTTCTACCTATGATATGCTCTACTATAAGGTATTTTGGTAATGATATTAACTTTTACGGTGCTGTTAGTCATTGGTCAGCCCTCATTGATTACCACTCTGTTGTCAGGGGAAACATTTCGATGTAACCAAATTTTTTAATTATTTTATTTCATTTTGTTTTTTAGTTATAAGATACAGGGTTATGATTTAAATTTCATAAAGATGTTTATTGTTGTAAAGAAATGAAGTGTTTACAAGTTTCAGTATGATTTTTAACAGCTCGATTATTTATAAAACTGTTTCTTAAATTTAATGCTTGTTTGAAATTGGAACTTCAGACAAATTTCAAACCAATATTTCTGTGTACAGCTTAATAAAATATGAATGAATAGAAAAATTATTAATGAACATTTTTTTCTGCATCATTAAAGCATTTGAATTTTTACTGAATTTATTTTAAACATATGTATTAGTGATTAGTATATTTGGTACCACTAAACTGTGAAAGTTATTGATATGTTAAGGATAATGTCTTATTGAATATTCATGTTTCCTTTGGCAATATGGTATTCATCTTCAGTGTTGTTAATATCACCATTTCCTGTTTATATTTTTAAAATAAAAAAATATTGATTCTTTAAATCAGAAATGAATGATTAATGTTATCTCATCACAACTCTGTTCATTGTTGAAAAAATAAAACATGAAATTCAGATTTCAGATTCGGTCCAAAACTTCGATGTTACTGCTTAATTTTCTACTGTGATTTAATAGTTTCTTAATTTCTACTTTTGTTCAATAATTAATGACTGTTAACAACATAGAAGATGAGTACTTCTGTAAACGGTTTCATTGTGTGAAGCTAGATAACTGCATTATATAATTTGCTCTTATCCTGCTGTACTCAATTGTCCTTACACATGCACATATTATACTGCTGTGTTTCAAATCATCTACATATATATCTGACCATAATGATACTAGTCATTGGTTTCACTCTGATATATGTTTGGCTTGACTTTAACATCATGTATATAAACCATAACAATCCACCTTATCATGACTGTTAATGTAAAATTTATCATTATTGATACCACTGTAACACAATCAAATCATACATAATGTATCATTACCTTAATTTTCATTAGATTTCCATCATTTTCATCATATCTTCATTTTCATGACATTTTCATTTTTCATTACATCGTTATTTTTCATGACATCTTCGTTTTACATGATATCTTCATGACATTGATATTCATTCATTATCATTCAGTAGTTTTCATTACAATATACTGAGGTTACCTGGTCTTGTAAAAATGGCTACAATTTACCTAGGTCACCTGGTCTTATTGTTAAGTCAATGACAGGTTTTAATTGAGTGTAATTTGAGAAAATAGATCAAATTTAGATCATAGATTAATCACCAAAATTATACCATTTCTGTGTACAATTCTTCTCGCTTGCCACAGTAGTACAAAATGTACAACATTATTATTTATATTAGGTTTGTTAAAGTTTGTTTGAAGTGTGACTCATTTATCCAGATATCGATACCACATTGTTTATACAGATGTACAAATAACAAGTCCTGTGTGATAAAAAAACATCAATGTTTCTATTTAAGATCATCACTTTTGTGTTTGTATACAAAACCATGTAGTAATTTAATCAATAATCTAAGTCATAAAATGTGTTATCTTTGAAACCAATCATTCCTAGTGTACATATCCTTGTTTGTTGACGTGTATGGATATATTTCATTAATCATTTCAATAGGGACTTAACATGATTACCAATATTTGTACTAATTAAGATCCAATCATGATACACTGATGTATAAATAACAAAGGATATTAGAAGGAATTGAATATCATACTCAAGAGACAACATATTTTATAATATCTAAGTGTAATAAATATTTTGTACCTTCCTATATTGTTAGATTGGTCATAAGACTCTGTTTGTACTTGTAAAACAATCGGAGATTCTTTCTGCCATTTCACATATCATTTATTTATACTGATCAGTAAGGATTTAGTCAACAATGATGGTGCATTTAAAATGGTTTTTTAGAATGCCTGTTTTATTCCATCTTTTTTGTCATCAGTTTTTACTTGGTTTTCATTGCTGCTGTTTTAATACACAAACTTAACTATTTAGATATGTATACTGTGCCTAAACGTCTACATGGTCTTACAAATGTTTCAGCATGTCTGTTTGGTCTTACCAATGTTTCAGTATGTCTGTTTGGTCTTACCAATGTTTCAGTATGTCTGTTTGGTCTTACCAATGTTTCAGCTTGTCTGTTTGGTCTTACCAATGTTTCAGCATGTCTGTTTGGTCTTACCAATGTTTCAGTATGTCTGTTTGGTCTCACCAATGTTTCAGGATGTCTGTTTGGTCTCACCAATGTTTCAGTATGTCTGTTTGGTCTTACCAATGTTTCAGTATGTCTGTTTGGTCTTACCAATGTTTCAGTATGTCTGTTTGGTCTTACCAATGTTTCAGTATGTCTGTTTGGTCTCACCAATGTTTCAGTATGTCTGTTTGGTCTCACCAATGTTTCAGTATGTCTGTTTGGTCTCACCAATGTTTCAACATGTCTGTTTGGTCTTACCAATGTTTCAGCATGTCTGTTTGGTCTCACCAATGTTTCAGTATGTCTGTTTGGTCTTACCAATGCTTCAGTATGTCTGTTTGGTCTTACCAATGTTTCAGTATGTCTGTTTGGTCTTACCAATGTTTCAGTATGTCTGTTTGGTCTTACCAATGCTTCAGTATGTCTGTTTGGTCTTACCAATGTTTCAGTATGTCTGTTTGGTCTTACTCTGTTTGGTCCTACCAATTTTTCAATAGGTCTTCTTGATCTGTTCTTATGTGCTTCTTTATCTAACAAATGTTTCAATTTGTTTGCTCGGTTATTAATTCTAAACAAATGTCTCAATGTAATTAATCGTTCAATGTACCTAAATGTTCTAACTCATGTTGTTATTTGTCCGCTTGTTATGTTTAGTTTTTAGATTATCTTAAGTTGATCTCAAGATTGTCAGGCTGGCCTAACACTCAACCATTGCATGACTTATCAAGCTTATCTGTGAGTTATGAAATGTCAAGCAACATTTCTTAGAAAAAAATCTGAGCAGAGCTGAAAATACTGTTTGTAGTTAATAGTGATAGCTTTATGTATATGACTATAGCCAGTACATGTATGTATGTTGTTGCCTTTCTCCTTTCATGTTAAAAAAAAAACAGAGTCTGTACGCTTATTTGTTTTCATTTCATATAAACAGAACGATTCTGATTCAGAGGAGGTAAGTGAGAAAATTTATAATCCTGCAATTTGATTGGCCGCATGAAAACATTTTGACTTATTTCATTGGCTAATTTTTCCTAGGACAAAATTATTGTGTAACTTATCCCATATGCTTTGTTTGTCTGGATATTTTTTTAAATAAAACCGGAAAATAATTGGTATATATGTATGTTCCATATATTGTTTTTTTAACTTAAGTCTCAATTTGAAATATACATTTTAGCTTTGTATCTATTGACTGTTCATTTATAATTTCAACAGATTTTATTACGAGTACATTATAACTTAAATATTCTTATAGGAATCAATGCGTAATTTATTTAAATTTGAATTTTGTAAACATTTTTTACACAATGGTATATTAATGTTCTCTAATTTCTTCAAAAGAAAAATTAGCTTGATCTAGAATCAGAAAATTTGTACTTTTGGTGCTACATTTTTGTAGTAACATAAGAAATTTTCTTGCTTACCTTTATAGAGCTATGTATGTATAAGCTCACAATCACCCGCATACTTCACCATATCTGTATAACATGCATCAACATCACAAACCTGACTTTGTATGGTAGTTATATACATGTATATCATGTGTTGATAATCATGAAATCTCCAGTGAAAATACAGAAAAAATTCAGTCTGTCTGGGTTACTCATAAAAGTGCTGAAAATCAGTTAGACACCTCAATATCAACATTCAAGAGTATGTTAATTTGTGAATTAATTTATTAATTTAAAATGTGTAATTTTCAGCTGTTGCTTGTATTGAAACTGTAGTTTTCATGATTATAATGGTGTGTGTGAATTCTGTGCTGTTATAATTATAATCATGTATGTAGTTATATTGTTTTCCTTGTGGATGGAGTATTTCAGGTTTTTTGATGATCTTTCGTATTATTGTTAAAAACTTGAAATTAGTTTTAAAATTTTCTATAAGTTCTAATTTTACCATAGTCCAGAATTTTTTATCTTTCATTTCTGGGGGGAGGGGCATGTCAGTCAATTTTTGCCTTTTTCCAAATACAAACCAAAATAACCTTGATATGTCGTAATTTTTCACCACCCAAGTTGGGAACTTCAATTCAGATTTCCAGTAAAGAGATAAAGTATGAGTAGATTTGCTGCAAATTTACATGTACATATAAATTTGTTTGTATATCATATATTCAAACAGGATGAATCTCTATTAAATTTTTAATGAAACTGTACTTAATGTAATTTAAGCTCATCTTCAATGTTCTTTTTTATTTTATTTTCGTGTTTCCCACCTACAGAGGGTCTGACCAGAAATCATCCCCATGAAACAAACAAATAAAAATTCTGGCCTTATAATAACAATCAGGAAATGGACTTTGTAGAACACGTAGTTCCATCATTCTTCTCTACACTTTTTCCTCATGTCATTATTTGTTCAAATTTCAGAAAAGTTATGGAAATATGGTAATTTGATACAAAGAAATAAAATGAATTAATTGGGGCTAATTTAGCTGACACAAATTCAAATCAATATTATGAATTTGTGACACAATGGACTGATAGATCCTTAGTATTATTGACAAAAATTAAAACCTTTATATCTTTCATATATCTTGATAAGACACTGGCATGATGCCTTTATGTATAAAGAATGAACTCTGATACACAGTGAAACCTGTGAACTTGGGCCACGCCTGTATGTACAGTTGTCCTTTTATAAGGTTGTTTATTTCCCAAAATGTGTTCAGTGTTAACATTTGGCCTCTGTTAACAAGTGGTTGATAAATTAGATTATGCTGTTATTAATTATCTGATGTGTATATAAGGAATGCATGATTGGGAGGTATAAAGATTTTTGTACACTTTTATATATATAGGTATGTAATTTATCAAGGTGTGTATACAAGATATCAGGGCTCGACAAATATATTTCAGGCTACTCGTCCAGCAGGACTACCAGCTAAGAATTTTAACTAATGTCAACTTGTCCTTAGTCAATCTCTACTCATAATTACGAGCAAACAAGTGGATTTGTCAAGCCCTGGGTGTATAAACATGATGAACTCTGACACTTTGATTTGGGTATTCCTATGATGCGTGTTTATGGAATGTTTTTGATTGTACTCCTGCTGCTTATTAATTTCTTGAAGTTTTGTGATGTTTGTTGTTTTTCATAGATCTGGCTTCATTTTATATCAAAACCAGATACAGAAAATTGACTCAGAAAATAGTTCCCATATGACTGGTGTTTGTAAACTACCAGTACATATTATATAAAATGATATGAAGGTTGTTTTTTAAGTGCATAATAGTCTCAATGTTTGTATAAAGTACACGTTAAGCAAGAAGCATCTATGGTCATCAAGATTGTCTAAATATGAACTACCTGCTGTGTCATAAAATTCCATTAAAATCTAATTAAGATCAGTAGGGAGGACTCTTTCAAATGACTTTATGTTGGAAGGTGGTTCAAAGACAGACATAATAACTATAAACAGCATAGCATTTAGAATTAAGTGAACGCTATCAGCACCATGCTTCCTCTACTACCTAATGGTACTGTAAAATATATATAATCAGTTAAATTAATACATTGTTGAGCAACTGAGAATTCTATGTCAACTTCAAATCTTAAGAATAAGAGTTCACATTTTATGTTTCAGAAGGCTGAGAATGAGGAAGCATTTAAGGGTTGGTTGAAAGAGAAGAATTCTCAGTTTAAGAAAGAGAAACTACTCAAACGACGTCAAGAACAAGAAATGCATGAAGGATATTACATACGCAGTCGAGAAGATTGTGAAAAGGCATATAAACAGTACGTAATCAAAATATTGTATTCCTGGAAATCAAAACTTTCGGACTATTTTTAAAACATTTGGTTTATGAAAACTTGTTACAGTAGCATTATTTGGTCTTTTTTTAATTTAATGCATCTCACTTATAAATATTTAGATGACATTCGATTTAATCATAATTTATTGTCTCAAGCAAAATTATGTTATTATGAAATGTCGCACTATTACAAAGGACATCTTTTGAAATTATTTTGTATTTGTAACATATATTGATGAAAGTTTATCGGTCTGATATACAACCCTAAAGAAAGTGGCCCTCATTTGGTTAACTTTCTTCATACAAAATAGAGAAATTTCATGTTTGTAATGGAAATGCATTGTTTGGAATTAATTCTGACTAATTCAGCTAATTCTGAATACAGATTATCAAATGGTTAGAAGTGAATCTATGAGAACTGTTCCTTCTGCACTATTCATTAATGTATTTTAGGGGCATAAGTCTGACTGGGAATTATTAGCCTCTCACACCTGAGAATTCAAATCCCAAAAAAAATTCACTTGTAAGGAAACTGTTTAACTAGCTTACAGAAGGTCAGTGGTTTTGACCACGGGCTTTCCTCTAAGTAGCCAAATGACCCTGGCTGTTGGCGCAACATTGAACTATAGTAAAAAAAAACTTGAATATATTTGACATATCTATCATTTTCTTCCAGATGGTTAAAACATAAAGCTGCAGAAGCTAGAAAAGCAAGGTCGGCGGAACGACAAAAGGCCAAACTTCAACGGCTCGCAGCAAGAAGATCTAGAAAGTCTATCTCATTGTCAAAATCTATACAAGAATCCCAGTCATTCCGTTATGTTGATTACTATGGTTACAGATTCTAGATGGTGTCTTTGGTTTGTTCTGAATTTCAATAAATGGAGAGAATGTCAGCGTGAACTGTTTAACCAAGCTGGAGAGTTTATTATTGAAAGCACCAGAGTTCGAGCGAGGATGGAAAAACTTGGCTTGATTATTCTCCCTGTTTCCCAAATGTTTTAAACGAACATTTTGTATTCAACATTGTATTTAGAATTTAGTAATCTTAGAAACCATATTTAAATCACCTTGGGAAAATTTGAATGGAAACAGTTGTGATATTAAACACTATGAATGCAACAAGATGTATAATTATGTAATGCTAGACTGAAGTGAAATAGAATGTTACAAAGACGAAGAATTATATATAAAACTAAGCAGATCTGTATGTTAACATGATAACCATGGTTGAATATAGAACTTATGATCAAAATGTAACTAGACTGTGATTTTATATTTTAGTGTTCTGTGTTTCACTGGGATCGACAATTTTGTGCATAGATTAGTGATGATAGTTTTACCTCATATATTTGTGTATGTCTGTACATCTTCACTTGCTAGTGTTTCATTCTGTGTATGATTTGTTCAAAGTATATCCGTCCATTGGTAAAACATTATTAACCTGTTTTTTTAATATTTTTTCATAATAAGGCGCTAATAATCAGTTTTTTTATATATGTATTATTTATGTGATATTAACTATAATAATTTTCTGGTCACAAGTGACTGGATGCAAGCATTATGGTTTAAGAACATATTCTCAAAGTATGTTCTAACCTTTTCTTAAACAATCTCATTAAATTCAGGGGAATTTATACCAAGCGTGGATATAGGGTGGTGGAGCTGGTGTCTGCCACTCTAAAATCTGGCAAACATACGTAAAAAACGTCAGTTATGTGCTGATTGTGTCCAAATTCTACTTAAATATCTAGACTTTATGCCTCCAACCAAAAATTCCATACGTGCCCCTGTGTGCTGCATGATTGAATTGGTTTATTGTCTCTTATGGTCACATTTAGACATTAGATATATGATCTGATTTGTTCTGGATGGTTATTTATTTTTTGTATTAATGGATATCCTTATTTCTTGCATTTTATTTCTGTGTTACAATAACACAGCAGACTCTGGATAACAACTGCAGTTTTAACTTTGCATTCTACGCAAAAACTGTTACTAATATGCTTAACATACTCACTGTCCAAAAATGGCTGAACTGAAAATACAGAGGCTCTTTTTCAAGGAATTATTCTTCCAAATATATAATATTTTGTACCTTTTGATTGTTGTAAGTTGCTGGGATGAGTTTGTTTTAGGATTTTTATTTCCATGAACTCAGATAATTAATCTTTATACATGATTTTCTGTGTTTATGCTATGTTATAACTATATCCATCTCAATTTAAAACATGTGAAAAAGTTATTTTTTGGTACATGTAAATTGGTGTTGAAACACTTCCAAACCTTCTGTCTAATGAATGAAGTATTGTTGCACTACAGCAGTGTATACAAATTGTATACAGTAAATATTGAACTGATCAAAATATACTCATTTTTTGGTGTCATACTTTTTTTCATATTTTCATTCTCCCATATTTATACATATTGTATGTATGTGGACTTCTTTAGCATTGTTTCCTGTGGATTCAGTTAAACTGTTTGACTATAGATCTGAATGCTTGAATTGATATTGTACATTTTTATTTGATGATGTAATAGACATATCCATCATTGAGTTTTTTGTCTGTTGAATTTGGGTTTCATTCTTAAATACTATTCTCTCTTGTTTATTTACAAGAATCATTGTTCCAGATGGAGATATGATATAATCTGTTTATATAAACAGTTTTCTTTTTAAACATTTTGACTTATTTTTTGTGAGTATTTTAATCAGGGTTTTATTAATTGTACTCTCTTATAAAAATGGCATTTACTTATTTATAATGAAACTGCACTGTTGGTGAATTTATTAAATCTTGTTTTTTTTTCTAACGAACAAGAAAAATACTAGATAAGAAAGTTTTGTAACCAGTTTTATACATGTATTTGTATGCACTATATTTTAAATAGAGTTAGTCTATTTAATTGAACTATTTTTATATTTAATTCATAGACTACAATAGGTGATTATGTAGTGTTTATGTGTGTTAATTTATTACCTGTATGCCAGACGATGTTTATACCATTTTCATGTACAGATATTGATTGATATGCGGGATAATGTGGTAACGCCAGGGAAAGGTTTAATACAAAATGTTTTGTACATTTCAAGTTAAAACTTCCAAGTTTCATCAACAGTGTATGGAGGTTATTTGAGGGGGGAGGGCCTCTGTAGTTAAGTGGTTATAGTCTCTAAGAATCACTGGGCCCTCAGCACTGTGAGTTCGAATCCTACTCAGGACTAAATTTCACATTTGAGGAAGCTGTCCCGCTAGCTTACGGAAGGTTATTGAATATTAAGATTAATATTGTCATTACATTTTTTTCAAATCAAAACCATGATTGCTGTGAAAATCTTTCATATACTATTTGATAACTTATGGTATATTCCATATTTAGTGGAAGAGTGATAAAATGATGTAGAGAATCATTTTAAAAATCAAAAGAAAAAAGCATTTTTAGACTGCATTAATGTTGCAATTTCTTGTATTTGTCAGCTGGTACACACTGTGTGCATTCAGACCTAGTACAACGTTAACAATAATTAATTTCCAACTAACTGTATATTGTGTAGTTTTTGTAGACAATATGTGTCGCCAAAAACTGTTTAATTTGCCTGTCATTATCATAACACATCCCAACAATTGATAAAAAGTTTGCAGTTAACTGTTCAACCATGAGCTTGCTAGTAAACTACGAAATCAAAATCTTGGAGAAATTGCACAAAATCTGACTTACTACAAATGCTTAGTTATGTATTTATCTGCATTATTACAAATGCCAAATGGAGGTACCTTATCAGATTGAAATTCAAATCAATTCTGCGATGTTTTGATCTTCAATGTTCTGCCTTACAAGAACCCCTGACGTTATATTTCATTACACAATCTAAACAAATCATGTGGTTAAATACTTCATCAAATTGTATTTTACACATTTATTTGCACTGCACTATAAATTATTCACAATTTTGGTAAATACTCAGTGGTATGACATGGTAGGCTAAATGACTCTAACTTTAGATGTTAGAATAGTAGAATAAAATTGAAACATGCAACGTCATATATACCGAATTAACTTATAATAAAAGCATTAATTTATCATATAGTAAGTTCTCTATGAAGTGGAATCCATTTTCCTAGGGAATCTAAAATACTGTAATATTAATACCATGTGTGATTAACATAGAAATTAATATGATATTGTTCTATATTAGATATCAAGCAGGGATTTCATTTGAGCATTTTGACTCCTAAAATCAGTGAAATAAACCTTTTGACTCTTGAGAATTTGTACCAAAGGGTCAGATATACAATTATATTCAAAGGAAATGTTGTTGACTCTTCAAATTTTCATCAGCCAAGGGTAATTTTTGACTCTCAACTTTTGTCGTCTAGTGAAAACCCTGTGAAGCATAAAATATATTATCATTATGTTTGAACAAGATCTTGTAATGAAACAATTGAATGTATTCTTAAACTTACCATATCATGACAGATTCATTTCTATTTATATGCCTGATCCCTCAGCTAGAAATTTCATAATACACAACATTGTGTTGTGTTTATTTCTGAAATTAATTAATCATCAAGTGAAACTTCTATAAAGGCACACGTTTGATCTATAAAGTGATAAAGATATTTATGACATGGATACCTGAATATGTATATTTATCTTGTACTGTTCCCTGTGATAAGTTTCATTTTGTTTTCAATATTTTGCCGTCTCCTGCCATTCCGCCCTAGTATGTGATATTTTATCAATTTTTGTGTCTCATTCAGTTTCATTTTTCATTCTTAAGTTTAAATATGTTCAATTTTTGATAGTCAAATGTTTGGATTTTTGTTTCCATGGCAATTATTGAGAGGTTTATTGTAGAAATACAGTGAAGTATATCAAATGGTTATCTGGTTGATGTAATTGGTCCTATACAACCTGTTTTGGAAATGACAAAAACAATTTTATTTGCATTATTTCATTTCATGCCATGAAAATCTCACTCGTGTTATTTTGTATTATCTATATGATAAAAATGATCAATCATATACAAATTGTGCTTGAATCAGCTGACTAGTTATACAGTCGTAGATCTGATTTTCTCTCAAATTGTAATGCTGTGTGTGCTCATTATTTTTTGATAATTTCAGCATCGCTGTTTAATTTCCATATTTTACAAAATTATTGTTAATAACAAAATATTTTTTATGCATGGAAAATCTGATTTTGAGATCATGTCAAGATCTTAACTCGTCCACTTTGATACTCTTACCTGAAACCATAGCCTGGCTTGGTTTAATGTAAATATGATCTCATAGATTTTACATCTGTTGATATCACTTCTTATTAGTCTCAAAATCTTTCACTAATCTTACCGTAAATTGGCAGGTTTTCTGGTTTTCAGTTCTGAATGATGATTTGGTATCTTTTTATTGAGTAAAAATCTGTGTTTTGAAATGGATGATTATTTTTATATTCATATGTCATTGATAACATTGATCTGACAAAAGTTTTTTTCCACATCGTATATCAGCTTGACCTTATTTATTTGATTGTTTACACCTTTGATATATATACATGGATTTGATTTTTATATGATAGACTGTTAAATTGATTAGTTTTATGTGTTTTACCATATTTTAACATACTGTAGATTTTGTGAGATAATTTATGATTTTAAGAGTAATGTACTTGTTTTTTGTTAGTCTATGAGGTTTAATGTACATCCACTGAAAAATATGTGCCAATAAATTATGTAGAACTTACTTTGTATGTTTGTTTTGTTTTTTAGCATTACTGGCCAATGAAAATATGAGTATATACATTGGTATTGTCATTCGTTAGCCCCCTGTTGGTACCAATGTAGTCAAAATGGAAATACTCATTCTATGGATTGGTTCTTATTTTGATGGACAGTGTTACCACAAGATGCATGTCTGGATATCTAGAGCGGCAGAGCTACACTCAACATGACAACTGATCTAGTTCATCTTCACTATGGAAAATGAAACTACAAAGTTATTATCAAGTGCCAGGTTATGTAGTTGATGTACATTGGATATGGACAAAAGTCTGCAACCCAAAAGCAGAGATATACATTTCTCTCCCTTTCTTATTGTTTATTTCAATATCATAGTTTTGTAGACACAGGAGAATACGCTGTAAGCAGTTTGGCACTTTGTAAAGAGGTTTCTTGCTGATAACTTCAAATGGATTATCATCAATTTCCATCATAATTTTCCAGTCAAATGCTAATTGATGGAAATGCTCCATCCCAAATACAGCTGTAAGTATTTCATTTTAATTTGAGCAAAGGCTTTTTCAGCTGAAGTTTGTACCCTACTGGCATAACTAATTGATTGTCCATTTTGCATGAGAACATGTCCTATGCCCGACTGTCATGAATTACACTGTTTGGATTTTAGTGTAAAAAAATTGAAAACAGGAAAAGTACCTACAGTTTTATTCATTTTTTAGACACTTCTTTCTTTTCAAATGAGTACTTATGTAGCACTTGATGGTGAGTTAAATGTCCGATTGACCTTTTAACACCTTTGACATCAGTTGGTTTAAGCAAATTAATGAAAGCTTCAACCTTCTGAGGATCTCAGGAATACCTTCATTCATTAACAAGTGTCCAATATACGGCGTTTCTGTTTTAGCAAACAGTAGTTTCTTCTTGTTCAGCTTAATATTTCTTTTTTTAGATCACTGTAACAGTGTCCAAGACTACCATGAGTTTTCTAACAATTTCAAATGTTATTCCTCCAAATACAAGACTATCATCAGTATTGGCCTTTATTCCTTATAAGCAATTATCAAGGTATGACTGAAAATATTCCAGCGCTGGGGATATTACAAGGCATTTTAAACCAATTATTCCAAGCAAATGGAGTTTCAAACGCAGTTAAGAAAAGCTAGATCGACTGTTCGTCAAGTTCTATTACCAAAATGCATTTTAACATCACACAAGCTAAATACCTTGGATTTTGACAGTCCTTGTAGTATATCTTCAGTTATGGGAAGAGAGTAATGGCTGTGCTTAAGTGCTTTATTGAATGGCTTTATACGAACTATGTCACCTTTTTCCAGGTTATTACTTTATTATAGTACAGTTTTTTTCTTTACCTTTTTATCAGTTTAGCTTTCCTTTTCATCAATATTTGTTTTATGTCAGTTGATCTGGTTGGCAGTAGTGTTTTTGTTCATCTGCTGAACAATTGTTGACTAAGCTATCGTTGGTTGATTTTATGGGAGTGTTTCTACTGTCCTCATGGAATCAAATCTAGAGTGTTTAGCTTTTTCTTTGCTCTTTTGGTTGTTTTCACAGTAATTTCGTATTTGACATAAGAGTGTGGGTATCTAGCTAATGAAAATACATGTTTAAACACCAAGTTACTTTCAAAACGTTTGAATTGGTCTGAATTGAATATAACAGCTTGGTCTGAAATTAAGGTGTCTGGAATTCCATGAAGAGCAAATGTTGATTCAGTTTGGCAAATGTTTCTATAGGATATCTATAGCCTAAACGATCAATGTCATAGAAGTTGCTGAAATAGTGTAATGTTCTCTGAGAGTTCTTCATCAAATGTCACTACCAAATTTTGTCCATGGCGTGTCTGGAATTTCCTGCTGTAAAATAAGTTGTTTCATTTATAATCGGCATGTTTCAGTTTTCAATTAAATCCTTCAGCAGTTTTTTTTTTATGTAAGCCAATGCACGAGATCATTAACTCTACGAAGACATTTTGAATACCAGTATGAGAGGTAAGTTGGTCCATGATTTCTCTTTATATTGTTTTTGGAAACAAATGTTCACGAGTAAAATGAACACTGGGTGTCAAATAATTACTTAAAAACACGCTCCAGAGGCCAAATGACCAACCTATATTTTCTTTTGGGGGCAAAATGTCCGACTGACCATTTCTTCATTGGGGGCAAAATGTCTGGATCCCTAATGATCCCAGAATGCAAACGGTCCATGGCAGTTTTGGTATTAGGCATACAAGACGTACTTATCATTCTTCTCCTGTTGTTTCAGCAGTCTGTTTATCTGGATGATAACTGGACAACTGTTGTTTTCATAACCAAAAATTGTACAGAAAAGTTTGCTTCTCGTTGGCAATCTTGTCAGCACGTTTTGATTTCCATCCATCCTACAGGCAAAGGAATTCGGTTCCTCGTTCTCCCATACAGCATACGGGCGAGACTAAATGAAATGATACTGCCTACGTCTGTATCACAGTCACCAATCTGCTCAGATAGGCATAGGGTACAATAGGAGTATTGTCTTTTACAAAATATATCAAGAGCCACTCAAGCAAAATACTCTGATCATTATGTTGTAGGAGATTTTACCGTTTTAATGAGGCATTTGTAAACATGTGATGCAGGGCAGCTACGAGTAATGTCACAGATATCAGAAATATTACTTTCTGGTACTATATCAATCTTGTATTTGAAGCACATAGAACTCGTGGTAGCTGCTAGAACAGTGTGAGACACACACATATATATCTGTGTATAATGGTCTCAGGTAGAGCGTAATGCCCAACTAAATCCATTACAATTAAGCTAAAATCCAGTTGACTTATACAACGTCCTATATAATAACCTGGGAAAATCGCGTTAAGCTCAACACAAATCATGCTTATTTACAAGAACGCGAAGGGTGTAATCTCCGCCTCGTAAATACACGGTAGTTTGATACGCGAAAAGACTTAAAGAGAGATAACTCCTTTTCCACACACGTTTTTCCACTGCACTGCATCTTAATATAATATGCAAAAAAATCGGAACCACTCAAATTCCCCCAAAATCCGGAAATAAATGGTCATACACTTTAAAGACAGCAAAATCTTTGTTATTTGCCAATAAATATCGTCATTCTAAAAATACCGCACAGATAATCGTTGTTACGGGTCCCGTGCAAGGAGCCTGGCACGGCGCCGTCGTAAAAATACGGTATTATCCGGACTTTATTTGTTCCGACAGGGACGTGAGATACAATGGCGGATCAACAACAAGAAGGCCATAGATCGTATCCTTCTGAACATAATGACCTATTAGATGAAGAATCGTACGTATCACTGCGTGTTTCAGAGATATCCCAAATTAATCATTTGAATGCATTAATGGTTTAGTCAGTGGACCTATGCATTTGCATGCAAATTTGTATTGAAATCTGCAAAGTGCGGTCGTAGTATTTTTGGGACACTGTCTGGAGTGGGTGGGGTAATGCCGAAACCTGTCTCAACAGACGATTTTTTGTATCGCTGGAAGCATATCAAACATTTTTTGTTGCCAAGTATTTTAGCCTGTGATAAATTCACTGTGATACTGAAATTGATATCTGTGTTCTTACTGTGTACTATAAGAATTAATTCGCTGATCAACGGATCAACCAATGTTGTACTTGTAGATGCCTTAGTTATATAGCTGTAGTTTACCCGAAATTGTCATGCCTCACTTTTGGTGTATATATTACAGTAGATTTATAGCAGGCCATTCAATTGTAAACTTATTATTGTCATGATAGAAATCTTGTTTTCCTCTCATTAAAAATAATTTATATTAAGCTATGACACTCATTATCACAATTATGTGAAATTTTTGCGTCATTGTAAAGGTTATTTCAGGACAGTTCTGAATTCTCTTTTATGCAATGATAATCATTTCTCTTCCAAAGCCTGTGATGTTACTTTGTTCATCCTGAGGATTTTCTCGGTTGCTGTCTTGAGTACAGTCAATCAGGCAGTAGCGGATTGCTAACAAAATTTTCACTGGATACGCCTTTGATAGAGCGCATGAATTATTGAAATATATACCATTTAAAAGCAAATTTTGTGTCCTTTCCGATGGTGTAAATTAAATTTTTCTACTCCTTCATCTTCATGGTTTAAATGCCAAATTTCGTAAGTCACTCATTGCGGCAGTAGCGGGTTGATTCAGGCAGTATCAAATTACACACTTTGACACAGTGTCAGTGGTCAAATGTCAAACAGGGGCATCTCAAAGCGGGTTAAGTTACCACTAAGTCTTAGACAAGACACTACCACAATGTTAGTATCATTGAACGCCATTCTTTTGGAAGGCGATGTATCATCGCTTACCTATGTCATCGTTTCTATCTGCATGGGCCCAAGAACAACAAATACATGTTATACGCATATCAATATAATTTAATGATGCTCAAGTCAGAGACATAGATACGTCCCTGCTCAAGTAGAGCGGACTAAAATATTCTAGGATGTATAAGAAAATAAATTGAAACAAAAATCTGCACAACTTTAATGAGAATAATCAATATTTCGAAAAAAATATCATTGTTTTGACATTTCATTACACTTGTGTTACCACTCATGTGAACCTGTTTTCAGGGTTGGTATTCTCTTAAATATCTCAAAGATTATAGATATTCCTAATTTAATCAATCTATCTATCCTTTTGACTCACTGCCTTTTCATGTGTAATGGACATGAGTGGACCAATTTAGGAAATATTTAGGATGTTTCGTGAATGTCAACCCTGATCTTCAAAACTACTGGTCTAGTCGGCTATTGGGATGCAGATAAATTTGATAGTGTGATTGTGTATATACAGATTACAATTTTATTTGACATTTTATTTGAGTCTATTGCCAGTTCTTTATGGCTTGAACAGTCCAACTTGGGGCTTTTCTTCAGGTCCCTGTCACAATTTGCAACGAATATTGTAATCTAATCAGACCAAGACATATCATCCATCCTCTGATTGAAATGTTAATTACATTGCATCGGATTGTCAGAAGTCATAATGCTCAGTTGATGGCATAATAAATTCATCATTGATACATTTTTCACGATTTCAAAATATACTGAATGTATTAATTAAAATAGAATAGAAAAGAACAGTTCGATGGTGAGAAAATGAGCATGCTATCATCTTAATGTGATATGGCATTACAACCAATTTTCCGACAGGTTAGGACATGATCATATGCAATCAGGCGTGTAAATTTAACATTTTTATTACACAGAAATGCGTTTTCCATTTGTCAGCATCAAAACTCACCCATTTCTAGAGTGATATTTGATTTTGACACAGTCCCCCAAATCATCAATCCACTACTACCCGAATCACCGACCATGCATTTTTCACTTAAATCGGACAGATTAATGAATGACATGCAAAATAATTGTGTTGGACGATGGGATGGGATATGTATACACAATATTGTACCAAATTGAGGGTAATTTAAATGTTAAGTTTGATGATATTTGGATTTCAGTTTTAATGACGCGTTATTGCGCTCCTAAAATACGTAAACATTTGGTGACCTAATTCTGGACTACACTGTTTTGTAGACTTACCCAGAATCACAACATTTTCAAATATACATGGATTTGGGTGGAATGGAACCAGGTTGATGACTGAATATTTCTTTTATTAATACATCATTAGCGGACCAGTAAGGTTTTAAAAGACCAAGTGCGTAATCCGTTACTGCCAGAAATCCGCTACTGCCTGACTGTATCATTTGAATGATTTATGATTATCTCTGTGGAGATTCAATCTTTGGGAAAAAAATACCCAAGACAGTCTTCAACATAACCCACTTGGCCATCAACCAAATCAAGTGATTATCCCTTCTGTCAAGTGAAAAATCTAAGTTGGCAACCAGATTTATTGTGAGCTGTTTTCTGTATCCGAATTGAGTTCATGTTCAAAATGGGTACAACTAGACGCATACTTGCATATGTGTCACACGCATTTGAACCTTGGATCACGCTCACATGCTTAGTTGTCTAGAACATACATTGTCCTCTAAAAAAATTAAAATGCAAGTTACAAATGTATTTCGAACAGTAAACTATCAGCATGTCTATTTTCCCTATATATACAAGTGTCTGCATTCTCTTTTCAGTGGTAACCGTGCACATAGCCAGTTTTATTGATTACAAAACAGTGCTACCGTACATTTTACATGCTGAATTTGCTATATTTCAGGAGTTTCTGGGGCCTCTGGACCCCTGGCATTGCCCTGGGCCCACCGGGGACCCCTCGCAGCCCTTAGGGTCTTTCTCATGCTATTTTGAGGACTAATAGTCACACTGCTAAAATAGATCATTTTAGTTTTGGCAAGTGAAAATGAATTCCAGCCAGTGAAAATTCTAAGCTGGTAGCCCAACTGGTCTAGTGGCCAAACAAAAATGAATGTAAAGACTGCAAATATCATATCAGGTGTTTGGTGAGCTGTTGTCTTTTTATCAGCAACATTTGATCTATTTTACTTCATATAGGTTGCAATTCATACCTTCGATATAGTTGGCAGTGGATTTTTTTCTAATTCTGAGTAATACAAAATTTAATTCAGACTAAGCTACTCTTATATAGATTCAAATAATGATTAATTGGTCTTCATATTGTATATATTTGGACTTAAAGTTAAAAGCTAGTACCTGTGCAGTATAAATCAGTTTAATGATAATTATATATATTCACTGTGTCCTGAAGAGGCCTCTATGGTTTTATGGTTACAGTCTTTGACTTGAAATCATTAGCACCTCACTGCTGTGAGTTCAAATCCCTGCCAGGAGTAAAGTTCACATGTTTGAAAGTTGTCCATGCTTATGGAAGGTTGATGGTTCTACCCAGGTGAAAGCTGGGGATCTTTCTCTACTGTTAAAGCTGGAAAGTTACCATATGACCCTGGCTGTTGGTGCGGTGTTAAACTTCAGTGTCCTGATGTTTCTTTGCATAATCCATATCATTCTGAATTTTTAATCTGAGTGAAAGCTTGTGATAACTGCCTAAATTAAATCTTATTACTCTTGAGATAATAGCCTAGTAAAAATTTGTTGTAAACTTTTCTCACATTTTGTCCGTTGCATGGAGACATCTGTTGGCTGTCAGGGGTCTGCAATACATCAGAAATATTGACAATCCTTCAAACATAATATGATATTACAATATTATTTTCAAATACCAGTATTTGGAAAATACGTATAGTTAACTAAATTGTGGATAAATTGTTGTAAAACATCAGCAAATACTAAATAGACATTTTTTTCTAAAATTTCCGCCAGGTTAATTGTATACCAGTACTTTTTATATGTGCATGTTTGTTTTTGGTACAATTGCTATGTGAACCTGAATTATAGGTTAAAATCAGTAACTTTATGGAAATATAAAATGCTCAGTGTAAGAATAAGTTTAAGTGTGAAGACTGTTGTTTGCTATCTTCATAAATGGTAATTGTTTGTAATATATTACAAAATAGTAGCAAATTTCCCAAATATATTTCAATATCATTTTTTTTCTTTGCAATACCCACCCCTAAGTATAGTTGGCAGTGCTGTCTACCTGATGAATTGGCAGAACATAGTATGACTAAACATCATCAATTAATTACTTCTGTGTTTTACTTCTGAACTATTGTTTGTTGCTTTTTTTTTTCAGGCAATTCTATGATGCCTATTCATCACAATCATATGACCATGATGCAGATTTGAGTAGTGAGGACAATGTTTCTGGTGTTGATTATGATCAACCATCCAATTCACTAGATGGTGTTCTTGAAGATATGTGCAATGCCCAGGCTGAAAGTTACATACCATTCAGCCCTCCTGCTAGCTCAAGATTAGCTAAACGTGAGAAAAAGAGAAATAATAGTGGCAGGAAACAACAATCATTTAAAGACTTCAAAGCAAATGCTGCAATGGAAAAACATGCTAAGAAGTCTGTGGTTAGTGTGATTAAGGAAAGGTACTCTGAGAGTAATGCTTTATTTAGTGGCCTCAATCATGCAGATTCTGATGTAGATTTAGAAAGAGATAACTCAAGAGAAAATAAGGAAAAAAGACGTAAGGAAAGAGATGAAAAAATGAAGAATATAACAAAATCACGCCAGCAGGAAACATTCTTAAAAAGACACTCTGAAGATATGACTGCTGGTAGTGAGTATAGCAACACAGCTCCTATGGAAATCTCCACTCCCGTGGTTCCTGTAAAACTAGTGGGATCGGGGAGATTTTTATCACTTGGACAAAATACTAAAAGTGTTCTTTTATCTCCAATATCAAGTGAAAAAGTTGAAAGACGCCAGATTGCTTTTTCTGCTAGAACAGAGTGCCCCAAAGATCGTCAAATGTTCTATAAGACTTTTTCTGCCCTAATAAACATGGGCTCTCATGGAAAGAAGAAAGAAAGCAAGGAGAAAGAGAGAATTCTTGCTCAGAGACAAAAAAGTTCAGATGAACAGCAGTATTATGTGACTGTAGTGTGGATTGGGTTACAAGCCTGGCTCAATGGTGTTAGCCCTATTGAACAGGAAAAGTTTATGAGCAAAGAGAAAGAAAAGATTCCGTCAGTATTGAAGGAAGTGATGGAATTTAAAGTGCAATTTAAGACTATTAATTATTTACCTAATGATAAAGGGAATCCAGAATTGATGCAGAGTTCTAGTGACACTGCATTTAATCGTGATAGTTCATGTAGTGTTGAGACCGTTCTTACTGATATTTCAGAAACATACCATTCACTTACTTTAAGCTGTGAAATAATAGAACAACAGCAAGAGGCTGTGATATTGGTCCAGAAACTACTTGGAAAGCTTGATAAATGTGAGCAGTTATTTCCATACTCCCCAGCTTTTGCTTGCGAGTACCCTGATTATAATGATCCTAAGTTTTCAATTCGAATAAAGGCTTTATATTTGTGGCTGAACACTACAAAAGATTTGTGCCATAAATTGAATGTTCTAGGTCAAGTGCTTAATATCTCTTCAGTGCCTGGATTTAATTGGCCGTTTGTTGATTTTAATAGTCCGAAAGGAAGTGAATCATTCACATATACAGATGTAGGTGTTCATGGTGGAATTCCTGAGGTAATTGCTGATGACGGTGAAGAGAATGAAGACACTTATAATTCAGCTTCTGACGAGGAAGGGGATAGTGAGGGTAAATCAGATGTTAGTGGAAATGATGCAAGGAAAGTGACTTTCAAATGTCAGAATGACAGCATTAGATCACCATTGATGAGTCCAGTCAGAGCTGTCAGTCCAAATGCCATTGGAAGTCCTCCAATTTCATCTACACCATTAAAAGCACATCTTTCCACCTCTTCATTGTCACGTGCTTCTAGTGAAGCAAGTTTAGATGAACTAGGGAGACCTTCATTCTATAGAACTTATGTTGATAAAGGTTTGAAGAAAATGGGGTTGACAAAGATGTTGATACGATTGAGGGACATTTTGTATCGATCTCTACGTAGAGCAAGACAATCATTAGAACAATATCATCGAGATGCTGAGGTATGTAGTGTATTGTTGTATTTTGAATATCTTACTTTGAACTCATTCTTGGCCATTGTATAAGGATCGCCTGATAACCATGGATATATACTGGCCGTCATAAGAAAGTAACCATCATAAAAATTCTTTTATTTTGGCCTAATATACTGACCCTGAAATATAAATGGTATACAGCAATTATATGGTCAATAATGGATAACAATATGGTTACACATAACGGTAGTAATGGTTTGTTGGCTTACTCGTTTCAGCTATTTCCAGAATGAAATTCATCTCGATTACTCGCGCTTTGCCTATTTTATACCAACATCACTGACTGGTTACTTTCTTATGATGGCCAGTGTAGTTGCTTTGAAGTTTTTATTTGCATAATGCCAGCTTATGTAGCTAATAAGAATAGCTGAATATTCTTTATCAAAGGTGACTTGTTTCATACATACGATGCACACATGATCATGTAGTTATCAGTTGCTTGCAGATGATAACTGATAGGAAATCCAGATTTTACCACCATACGTAACTTTTAGATATTATTTAACCCAATATAAACACAAGACCTATGTTCTCAATCAAGTCAATAATTTCAGCAGTATGTATTGAAACAGTATTTATAACTGAAATAATACATGTGTAAAAAATAAGAAGATTCTATTAAATGCTTATTATACTTCTGATAAAAATGTCTACTGTGAAACTTCAATAATGAGACCACCTTCAGGACCTCAAAAGATTGGTTGTGATAATGTGCTATTATTATAAAGTGGAATGAAAGGGGAGTTATTGAAAGCTTGTCCAAAAATTAGTGGTTGTTATTATATGGTGGTCGTAATATTGAGATTGTCACTATTGAGCCGTATTTATTATATTATAATAATTTATGAACAGTTGCTTTTACCCAACTTTGTCCATACAAAAGAATGCATGATGGTGTAAGTATTGATAAAATTAATTATATATCAAACATTTTTAGGCCCAAATAGATGATCATATTGATGTCTCCAGTCTAGATTTGTTAGACAAATCAACAAGTAGACCATTAGAGGCCATTCAGAGAGATGAGCTGCTTGCTTGTCGGGACCAATTTCTGGAGATTGGACTACCATCATACCGACCTACCTACATATTCTTACTTCAAGTTTTGCTACAAGTTATCCATGAAGCTATGAGAATCAGACTGGAACAATTTCAAAATCCTATTGGGGAACCATCTTTTCTCAGCATCAGACAGGTGAGGGATTGCTTTTATTACTTAATGCAGTTTTTTTTTCACAGGTAGTGGAAGGGGCCTTTTTCTTGAATTTGAGGAAAAATAATGTTTAATTTGAGAAAAGACTTGATGTAAACTGAATTTTAGGGAAAACGGCATGAATTTAAGGATTTTCCCTTAGGGAAAGACGCCTATAAACGGCCCCTGCTATAGATAAAAAAACTCGATATATTACGATGTATTTAGATTGTACAATACAATTTATATGTAGTCATAAGCACTATTTTTAAGATAGGTAACTATGGGAGTACAGAATTTCATTTTAAAACTTTCAGGAACATTTTTTACTGTTATTATTATCATATTGTTTTGTTATCATGTAATGTGATAACCATATCAATTTATCATTGGTCTATAATGAGTTTCTGTATGGCTCCACTTTCATCTTTGATAACACTTCTGTTTTGGAATGTATTAACATTTTCAGTTTATGCACAATTTATTGATAAATGATAATGAAGAGGTTGCTTGGTGAATTAAATACTTATAAGGTGATCATGTTCCTGTTTTGGTCCTTATAATACTCTTTAAATGATCGATAATTAATGCAATTCTTTATGGGGACCAAAAAATAGTGTTTGATACAATATTGTTCAAATGGTTATTGTTTTATTAATGGTAAAATTACTCGATATTGATTTGTATTACAGTTGATTATAGAATGTAAAGATGTATTAGCCAAAGCTGTATTAGTAAAACAAGATTATCAGTGTATGGTACAAGCAGTATTGGATGATAAAGAGGCCACAGCTGAAGGTTCCCCTTTAGATCTTGAAGCATTTGACAATGATATGGCTAGCATGTTCAAGGTAAATACTCTACCTTAAAAATCAGTGTTGTTATTGATTGATTGATTGATCGATTGATTGATTGATTTTCTGTCGGTGTTTTTTAAATTCCTTAGGTAAAAAGCTGGTGGTTGCCAGATTAAATGGGATGTAACATCAAAGCTAAGAGTTGTGTTCTGTCAGAGTGTTTTAAATGTTTTGTCTCTAAGTTTCATTATGGAAACCATTTCATTGTATTGAAATAGAGATACATTGATTCATGTACAAATTTTACATGAATTACATTTATTTCTGTGTCTCTAATAAATTATCGAATGTGAAAAAGGTACACCGTGATGCACCTCAGGTCATTTCTGATCAGGTAACGTGATGAAAAATGTCTAATTTGCAGTTTTAACAATCTAACTGTAAAGTACTTTCCTTATTATCGGGTGAATTTCTGTTCCTTATTTCAGATGTACTTCCAGTATCTTCAGAACTGGTTATATCATCTACAGAATCTTCCGGAAGCTTCTAGAACATTGAAGAATCCTTTAGAAGAAGAATGGAACTTCACCAAGAAGATTTGTCCGCACATTATTGGTGGTGAGGCTGAGGCTGGTAAAAGATTCAGGTAAGGATGGTTTAATCTTATATGTATCATCAGCAGTCTTCACTTACATGGTAAGAAGTTTTCCAGAATTTTCAGGAACCTCCATTTTTTTTTGTGTCTGGACCCTACTGGTTTTTATTGTGTGCACTGCACCGAGGTTGAGATTTCCATTTTTTAAAAAAATTTCTCAACTTTCACCCAAGCATTCATTCCTGTTGTTTATACTGCTGAAATGACTTTAAAGAAGTATAGTGATGCTACAAACTGTCAAAGCTAAGTTAAAAGTCACCTTTGTATAAACAACTCTTTGTAAACAAGCTCAGTGCTTTTTTCATAGGTAGGGGAAGTGGTACGGTATTTTTTGTAAAAAAGGGGAAGAAAAATCTTGATGTAAACCAGATTTTAGGGGAAAACTGCATGATTTTAAAGATTTTTTTTGAGGGGAAGATGCCTATAAATGGCCCCTCTGATAGAAGGAAAAAACCTGAAGCAGCACTGTTTAGTTTACATTTATTGATTTAGTAGGTTAAATAAACCATGAATGATGCCTGTGCATGGGCTATGTTTCTTTTATGGCCTTAGTAGGTGGTATTTGATGTATACTTGATCACTAATGATTCCTGTAAAAGATTATTGTTTGTAAGATTTAAGTTGTTTATCCTGTTCTTATTATATACCTCATTTATTAATTGATTCTTGACATTTAAACACATCTTACTCAATATTTATATCAAGACATGTCACTGCATGTGGTTAGTCTTCTGCTGTTTTTACATTCCCTGAAAATCAAACTTAAGATTGACAATTGATATCAGGTTATGAAATAAATATTTTATGGACCTTAAAATCTTTATGATTCTTGATTTCAGTACAATGGCCATAAGTCTTCTTAATTCTATATCAGACTTTTTAGAGTCTGGTGTAGATGAATGCACTACTAATTTGTTTGATTGGACAACGAATGACATGCACGCCTCTGGTTCCGAGGATCTGGATGGTGACAGCGATGAAGAACATGACAGTAATTTACGTAGATCTAAATCTGCTAGCTCACTTAGGTTTGTATCTGTAAATATAATCCAGTGTATAAATCATATCTTGTCATCACGTCTATGGTAGAGGCCAAATATGGCCAAATAATATTGTTTTCCAAATTTTATCTAGGTGTCCTGTCATTGTATTGGACACATTCAGTTATGTAGAAGGAACTTTGAATCACACATTCATGTACAATTATTTGGTGACATATACATTTATATTAGCTAAAACTGGAATAATATCCTTTATAAAAACTGTACTTGATTAAAGGAGGCAGTTCCCTTGTAGCAGTTTGATTGCTGAAGGGGCCTCCATAGTCGAGTGGTTATGATCTCTGACTAGTAATCACCAGCCCCTCACCATTGTGAGTTCAAATCCCACCCAAGATCAAATTTCACATGTTAGGAAACTGTCCAGCTAGCTTATTGAAATTGGGTGGTTCTACCTAGGTGTACACCTGGGGTCTTTCTAAAAGCTGGACAAGTAATCAAATGACCCTGGCTGTTTGTGCTACGTTAAACCCCTGTGAAAAAGAAATTGTTTTCTGAAACTGGTATGGTAAATTTTTTTATTGAGATTACTGTGCTTAAAACTGCTATCAGTTTTTATTTTTTATATGATGCAATTCTTTTGTGTCGGCATTTCAGAACATCATTCCAGAAAACTTGTAGAAATTTCAAGAATTTATTTCATGAAGCAAGGGAGAGAGCTTCTAAAGCTCTTGGTTTTGCTAAACTCCTCAGGAAGGTAAGTATTGTGTTAGCATGTATGGTGTTTTTTTACAGGCAGGAGATTGATGAGTTTTCAAGAAAAAATCTGCTGAACACTACACGTTATACATGTTTCTGTTTAATCATATATTACAAATATCATTTTAGTAGTTGAATAAGTTAATAAATTTTACTTGATCTTGTATTTGCTCATATCTGTTTTAGTGTCACAAATTTATTATGTATAAGTAACAGTATTATCATTTTAAACTTTCCAATCAATTTTTAACTTCTTGGTTTGATATTTCTGCATTCAGTGGATAGCCTATCATGAAGTACTAATAGGAACTAGACAGAAATTACATCAAAACTGTTTAACCCCTCAAATATAATGATTGAATTTTTTGACATTGTCAAATGTTCAATATAAACACATTAATGAACAAAGGTAGCTAGATTAATTTCACTTAAATCAACAATCATTACCAGTATTTTATCACTTTTTTAAAGTTGATTAATGTGTTTATCAATTGTTTTTGATTAACGACTTTTTGATACCGCAGCACGTAGTCCATGCCAGTATTGGTCTTGGTAGTCTCAAGACGCCATTATTAAAAATACTACCCAGTATCTGAAGGAATGCGAATGCGACAGATTTTTTCAAGGAAGATAACCTACTTCATAAAAGGTCCATAAAAGATATTGATATTCTAACAAGTATAACCTACTTCATAAAAGGTCCATAAAAGATATTGATATTCTAACAAGTATTCACTTTTATTACATGTTGTTTCAGGATTTAGAGATAGCCGCAGACTTTAATGTTGTTGTACCTACTGTCGAACTTCTGCAGAAACTGAGGGATTCAGGACATATTAATGTATGTATTCTTCATTGCATGTCCCATGTTTACTGTGTATTAGTTTGTTTTACGCCACTGAGCATATATACAATAAAAACTCAACATTAATACCACCTTTGGAACTGAACAAAAAGGTCGTAATACTGTGTGGTCTCCAGTTCTCAAATTGAAACATTTAGGAAATGTAGCAGATTTGTTTGAATTCTGTTTTTATTTCTTTTTCACTCTGGTTTAACACAGCACCAACTGCCTGGCTCATTTTGTGACTTTTCCAGCTTTAACCATAGGGGGCTTGCACATTGAAGGAAATGGTGTATTAAGGTCTAAAATGACTAGATGGACTTTAGACACATTTATCATGTATATACTTATACTAGGGTTACCATTTCAAAAATTACAGTTTCTGCTCCAAGTTTGTTTAACGCTACGTTTCTTGTTTAAAAGGCCCCCTTCATCTGAAAATAACTGATGGTTATAATTAGATGGTTGCTAAATAAATTTTTATTGTATTTAAGTAATGTTCTAAAGGCAGTTTATCTAAACTGTGGTTTGGATTATCTACTAGTCCTAACATGCTCCTCTGCTTGTAACAGACACTTTATAATGTACAGTTAGGATTTTAAGTATTATTGAAGGTAAAAATTGTGCAGTCAAAGAAAGAATTACTTATTAGTCAAAGAAATTTCACCAGATTTACATTTTTCTAACTTGGTTCCAAAACTTTTGTATCTATCACAAATGTCATGTTAATAATGCCACTGATACTTTTTTACAGGTGATAGCCCCTCTAAGTGCTGGCTACCTGATGTTTATACCCTCAAGCATTGCTGAACAAAGACGACAGATTATACAGTTACTGAATGTCACCTGTGGTCGTGAGGATGTATCTGTTAGTACTGACCTAGGGAATCGTGACGATGGTTATTTATTGATGTTGAGATGTGGAGGCGGGTCTGATCATAACCAGGAATGTCCGCTGTGGGAGGGTGAGAGTATACGTGTAGAACCAACTGCAGAAACTGCCATAGCTCTTTCACATATCCAGGTGAACTGATTTCATTTTTTGTCTGGAAAACTGATATCTTACTCTGAAAATTTTACAAAAATCTATGAGAATTGTTGCTCTTTATAACTGTAGTTTTGTCAAAAACTACACCTTCCTTGGTAAAATTGGTTTTGGAAATTCTCTATTCAAGTTCTGTTCATCTCAAACAACTTGGGGTAATTTTAAAATAACATATGATATCATCTTGGTACTTAGATGTTTTTATTTTAACCATTTCAATTTGGTCTGCTTTAATAACAATGACTGATATTGAATTGAATGTTTCCAGGTGGAATCACTGTTGTTTGTTGTGATACATTCCTCACAATTATCCAACCAGAGAAAAGATTTTGAAGTCCTGATGGGAAGCACTGTAGAATTACTGAATGAACAGACTTCTTGTCATCAAGTTATAGCAGAGTCCCTGATAGAACTGAAGGTAATAATATCACACTATTTCCTGTTTCCATGACTACCCACTTTTAAATATCATTGCTAAGAATATAAAAGTAATTAATCAAGATTGATTTTCATGTTATTAATCAATATATATAAAGTGTAAAATTAAACTGCTTCAGTTAAAAAAATAATCATTGTGTATATTGTATCCTTGTGTAAATGAAACAAAAATACAGTTAAAAGTTCACAATTCCTGTATGTATATTTCTGTTTAAGCTGTTGATATGACATGGTATGGTCTGTCACTTAAACCTTTGCCTCATAATACCACATTTCCCCACAACTGAAGCAGATGACTTGAAAATATTGTGGCAAAAGTAGCCATTGCTTGTAATGAGTAATGGCTTCTTTTGCCATAATGTTTTCCATTCTGTCAGAAAGAAATAACCCAATTTTCTTTAATAAATTGATCTTGTGTATATTAGTTTTGAATTTTGAAGTGTCCAAAATATGCTTAATGAGGTAACAGGTTAAATTTTGTCATGCTATTACATGAAGCTTTTTTACACCATAATTCTATGTTTCTCAAGCATCTTTTGTATTACTATAGGATTCAGCCATATCTCTCCGTGATAAAGTAGCAACTGTGATAAAACAAGTAGAGGAACATTGGAACTGTGATCAAGAAATGATAGAAAGTGAGAAGAAACACATCCTTAAACTATATAGGGAAACTATGCTACAAGCCTATAACTTTGGATTTGAGGTAATTTAGGTTTTCATATGATGTGAGTGACCTATGACTACAATCCTGCCCTTCTGTGTTTCAATGAATGAATGAATGAATAAATGAATGAATGAATGAATGAGTGAGTGAGTGAATCAATGAATGAGTGAGTGAGTCAAAGAATGAGTGAGTGAGTCAAAGAATGAATAAATGTCAGTTCATTTTAGCCATTTTACCTGATCCCTGATTCAGTGTTTTATTTGGTGACTCTACTGTCCTGTTCTTGTACAGCATGATCTTTGTTTCAGTATTCAAAAACAAATACTTGTTGATTTGCTACATTATGATTATTTATTCCTTAAAAGTTCAGGACTGATGTTGATTAGTATCAAGGTTAAATGTTTTCTGGAATTTTCCAGCACCTCCGTTTTTTCCGGACCCTACTGGTTTTTATTGTTTCTGCAGCACCGACATTAAGATTTCCACTTTTTGAAAATTGTCAACTTCACCCTTGTAGTATTCATATTAATAAGGATTTACCACAATAAATCATCAGTTGTATTTTAAATGTAAATAAATAAAATTAAATACAATTACATAAATTCATGATGAAATTGCTCATTTCAACTTATCAATTACAAGCCTTGTGTACATGAATATTGTGTATTTCAGTATATGAAAGAAGTCACTCGTCTTGTGTCTGGTGAGACCAGACAACAGCTAGGACGTAGTTTGATGCATTTTGCCAAGGATTGGATGAAGTTTGTCTCGGAGAAATGTGAACGAGGTCGCGGTATGAGACCAAGGTCAGTTTTTAGGTTATTTATATGCTTAAAGATAGGATAGTTGATATTTGCAATGTTAGCCTGTTCGAATATCGTGTTTGAAATACAATATATGTATATCTGATATCACTTTGATTCAATTCAATCAATTTTAGTGAAACTTATTAGCTATGAAGTCTGATCTCTAATCTTCAAGATCACAGTCAAGGTCACTCCTCTTTGAAGATTTTCTTTACATATTTGACTCTGTTACCAATTATATCTTATATCTATATATCTTCAAAGAAGTGAAACCTTGATTCAATGAAATACGATAAAAACTACAATCAAACCTCTGAACAAAGGGCACCCTTGGGAAAGACAAATTGTGGCCTTTATTGACAGATGACCAGTACTGCTAATTCCAATACAAACATTAGCAGATTATTTTGACATCTGAGTAAAGACTGCACTCTATAAATCACATGTCTTACACTCCCATATGTAATCATGGAGTGCATGTTTGATTATAGAAGTAGAACCTGGCCTCTGTAAACTTGTTATTTTACATTGATTCTGTAAGAAAAAGAGAAAATTTCCTGTTTTATATTTAGTGTTGGTCCAGGAATTTGATCAATGTTATTATATATATTATGTTAACATCAACAGTTGGTTCATTATTTTAGATGGGCTAATCAGGGCCTGGATTTCCTGTTGATTGCTTGTGAACCTAAAATATTGGCAATACTTACAGAAGAGGAATACAAGGTAAATGAAGATTGGTCCTATGAACTTGAGAGGTGGTTGTTTAACATCTTACTGTACCTAATAAAATTAGACTTGAATTAATTAGAGAAATATGTCACAAAATATTTGTTTTTTTGATTTAGTGTCAATTGAATATTTTGTTTTATCAAACATTTTCTACTTTTAACCATTTTTCTCATAATTACCCTGCATATTCAAAAGATAATTTCAAAAATAATGTGGTGAAAGAAGCCATTTCTTGTGTAGAGCAAAGGCTTCTTTTACCACAATGTTTCCTACTCTGTCATAACCCAGTTCTCTTAAATAAGTTTATCATGTGTATATTACCTTTGAATTTGGAATAGTACAAAATAAGCTTATCAGGCAAAGGTTTAAGTAAAAAAGTTCTCCAGTAATTCAGATGTTTTAAATCAGTCTTTTATTTAATCTCATTTTTCTTTTCAGGATCTTCAAGAGAGTCTGAATGAGTTTATTACACATCTCATTGGTAATGCTGATAAGCCACAATATGGAGGTAAGATATTATTTGTTTTAGGTCCATGGTTGAAAATTTTACAGAAACTTCTGTTTTTCCCCAGACCCTTCTGATTTTGTTTCCGTGGCACCGAGGTTAAGATTTTTTGAAAATTTTCAAGTTTCACCCATGTAGGTCTGAAAAAGTGAAATAATGATGTAATAAAAATAATAATTTTGTTATTGAGTGTTAACAGTGTCCTTTGAAGACCTTTAACATTTTATTTTGTGTTTTTTTAAAGGTACGTTACCAATGCGTGGATCAGCTGCTTCAAATGATGGAAGACAACAGTATAACAGGTTGTCATCCTGGCCTGCACCTAAAGTTCATCGTTCATCATCATCGAAATCTGTCCCTGAGAATCCTACAAGTCCACAATCTGCACCAATTCCACCAACATATTCTCGTAAGTTTTACTCTTATTTTACTTTGATGGACATATTCAGAGTTTTCACTAGATATCAAAAGTTGCTGGTCAAAAATGACATTTGGCTGATGAAGAATCATTCAAAATTTCCTTCTAATTTTATTATAAGTTTGACTCATTGGTACGAATTCTCAAAAATCAAAAGCTTTATTTTACAGATTTCAATAGTCAAATGGGTCAAATGACTGCCCTGAAATTAATTCTGTACATGCACATGCCATATAATTGTATGAATTTTTGACAGTCCTTTCTGTGAACTTCATTGACAGGAATAGGAAACATGCACATTGGCAATCAGACAATAAACAAATAAAGGAATGATTTTAAAGCTGATTACTTTTCAAAAGAAGAAAGTGAAGTCATTTTTGAGTATCATTTCTGACATTATTTTGATCAACTGATATTTAATATTTCCATTACTTTTGCATTAATTCTGCATTAAACTCAAATACATGTCATGTCTGTTGACTGTTTACTTGTTGGCAATTTACCGTAGTCATCAGAACCTTTTTTTATTTACATGTATGCTTTGGTCTTGTCTGAAATTACTTAACATTGAATTATGCTTTAACTTAACATTTGGTTTAAGAAAGAAGGATGTATCTATGACTTGATAATGATATAATAAAAAGTAGACAACTATCTGTAGGTCAAATAAATGATTTTATTTTTAAATTCTTGCCTTCGTTTTGTTGTTCTAGTTCTAGTGCTAGTTCTAGTTTTTGTGAATTGTTGTTTAAAATTTTCTCTGCCTACCCTAGAAATGAGGTCCATCCATTCTGTACCTGTATTGGAATCTGATGAGAATTCAGAACAGTCAGGTAGTATTCACACTAGATTTTGTCTGATGTTGTGCTTGATGCAAGATTGCGATCACTGTCTTATGATGTAGTCTGTCTGTGATCTGTCTGTAAAGGTTTTGGTGAAGCCAGATTAGTTTTTTGTCCATAGAGGTTCAGGTGCAGCCAGATTAGTATTTTGTTCATAGAGGTTAAGGTGCAGCCAGATAAGTATTTTGTCCATAGAGGTTCAGGTGCAGCCAGATAAGTATTTTGTTCATAGAGGTTCAGGTGGAGCCAGATTAGTATTTTGTTCATAGAGGTTCAGGTGCAGCCAGATTAGTATTTTGTTGTTAAAAGTTTACTTTATATGTTCTAAGTAAGTTAGGGTGCAGCCATATTTACGGTTTTGTAAATTAAAGTTTGGGTACAGCTGTACTAGTCATTAGAATACTGAATACATTTCTTCTATATAAACACTATACTATGTGAATGTGTGGTTATTCTGTCACAAATTGTTAACACAGTGTGGACGTTTATGGTGAACATTAGTCTTGTTTTAATATTTAACTTGTAAGGAAGTGTTTTACGCCTGTATATCAGTCCACATTTTTATTGTATAATTACTCTACCCTTCTGTGAAAGGTGACATAATGCATTTTTTAGAATTTTTAGCTCACCAGAACCAAAAATTCAGGGTGAGCTATTAGGATGGGTAGGTGGATGCTCCGGCGTCCTTCATCTGTCATCTGAAGTCAACAATGGTCTTCTCTTCAGAAACTACCAGTCAGATTTACTTCAAATTGGCTGTGTAGAAGCCTTTTGACAGCCTTCTGACTGTAATTTGCTAATATTATACCAGTTGTCCCCTTTTATGGGTCACTAGAGCTAAAAACAGAAAAACCATTATTTGTTGTATAAAGGTAATTATATAAGGAATTTGACATTTCCGTAGGAATAGACATAATTATACCGACGTTATGCATGTGTTGTTTTGTATTACTAAAGCATGCTCCTCTGAGTGACATTTCATAGACATATCTGTGCTGAGCATGATAAACTCTTTTAATGAAAAAGAATCCAGTGCTATATTTTTCAGTCATATGTCACTGGCAACTGCTGGCAAAATGATGTAAGAACACAGGATAGAATTTAATTTTTCACAAAAAAATACAATTTCAGCTAAGATATGTCTACAAAAAAGAAATGTACAATTATTTCTATGATATGTATGTAAAAGAAGCCTTTGTCCCTTATTGATGAATATAGAATGTGTGAGTACTGGTTTGTATACTAAGAATCAGTCCCCAGTAGTGAGATACAAAAACTATGTTTTATAATTGATGTAGTGTAGATAAGTTTAAAGTTCACTAAAGCATGCTCCCTTGTAATCAGGCACACAGAAACGCTCATCAGACAGCAACCTCGAAGTCAGCCTCCACGATGGTGAAGACGGTGGTATTTGTATGGATGTACATTTACGACATAGAGGTATACGAAATGTTCATTTCATAATTAAGATGATTACTAGGCCAATTAAGCATTAAACAAGGATATTAAGATGCAGATTGTTCAGATTAGTTTCAAAATAATAGTTATTATCACTTCTTTTCTCAATTTTAGTTCTTTCTAGACAATGTTTTATCTGAAAGTTTGTTATTCTTAATACAACTTATTCTTAATAGAACCGATTAAGACGTAAAGTAAAACTTCAATATTCGACCAAAATAAAGTATCTCCAATTAATGATTATTTTCAAGTTGAATTGCAGAAAATTGATTCCAGATAACCGGTCATTTTAATAAGGTGGCCTTAATACTGGAAGTGGTCACTATGTGTGATGTCTTTCTGTATTTGTGTCAAATTTTGTTACGTTTGTTCCACATTAAAGAGGTTACATCATATCTATGTCTTAGTTTGCTTAGGCCTAAAAAATAGAAGTTTTGTTTCCAGTTACATGCCTAAAGAAATTTGGGTCTGTGGATAGGGATTTATTTTATTTTTTGTACATATTTTGGCAACACTGTATGGGAATATGTGTTTCGCAACATTATTGAGTCGTGAAATTACAATGTTGCACTACTATTCGGACACTAAAAACTTACGAGTCCGCAGGTAAAATATTGGTAGGTTGGGTATCTGGAAACAAACCTCTTCTTTTTTAGGCCTTATCTATCATCATCAGCATTAATATTGTTGTACGCTTATGTTCATGTGTTGCTACATTTTCTTGCTGTTGTGTTTTGAGTTTGTCTTACTGCCAGTAAGTTTCTCTCAGACTGTTTTCATGAAGCATAGAATTTTTACCTCACCTGAGCATGTAGTGCTCGGTCAGCTATAGTGATCAGACAGTCTACTCCAGTGTCTGCCATGCGGCATCCACACCTGGGGGTTGTTAACACTCTAGTGGTCACACTTTTGAGCCAATCTTCATCAGACCTGGTCAGAATGTTCGTCTCAATGATATCTTAGGCAAGTTCGAACATTGGTCATCTGGGGTCAAAACCTAGGTCACCAGATCAAATAGAATGGAAATTTTGTTAACACTCTAGAAGTCACAGTTTTGATTGGATCTTCATGAAACTTTGTCAGAATGTTTGTATTAATGATCTTGTAAAATTGTGCGAATATGGGCCATCTCCAGTCAAAAACTAGGTGACTAGGTCAACGCACCAGATAACTTTGTTAATGCTCTTGAGGTCATAATTTTGAATGAATCTTCATCAAACTTTGTCAGAACATTTGTTTCAATAATTTTAATAAGTATGAAGATGGGTCATCTGGGGTCAAAAACTAGGTCACCAGATCAAATCATAGGAAAATTTTGCCAACACTCTAGAAGTAACAGTTTTGATTGAATCTTCATGAAACATTGTCAGAATGTTTGTCTTAAAATATCTTAGACAAGTTTGAACTTGGGTCATCTTGGGTCAAAAACTAGGTCACAAGGTCAAATCATAGAAAAACCTTGTTAACACTAGCAGCCACAGTTTTGACTGGATCTTTGTTTAACTGTGTTAAAATGTTTGTTTTTATGATGTTTTGGACAGGTTCGAACTTCGATCATCTGGGGTTGCAAAATAGGTCAAAAGGTCAAATCTCCTGAAAACTTAGTATACCTTCTAGAAGTCATAGTTTTGGTTGGATCTTCCTCAAACTTTGTCAGAATGTCTGTATTAATGATATCATGAACAGGTTTGAACAAGGGTAGACTCAGGTTAAAAATTAGGTCACCTGGTCAAATCACAGGTAAACGATAGATGTTGCAATCTTTACTCAGATGAGCGAAAAAGGGCCATCTTGGCCCCCTTGTTTAAGAATCAGATATGTTCCATGAAGGCATGGAGCATGCTTGTTATTGATCTAATTAATTTTAACATGCAGTTATACAATTTCTATAAAGATATGAATACAATTAAGGAATGGAAGTTGCCAATCAGGAGATAATTATAGACCAACTATTAATTTGTCAGTATCTTTTTGTTGTAAGTTTTACACATATGGGGAGAGCTTTACAACATTTAAAGTTTTACAGTTTGAAACAAATGTTTAAAATAAAATTCATTTCATTTTCTTTTTTATTCATAGAAGCTTGTATGTTTTGTTTTAAAATTACTTCCTTTGGTTGTGAAATCTGTTCATTTTTTAAATCTACAACTCACCATTTATGAGTACAATCTGCTTGTATTAAACTTTCATGAAATGTAGACTTGCATATGATGAAGATATTATTTTGTTTGTTGCTTTAAATTGACTATACTTTCCTACTTTCTTTCACTATAGTTCATTTTATAATTAATAATTCTTTTCAATATTTGCACCATTGACCCAATAATGATCACCTAGTATTATCTCCAGACCATGTTTATATACTGTGTCAAGCATTTAAAAACGACCTTTAAGAAAGTATTGTAGTGTTGAAGAAATTAACCCAACATTTCAAAGGATGTTACCAGTAATTATAAACATTTATCTGAATTTTCTATATTAAGACCAGGTATTGTGTACCATTGTATATTTTAATAATGTAAATATAAATGCTTTTTTATGCTGCTCTGATTTTATGAAAAATGTATCCTAGCCAAGGGAGATAATCAGTTGTGGCTTTACTCTCAAGTGTTTTTTTAGCTCACCTGAGCACGTAGTGCTCGGTGAGCTATAGCCATCAGTCAGTCTACTCCGGTGTCCGGCGTCCACACCGGGGGGTTGTTAATGCTCTAGTGGTCACACTTTTGAGCAAATCTTCATCAGACCTGGTCAGAATGTTTGTCTCAATGATATCTTAGACAAGTTCGAACATGGGTCATCTGGGGTCAAAAACTAGGTAACCAGGTCAAATCTTTGGAAAACCTTGTTAACCCTCTATAGGTCACAGTTTTGATTGGAGGTTCACCAAACCTTGTCAAAATGATTGTCTTAATGATATCTTGGTCAAGTTTGATCATGGGTCATTTGGGATCAAAAACTAGGTCACCAGTTCAAATCACTAGAAAACCTTATTAACCATCTAGAGGTTTCAGTTTTGATTGGATCTTCATTTAATTGTGTCAGAATGTTTGTATTAATGATATCATGAACAGGTTTGAACATGGGTCAACTCAGGTTAAAAACTAGGTCACCAGGTCAAATTACTGAAAAACCATAGAAATTGCAATCTTTACTCAGGTGAAAAGGAGTCATCTTGACCCTTCTGTTTGTTATAGTTTTATATCTTGTATATATTATAGGATCAGACAGTGCCTTGTGTAGTAGTCATAATGTGTTCAGTTATAAACCTCATAATCGCATGCATGCTGCCATACAGAAGTTAGAAAAGGAAAGAAATCATCGTCTATTTGAACAACATGTGATTGGTCAAGTCACAAAACATCGTGAGATCAATTATCATATAAATACAAAGAAGGTGAATTTCCATTGGCAGAAAGGAAACAAGATAGGTATGTTTACAGATGTGTATTTATTCTATTCTCTGGGGTTCTGTGGTTGAGTTGTTTTGGTCCCTGACTAGTAATCGTGAAATCCTCACCATTGAGAGTTCAAATCCTACCCAGGACCAAATTTTACATGTGAGGAAGTTGTCTGGTTAACTTGTTGAAAGCCGATGGTTCTGTCCATGCTGATGTCTTCCTTCTCCATTAAAGCTGAACAGTCACCAAATGACTCTAGCTGATGATGTGACGTAAAACACCAATGAAAAAATATATTACATATATTCACTAATATCTGTAATTGTTTAAACTTTTAATGAAAAAGGTTGTTATGTGATGTGCCCTAAAGAAGGATGATTATGGTAAGGATATGTGTTATACTGTTTGCAAGTTATCTTATTTTAATGCTAAACTTACATTTATTGTTTATTCATATGTTTATTTTTAACTCGTCTGTTTCATAGAAAAAGTGGATCTATTATTATCAGTGTGGCGTTGTTATCATGCAAAAACTTTAATGTAGCCCATTACTCAATGACTTATTAGGATATCAACATGACACTTGGAATACTTCATTATCATGATGAAGTACAGTTGCAAGACAAGGGGAAATATTATGAAAGCTATATTTTTGGAGTCATGCCCCCTTTTTAACTTTTGGTCAAATTGCTTATTAAATAGAACAGTGCACAACAGTGTTGCATTGGCGCCGCTCTACGAAGTTCTTATTTATTGCAGTATTCATTATATTAGTTGATTACATTGTGTGTGTATATTTCAGGTGAAGGACAGTTTGGTAAGGTGTATTCTGTGGTTAACATGGATACTGGTGAACTTATGGCCATGAAAGAGGTGAGTGACTAAAAATATAAAATAACCAAACTTTATTTTGGACTTAGGTTTTATAGTTGAACCATCTATGTACAAAAAAGCATTTTCATTGGTAAATTTAGGTTTAGTCTATTTTGTAAATGTATATCATTGGATTATATAAGGCTATGCAGGCTCTAAATATATATTAACTTACAATGTCACACTAAGTTTGTGTTATCTTGTTTAGTTTTACCATCTGAATTTATTAAATATCTTAATTGAATTTAAAAAGGGGCTGCCACGCTCCATAAAAGATAGGCCTCGATTTTTTATGAGCCATCATCACAGCATGAGAATATTTTATTTCCATGTTTTATAATGTGTTATGATTGTGTAAAAAGTCATCATTTCAGATGAAAATTGAATATAATTGTATGAATGATACATTATTTCAAATGAAATTTGTGCATAATTGTGTGAATTATTAATTATTTCAGATGAAATTCCGTACTGCAGATATGCAGTATCAGTTTAAAGATGTAATAGATGAAATAATGAGGTTTGAAGGAATAAACCATCCAAATCTTGTACGCTACTTCGGTGTGGAAGTTCACAGGGTAAGTTTACATGTATACAATATGAAAACTGTGCACTTAAAGATGAAAAATAACGTGTGGGTATTTGTAACGTTTTTATCTCATTTGTATGAATTACCATATACAAGGAATTTATGGTAAAATTTAATTTACAAAATCAATATGTTATGGATAAACTGAGTTATGAGTGGTTTTAGTGCAGCTGTAAATAATATTGACATTTTGAATCTACTGTAAAAAGTTGTATCATTGTTAGAGGTCAGGCATTAAGGTGTAATGTCAGAATACTTACTTTACTGAATCAGACAATTCTGGGAAAGTCAGTAGGGAATGTCATCATGACTTTCAGTTATATCTTCAATATTGTGGTTATTTAATTTAAAATAACAGGTACTTGATTAGTGTGTGAAGTTTCTATGTTTGTTGCTTTGGCTGTCCGTTCTGCTGGTGTGACAATTTAGATGTTGTGAAAGTGATCTAGATTTATTTGTTGGTATCGTATCTCATCACAGACCTTTGAAATAACCAAATATGATATTTGCATTGGATTACAACATGAATAAATTTAATTGTTGGAAATTAATTACAGTAAAACCTGCCTTTGTTGCCACCTTTGAATAAAGACCATCCTGTGAATAAAGGCTATTCTTTGAAAAATGTTGCTGAGTATTTAGAATAATCTGACCTCCGAAGAAAGGCCACCTGTCAATACAGGCCACATTTTGTCTTTCCCAAGGGTGGCCTTTGTTCACAAGTTTGACTGTAGTTAAAATGTGTCATAAGTTATTGTTAAGAAAGAGAAGTGTGAATTTACTGTGCATTTCTGTTCTATGTATGGTGGTGATTTTAATGTGATGTTGTTGTTTACTAGACTGAGATGTTGGTCTTTATGGAGTATTGTGATCGTGGCACCATAGATGAAGTATCAAGAATTGGTTTGACGGAAGACCTGGTGAGGTTGTACACTAAGGAGTTGTTGAAGGCTGTACAGGTGCTACATGATAATGGAATTGTCCACAGAGATATTAAAGGTAAAATACTATAACATGATAACGGAATTCTCCACAGAGATATTAAAGATAAAATACTGTAACATGATAATGGAGTTGTCCACAGAGATATTAAAGGTAAAATACCATAACATGATAATGGAGTTGTCCACAGAGATATTAAAGGTAAAATACTATAACATGATAATGGAATTGTCCACAGAGATATTAAAGGTAAAATACCATAACATGATAATGGGAGTTGTCCACAGAGATATTAAAGGTAAAATACTATAACATGATAACGGAATTCTCCACAGAGATATTAATGATAAAATTCTGTAACATGGTAATGGAGTTGTCCACAGAGATATTAAAGGTAAAATACTATAACATGATAACGGAATTCTCCACAGAGATATTAAAGGTAAAATACTATAACATGATAATGGAGTTGTCCACAGAGATATTAAAGGTAAAATACCATAACATGATAATGGAGTTGTCCACAGAGATATTAAAGGTAAAATACTATAACATGTTAATGGAATTGTCCACAGAGATATTAAAGGTAAAATACTATAACATGATTATAGAATTGTCCCAGGGATATTAAAGGTAAAATACCATAACATGATAATGGAATTGTCCACAGCGATATTAAAGGTAAAATACTATAACATGATAATGGAATTCGATATTAAGGTAAAATGCCATAAGTACTGCATCAAGTGATTCTCAACCAAATTACAAAATATTGACATAGTTTTTAATATATCTGTATTACCGAGGTTTTTCTTTTATGAATGAATTTCTGTTGTTTTCATCTAGTTTTGTTTAATCAATGTGGACATGTCATGGCATGTTTCCATATACATTTATACCTGAAATGTGACCTTTTTATGTCATTATGGCCTGCTTTTGATGATGTCATTATGACCTGGTATTGATGATGTCATTATGATCTGGTATTGATGATGTCATTATGACCTGGTATTGATGATGTCATTATGACCTGGTATTGATGATGTCATTATGATCTGGTATTGATGATGTCATTATGCTCTGGCATTGATGATGTCATTATGACCTGGTTTTGATGATGTCATTATGCCCTGGTATTGATGATGTCATCATGACCTGGTATTGACGATGTCATTATGACCTGGTATTGATGATGTCATCATGACCTGGCATTGATGATGTCATTATGGCCTGGTTTTGATGATGTCATTCCATTTTGCTTGTAGGTGCTAATATATTCCTGACCTCAAATGGATGCTTAAAACTTGGAGACTTTGGTTGTTCTGTTAAATTGAAAAATCAAACAACGATGGCAGGAGAAGTTAGTATGATGGCTGGCACTACAGGTGAGGGTTTGATATTGACTGTGTTTGAGATAATGTGTTAGTTGTTAGTTGTTCATTGTGGAGGTTAGGGGTTCAAACCTTATTTTGTCATATCATGATCCCATCTCTGCATAAGATCTCTGTACTGATTCCAAGGTTCTAAAACTCATTCATTTTTTTCAACTTATTTCTGATCAGTAGGTATATTTGCCGAACAGATATTTCAACAAATTAACCTATTTACATAAAACTGTTTTAAAAAAATCCCGTCAGGTTATCAGTAATTAGTTGGTAATATTAAAAACACTTCATTGAGATTTTGAACTTGAAATCCATTCTCCAGTTTTATATCCTCTGACCCTGGTTTTATCAAAGATATGGTTTTGAATGTGGTTCAAGTTAGCTATGCTTATATCTCAATTAACCATAAGATTAAGTCAGAAAATTTGATATTTTATGTGAAAGTGTTTCCTTTATTAGTCTGTGTAACATCCATAATTCACTGGTAAATGTTGTATTTTTCCATTTCATGATGATTCCTTCTTAATCTGTTTCATGGTATTTTTTAAACAAGTGTTTTAAGACACAAAAGAGATGTCACTTGGTTTTCTGAGTAAAAACTAGGAATAAGTATTGATAGAACTTATAGAATTTCATTTAAAAGTTTTCTAATATATGCTGCATCTTTAGACATAATAATTACAGTTATATTCATGACTGTTGAGACTTCTTACATTTGTACTTGTTTTTTATGTCTATATAACAATTTTGAACTTCATAATACCGTCACATCTTGCCAGTCAGCTTGGTATTTCACATGTACATATATATGTTAATACACAATTATATGTTGTATTATATGTGCATAGGCTGGTGGCCTAAATACTTGTAAATAAAATGAAATGAAAATGACTTGTATTTGATGTAATGTACTGGCACATGATTTTTTCCAGCTTACATGGCTCCAGAGGTTGTTGCCAGGAAGGAAGGTCATGGTAGGGCCGCTGACATCTGGAGTGTTGGTTGTGTGGTTATTGAAATGGCTTCAGGAAAAGTTAGCTCCCTTGTCATCATACAATTTCTTTACAATGCTGTTAATTTTTTTCTTATGTTGTAGTGTGTTGCTTTGTTTTCATATGAGTGTAGCCTTGATTTGTATTATTTAGCACAATGCATTATTTGTGTTAAGGACAAAAATTCAAGACTTCACACTGCAATGAGTTTTCCTGTCTGGTTATCATTAATCGGGTCTCGTAAAAAATAGCATCGTGCCAAATAGTTAATTTGGCTGGCTCTATTTGAGGACACGGATATCCCCAGAATGCATGATTGAATGGGTAACAGCTTGTATCTTGTTCTGAAAGGAATTACTCAGTAACTTAAGTCAGTAATCTGTAGTAATACTGAAACGAATGTTTCCTTTATAGCTGCAGTATAAAAGGTGCTTTTGTTTTATATATTGAGAATAATTAAGTTGAAAGAGTTGCCAGTTTGTGCTTAAGGCTGAGTGTAAACTCTTCATGGTAAAATCGTATTTTTTTCAGCGTCCATGGCATGAATATGAGAGTATGTACCAAATAATGTTTAAAGTTGGAATGGGTCAGACCCCTACTATCCCTGACAACATAGGGGATGAAGGGAAGGATTTCATTAGTCATTGTTTAGTGACAGACCCTGAAACAAGATGGACAGCCAGTGAACTCAGAGATCATCCGTTTGCTAAGGTGAAGATACATGTAGTTTTTAATACACTGAGTCTTAATGGTGTTTTTTAGTAATATTCATGATGTTATCACTTAAATTCCAAAATTTAGAAATAAAACTAGGTCTGAAAATGTTACAAATTTACTTGATAGTTAAATTAATGATGCATATTAAGTCTTGGAGACAAATATTCATCTTTTAGTGCCTAAAACAATCGTAAACATTCAAATCTGTGAATAAAATTCACATAAGGCGGAGAAGAAGTTCGACCATTATGCTCAGTCAGAAAACATCAATTCAGAGTTTTATAGGTCCATTACATAAATAAATTTGTGCTTATTATTGACCTTTGTTCCCAATTGATAATTATCTTATATATTTTACAGTTCATATTGTATTATACTTTCAGATATATGATCCTGACGGTGATGGTGAAGATGCAGACACAAGTCAGAATTAAGTCTTGATGTTTTTTATCAAAACTGCTGTTATTGATGAAAATTCTAAAATTTATAAAAATTATATGAACATAAAACACTGATTCCATTGTTCATTAAGGCCTGTTGCATGTAGTTATTTGATAATTCAATCTATTTTTTTAATCATGAATGCATTTAATGGCGATATGTTATTAAAAAAAAGATCATCAGGTATGATTGAGTCTGCCTGAGTTTAGATCACAATGTTTTAAGTTTATGTCTGAACAAAGATGTTTTTTATTGCAATTTAGTAACATCAGATATTATTTCCTGGTCCACATAATGGTAATTATCATAAGGCCAGAAACATGAACATATGTTTTTTTTCATCACATATTGTTGCTTAGAATAATACTGATTACTAAGAAACATTTTTTTCACACTTGTTCAATTGACATTGCTAAGGACATTAATCAGTCTTTCAAATAAAATTCAATTGTGTTTAAACTTTTATCAGTATCTAGTTCAGTTTTAATTGGTCAAATAAAATGAATTTCTTGTAAGTATCCAATTATATGTCAAATTTATTGAAGTAAAACTCCATGCTCTGTTGTCAAATGTTCAGATCTGCGTCTCTTTCCTATCAAGCAATCGATTTGTGTTAATAGCATAGAAAGTCATGGTTCCTGGAATTGAACAATTAGGGAGGCATTGTGGTCTGGAGGTAGAGTGTCCAACTTCTGATCTGAAGGTCCCGAGTTTGAATCCCAGCTTCGGCGGGTTTCGTTCATGAACTTCGCAATCCCATTTTTTGGATGCAGTACCGGTGTAGTGTCCAGAAAGTGGACTCGAGCATGATTAATATAAGTAAATTGTTTGTTTTGCAATCAAGCTAAAATAAATTAGTATAAACTAAGATAATTGATGATTTAACATAAATGTAGTACTCTGATGTATGAGTGGGTTCATATAATATTGAATGAATTTAAGTATGACAGCTCTTTGTGAACATTTTCAGAGGTTCTTCACAGGCATTATTTAGTATATATAGATATATATCCTGTCTACATTTTCGATTCTCATCCATTTTATTGTATAGATGTTCATTATTTCACTTATACTTATTTTCAATATTTTAGATGAAATCATGAGTATAGAAATTTATCTTATTAAAGTATATAAAATAGAATATTTTAAGTGTTCAACATGTACATTATTTTTAGTGTTATTTTTTGTGCTACTACTTAAGTTTGATTGTTTATCCTTTTATAAAATATCTTATTGCAGTGTTATGAAAGTTTTTAGTTCATAGCTTTGATATTTATACATGAATTAGGTGTCATAATATTTTCATTTTTATTTGAATATTTACTGGGTAATAATGTTGCGTAATTTTGTATCCTTTTCAAGGATAGGGGACATATTGTTTGTCAGCTCGTTATTACCTTTCTTGTTATTATTTCTTGTAATTCTTCTTCATCTGATAATTGCCTTAGGCATAACATTTTGAACTTCCTACATATTTTGATGTTCTTGTATTTGATTGTGATGCAAATTTGTTGAGTCTAGCAGAAATTATTCTGAATGATGCTGTCAAGTATTATAGATTGTTTGTAGATGTATAAATGGTTTTGCCAAAAGTATTTTGTGATTTGTTAGTTCTTGATTGCAATAAATTGCATGTACAACTATGTTGATGTATATTTACAATGGTTAAAAGTTTTCCAAAATTTTCTGGAACATCCGGTTTTACCAGATCCTTCTGGTTTTGATTGTTTCTGCAGCACCAAGGACAAAATTTCCGGTTTGGTGAAAATTTTCAACTTTCAGCCATGTATTTATCTATGTGCTATGTTCTTGTGTAATGACTGCCCACTTGTTTAGGAGTGTACATGGAAATCTTGAATCATTTGTTCATTGTTTATTTTCAGTTGCATATATACCATTTACTCTGATTGGGCGTATAAACTAAAACTATGTTTTAGTGAATAAATGATGATATATGTATTTGTGAAATCTTCTATATTTAAAATTCCATTTCTGTATCTGTCGTTTTTGTTCAGTCTTTCTTTTTTCCTTTGTATGTATCTATGAACTCGTTAATACCGTCTGTATTCCATGTGTGCCGTGCAATTTGTTGACAGTGTAGTTTGTTTATTAAAAGTGTGATTTATAATTTGTTGATGAATGAGTAATTGTATCTATCCTGTTAAGAAGTGTGCTGTTTATTTATGAATGTAGTGTATAATTTGTTATTGGACTTCTATCATTTTCTGGACAAATGTAGAATGATATATTAGTGTGACTGCGAACATTGTACTTACCTACATTGAAATAATTGGATGTATTTCTGTTATCTGTATCAACAAAATGTTGGTTCATTGTTATAATTTATTCATTAATAAAATCATGTGAAACTGTCTTATTTTTGTATATTTTACCTGTATTTTATTGAGTTGCTGTCTGCTGTGTAAGTCATAAAAGGACCATCCCTAACGTTATCAGACTTATCTACTACATGTATTAAGTATTGATCAAAGTAGGTCCAAATTGATTCTTTTGTAATTTAAGACAATATCTTTTAAATTAATGTCAAACACTGAAAAATGACCGTTAGATAAACTCCCACATTTTTGCAAATCTTATAATGATATCAATATTTTGCAAAACAACAAAATATCAGTATTATTTCTGGTAATGATATTTGATGATGTATAATATTTCATATAAACGTATGTACACTTCATGTATGCACTAATTAAACTCATTTATTAAGTCCATCTTGTTCAACAGGATCAACATTAATGGTGCTTCATATGATTTAGCATTAGTTACCATATGTAACCATAGCGACATAATTTCTGTAAGTGTAATTCAAATTCTTCCTGGACTACTATTGTTAAGGATGACAGCTGTAGTTTGTCAGTCTTTCTTCAGTCTCCCTCTCAGACAGTCACTGACTTATTCATTCATTCTGGCATTACTTGTTATAACACAACATAAATCTTGTTCAACCTTTTTTACCTTTAATGGATTTCAAAACAATACAATACATGTAGAACAGATGGCCGTGAAGATTTCTGAAAACCAGATCAACCCAGTATGTACAAAGAAAATGATGAACACAAACCTATCATGGTAAAACAATATGCTATGGATTTCAAGTCCTAGTTAGACTTTATGTTCACCATTAGTTATAAAAAAGAACAGATTCAACAATCTTATGATATGAGATAATGAGCCAAGTCGTGTAATATGAGAGTTTGGATATAGCCTATAAATGCACAACTATTTAGTGTTAATAGCCAATAAAATCAAGCATTACATTTTGGATTTGAGGAACATGGTAGTGATGCTCAATTTTCAGTGGTACCTACATTAACACATTGAAACAAACGGAAGACAAAAAAAAGCCAAACAATATACTAGTACAGTCAAACCTGTGTTTGTGGCCACCTCCGAATAAAGACCACCCTGCCATTCTTTGAAACTCAGTCACTGATTATTTAGAACAAACTGACCTACAATTGAAGGCCATCTGTCAATAAAGGCCACATTTTATCTTCTAAGGTTGGCATTTGTTCACAGGTTTGACTGGATTAGATAAGATGACTCAAGGTACCACTGGGCTAATGAAGTCCAGTAATTGACAGCTATGGTACTTTACTTTGAATGGAACTTCTTTCACCAGGGCTAATATTGCAACAAAAGCCAGGTTGTTGGGCAACTTTTCCAGTTTTCACAGAGGAGGAAGCCCCCAGGCAAACACCTGAGTAGAACTATCGACCAGTAATCCAGGTGGACAGCTTCCTCAAATGTTATATTTGGTCCCATGCAAGATTTGAACTCACAGCAGGGAGAGTCTAGTGACCACTAGTCAGAAACCATAACCCACTTAGCCATGGAGACCCCAAGAATGGAACTAAAATATGTTATACAAAAACCTGATATTTAATGTTTACAACAGCGTTGCTATAGTGATGATAATTCAGATACAAATTGTGAGTTTAGTCTTAAAACAAGTATATAAAGTGAAACCATTTCATGACATAATAAAATGTTAAATACCTGCAACTTATAGATTCACCATGATAATTCCATAATGATAATTCCATAATGATAATTCCATAATGATAATTCCATAATGATGATTCCATAATGATTCAATTAAGATGAAATTAAATCACTTGAACACACTGAACCGGCTGAGTTATCCAAATATTCTAGCGAAGATTATATGTACATATTACAAGTTCACAGATAGACTTGTTGAACAATAAAAAGCTTGTATCGAAAGGAAATCAGAAACTTTAAGACAGAATAATTTTAAGAATACATACGTAAGTCATATTTGTTTGGATCAGGCAAAACAAAAGTTGCACAATATATACAAATATCACAGCTAGCAGTAAGTTTGTAGAATTATGAGCAAAAAGATAATCAAAGCACATTACACACTAGTTAAACCCTGACAGAATACACAGAAATAAAGACAATAAGTCTAGACCATTAAGATAAACAATAAATAGAAAATTAGAGAAATCAAGAGCACAGCAGAGTAGCGTCAATGCTCGTCTGTTTTACATCATTCAATTTAATAAGCAACTTTGACGAAAATTCTAAGTTAAAAAGGGACATAACTCCAAAAATACAGTTTTCAGAATAATTCCCCTTGTCTTGCAATTGTGTCTTGTCATGACAAGCATTCAAAGTGCTGTGTTGATATCTTAAGAAGTGTTTGAGTAATGGGCTACGTTAAAGTTTTTGCTGGACAATGACGACGACAACAATGCCCAGTGATCACAATAGCCTGACATTCTCTTTGAAACAGACCTGCTAAAAATGTAATACACAATAATTGTACATACAATTGTATTTTTAAATAATAATAAACCAAAATTAAGGCATAAACATAGGCTAGGCTAAGTACCTCAAAAGCATAAAATTTTAAACAGTAACATAACATTTGCGTTCTGAAGAGTATTTAAAAGTGGGACACTTGGCAAATAAGATACAGGTAGGTCATTTCATAACAAAAACATTGCAACAAATCCCTATGCACCATCAATATTTAACAACTGTTCATCAACAAAATGTTTTATGTACATGTACATTGTAAAATGGATACAAGCCACCAAAATATCAACATACAAGTGGTTTTAACTCTCTGAAGATGAAAAAAACATTAATGTTGCCAATAAGATCAGTTATCAAAAATTGTCTTTCAAAATATTCATTTTTTCTCATATCAGTCAATGATACAGGTAACTGAGTGTGAATTCAAGGTCATATGAAGGGATACAAGGGGTCAGAGATTTAAACATGACAGCATTCTCCTACCTCTCATTTCACTGCTTCAATAAGCTTAGATCAAGTATTACAAAGATAATAATTATGCTGTTCACAAAACTGAGTATTAATACTCTAATAAATAACTCAATTTTTATACTCCACTGAGTGAAATAATGTATGAACCTTAATCTAACAATCTATAACCTCTAAACAAGAACCGAATCAACAAACAGGGTTTTCATTAGACATCAAAAGTTGAGGGCCAAAAATGACCCTTGACTGATGACAATTTGAAGAGTCAACAAATTTCCTCCTAATTTTATAGTAAATTTGACCCTTTGGTACAAAGTCTCAAGTCAAAACCTTTATTTTATTGATTTCAAGTGTCAAAACGGTGTTTTAAGGGTCAGATGAAAGCCCTGATAAATATTTCATTAACATTTCAGGAATTGTTTGACCTCAATATATGTTTGATAATCAACAAAAACAAATGAAATTGCAGTCTTAAAAGGACACATCTCCAGATTATCCTCATATACTCGGCAATACTAGTCCTTTTGAGAATTTAGTGTTATTCTTAAACGTTAACTTTTGTTGATATTATGCATAATATAAACATACAGAACGATTAGATCCAATCCTACTTACAGCACGCTTCTACTTCATGTTTTATACAAGAGACAATGGTCAACAAATTCTGAAGATCTAAGAGCTGAAGTAGATAAATACAACATTTATATCCTTAACAAACATTGATTTTAACTTTTATTATACCAACTTTCAAAATCACATCCTATAAATATTGATCATAAATCTGGCATCTAGTCCCTTTAAAAAATAGAAAATAAACTAAAGAGAACTTAAAATTTTTGACTCAGGTCTTTGATGAAAACATGAACAAAAATGAAACCTGATGAAAAGAAACAAAATTCTGGATGCTCAGTCAACAGAGTCAACTCTGATGAATAATAATAATTTATCTAATAATAATATATTTCCTAATCTAGATTCGTGATAAGTAAATTACTATGCTTGATTACATGTTCATAAACAAAATCATGATCATTTAAAAAAATGTCAGTAGCTTCATCATATGTAAACGTCTTAACACCAACAACACAATCACCAAAACAACAAACACAGCAAACACTATCAACAGTCGGTCGCCTGGTCGGGTTTGATACTGACTGTTCCTCTGTGTCGATTGGGGTGTATTTGAAGTAGTTTGAACACTTTCTCTGGGAGCCACATTTCGATGTCGAACACCTTCTGGATTTGAAGAAGATGGATTCGTAGATGAACTCTCTCTGTTTTCTGTTGAAGTTGAACCAGAACTTACATTTTCCACAGTTTCTGAGTTTTGTCGATTTTCTGATGTAATATTTTGGCTTGAAGAACTATTAGGATTTACAAAAGCTGTGTCCCGTGGAGGAGTGGCAGGTGGAATTGCTGTTGTTTGTTGTTGCCATGGGGGCATTGGAACGCCTGGCATCATGGGAAGGGGCGGTATATTACCAGGATACATCATTGGTGGGAAGAATGGGGACATAAATGGTAAGGGAAACCGTGGAACAGTGGGATTCACACCAGAACTAGTACTGGGTGGAGCCATGCGAGGAAACGGAGGTACAAAGGGCAACCTAAATGGAAACTGGCTGAATGGAGGGGGTGTGAACATGGAAGCACCAGTGGGGGTCGAAGAAGCCTCGGTGTTAGTCTCAGCAGCTGGTATTTGGGATTTATCAGTTTCAACAGCAGTTGCTGTGGATTTTAATGCAGCATTCTTCTCTTTCTCATTCTACAAATAAAACAAATAAGTTTTGTTGACAGGCCAAAAATAAAAGCATAACATGAATATAATAGCACTGAAAATCATATTCTATTAATTCCCAGTTTAAAAATAGCATGACGCCAATAGCAGATTTTACGACCATTTGATAACAGAAAGTAACTAATTAGCCTGAAGAAAATCAACAGCACTGAACAAATTTCAGAACACTTTGGACAGATTACTAATTAATGAAAATATTATTACAGATTCTGAAATATGAAAGATACCAGATTATGCATCATTAATATCATTAGTTTACCTTAAAATCTATTTGTGAAGCTAGTTCTCTTGCTTCTTCTGTCGTCTTCTTGGATTCTTCTGTAACTGGTTTCAGTACAGAATCTATTTTACCACATGATGGACACTTGAAGTCCTGTGATCTAGAATTTAAACAAACATCTTAGTAATACAAGGATCCAGGGCATAGTTATCATTATGCATGTTACACATGTGCGTAGCGTTAAAAAAAATACACACATAGGTCGCAGTTGTTATTTCCTCTTCAGAATACAAAAAACGGATAGAGAGCGCCTGTGTAAAGTTCAGAATGCTGCTACAGACATACTGAATATTAAAATTATCTGGAGGAGGTCTTAAACTCCCTGTCCTTATGAGAGCGGGGGAAATTCCTCCACTCTCATCTTTGGTACTTGTGCAAGCCTTCAGTGTGCATACTTCTTTACTTTCCTTTTTAAGACTGATGACTGATATTGGTTATCTTAAATTATACATATCTTCAATAAAACTGTACCTATGTACTAATCAATACATATAAGTAAATAATACTTAAAATATTCTTGACAAAATCTACACACAGCAGACAATAAATGTTTTTACATCATTCTATCATATTATTTTCTATAAATCGTACACACTTAGTTGTGAGTGCTGTGTAATTAGACTCCAGAGTATTTCAGTATACTTGATAATATACAAAAGAAATATATGCTTCTCATGTAGATCACTACTTCCGACTTTTGACAGAGGCAGACAGAAATCAACATTAAGAATAATCATAGCACTTAGTACCTTTTGGCAAGCACTTTTCTCTCATCGGGAGTATAGTCAAGGGAGCCAAGAGCCCCTGCACCATGTGTAGGCATAAATCCAATTATAGCTAGTAGGGCAGTTCTCACTGGAAAGTATAACCATACCATACAGTTCCTATTGTTCATTACAATAGCATTTTCATGTTTTAAATACAAATAAAGTAGGAGTATTGACAAGAACAATACATATATTCAAACCTCATGTTACCTTCTGAAGATTCTGAAAAATTAAAGTCACACCTGTGTCTGTGGCCACTTCCGAATAAAGGCCAACCTGTGAATAAGGGCCATTCTTTGAAAAACCATCATTGATTATCAAAAACAAACTGACCTCCAAATAAAGGCCATCTGTCATTAAAGGTCACATTCTGTCTTTCCCAAGGGTGGCCTTTGTTCACAGGTTTTACTGTATATTATTACTAGCCTCTAACTGCTAGGAGTTTGAATTCCACCTGGAACCAAATGTCACATGTGAGGAAGTTGTCCAGCTTATAGAAGGTTGGCGGTTCTACTCAGGTGTCACCTGGTGTCTTCCTCCACCAGTAAAGCTGGAAAAGTCTGTTGATGTGACATTAAACCCCAGCAAAAAAAAGATAGAGAGCAAGATATCAGTAAATTTGTTTAGACATCTTAGATATAAGTGATAAAACAATATATTAATAAATCATAATAATAGTATTTTAGGTTTCAATAAGTCAGAGTGACTCAGTCCAACATATCAACCAAATCATTCAAAAGGCCTAAACAAAAAAGGTTTGTTTACGGTTACATGCCCAAAAAAATAGGGGTCGGTAGGTAAGGACTTTTGTCTTTTATGTTTTTTTTAAATATATCGGCAACACTGTGGTGAAAATTACAATACAGCACTAAGATTTGGAAGCCGTAAAAACTTATCAGTCAGAAGGTAAAAATTTGGTCGGTCGGGTAACCGGAAACAAACCTATTTTTTTAGGCCTTATGTAATTACAAGGCTTGAAATTGATAAGTTGATATGAACAATTTTATCAAGAATTTATGTAATTGTATTTAATTTTATTTATTTATATAAGCTATCATTGTCTTGAGTCAAACAATATTACAGCTAACTATCATTATCAGTAAAATGATTCAAGTATACTTACATGACCAAGATGGCTGCCAGGACTCAGGATGGTGACCAGATATACTTAAACATATCTTCTTGTTAGTTTCAAATCTACCATTTGGCTATAGCAAAAAAACGTGAAAAATTGAACAAAAAACAATCTTAATGAAATATATTTGTCTAAAGCATATCAAAGAAACCAACTTAAGGAAAGAGAAAAAGCTTATGTTGGCTTGTCAATTATAGAGTGGAAGACAATGACATCCGAATAAAAAAAATTGACAATAACAAGACCCAGCATTAAATTAATGCATATACCCCCTGTGTTTAAGTAAATCAAAATTCAATGTTAGGCTCAAATTAAAATCAATTTTGTTTGCCCTTTACCAACGAACCACAAAAAACCCTCTGACTCAAAAAAAAATTATTGCCAAAATCTAGAACATATTTTTTTATTCTCATATTTTCACCAATAAGACATTTCCATGCTTTATCTCGCATTAGGTTAAAAAATTATCAAAATCATTCTGACACTTAAGACATATGCAGGAGTTCAACAAATTTCTGACAAATATGAGCAATGGCTTCTGAAAAGCCTCCTTCAACAATAACTTTGTGTGTGACTTTCAACACAAACAACAGTTGTATCTAGATCTACTAAAGTTATATCTAGTGAGACATATGGGGAATATTCTCTGAATAAAATATGCTTCTGACCGACCGACCCTCTATTAAAATCTAGCCAGTAAAGGGCAAACAAAGCTTTTTTTTTAATTTCAGCCTTATTTAAATATTTAATCACTTTCACTCTTGGAGATAAACCTCTGAATAAAAGACATGTTGGATCTCCTACTGATGACATATACTCACATGTTTGATGGTACTTACTGTGAGTAGTATAATGCTGGGAGGTTTCATGGGATACTCTGGTGGTAACACAATTCTCCCATGATACAATCCACCATCAAACTCAGAGTCAGCTGGTCCTCGAATTGTAAAATGCCATTCAAACAAATTATCCTATCAAATAAATAAAATAATTTTTATAAAATCTAACACACAAGCTTTTATTTGACTTTTAAAACAGCATTTTGATGCTTGAAATCAGTAAAATAAAGATACTGGCTCTTGAGAATTATTACCAAAGGGTCAAACTTAGAATAAAATTGGAAGGAAATTTTATTGACTCTTCATATTATCATTGACGTCTAGTGAAAACCCTGTCACATGAAAATTCGAAATGAGCCGGAAGCTGGAAAAGTCAACTTGCTATTTGAGCATTCTTGACAGCTACTTTTTCCCACAGGGGGCATTGCCCCTTTGCCCTCTGTTGGGGGCACCATCAGACCCCTTCTACTTTTAGTAGCTTACAGGCTACATGACATTTCTACACCCCTGAGGAATGTATGTTAGTGTGTAAAAAAACTCAGTTCAATCTAGAGTCAGCTTACTTTCCTCATGAGCTACTTATGTGGGTTTTCCAATGCGGGTTAGAAATCAGAAAAATTAGAGCTCCGCAGAGTGGTGCCAAGGCTTATCTGTTTTACATATCGGCAATGGGGGCCACATTTGAGATTTTAAGTTTGAACGCAATAAGGTATCATTCTGATCAAATTCTAAGTTAACTCCAAAAGTATAGCTTTCAGAATAATGCCCATTGTCTAGCAACTGCACCTTGCTATGATAATCAAGTATTTTATTACCAAGGGTTGTGTTGATGTCTTTAAAAGTATTTGAGTAATGGGCTACATTAATGTTTTTGCCTGACAATGATGACAACAACAACAACCTAACAACATAATGGCTGAACTTTTTCTTTGAAACAGACAAGCTAAAAATAAGATAACTTGCAGCAAGTTGGGAATATTCCCAATTATATTTATAAACAATCTTTATTAAAGATGATACATACTTCCAGAGGATGACATTCATACTGTTCAGTTGGTTCACTGAGCTCCTGAGCTTCTTTCATCAACCGCTTCACAGCTGAAAATAATGGAACTATCAATTCTCAAATCTCTAAGTGAACCATGATTAAGAAGGACAGTTTTCCTGACAAAAGTAAAATTGAAGCCTTAGAAAACTTGCGACTTGAAAGACAATAAATGGGAATATTAATTCATTAACTGAGTCAGCAAATGAATTAGTCACTGTTGCTATTAGATCACCATGCTTTAATTTCCATGTACCATATATTCCCTAATAAATGCCCCCAGGGGCGTTACATTTTTGAAAGTCGGGGCATTTAATTGAGAACAAAAAAAAATTAAAACAAGTTGCCAAATATGTATTAATAAATTTAAACCACAGACTAACTTCTGAAAATTGTCCAAACTTCAGATTTTAACAATTACACTCTTTACACTGGTCTGATAAGTTGGGCATATATGGCAATGACTGCCAGCTCTCGTCTCTCTGAAGTCGCCGCTACGATCTAGGTTGAAGTGACATCACATCTAGCGGCTCGTAATTACTTGTAGCTGGTTATAAGCTATGGTTGTTGTAATCAGAAGTTACGTTAATATTGCTTGTAAAAGATCATCAGGAGAAAAGTACACAACAAGAATGACATGTGACCTTTTCAAAAACTGAACATTCTAGTTATGCTACAAAACATAACAGATACAATTTGCTGTTTTGTCACTTATTCAAATAAGCACTCTTATAAAATCATCGATAATGTAAATGTTGAAATGGAATCAACTCTGACGCTGATGGTATGGAATTTAGCTCATTCTATCCTAAGGCCATTTACAAAGTTTCAAATTCAAAGGCTGACAATGTTAAATTAGCATATGGGTCTTGGAAAACCTGTAAGTGTAAGTTAAATAATTGAATGCTCATTAGATGTATAGGTAAGTGCTTGCATATCATCTCCCAACCAATAAGATCATGTCCTGGTTGAATGAGCATAAGGTGATATAAAAGACGTGAACATTGAATTATTGTCAATATAAGGCTTTAAACATCAAGCCTAAAGGCAGAGCTTTCTATATAAGTTGTGAAGTAAACAATAAACTCTGACCAATTTGGGTTCTCTTTGTTGAACATTATCATTCTTACATTGTTCTATCATTTTCAAAAAATAACTAATTTGTTCCAAACCAACTGGTCAGGGTAGGCTCATGAAAAATTTACTTACTTAATACAAGCAACCATTTATATCAAATATTTGACATGTTTAGATTAATGCAGCAAAGCAGAAAAGCAATTAGAAACAAAATCAAGACATCACATGCAAAATTACAAATAAATCGCTCGATAAACACTGCTCAACAAACAAAACTGATGCAAATTTGATATGATTTCAAAACAAACTGAAACATTTGCTTAAATTATATGATAATGACTTATAATATAAAGTTGTAATAGGAGGCAGAAGATAAAATTCCCGATGCTGGGCTCGAACCTGCAACCTTCTGCTCTACCAACTGAGCTATCAGGCATACAAACTACTATAAACACATATACAAGTACTGTTACACTCCTGCTTCCTTTAATTAAGTGCTTCACCCTAGCCCTAGGATTCTAAGGCTAGCCACACACTCAAGGCACCAATGCAATAGGAGGCAGAAAATACAGTTTAAAATAAAAATGCCGGGCTCAAACCCGCAACCTTCTGCTTGCAAGTCAGCTGCTCTGTAGACCCACTGAGCTAATCGGGCAGACAGGCATAAAAACTAAAATAAATACATATATATACAACACTGTTACAAAATAAATTGATGAGCGTGGAAATAACGACCACAACGTTGGTATCCGGTAGAGCTATAACCGAAATTATATCAAATTGTCAATCAATAACAAATTAACATAATCATGTTAAAGTTGACACCACAATAAATGATCAACTTGAATACTTACCAGGACTTCGCATACTGTACATTCCCTGCATTTTAGCGAATCAAATGATAAAACAGTTACAAAGAATTCACAAAATCAATAACTATCTGACGTGTCCCTCTCTTTCTGAAGAACGCTGTTTACGTCCGAATCAACCCAACGCGTCATTCTATGAACCTAAAGGAATTAATATTTAAGTTTCCACATTGCAGGATATAAAATTCCTTAATTTTTTTGAAATTTAGTCACGGTGATTCGTAATTTGTCAATAATTACTCACTGAATACGATGATGCGATGACACAAAACGACATTTCGACTCCTGATATGTATGCATTCGTCAAAGACTTAATGCTACACATAATTATGTAATAAAGGTCTTCGTATTCGTGTTTCACTTAAAAGACATTTTCACCCGTTTTTGAAAACATTTTGGTTCAGTTTGCATAATTGTTACCGTGAAAATTTTTGGTATAAACTATTCAGTATTACGGTTGTCATGTACATGTACTACTGAATTACTTCATATTTTTTTAATTATAGGCCTTTTCAGAAACATGATTTATCTGCCCTTGATAGCTCTTCATTAGAAGATAAAAAATGTGCACCTGCTACTTCCGGGTAGTACTCCGCTTCTTAGATGTATGATTTTTAACACTGCATAAGTAACGTATCCTAATTAAATGTATGTCAAACTGGTTGCTAATGTCTAAATTACTGTATATGTATTTATATAGTAGTTTCCAATCCTTGTTATGTCATAATAGAAGATAAAAAAATAAAATAAAACAAATTTAAAAAGCTATAACAGCAAAGAAAGTGTTATTATAAAGCTATTTAGAACAGAAATGCTCAAAAGGTTGTGTATTAGTTATCTAATATACAACGAGTAAAATCATAGGCACACATACAAACCTTCACTATGATAGCTTATTACTGAGGTGAGCAAATTTTTTTGTGTAATAAGTTATACTGTCAAAAATAGTGAATTTCGCCACATGGGAATATCCCCGGAAGGAACAGGATATTCAAAAAGATAGAACTTTTTGATTTAATAGACAAAATAACTATGCTATCCCGCCAATGATATTGTTGGGTATGAAAATCTTTGTAGGGAAACTAGTTGACAAAAGCTACTGATGCCTCGATTTCGAACTGATTTACGAGCAAGTAAGGCCGGGATTCAGCATTGTAAGAATAATCAGTCCAACTTTGTGTTTGGGAACAGTGACCAAACCATATTGTGTTGAGCACATTTGGTCTGACACTTTGGACCCACAAAGGGAAACCCTGTCCTCCCAGGCTATATATTCCATTGAGCAGATGAGAGTGAAAAATCAACAAACTCACGGCAAATTATTTGAATTTTTTACATGTATGTTCAACTTTTCAGGCATTATCTGATAAAGATGCGGAGTACGTATTTGATATTTAGTAATACTTCCTACCGATAAAACATGATTTTTGCACAGTCAAGTTTCGATTGTGTCTTTGGGTGCATCAGACATTTAAGTTTCAAATTATTTAATGAAATATAAAGTAATTAAAGTTTTCTCGTAAATAACGATCAGGCAAACCTGTGCATTGCAATAGAAAACAAATGGTTATGACTCTGTGTATTAATATGTGTCCATCCATTTACCTCCTTCAAACACTTTTTTTTATAAAATGAAGAAATATACAACAATATATTACACAGATGTACACTCATTTATATTCATTGGGATTAAAAAAAACACTTCCGGCTATATGTCATCTTTCGTTTTATTTGCATGCAAGAGATTATGCTAAATTTTCCTTGTATGAAAACATTGATTTACATTTTATGTAATTAAACAAGAATGTTTATCTTTGTGATTTATCTTGATGGCTATTGTCACAAATTTGCAAATTCGGCACACTTGTCTTTTTATTTTATCTAAGTGAAATCTGCAGCTTTAATTAATATCAGCAAGATGTCAAATCATAGTCTGGGTGACACGATCCTTACTGATAGCAATTAATCAAACCGGAAAATCAGTGTGCGGTCATATATATTTATACCACCCGTTGTTTTATGGATCTACATTGTTTTTACAGCTGTCTGGGGGTCAAACATGTTCTATATTTAATCAGTCATGGCATTTAACAAACACTAATTATCATTCTCACAATATTTTATTAATTTTTTAAACGCGTCGAGAATCACGTATAAAAATAAAATAAAATGGCAGGTTCTATATGCTTAAAAGTTTTTTTAAGAAAGAATTCGTCATTTTAAACTTCGATTCTTTTATATTTTATAAGACCATGATTTTTAATATTGAGTACATAATATTGTCAAATATCGTTTATTAAATGCATTCTTGTAGATATGCGCGCCATTATATTTGTTTGATCTGCTCATATCTGTTATAGTGTCACAAATGTAATGTGTATAGTAAGATAGTATTATCATTTAAAACTATTATATCAATTCTAAATGTGGTCCAACATTTATCATTCATGAAGAACTACTAGGAACTTAACGGAAATTTTAACATAACTGTTTTACACCTCTCTGATATGATGATTGACTTTTTGTCCTTGTTAAATGTTCTTCTAAAACACATTGAACAAGCTAGCATTATTAATTTGACTTCAAATAACCATCATTATCAGTATCTAACATCTTCTTAAATAGTTGATTAATGTGTTTATCAATTATTTTCAATTAATGCCCTCCTTGGTATCTCAACACATGTAAGTCTCGAGACACCATCATCAAAAATACTACCCAGTGTCCGAAGGAATCCGAATGAGACAATTTTTTTCAAGGGAGATAACCTACTTTCTGAAAAGGCCTATTGCTGACGCATCAAATGGCACTGGACAGCTTTGTTCTAGAGTACCTGATTCAAAAGACCAACGACCGACGCAAAGAAAAGTGTAAAAATTGTTATGACTCTTGAAGAGTGAGAAGAGGCCAGTCCAATCTGTGGCCATTGTACACATACATGTATGTGTATAATGGTCTCAGGTCCAATTAACATTTTAGATCTGTTGAAAGAAAAATAATTTAGCAAAGACATATATACATGTATAGATACTATAGATTGTATAGATTCAGGTAGTATATGTCTTTGAATTTGGTAATGTTCTTGAGGTGGACGAGATTTTTGGACATACCGTGAATGTACCTTATAGAGTTAATTTATGCATGAGAATATTATTTCATATAGTACATGTTTAGTTGATTCGAATTTCGAATCAAATTACACTTTCAGATTTCCTTTTTCAATGGCTGGGAAGGGGACGCACCCTGTTCAGACGCATGGTAAAGTGACAATGCATTATGTATAGTTCTGATTGATACTGAATGAGGTTTTCCTGTCCGAACAATACCTCCTCTGTAGGTTACAATAAATGTACAACTTAACAATGTCAGATAATATTCCGGCTTTTTAGGAGTTCAACAACTTCTTTGTATTCATTTCAATTATGGTAACATTCGACATTCGCGCCAGAATGACATTCATATGAAACAATCCTATGATTTCATGACAAACTGTTTTAATTGTTAAAACAATGATCTTGGATAAACAATGTATAAGAGTCGTTATTGAAACTTACAGGCCTATGTCAGCAGTTATCATTCAAGTACCAGTATGTGTGAACATTTTATTGTTTAGTAAGTACACATGCAGAAAGTGGTACAAGATTGATCAATGACAATGTATTTATTGTTTAATAGCCAACAGTAAGTTATTACATGGCTACAATTAGGTGTCATGCCCTACATAGTTGAAGGGTACTATATTTTTTATGTTCAATTTAATATGCTGTAGTAAAATGAACATTGAAAAAAATACAGCCCCTCCAAGCTGAAAGTGTTTCTCTCTCATACTAGATGCACGAAAAGTTCAACTTGTGAAATTCGAGTACAAGTGCTTACCACTGACCTACGTTATTTGCAACACATCTGGACTCAAGGGTATGATCATATTTACGTAAATTCAGCGCGGATATCCTGGTATACAATGACGCCATTGAACCCCCCCCCCCCACCGAAAAAAAAACACAGAATCCCCGGGCGGATATTTACAGGATTGTTTTCTAACTAGACGACAATGAACACAATGCTATATAATTGATATAAAGGGGTGAATTTAGAAACAAAGTGATAAAAAGTGCATGGATTTATGGATTAAGAATATCAGGTTGTAAAACATGGTACTGAAAAACCGAGTTATGGTTCACCTTACGTGTGGAATTTTCTTGCGCACGATTGCTACGAGCTACCGCCCTGTAGTCAGCAGATTAAGCATTTGTATATACATGTATTAATGTACACATACATGTACGTACATGTTCGTATTAAAAGCATCCGTATTTAATGATAATGATTTCATTTGGACAGTGTACGAATCACGAATACAACCAAGGAATCACAGCACAGCAAAATGTCTGCCACAGTATGCCTGCTGTTTGCTACCGTGTTTTGTGTATTGGGTAAGTCATTATAGAATGCTTATATTATCTGATACATTACATTAGTGAAAAGAAATTCCTGTTATAACATGTATTAAGTTCTATAACTTTTTATAGTCAATTCACAACTATTGCATTTTTTATTCGTAGAACAAAATATAAATGGAAACTTCTTACAGGAGTATGTTTGCCTCCGTGCACTTATAATTGATATTTCATGAACATGAATTCAGTTTCAACTCAGTTCAAACTAAATTATAGCACATTTCTATTTCTCGACTAACACAATACACATTTGTAATTTATTTTATTGTACAAATGTATGCTTGAATTACTAAGAGATTTTTGCAGTATATAGACGTACGTTTGAATCTTTGATACATCTGAATTTTAAGGTTCACCAATATTACTACCGTTTCAAGAATAAGCAAAATAAATCTGGAGTCTAGGTCCTGTTTAGGCAATGATTTGATTCACATTGTTCTTACTATTCAACAGAAAAGTGTAGTGATTGTTGAATGTGCGCCACTCCCAGCAACATATTGTAGTGATTGTTGAATGTGCGCCACTCCCAGCAACATACTGTAATGATTGTTGAATGCGCGCCACTCCCAGCAACATACTGTAGTGATTGTTGAATGCGCGCCACTCCCAGCAACATACTGTAGTGATTGTTGAATGTGCGCCACTCCCAGCAACATACTGTAGTGATTGTTGAATGTGCGCCACTCCCAGCAACATACTGTAGTGATTGTTGAATGTGCGCCACTCCCAGCAACATACTGTAGTGATTGTTGAATGTGCGCCACTCCCAGCAACATACTGTAATGATTGTTGAATATGCGCCACTCCCAGCAACATACTGTAGTGATTGTTGAATGTGCGCCACTCCCAGCAACATAGTGTAATGATTGTTGAATTTGTGTCACTCCCAGCAACAAATTGTAGTGATTGTAGAAATATACAATTTAGACAGGTGATTTTCTCCACTTAATATACTAATATAATTATCTTCACAGTTAGAGGCGGGGTAACTACAGAGTGTTATGAGTGCACTGATTGTAAAACTCCCTTTAATCCCACAAATGCTGACAAGGAAACGTGTGATGGACCTTGTTACAAATTAAGATCGACAAAAGGCTGTAAGTATATATACGGTTGTTAGTATAATCATTTGTGCATTAATTATGATCAAATAAAGTTTAATGTCGTCTTTCACTTTCATGCCCAACTCTACGTCTTGACTTTTTTATTTAAGTTATTTTTGAAATGAAAACAATAATTCTATATACTTGTAAGACACAATTCGGTAATTTCTGCGGAATAAAAAAAAACTAAGCGCATGGGCGTTCCTCAGGCGAAAAAAGAAACATTTGAAAAATAAAAAAGCTTTCTGATTGGCTGAAAATGACGGAAAAACTGTGAGCACCTTACACGGACAGACATTGAACACCCTACACACTTTGACAAACTTTTTGCACCCTACATTCACACATACAAACTCTGAACACCCTACACACAAATACAAACTTTCTGCACCCTACAAACGCACATACAAACTCTGAACACCCTACACACAAAACAAACTCTTTGCACCCTACAAACACGCAGACAAACTATAAACCCTCTGCACATAATGAATATGCGACATGAATATGGGTAATGTTTTACGACAAACAATATAAGGCCCATTTAAACTTTAAACAAGACTTGAACAGACTGCAGTTTTGGTGTCCATTAAACTGTAATACAAGTTTATCTTAATTTATACGTTGCCCAGGGAATAAATAAAGTTATGTTGTCATCGATGTAAGTTTGTTTCTTATACAGTGGAGATACGTGGTTGCGTCCCTCCATTTATTGACACGAAGACTGGTTGTGTTGAGGGATCGTTTATGGGATTGAAAGGAACGGCCTGCGCTTGCGAGCAAGATCTTTGTAATGCTGGGACAAGACAGTTTGTGGACTTACCGTTGGCGGTAATTCTGTGTGTCATATTACTGGTTATGATGAAGATAGGCGTGTATTGAGCATACTCAGATGTGTAGAGTATTAGTGCAGTCTTGAGAGACTCATAATTGTGAGGAAGAAGAGAAGAAGAAATCATGATTGTAAATTTTAGATAATAGTATGCTGCATATAAATTTTTAGTATAAAGATACATAAAATGTACATATATTTCTTTTGTCGTTACTTTGTGTCATGTTTCATTATTCTGTCCTTATGTTGAATGGATCTGTTATAACCTGCACCTGACTTACAACCCCGTGCTAAAATTCAGAGCTCCAGAAAAAACAACAACACATAAACACAGTATCAGACACCGTTATGTAGCTCCCATTATAAAGAAGGACAACCTGTTGACTCTGTCCATATGGTACAAGTGTACCACGTCTGGTCACAAAGCGATTTGATTTTACTGAATAATGAGTGTGTAACATATGTATCAAGATGTCAAGTTATGCCTAATTAAAATCAAATCAATCATCCTTCATGTTTTTTGATACAGAATGGCCAAGTTAACGAACGGATTTCGATATGGTCATTCAAGATTCATGCAAAAAGTTGTGGGGTTACAAAGAAAATAAGATTTGCTTGTGAATGTAAGTCTGTTCGTGATAATTATGTAGTACAATATAAAGCTGCTCCATAGTTAGTGCGGTGGACTTGTAACCCGACAATCGAGGTTCAAATCCCGGTCTCATAAATGTCACATAAAAGCAACGTACAATATAAAATGTCGTCAGTTTTTGAACACCGTTTTAAAGGTCGGTCACGTGATTTCAAAGGTAGGTATAATTATTTCAAATGAAAGTAATGTGATTTAAAGGTAACTCAAGTGATTTTTAATGCAAGCGATGTGATTTTAAAAGTACGCCAAGTGATTTTAAAGCGGTAAACAGAGTAGACTAGAGTTGGGATTTTTATGGTACGAGGTCACTTCACTCTGACTTGAGTTGTTTGATTGCTGTTTGTGAAAACTGATGTGAGTGACTCACGTTGAATTAGATACTAATATATATGATATGAATATATGAGCAAGACGTAAAAAATTTCTTGGTTTTACTGATCCGACCGACCCAATTTTCTGCCTACCCTACACTTTTTCGGTCTCGGCCAAATTTTTCTTGCCGATATTTTCGCTTTCATGTGAACTTTTTCTCCCGGCCAAACAAAAGTTTATGTAAAAAAAATCGTTCGACCTACCTATCCTTAATTGTTAGAAGATGTTAGTGGTAGTACGATATTCATTTTTTGCCTAAATCAGGTTTGGGAGCATTCTCTTGTGTTCTGTTAGTTAATTTAGGGTATAATAATCGCCAGGCACGATATACATATACCTCCTTACAAAGAACATTTCTTTGACCAATTTTAAGATCATATTTGTAATTTCATTTCAAATTTTTCAACAGGTAAGATTTAAGAATGTCATTTATCTGTTACTGAAAATTCATATTTTGAAAATATTAGATACATTCATGTATATCTCATTAGGAAATAGATGCATAATATTGAATATTGATTAAATCTAATCACGGTGGAATGACACATATATATGTCAATAATCAGACCGAACCATTTACATGCATCTTCATAGAATGAGAGTTAGGCCTAAAAGGTTTGTTTCCGGTTACACGCCCCCAAAAATATGGGTCGGTAGGTATGGGGATTTTATTTTTTACATATATCGGTAACACTTTATGGGCATATGTGCGCCGTAATTTTAATGAGTTGTGAAAATTAAAATATAGCACTCCGATTCCGACGCCAAAAATCTTATGAGTCGGCAGGTAAAATATTGGGTCGGTCGGGTAACCGGAAACAAACTTCTTTTTTAGGCCTTATGTACTTCAGTGACAATCTCTATCCAGAGTTGTTGTTCGTTATCTCTCCAAATCATCTCTGTCAACGTCTCAAGCGTTTTACAAGATTCTTGTAAAACAAGAAATAAAGCCACAAATGGTACAAAAATTACAACTAAGTGAAGCAATTTCTTTTGCACAATACATTCGAGACAAAAGATGTTATAATTTACCAAAAGATCAGAGAAATTATTTTATTTATCTAGCGCACTATTTCTCGACGAGGGGTATTTGTTTACTTTTGGTAATTAGGTCACAAAGTTACGCCGCTTGAATGGAAATGAACCGCAGAAGTCGAAGGTAATCTTGCAAAATTATGACAACAAATGTACATTTAGAGAAAAAAAAAGCGTGTATCAGATGGAAACAAAAGGAGGCCAGGACACGTGTTTTTGAACTACTTTCCAGACGTTGACAGAGATGTATGTGGTGGATAACGAACGACAGCTCCGGACAGAGATTGCTTCAGAAAAACAAGATGAGGTAAGGCTAATGAATAAAAACCACGAACGACATTAACTCGACCTCCATCTGTACCCGAGCGTTATTTTGATGAGGCTCGGTAGAGTAGTCTTAGATAACCAACGAAACGTGTCTTAAGCATACAGTACAAAATTTTATTTGTTACAACATATAAAATAAACAAAGAAGATTCAATACGCGGTGGTGTATAACAATCCCGAAAATTATTAAGTATCGTTCTTAAAATCACGGGTTTTGTTTAGATTTGTGAATTGAAATTAAAACTACACTGCACTTAAAAATGTTTCTACTTTTCTATTGTTGTAGATTTTAAAAAACAAATTAACCAATGATGATATAAACTGTTATTCATTGATATCACATCATAAGGATTTTTTTATCATGATATTATAATGTACGCGAAGCGGTCTCTAGTCGAAGTATGGTCACGTGATTTGATATTAGTCTCATTAAAATCACTTACAAACATTAATTCAATATTTCCCTTAGTGATGTCAAGATGTTCACATCGTTCATTTTTCTTGTCACCATTGGTATATTGGCGCTGGGTATGTAGATTTTAAGCGTGTTTTATTTATGGAATTACCTGATGCGAAGAATTTATCTTGTGGTGATATTTTTCATACGTCAATAACCAATATTTTTATATTTTTATGATGGTACTGATGATGAAAATGATATATGTATTATCATAATTGTTATTATATTTGTATTATTGCTGCTATCATGGACTATGACAATCTCATTTGGACAAACTTTTGGATAAATAATAACCAGACAATAATTGAACGACTCGACCAACAAACTAGAATAACCCTTTAAGGACCGGTTATGGTCTAAGGCTGGCAATCACTAGCCCCCTCGCCGCCGTGAGTTCGAAATGTTTCATTTTCTTACCTAAAATTCAAGATATTTTTTGTTTTGTCAAAACAATCGATCAACATAAAGAACTAAATCACTTATTAATTATCACACTGCGAATAACAAATATAAAGTATATTCTGTGTTAAGCTGTAACACTTAAAAAAATGGTAAGGTCATCCTTAAAAATGTTTTCTTTGCTGTAACGCGACTCAACATGTTTTTCAGCGAGTAGTTAGGTAGGGATTTTTTCTTTTGAAAAATACCGGCAAACAATTTCTGAATAACGGAAGGAAAAAAATACCGGAAATGTTAAAAAAAATGAGTTGCAGCGATTTCTACCAGTTAGTCGCGTTACAACAACATCTTTTTCAGTATGGCCTAATGAATGATGGCAGCTTGCGTCATAAGCTGATGAAGCTCACTGTTCGAAAACATTGTTATTTCTTTTAAACAGTCAAACCTGTATTTGCAGCCACCTCCGAATAAAGGCCATCTAGTGAATAAAGGCCATTCTTTGAAAAACCGTTATAGATTATTTAGAACAAGTGGACCTCCGAATAAAGGCCAACTGTCAATAAAGGCCATATTTTGTTGGCCTTTGTTCACAGATTTGACATTGAATTCGAAAAAAGTTGTTTTACTTTTCAATGACGTTGGACAGGTGCCTGCAGACTGGTATGCTTAATTTATAATGAAGCGAGGTTCTTATTATGATAATTCTTTATAATATGAACGTTTTATTGTAAATTTCATGAAAAAAGAACTACATTGATTCAGGAAATGTATGTAAGTAAAATTTGCAATATTTCAGTAACGGATGTGACCAGTCTTGAGTGCTATACATGTTATAACTGCGATGATGTGGAATCTGCTGAAAAGAAACAATGTAATACAACATGTTCAAAGGGGATAACACAGGGGGTAATGATGTTTATATTAAAACTAAGCACCTTCAAAAACGTGTGCTTATCTTATTTTTAATTTCACTGTGTTGCATTCATGATTTTTGTGAAGGTTACGTAATCCTATTTCGTCCACATTAAATTTCGCTAGTACCATATCGCCCATCAGGCGATAATTATCCCCTTTAAAACGACCATTATCTCATGGAACTAGCGAAATTTAATGTGGACGAAATTGGATTCCGTAGAAAGTAGAGTCTTTATCGTGCATGTGTATATATTTCTTACCTAAGTATTTACGTGCAGTGAAAGCTTGATATTAAGATCGCCATAGCCTCAGTACTGAGATGGTTCCATTGTAAAGTTCCAATCTAGAAAAAATATTGAACACTGGTCAGAAAATAAGTGGTCGTTATAATGAGGTAGTCTTATTGTCAAAGTGGTCGTTATAATGTTTTAAATGGTCGCTAAGTGAGGCTTCACTGTACATGTAATTTATAAAATGAACATGCGTTGTTATTTATGTTTTGGTAATTGTGCGTTTTTGAATAATTGTTATATACTAATGTAACAAGTACATTTGTAGTTTTAAATCTCATGAAATCTGCTATTTTTTGTTACTTGTCTGAACACAGCGGAGTTTGAATGGCCATATATCGACATGTAGCATACAGTGCATTTTGGCAAACATGTTTCAATTTAAATTCATAAACATGTGTTCAAAAACAAAAAAATATGACGTAGCTACTAATGCACAGTGAAACTAAATAATTTTCTCCGAAATATATTCAAATATTGATTAAGTTTTGATCTTCAAATATTGATCTTTCAAAGATAAGCTTGTCACCTCGCTAGCTAAGAAGTCCATGCGCTGGACTAATTTCGAGCATAGTAAGTGATTCAACAGTTCCTTCGACCCAACAAATTATGACTGCATGCCAGTGAATATTGCTGGAAGCAAACTTGTGCTAACGAATAGAAAAGAAAACGATCCAATCTAGAGTAATAGAAATTTGTATAGAATATTATTTTGTTTAATTAGATACAGAAGTTGATCCGTGGATGCTTCCCTGAATACAGGGATGATGGATGTTTGGAAGTACCTGACGGACCATCCGGAAAGTTATGTTTCTGTAACACGGATCTGTGTAATGCAGGACCGTTGATAATGCAGACGACCACATTGTCGTCAGGAACAAGATCCAATCTTCCTCTGATCACACTTCTACCATTTTGTATGATGGTGTATAAATGTACCTACAACCATATTGTCTTCTGAGGATTCCAGGTCTTCCCGCAGAAAATTCACACAGAATAAAGACATTTGTTATATGCTTTGGAGTTAATTGTCTTTTATTTTGTGAAACCATAAAAAGTGATTAAATAAATGATTGATATCGTTATTTGTGTCTTTGTTGTAATCTATTGCGTATTTCTTTTGAAAGTAAATCACCAAACAATTGAACATTATACTGATTCGTACATCACTAAATCTTGCTACCTCTATTCACACATAATTCGGCGTATACATGCATTACTATAAGCATGAGAAATACAGTCAAACCTGTGTTTGCAACCAACTCCGAATAAAGGCCTCCCTGTCAATAAAGGTCATTCTTTGCCAAGAATGGATTATTTAGAACAAACTGACCTCCGAAAAAAAGACTACCTTTCAATAAGGACCACGTTTTGTCTTTCCCAAGGGTCGCTTGTGTTCACATGTTTGATTGTAATTCATTACTAATAAATCGAGGTGAGTATAACTGATCACATTGATAAAGCTAAATCAGCACATACAGACAGTTGGATGGATAAAAATGGAAAGACAAGTAGAGCCAATTACTGTTAGGTTCCATATTTCTTCAAATGTTTCAGTCTGAGCACGGTGATTTATAGTTAATTTTCCTATCGACCACCAGGCGCCAATTCCGTGAAAAAACTTATGACAACATTTAATCTGTTCTATTTTATCTTTGGTTGGTTTTCTTCCATAATGAGTTACATATTGTGATGTTCAATAACAGCAAGTGGTAATTAATATTGTTGATTGATTGTTTTAATATAAAGATTCATCTGTAGATTTTATTGACAAATTAGCTTACTATTTGTAGAGCAAATCTGCACACTGCTTATTTTCCTAGTATTATATGTTTACTTGCAAGCTTATTATGCACAATTGTTAATCGTTCTATAAGGGTCCTCGTGTCATGAATGGGCCGCAGTGTTGTTTTTTAATCAGTTGGCAACTAGCAGTGTCATGTACTTGTATGTAGAAACAATTTTACACCAGAAAACTTCCTAGGCAAATTTGAATAGTATATTAATGGAGTTTACACAACTTCTGCTGACAAAGAAATCCAATGGCATTTTTTCTATGGTATGAAAATGTAATTTGACTGCACTGCAGTTACTAGGCATATAAACTTGTTCATTTTTGCAACCTTTTACTATCTCGCTTACAGAGGGTCGGTGGTTCTACTCAGTTGTAAGCCTGAGGTCTCCTTACATCGTTAAAGCTGGAAAAGTCGACAAATGACCCTGGCTGTTGGTGCGACGTAAAACCCCAGTGAAAAAATATCTGTTCATCAGATCAGTCCTATCCAGGCCAAGATTTAACTGTTTTTTTCATCAGTAGATATCATTAAAACTATATATACGGACTGACAAGTTTAATGTATACCATTTACCACTAAATTCAGGTTACAAGTGAATAACGGTCATCAGTGAATATTAACCACCAGAGTTAAATGACCACCGTTGAATTATGTTCACTTGTAAACAGTGTCCATACTGTCTAGTAAAATAAACAAGATGTGCAGTCCAGCTAGTTTACAGAGGGTCTGTGGTTCTACCTAGGTGTACGTCCGAGGTGTTCCTTCACCTTGAAAGCTGGAAAGTCACCGAACGAGTCCCTCACTTTGTTGGTGCTTTGCTCACATGTTTGACTGTAATCTTGTTTTATGATGTATGTTATACAAAACATATCAAATATCAAGTCAAATATCTGAGGACTGTTCAAACAACAATTTATTGGTTATTTTATTTTCAGGTGTAAGATTAAATTCCAGTTCAATAAAAAATAGGTGGCACCATCTTCAAATAATTATTCTTGGTAACTAACTAACTAACCAACTAAAGTATAGTTTAGAAATACTGTCTGAATGACTTCAGCAAAATTGGGAAAAACATAAGAAGACAAGTTTTGTTTAAACAAAATAATTAACAAAAATTAAAGCATGTATATAGCTTTATAGACAAAATCATTTATACATGTAACTTTATATTTAATTAAGGCATTAAGCCTATGATAAATATTTACCAAACAAGCATAGGTATAAATCTGAACATTACAATTAATAAACTTAAAAATAAGGAATATGACAATAAGTCTAGATTAACCGACATTAAAAATAAAATGATTTTACACTTTTATGCTATCATCAGTACATGATTATCGACGATTGCACTCACATGTAATTTTTTAAAAAATATTCGATAAGAAAATTATTTTTTATATTATTGTTTATGGAACTGAGCTATAGGGTTTGAAGCCTCGTGATAACAGTGAACTGATTCATTGTTTGGCTTATAAATGCCTCTTGTGAGTGAATAGATCTTCAAGGAATGCCGTAGTGTTAGGAGACTGTTGTCGTTACCCTCGATCTATAAAATCTGCAAGGCAATGTATACAATGTTTAATGTATTAAATTTGCCTAATGACAGATATGTAAAAAATGTTATAAAATGCTTTCGAGTACATGATGTGCTAATTGCATAATGTATCAATAGGGCTAACGAAATCAAACATTTGCTACGCAGTAAAGGGTCTGAGCATGTCTGGTTGAATCAGGATGTCCAAAATAAGGTTTTATTTCTCAAAACAATATCTCACAGTCTCAGAGGTGGTAAAGCAAATATGAGTATGCTAAGCATGTTACATAAGAGTACTTGAAGCTGAATTTCATTTCATACTTTTATGTCCCGTTTATACAGAGTTGACAACACAAAATACTCCCAGAAAATTTCGCTGTCTTGTAAAAAAATCTTGCATTGTATATTTATTATGCATCATATCAGAAAAAGACAATCATGCATTTAGAAGTATGAGCTTGTCATGTATAAATTTGTAATTTATGCTTATGTTATTGTGTGCATGCACATAAGCGCGTGAACACTTAGTCATATTTATTGTCATTATAAAATTGTATACAAATGTATATGTTTTGGGCTGGTGGCCTACATTAATAAACTACTGTTCTGTTCTGTAAAATATTTCTTCCGTTTGGATGAATTTCAAGGTGAAAGCCTCGTGCGGAAGTAATTGTCTTCAGTTTAAACTCTAATGAAGTTATTGTTAACTTCTACTATTGTAAAACATATTTCCAAGTCAGCATTAAGTGGGTGTTACCGAAGTACAAAGTATAAGCGTTTTCTTAACTTGATTGTTGTTTAACAATGAATGACTAACCTTTTGAAACTGGAGTTTGAAATTAGAACATCCAACGCAGCTGGTAAAGTATACTAGTTGAACGCGGTCGCATTCTGTAAACATCTTTTTTCATTTAAGGTATTTTTGAATTAAATCTTGGTGTTAGAAATAAGATTTATTAAAATTTAACCATCACATGTTCGTTATTGCTGCCTGCGATCCATACGTAAGTTTTTGTACTTCTAAACATCGAAGTTTGACCACTTATTGGTGCTTCTCTGATTCAAGAACCAAAGCATGTTCCCGGAGTGTTACATGTACAATGTCACATGGGTGAATATCAGTAGTCAGCGATATACTCATGTGTATTTCAAACGTTATTTTCTGTGAAAATAAATAGGACAAGAAAGCATTGAATGATATAAGAAATCTGACCCGTTTTATCTGCCTATTTTACTGTGGAAATGATGAGTTATTGCTTGGTTGATTTCTGCATGGACTTAAATGCTTCCTAAGTGATTCAAGTACATGTATGTATAAATTGAGCAGTTTCAAATTTATGCATCATTTTAAACAGTCATCTGATACCATTATATACATGTAATAGTCTCAGCAGTCACTGAAGGGTTCATTTATAAAGGTATACCACAATATGTGTACATATTGTTCTGCTTGTATTGTGATAGAATATTGTATTGCAACTGCCCCGACGATACGTAGTGCACATATTTTATGAGATATCATTAAAAGCTTCATAACAATAGAATTGTTGTTTTTTTAGGAATCAGTCTGCTATCAAACTGACCAAACTGAAGTTGTTGTCTTCACAGCAATCCATTTTATCAAAATTTCCCCGAACACTTTGTATCACTAACTGTTGTAGACAGCATCTGTGTAATTGTGTCGTAGTGACATCATTGATATGATGTTTGTACCTTGACTGACCATAGTTCTTGTTATGTGCTTCATATGTTTATCTACCATGTCCCATCCACATGGGCAAAAGTTGAAAATTGAAAAAAAATTGATATCTTAACTTACCTCGTAAACTGGTACTCGTTGACTTGGTGTACAGAGACAACTGGTATGGCCAAAAATTTCCCGGATGCTAATTGGTCAATTACAGTCAAAATCTGGGCAGAGTTCTGCCCGCAGTATCTCGCGAGACTTATCGCATTAGGAACTCCTCGCATTTTTTCACTCAATGCATATTTCGCATGTAATTTAAAAACAGATCAAAATATCAGCGTCTCTATATTATGTTACGAAGAATCACTAAATTTAGCGTTCACTGTTTTATTTTGATTAAAAGAAGCAATTTGTATCTTAAGTATTCAGGCATCGGTAACATCTTCGTTTATATTTAACAGATATACGGAAATCCCCGATGTCTCACGAATGGACAGCCAATCACATGGTTCAAATGCATCGACCAATGAGCGCCAGATAATTTAGTCCATACCTGTTCCTTTGGAGCACTGCAACATGGTACAGGGACCAGTTTACTTACTTCGGTGCCGCGGAAGCAATAAAAACCAGTAGTGTCCAGACTTGGGAAAACCTGAGGTTCCGGAAATTCTGAACAACTTATAACCATGCATCCATTCTTCCACCTCAGATCCTTACAACAGAATTTTACACATGACCACTTAATATCTCTATCATAAAATACACACACATGGTGGTATCATGATATCTTCAAGACAGAATATCATTTTTTTATTTAATATATTTGGTAGTCAGAAAACTTTAACAAAACAATATATCTTCACTTCATATGTTCACTAACAACCAAAACTTGAAAACCCGTAGATAATTTAGACTTGACCATAACAGTAGTGTCTTCAAATAATCAATGGTATGGTTATGTTATATGGAAAGAAATTATATAACACCAAGTATTCTTTCTGTCATGTAAACTAAGTTATATCTATATACTATGTGACTTGTACAACTACACCCTCCAGTGATGGCGAAATAGAATTATCAAACCTATAAATATGTCACCTAAGAATTATTTGAGTTTTAATACATTTAATTAAAGGATTTATTATATTGATTTGATATATTAACACACATAAAAAAATTATTGATAAATAATCATTAAAAAATGCATGTATGACAATTTATCGCCATCAGACACATCTAAAGCAAAATACATCTTAGATCAGAAATGCTTTTGTTCAATTTTGAATTCTTATCTGACCAAATATCAGGCAGTCTACCAAGCCATGTTTGAAATTCTATGAAATAGTGTACTCATATGGATATGTTTATTCTAAATCATAACATGGCTTCAAATGCAGGAGAGTGAGTTGTCAAAGACAAAGCACTTAAAAGGTCATAAATATTCATATCTGTAAATGGATCAAAGAGTGACTTTCTTCATATTGTATTATTTGTTGACATATTCATGAAAATACAGTTAAAACAAGCCATAAGTTACTTCATATTCAAATATGTGAACGCTTTATTTAAACCATAAGGGTATTACACAGTGAAATGACATGATAATGTAATTTAAAAGTTCATTTTGTGGCTTGTAACAATGACATTCTGAACTGAAGATCACTGTATCGTTTCTGCAGCTCTCGTTCTCTCTCTGTCTGTCGAACAACATCCTCAGTAAGAGACTAAAACACACAAATATTTTGTTCAATTCTAATGAGAAAATAAAAACATTTAAGTAAAACACGAAGCTCTTAAGCTGTTAATTTAAGACTGAGCATCAAAATGAAATAGAACTTGCTTTAAATTTACCTTGGCTAAATGTTTCCAATTTGTAAAATTGATAGAATTGTAACTTACAGTAGCACTAAGACCAGACAATTAAGAAGAGCAGTAAAAAATTATTTATAAATTAATCTACAACAAGCACATTTATTGATTGGATAATGAACAAACTAAAGCAATCTACCTCCATCCGTTTTGGTATAGCGCCAACCTCATGCTGTCGTAGATTCTCAAATGTTGTCAACTCAACAAAAGTTTGTTCTAACTGTTCATAGAGCTCAGAAACTTGTTTCAACAATCCTTGACTTCTCGACTAAAACAGATAAGACCATAAGTACAACAATAATGTTATAAAAACTTGGATTCGCCCTCAACTTGCGTTAAATAAAACATTTTTTTAGAAGGTTTGGTCAAAATCATAATTTTAAATCTTCTCAGAAAAACAGAGATTTTAGCATTGAGATCAATATCATGTTTCATGGGTTGGGGTCAGGGCTGAATGAAATGTAAAAAGTAAATTTATTTTATGGATTAAATTTAATGAAGTCAGGTCCATCAAAGTGCTCTGTAGGTTCAACATGTAGATCTAACCGCTACATAAATTGTTGCAGATCTTACAGTGCAAGAAGAAACTGGGTACTCAAGTTGCTAACAACAATTTACAATCAAAACAGTGCCGATGTCAAGTTGAGAACAGAAGCCTGTAAAATCAGTAGTTTTATTTCCAATACAAACATTTGCAGCTTAATCTCTGAAGGTAAAGACCACTTCTTTACTCCCCTGATTGTAGATCTATAGACAGGTTTTTCTATATTTCTAAAACACCAGTCTCACTGTGCAACAAATGGTAGATAACTTGATGAAAGCCAAATTAAATCAGCTACATGCTTCCCGGAATCAGGTAAGAACTCATTAAGGAACAGAGTGTGACATTAGTGAGGTAGCAGATACTAACCTGATATCCACCGAGGAGAATTTTCAACTTCTTTTCCAATTTCGCAGCCTTTTTTGAATCTTTTGTCATGAAAGCTCTGTTATTCTAAAAAATAGATGGAAAACTGATTTATAATTTAACACCAAAAATAATCTGTTCTAGCCTACAATCTTCATTCTGAGCTTTGAAAAATCAAATATTAATCAGTATAAATGTTGTATATTTAATTAAAAATGAAGACTTTGCATATAAGATGTATACTTATAAACATAATATACTGAGTTACTTACATACCATAGGGTCTTACAAATATATGACAGTGAATGTCATGAGTGACATAATTAGGATGATGTTTCAAGAACTTTGAAACTTTAAGGCATTGAACAACTTACCTCAAGCCTTTTTTCCAATGACTCAATTCTGTCTTTTTTGCTGGCTAAGTTAGCCCTCGTGTAACGATTTTGTGAGGGTAGGTAGAGAACTTGCGAGTAACATTCATCCCATACTTGAGAAAAAGCCTCCAGAGACAAATCTCCATGTCCCATACCACGCTTAACAACCTCCATCTCTTGATGCAACATATCTCTAGCCTATAATCACAAAATCTCTGCATTTACAAGTCTGTCAGGAAATACAAGTTTACTCTCAATGGCAAAGTTTTGTTTTTTAATTACCAAAAGTTCTGAAAGGGAAGGAAAGTCGACTCTCCTAATATTCCAACACCACATGATGCAAGCCAATCTGACAAAACACTTCAGCATTAGGTGAAGGAGCACATCATTTCCACACAAATGTTTGTCTAATGATAAATATTTCAGTAATCTAATATTGAATCCCAAGCACTTGATCACATGACAGCTAGAACATATGTGAAACAAGCAGACTCATAAATTCACAACTCAATCTTATCAAGGTCACAATTCTGTTATATGACTCCATACTTTGACAATTAAATCAACTAGATTATAATTAGCACAAGAAGCAATGTTTAACTAGACCTATCACTGAATTGTGATTAAAACCCCTGCAAAATGGGGACAGGCACACAACTGCGCGATCAACCAACCAACAACCACGGCAACTCAAGTATAACCCAGAAAACATTGTTTGTGGGGATGTAAATATGATGTTAACAAGATCTTCCCTCTACTTTGTATGTCCCTTGCATACTTTAACGGACCTCTTGAAACCAAAGGGAAAGGACATGAATACAGCCCATGCATTTTACAAGCAGAAAATCTCGGAACCTGTGATAGTTACATTACAATCAAACCAATGCTTCTTCCCACCAACATTTTGCTGACTTCTCACACGAAGAACTAGGTAAGAGATACTGAAAATTACTAACATTATTAGGTAGCATTTCAGACGTTGTGAGGGTATAACAATGAGGATACCGAGGAATATTTCACTTACCATCTCTATTTCTTCTTCTGGTATTTTTTCAAGTGGATGCTGTTTAAGGAATGCTAAATGAGCAGCCTGGTTTGCAACACTCTGTTGACTCGGTTGGGTTTTCTTCGAGCCAGGTGCAATACCCAACTGTGCTTCAGTAGGATTTTTAGCTGAGTCATGATGAAGCATGATCAACATTTCACGTTTGATGAGCTCTTCAGCCTGCAAGCAAGAGGTAGATAAAGTCATCTGCAACAACTTTCTTCTAACTTCATTAGAAATTTGAAAAAAATGAAGAATATTTTTCAATTTCAGTCTAAACTCACTAATGACAAAAAAGCCATAAACAAGCCATGTATGACATACTACATCATTGTACAATACCTTCTGTAAGTCAGTTAACAACGGATCTCCAGGTCCAACATCACGTAATATGTTTTCATTCACATCATATGGACGCGGTAAGTTCCTCTGAACAGCATGAGATTGTAGTCGAAGTTCCTTTTCAGCTGAAATATTTTAAAAAACTTTGTGAAACCTAAGTTTTTGTTACAATGGAACCTATTTTTTCTACATGGATTTCTTTATTATATTGTAATATTTTTGCAACATTGCCAGTCAGTTTGTATACCATATTGACTTGTTACTACATCTGTACTTGTTTTTTATGTGTGTATAACAATTTTGAACTTCATAATACCTTCCCATCTTGCCAAAAAGCCAGCTTGGTATTTCACAGGTATATATATATATGTTAATACACAATTATATGTTGTATTATATGTGCATAGGCTGGTGGCCTAAATACTTGTAAATAAAATGAAATGAAATAAAAACAAATATTTTGTGCCTCATCATTGTGAAATGCTTTAAAAGAAATTAACTCAGACAATTTCATTAATTAACAATCATGATAGTTTATCATAGATAGATATCATACAGAAACTAAACACTGAATTCAAGGTAACTAATAATTATCCAACATATTTGAGTCAAACACAAAAATAACTAAACTTCTGTGCAAATGAAGTCAGAAATCTGCCAAATTCCCGTGCAATGCATACTCTCATATAATTAAAGGAAACTATAAAGGAAGGTTGACAGCCTACTCCATCAAGGTAACCTAGAAGATAAAATCTGAACCTTACCTCTAGCTCGTCTATCTGCCTCAGACCTATCATCAAGATCAGCCTGATCTTCAACATACTGATGCTGGTTCCCTAAATCTTCTCCATCTTCATTCATATCTTCAGGAACAAGAATTTCAAAATCATTCTTGGGTTGAGGTAAACCAGCTAGCCCCCTACGTAACTGTTCTCTAGGGTCCAGTTGCTAATGTACAAAGAATATTGAAGAATTAAATCTTAGACTAGAATACTTTGTGCCATTATTTTGTCTTACCACAATCAAGTTGTGTAAAAAATATAAGTATTTGTGATCATTATAAACATGTTTCTTTGAGGTTGAAACATTTGAAGATTAAAATAAAAACAAGAAAAATGCATAACAATTAAAACAATAGACAAACAAGTCCATCATTTTGTTACAGTCAAACAAAACATACAACTGAGTGCTAGATCTCCTTAAGGATCTTACTTATATTAAACATTGCAATTGTTTCTAATAGCAACTTGAATATAATCTTAACTCATGAAAAAAATCTCTTGAAACAAAATTTGTCTCATTTCATGAAGTTTGACCTCAATGTACTACATTTTGACCTTGATAGCATCTACATCTCATCACTTGATGAGGTTTTTATTCATTATTTGACATGCGACGTAGTACATCATAAATGTAGTCACATCTGTCCAAAATTTACAAATAGATAAACATGTAATAATCATTATGTTTACAGTTCCCTTACTTGTTCAAATGATCCGGACTCAAAGTCATCTCCCTGATTGATGTTAAGTTTGTCTCTCATTGGAGTTCTCAGCGGTGTTACGCCTGGCTGTCCATTCTGTCCCATCATGGAAGTCATACCATGTGGTGTCATACCTTAATGTGAAGGAAATTCTTTGATCAATATTAAAATCCATTAGCACGCAGATAGAAGTAATGAAGTTACAAAACAGAATTATGTACAAAAACAAAACCTGAATGTAACAGCCTGATATTGCCTATTTTAACCTCCCAATAAAGACTGCTTTTTCTCTTAAAGAACTTCTTTACACAGGTTTCACTTTATAAGGCCAGAAAAATTATACATGTAGCTGAGTTTCATATTGATCAACTTACACTATTTTATAGCACTGACCCTAAAATTTTTAATGGCAAAATCCAAAATACCGACAAAATTACGAAAGAATCATACCTCGTAGGTTCACAGATGTTGAGAAAAAAGAAAAGCAACCTACATCAATGATTTTTTCCTACTTTGTTTGGGTCTGGTAAACGGACCCTTCCCAATCGAAAATAAAGAATTTTTTTCCCAATTCCCATCTTAAAAATTACCAATTTTGGCATTATACTGCACATTTTTCCCAATTGGACCAGACCCGGACCTTTTCCAAAAATTGCAAAAAAATCACTATACATATAATTTTTGGGTCAAGTAACCCTAAACACAACTACTTCTTTCCTGGCCTTATATGAAAAATAAAATACATAAAATCTTACAGAAAAAAAACATGGCATTATTAAACTCACTAACCACTGACATCTTCCCCAGGTCCTGGTGTTCTGAACGGGGTACCAAGAACAGTATTTGGTGTTTGCAGAACTCGTTGTTGCGGGGTTGCTCCACTGAAATCGGAGTTATGCAGTGGTGTGTTCAATCCACCTTTTAAAGGAGTGTCAACATTCGTGAGAGCCATAATGTTCTGCGCTTCCTGAAAATTAGTGCAAACAAAATACTTTCAGAAATTTATGTACAATGTTTAAATTATCATCAGACGTCATGAAATATGACAAGTGTTGAATAAATGCTGACACAAAATAAATCATACAAATAAACAACAATTGAACAAACTTGTCATTTTATAAAAATTGCAAAACAATTAATTGCTGAGTATTAATTGCTGACATAAGTTTTCTTTAAGTGAGAATTTTCTACATAAAAGATGTAGGAAAATAATACCATTTTTATTAAGGACAATAAAGCACATCTGGGTCAAGTTTCATACCCATTGTTTCAGATAATTATTTCAAGTGTAGTACTTGAAACAAAAAAAAGTTCAATTGAGGACACTTTCAAATGAAAAGGTATCATCCAAAGGAATATTTATGTTGAAAAGGTAACTTTTTTGTTTCTACAAGACAGCTGTAATTTTAAAATTCACTCTTAAGTTCATGACCCTATTGTCTGCCAGGTTCCATCTTTCAAAATTTCTGCCTGAGATTAATGCTGAAGTTAAAAACTTAATTTTCCTTTCCTCTAAAACAAAAATTAACCATTGACCATTTCTTACACCTACAGTGTTACTTTGTGTGTCTGTATTTCAAGATTTAATCATTGTTTCTTCTTTTCCACTAGGCTCTAATATTGCACCAACAGACAAGGTAATTTGGCAACTTTTCCAGCTTAAAGGTGGAGGATGATGCCAGATGTACACTTAAGTAGAACCACCAACCTTCTGTAAGCTAACAGGACAGCTTCCTCACCTATGAAATTTGTTCACTCTCTGGCAGGATTCTATCTCATAGAAGTGAGGGGCTCGTGATTAATACTTAGTGAGTATTACTACTCCACCACAAGGGACGATGCAATACTTGTTTCATCGAATATGACTCAATATAGATAACAAGAAAATTTGAGTTTATGACTGATCTGAAGATGGAACTGGAGTGAAATGAAAGCCTGCGAGTGAATTTATAATTGATACCCACCTCTCAAATGTCATCACTCAAAATCTAGAATTTTGAATCCAAGTTAAAAGAGATTTATATATGCAGTGTGGATTGTACCATTGCTGGGAAGCTGAATAATCATTATGATTCACTTTCTTTGGGTTATAAGTAATTAAAGTATTTGTGAGTTAAGATTTTTAGTGAAGCCACACTCAACACAATAATTTTGTTTGGATACATCAGTCATTCTAGAACCTAACACCTTTACATCCAGACTGAAAATAGTAAATTTTCAGTGCAGTGATTTGAAAGCCGACCACAAAGTGTTACTCTAGGAAAACAATATGTTTAAGTAAAAATATACCTGCATCAGTACATCTGATGCTAACGCAGGTGTTCTTGGTGTCCGTAGAGCAGAAGTACCAGGTGTAACTGAATAATCTTGCAGTAAACTTTGTGTAGCTCCATTCTGCAAACCAGACTCCTCAGCCTGAGCACGTGCATTCTCGCTAGCATAACCAACTTTCACTACCTGTAATTTTAATATATGCTACATATCTATTCACTGCTAGTAGAATAAACTCAGATTTTCAAGCTTTGACTACAAGCTGTGAAAGAACTTGGTATAAATCTACATGCTATTAAGTATTTGTAAGTTTCAAGGTGGTATTTAGGGTGTAAACAAAGCTCATCAAAAACTATGTTTCACATATCTAACACTTGTAGACTTGAATTCTGTGTTAAATTGTCAGCGATAACATACTTACTAATAGACAAACAAATTGTTAACACAGAACAAGACAACATAATTAGGATACCTTTCTTTTCACTGGGTTTAACGCCGTTTTTCAACAATTTTTTAGTTACACACAGCTACCGCTTCACCTTTCCAGTTTTCCTGGACTGCATACTAACCAGCACTAACTTACCCTTCCACATGGAGCTGCCAACTTCTCCACATATGGAGGAAAATCAACATTTTTGTCAAATTTTCATAGAAGGGTATCACCTGCCACAACTGGGATTTGAACCTGGATTGCCGGGTTATAAGTCCAGTGCACTAACCACTGGACCACAGTCGCGGCTTAGGATATCTTTATATGCACAATAAGCTAGCTAATATTGATATCCTTACAAGCACAAATCCGGATTAAATGACCACAAGAAAAAAGAATTGTTCAGAATTCAATATCTACCTCTTCAAGTTCTGCTTCAGAGATTTGTGGAGCTGGTAACACCAATTTACTTCTTTTCTTCACAGGTTCTTGGAAACTGAAGAATGAATGTATAAATTCAATTCAGTAATAATGAGAACTATCAGAATTTCATCTGAAGATCATGATTTTAGCATTAACAACTCTTGTTTTCAGGCCAGTCGTTGGGGTAATTATTTGAACAATAAAGTCTTCTTGATGCTTTTTCATTAATACAATAAAAATACTGTAATGATTCTGAACAAAAACTGTACAAAAGAAATGTCTACAGACACACATTGCTGGTGTCCCAAATGCCAAAATATGGGGCAAATGTTTATAGATATAGCATTATATGGTTCAAGTAATGTTCATGAATTTTCTGATTTAAACAATTAAATCAAGCAATAGAAAACTTAAAATTCTCTCTAAACATACTTGCTTTGTCCTGCTATATGTCCAGGCAAATCACTCTCCTTTCTTTTCTTTTGTTTTTCTTTGTCTTTCCTTCTGTCTCTCTAAAATTATAGTAATAATAAAACAAATGATTCAATTCTTATGTGTAATTTCAAATGTCAGAATTGTTGTTTATGGAATATATTGATAAAACTACTTTCCACTGTCAGTAAAGAGAAGAATGCTGACCTTATCTTTGCAGGTTTAAGAACTAAGTATATCTATATGACAGTTTACATCAAAGAAAACATGTCTGCCCTAAATATCACAGGAGGAAGTTGTCAATTGTTGACAGTATAACATTTTAGAACAAGTCAGTAACTTAGCAACAACAGAAAGACCAACAGACAGGCTGCGTATAACAGAAAAATCCCAGCACAAAAATGATCACATAGAAAGTAATTTATCTATTTTTTTTTTCATTACATTTTTTACCAATACACCTTCAATGCTTTGATCATATTAAATTCTATAACATATCAATGTAATATTACAACACAAGAAATGTTTCTTAAAGCAATACAGCAGAGCTGTGATCATACCTCTTCCTTAGCATCTCTTCTTTCACCATCCAGGTCTTGTTGTCTCAATCTTTTATAGTTTGGATCAAGAGGATCATAGTTCTCTTCAGATGTATCATGAAATCCTGTTAAAACAAAAAATACATAGTCACGATTATAAAAGGGTCAATAAATAGCAATGGAAAAATGTACTCCTCATATGATCTGCATAAAATTATGGTTATACATGTACATCTAACAACACCAATATGTCAATTTGTCAGTCTCTACAAGCCACTAAGTATTACAAAATATTACACAAGTTTTCTGCATGTTAGCCTCAACAAGTCAATTAGAAGTACAGCAACTTATGCAGACTGGTTATTTACACTTTATACATATAAATCTAATATAAATAACAAAATGCCAAACAAGACAACTTGCAGATTCATCAGTTCAGAAATGATAAGAGAATGTAAGTAGTACAGGTAAGAATGTTCACATTGACGCATACCTGGAGCTGGTCTTTTCTCAAAAGGTATTTCAGCATTGTAATCCACACCACGCTTCCTTCTTGCTTTCTTCTTTATTCTAAAAAATAAAAAATCAATAACTGATATTGCTTATGTAATTTTCATAAAGTTTCGAGTAGATTTATAGAATGAAGCTCATAAAATGAATCACGGTCACTAAAACTATCATTCAAGTGATTAAATACCCCCCACAGAGCCCTTTTTAAAGCTTAATAACTTAGAACAAGTCATTTAGGAGAAGAGACTCACACAAGATTTTGTCTACAGACAAATAATAAAGGGACAATACTCCGTGAGAATAAATCTGAACAATTCTTTTACAATATGTGCAATGAGACCTAATGCCTGATGTGCTGGTAAGGTTTTACATGTGATCCAACAAGCCATTTAGGAGAAGTGCACACAAGATTTTGTGTATGGACAAATAAAAAGGGGCATAACTCTGTACAAATAAATATGATTAATTTATTTGCAAAATGTGCCAAAGAAGACCTAATGCCTAATGTACTGATTAAGTTTTATAAACATCCAACAAGCCATTTTGGAGAAGAAGCACACACAAGATTTTGTCTAGAGACAAATAAAAAAGGGGCGTAACTCAGTGAAAATAAATCCAAATAATTTTTTTATAATATGCGCAAGTGCACCTAATGCCTAATGTGTTGGCCAAGTTTTACGAAAATCCAACAGACTGTTTCCGAGAAGAAGCACACACAAGATTTTGCCTAAAGACAAATAAAAAAAGGAGCATAATTCTGTGAAAATAAATCCAACTCAATTTTTTTTTTACAATATGCCCAAGTTGACCTAATGCCTAATGTGTTGGTCAAGTTTTATGAAAATCCAACCAGCCGTTTTGGAGAAGAAGCGCACACAAAATTCCATATGCAGACAGACAGAAAGGCGGACGGACAACCTGAAACCAGTATACCCCCTATAACTTTGTTATAAATATGGTAATGCTAAGTTAAATTTACCAGATAAGGAAAAGAACTCAGAGCGAGTAAAGATCATTTCTAAGTGGAAATTATATTAGTATGAAATAGTGAAATAAAAAATTATCAACAACAGATAGCATAACAAAGCATTAAAACAATACAATTTGATCTGAACATTTTCAGCAAATTAAAGATTTCAAGTAGGATGACTCACTCGATTCCAGCAGCTCTAAGTTCTCGACGTTTTTGCAGGGCTGCAAGACGTCTAGCTTCCTCAAGTTGTTTTTCACGAGCTTTACGTTTAGCCTTTTTACCCTGTGTATTAGCTAACCGAGCTCTAGCTTCTGACAACATCTCAAGTTCTATAAAATATTCAAAGATGATTACAAGGAAAATACAACAAATTATGTCAATGATTAGTGTTGCAATGAATTTATGTAAATCATCCATTGTCATCCAATCCTTTGTACCAGGAATAAAATAAATACAAGATTAAGGGACATAATATATTGAGTTTGCACAATAAAAGAAGCTTTAACCAGTCTGAAAAATACTTCTATATTTAATTAATTAGAATTCCCTTTGCTTTTCTAGACTGAATGTTAGATACATATGACAATCTCTAAAAAACATATAAATTGAAATCAGTACTAGGTAATCAATACTTATAACATTTAAAATTAATTTCAAACAATATTAATAGGACAGACTAGGAAAATAACAAGTATCAGAACCAACCATCTTCATCCATGTCCACAGGATCTGGTTTGGCTGGCTTTGTCTCTGCATTTGGATCTATCTCACCAGGTTTTAATCTTCTAGGGTCATCTTCACTTTCATCACGATTCTGAGCTTTGTCTCTGTATAGAAATTTATGGAGATTACAGCAGTCAAGGCTAAGACAACCTGGCAGCTCAAAGGACCAGAAGTTTATTCAAACTACTTGAATGTGGAAATTTTTGGCTCATTCAAAGACAAAATTTGCTGACAGGTATTAATATGTTTAAGCAATTCATGTACTTACCAGAAAAAATTGTCACTAGCTATAATTTGGGGTTGAATTAAACTAGTTTAAATTAAAAATTTCAACAAGACAAATCATAAGAAAGTATCTTGGCTTACGATTTGATTAATAATATATACAGTGGAGCAAACGAAGGGTTCTTTTAGAAGGGTGTTCATAAAAAGTGAACAGGCATATTTATATATCAAAATGTTCGTCAGAGTCTCTAGTTTATGGAATGAAATGTTAGCAAACTCATCTCTGTCGGACACTCAAGAAATCCAAGATGGCATCCAAGATGGCCGCCAGAAATGATAAACATCATAAGAAAATGTAAACCGCTGGCAGGTCCACATTTATACATCGTTTGGTGTTTTTGATAAGTGAACATAATTGATAATACATTGAAACATGGAACAAAATCGAAATTTGTTCATGTTTTCTTTCTAAATGTTCATAACACTCAAAACAAATTTCTGCTGAAAACATGTGATTTTTGTCTACTTACCTATTTCCAATAGTTAATTTTTCAGAAAATAATAAAAAATTATCAAGAAGATGCACATAATATATTTTGTAAATGCTTTTCTTATGTTAGGCTTGATATTCCTGAAATCTGCATATAATTAGCAAAAACAAAGGACCTTGTTCCATTCCATAAACTAGAGACTCTGACGAACATTTTGGTATATAAATATGCCTGTTCACTTTTTATGACCACTATCTCCTTAAATATGCATCTTTTTGGTCCCATTTGCTCCACTAATAAACATATGGCATACATTTAATTCTGTATTCATGTCAACACATCCCATTTTTTCTGACAGGGAATACAAAAGAATCAGGTAGACATGTATGTTTCCCCACAAAATATTCTTATACATGGTTAGCATTTTAACAAGGCAAAGGCAATTACTTAAACTGATAAACAAATATAATACTTACAACAAATACTCATAGTGCTCAAGACATTGAGCAGCTGTTCTTCCTACAATAGGAGCAATTGTTCTCCACTGAGTTGGCATAAGTTTGGCCAGATGTAACAGTTTTTCTTCTTCTTCCCGGCTCCATTCTGTTTTCTTAATGCTAGGATCAAGCCATTCATACCTACAACACATTTATGAATATCAAGTATAATTATACTGCCAGAACACTGATACTCTTAAACTAAGTTAACAACTTGAAATCATAACAAACCAATACCATTATTAACATATTCAGGGCCTTTTCCAGCTAATTTGGGAAAAGGCCCCAGGCTTAAATTGGGAAAAATATGCAGCATGTTGCTACATTTTGGGAAATTTGACAAATATTTTCTTCAAATAATACTTGCTACAGAGTGACATTTTATGTGAAATCCGATGATACAAGAATATAGCGTAAAGCGTTAAAATCACGTGTGCTGTAACACATATCAAGGTCACTGCTACTGTGTGGCTTTTATAAGAAATCAGCAGGTACTTATTATTGCATTTTTTCTCAATTTATTAACTGATTTTTTTGCAGCGGTTTTGGATTTTCTTTTTATGGCATTGGTAAAAAAGGTTATTTTCAGCTGGGAATGGGGCTGATATTCGGCCCCAGGTGATAGGGCGAAAATGCCCTGACATTGCTCACATTTTTTTTTTATCTAAGAATAGATTTACAGAAATATTCAAGTTTATTAATATCCTTACCATCTAGCCTTACACTGCTTAGCAGATTTTCTGTGTAACAATGAAGCAATTCTAGCCCATTGATTTTTGCCATATTTCATTACAGCTGCCTTCAAAATCTCATCCTACAAAACAGTAAAGCATATTAACAATATTGTTTATTGGTAGCAAGAACAATGCTGATGACAGTACAGAATTTGTATTATTTATGTGAAAGTTTTACTTTCTTTTTGTTTATTGATTATGAACAGTGCATAGTAAATTTAATGATACTGAATGTCTCAACACTGGAAATGGAAAGCCATCTACTACTTTACAAAAAAGACTAATGATATATTGTGCTTTTTCAAAACTATTTTGGTCAGTATACAATAAGTTTATGCAGTCCTATAATCATAATTCATATTTCTAATAGTGAAGGTTCCTTATTTTGTTTGACACAATGCCATGGAGTATTTTCTTCTACCTATCTTCCTATACAGTCAAACATCTATTGGGAACTTAGATTTGACGTGCCTCAAATAACAAAACGTTTTTTTAAATAAAATAACTCGTGAAAGTATTGGACAAAATGAAAGGGGTCAAAAGTATTTTGCAGAACACAGTCTATGCAGAACTGCAGGACAGGCAGGCAGGACTTCGGAGGCATAATGGTCCAGAGGATGCGAATCCTAGCTTCGAAGGGTTTCTATCATGACCTTCATAATCCCATTTTTCGGACGTAGCACTGGTGTAGAGGACTCGAGTATGATTGATATAAGCAAAGTTGCTTGTTTCACAATCGCGCTAAAATAAATTTGTATAAACAAAACTAAACAACGAATGTTACAGTCATATCACTTCATAAAATAATTCTTGGTCGCCGAATATCTCTCTATTTGCTCGTTGGCTATAAAAACTTGCCTTTCCTGTAAGTCAGACGGATAGACATCTTTTAGGAAGCCTGCATTCTTTATTTCCAGTGAATATTTACATTACCCACCAAATTAAGGTGAAAAAATGAAGTCATACCTCGGTGTTTCTCCAAACACCACCTTTTATCATAATACGAGGCATCTTTGTAACTATTCGTGGAAGTGTCGGATTAAAATATCACTTCATATCACATACAGAGACGAAATTTTATGGAAATACGTTTTCCACACGCTGATGTATGTAGCATAAAAAACCAAACCAATCCGTAACAGATCGTAGATGCGTTAAACTCCGTCCATACCGTAATACTATTGAATCATCTCCCCTTAGCAGCAGTGCAATTACATTGCTGGTTCACGCTGACTGTGTGCACACAGTACAAAAACTGGTTCCCGTTCCAAGTTGCAAGTGCATCGAAGGTCGCTGTACACCAGAGTCAACGGGTACCAGTTTACCCAGTGAGCAGCAAAATGGAACGGGAACCAGCTGGATTATATTACTTACACTGGTCCCGTTAACTCTTAGGTGGGTGCACTGTAATAGGAAACGGAAGCCAGTTTCATTGCGACCGTCACTGTTTGTCTGCGGGACTGGGTGCCAGTAGAGTAAAATGATAAAAGTCATAATGTAATATTACTGACAGTAATGCTAATGACATTTCGAAACGATACTTATTCTTTCGGCTGATCCTCGGTTGTGGATAAGGACCCAGCTTATGAGTACTTTAGTACATCATTGAACTTGAAGACAGGGCGGCTCGGTTACCTATATCTAGATTGATAAGCATGTATCGAACTATTTTCAGTGGTTGGTGTCTGCAAGTGAGGTCTCAGACCACGGTTTTTTAATCTATAGTTCATTGGTAATGTTTTTCTGAATTGAGTATCCATCAAATAATGAGTAACATGGTTAAACTTGTATTATCACTGTATTCATAGCAGTCCAACAAGACTGTTTACGTCATCAAGATATTCTACATCTACATGATACTCCCGATCAATCAATACTGATTATAACTGGGAGGCGCTTGTCAGGAAAACTGTGTTAAAAAGTATTAAGTGCTCAGTTAAAAGATAAAAGTTTACAGACTAATGAGTGCAAGGTTAAGATTAAAAACATATAGGGAGTTAGAAAGGAGCTGTCTCCAGCCTTTCCTTGAAGATATTTAGGCTGGGACTGGATTTGACTTGGTATGGGAGACTGTTCCAGTGCCTTATAGTTCTAGGGAAATAGGAGCTAAGGTGATACTGGGTACGTGACTGGGGGATCAGGAAGTTCAAATTTCTAGTTGGGATGAGGTGGTTATGATCAACATGAACAAGGTTGTTCTGGATTTTGTAGAGAAGTATAAGAGAGGAATGGAGTCTGCGGCTTTCTAGGGAGGGCCAGCCAAGATTGTGTAACATTTGTGTGACACTACTTTGGAAATCAAAATTATTGCAAACATATCTAGCCGCAGCTCTTTGTACACTTTCAACTTTATAGGTTAGATGTTTCTGCCAAGGGTGCCATATTATTGAGCAGTATTCTAGTTGCGGTCTAACATAAATTACATATGCCAAAGTTTTGACTTGCCTATTTTGGGTTTTGATGTTTCTTTGGATAAATCTTAGGGAGTTTTTTGCCTTGGAGGTGATGTTATTTATATGGTGGGTCCAGTTTAGTTCTTTTGAGATAGTTACTCCTAGGTATTTAGCAATTTCTGCTGATTTAAGTGTTTTTCCATGAAGGGTGTATGGGAAGATCACAGGGTTCTTTTTTCGGGTAACCCTAAGCACCTCACACTTGTCTGGGTTGAACTCCATAGCCCAGTCTCGTCCCCAAAGTTCTAGTTTTTGAAGGTCATTTTGTAATATGGCCGCATCTGACTGTCCTTTGACTGTCAGGTAGACTATTGTGTCATCGGCAAATAACCTGGTCTTACTTTTGATTGTTTCAGGCAAGTCATTAATATAACAGGCACGGTCCAATGACTGAACCCTGGGGGACACCCGATGACACTGGCAAATGGTCGGAGGTGTGACCTTCAACTGCAACTCTTTGGTGGATACCTGTTGATTAACACCCATATTTTTTAGTTTGACGATTAACTTGTGATGGTCGACTTTGTCAAAGGCCTTTGAGAAATCCATCACAATGACATCCGTCTGTTGTCCATTATCTAGACTATCAAAGACTTCTTGGGAGAAACTCAGCAACTGAGTTTCGCAACTACGTTTAGACCTGAAACCATGTTGATAAGGACTAAGGATACTGTGCTCATCGAAGTAAGTCATCGAGTTTGAGACTATGATGTGCTCCATTAATTTAGAGGAAATGCAAGTGAGGGATATTGGTCTGTAGTTGCTGGCTTTAGATTTATTGCCCTTTTTGTATACTGGTGCTATAGTTGCATTTTTCCAATCATTGGGCACGATACCTGTTTCTAAAGATAACCTGAATATGTAAGTGAGGATGGGGGCTATTTCACTGTGGAGTTCTTGGTTATATTTTGTATTTATATATTTTTTATATATTTATAGATTATATTTGGTTATTTGGCCCCATCTGGCGGATGACCCTTTCAAATTCATCTTTAAAATTGGCTAGCAAGAAAGGAGAATTAGAAGTCCACTACAGGCGTCAGGACAAATATTTTTCCATACTACTGAATACCAGGGACTACACGTAACAGAAAATGTACAATTCCTGAGCATACCTATATGTGCAGTACAATTCGCCAGGCACCTGTGGCTCATTGATTGCGCTTAAATCAGCAGCTTCTTTATTCATTACTGGTATTTGGAGGCTAGAAAATAAATTAACCAATTTCATTAGCCGATTTAGTGTAAGTCGTTTGAGTTGAATGCTCTTAAATACATATATTTTTATTACCACAAATATGTCACACTGACCACAACTTTGCCCACAGGGCAATCACCTTTGCTGTTATTAATTATGCCATCAATTTATTGACAATACAAAAACCATGGCTCGTTGTTTGCCCCTTTGTGTGTCTTGTGCCATAGAAAAGTACAATACAACTTATTACAAGTAACAGCACTTTGACATTAATGTATTTTAGTACATGCTGGGGTATTCTACACTAACTGGATTATAATTGACCTGTGCATTGTAAAGTTCTGTTCATTAGTAAATCTGGAGTTGGCCAATGTGTCTAGTATATAGATATATATATATATGTGTGTGTGTATGTGTGTGTTTATAGTAGTTCGTATGCACGTCAACCTGATTAGCTCAGTTGGTAGAGCAGCTGACTTGCTTGGTTTGAGTCCGTTTGGGAACTTCATTTTCTGCTTACACAGGTAAAAACATAATCCAATCTCCATTGCATTGAGTTTGAAAGTAACTAACTACTAATTTTCATCAGAACCTTTCCTACACAATTTTATGAGTGCTGATTTAACGTAACAAAAACATCTCTGTTGAATTTATACAATGAAAAGGCAAATGTCCTAAAACGTTAAATAAATTTAACAATCTTCAATAAAAATAATGTAAATTCTCACTATGATGTTGCTATAAATATTTACATAAGCTCAAAGTTAATAGATACCAATTGCACATCATTTCTTACAAGGTTAAATGGTCCTAAGTCAAATAATTGGACACACTTGTTGCTTTTATTGGTATCTTTGTTGAATTTAAACAGTTGTTGACATACTTAACCACTAGGCAGAACAGGAATGGTGTAATTTATTGTGGTATTATACCATTAAGTAAATACTACCAGCTATCTTGTATATTTATCACGTCACTCTATCATCTTAGGCCAGGCAAACATTATCACATGTTTTTCATTTTTAATTCTGTAATATTTGTAGATACGTTTGCAGACTGCGTAAAACCATCATAATAAATTACAGTTAAAAGGTTTCAAACTAATTTGAAAAATATTTCACTGTAATGTCATGCCCCCAATTATCTGTTACAAAGATCAATAGGATCTGAGCAAGCTGACTATTGTTTAACTAGAGTTTTTGTAGGAGCATTTATCTTTTTGTTGCATCTACAAATTGTATAAAATTTTCAATAATTTACATGAAATGACCAGATCGTGTGATTGTCTAATTTATAAGCCTGCACAGTTTGATGAGACATTTGTTACAGAGACACAATTCTTTATCCTTAGTCCTTAGTCCTTTGCTTCATGTGCATATTTTGAACATTTTCAAACTCAAAGCACATATATAAAATTTATTTAAGAAAATTGAGTTATTTCTCTCTGACAGAGTGGAAAACATTCTGGCATAAGAAGCCAATACTCATCACAAGCCATGGCTTCTTTTGCCACAATATTTTCAAAAATCGTCTGATTCAGATGTGGAGAAATGCGGTATTACGAGGCAAAAGGATTCATACATCTTATGTGATGCTGTTTTTACCCTTGGCTAGAAATATGAATAACTTTAATGTATATATATAAATATGTACATTATTCATTTATAACTTACAAAATGACAACACTTGAAAGTTTTGTCATTTGACACAATTGATGTCATAATTACTTAGAACAAACAGAATTTTTTACTTACGGTTTACCTCACTGTATAGCAGTACTCACAGTAAACAGAGTAAATAGTTCGTACCTTCTGCAAAATGCTTCTGCTAAATGATCAAGTTGTTGATGCGCCATAAAACAACATTAAACATTAAATGCGATATACAAACCTAATTAAATCTCTTTCTATATATGATGAAGACGGAACAACTATTAGTTTTTAAATTCAAATTGATCCATGTTAAAGTTTGCTTTGGACAATGTTAAGTCATCAGTCTGTTGGATGTCTCAATTCATTTCCAAATGTACCCTAAATATACATTGAAATAAATTTGACAATTTCATATTAGCTGTCACCTCCTACAATTTATTCAGTAATTCAGTTAACATTTTCAGCATATTGATTTTGCATGTTTTTTAACTCTCAAGTTTATTAATCAATGTTACATGAATCAATTAAAATCACCGCCAGAGCTAAACTGAGGCACACCGAGCCGCGTGTCACACTTCGTTTAAAATTTGGACAGGTATTGGGAAAAATGGCAGGTTTTAGTAAAAATCAATTAAAATCACCGCCAGAGCTAAACTGAGGCACACCGAGCCGCGTGGTTTAAAATTTGGACAGGTATTGGGAAAAATGGCAGGTTTTAGCATGCCCCGACCCCCTAGATTGCCTCAGATCAAATATGTGTCTGGCTACGGCACTGAAAATCTGATTAAAGCATTGTTCAGTTTATGATTTAATAAGTATATCAACAAAATATCATAGCTTAATTCCATTTCTGAAGAAACAGTACAGTTTGCGTAACCTTTAATTGAACCGATGTATGATGTTGAAACTTAATGCTGATATTCAAACAGATAAGTTACGCATCATTTGCTCTATGAGTTAATAACACATCCAAGAGTAATCTTCTTTTACATAAAAGTCTTTTGAAGTTTATGTAATACAAGATCTCTGTTCATTCAATAGGTTTGATAGCTGACTGCTTGAGGACAACAAGTGTGGATTTAGCTGGGGGAGGGGGTGGAGCTGGCCCGCGCCCCCTCTAAAATATGGCAAGCATAAGTTAAAAAACGTCAGTTATGTGCTATTATTGTGTCCATATTCTACATAAACATCTATACTTTATGCCCCCAACCAAAAATCCTGTATCCGCCCCTGGACAAGTACAGACTAAACACATGTTTATGTCACAAACAAAAAAATACCGGACAGGTCTAATATACCGTTAATAGAAGACATTGATGTCCTCGACATGCAAGTGTCACACAGTCTAAACAACCTAAGTAATGGTGGAGGGTTTAAAATTTGCCATTGACAGTGTGGTTACTGGAGTGAATAACATCGTATATACCACAGACCTGAGGTTGGATGTTGTTACATCTAGATTACATTTTAATGTTAGTTTTATCTTATACGGTAAACTTTATTGAACTTGGATGTGTCTTAGGTGTACAGTCTAAAGTTTTTTTTTCTGGATTTATCATGCTTGTTCACGGATTATAGTACTATAAAAGGTAGATTTAAGATCATAATTATATTAATTGGAAGTTTGTCGATTTTACGTGTTGTCTTGATTTCAGTGACAGAATTTAAAGGTTGCATGTTTAAGATAAATTGTGACAGGTGTACACAGATACATGTGGTTACTGGTATAAAAATGAATTAGGTAACTGTCGTAACACATTTTGGTGATTTTACAATTTTCTGTCTGTCTGCCTGTAAATGTTGCACATAGGTAAGGTGGGGTGAGTTGAGGTCAAGTGAATGATCATATGTCAACATGCACCTTGTGTCAGGCAATTAGTGTCATCAGATTTCAGTTCTGTACATATTGGAGTGGTTTGATCAATGAAAAGAATGCCCTGTTGTTATTTTAACCATCCACACCTAACATTTAAGATAAAGGTTATAAATATCAAGCTAGGTTATAGATCACTAATGTATCATTATGAAAACCTGGTTATTTGTTTGTGGAGTTACATTTTTGAACCTTCCAAGTTTTGTTATTTTTACTGACTGCTGATTTTACAGAAATACATTTCTGAACATAAGTGGATGGAACATTTTATTAGTACTGAAACATTTTTTGTAGCCAACATAAGACCCAATACACCATACATGTACCACCTTGAAATTTACTTAGCCCTTTGCCTCATAATACTGCACCCCTCCCCCGTATTTGAAGCAGACGACTTTTGAAAACATGGTGGCAAAAGAAGCCATTGCTTATAATGAGTAATGGCTTCTTTTCCCTCAATGTTTTCAACTCTGTCAGAGAGAAATAACACAATTTTCTTAAATAGATTTATGTTATGCATATTTGCTTTGAATTTCACTGAGTCCATAATATGCTTATGAGACAAAGTGTTAAGGGAAGATGTATATTTGTGGACAGGTCACCCCCTCTCCCACCTTCCTGCTGAATGTATTATAAAGATTTTCTGGATTTCACCTTAAGATGTTACATCCCTAATGTCCAAAATTACTTTTTTCAAAGGGAGGGACAGATTTTGGAAATGTTCATAATTTTGCTTTGAAGTCCATGGGAGTAGCAAATATTTCAAAAATTAAAAAGAAGACCAATTTCAACATTAAAAGCTCTCAGCAAAAAATGCAAAACACAGTACCAGTCTAATTTGATAGAGCAAAATATAGGTCACCGGCCAATATATACAGAAATTAATATTTTTCTATTTTTTAACATTTGTGACAACTCTTAAAAAAATTTCAAAATGTGTTGTAAAAAACAATTGAAGTATCTAGGGTAACTATTGAAGAAGTAATGAAGGATTTTAGTGTAACACACTAGTTAGTCATTTATAAATATAAGCAGTTTTTTGTCCTTCTATAGCAGGGGCCCGTTTATAGGCATCTTCCCTCATGACAAATCTTTGGAATCATGCAGTTTTCCCCTAAAAATCTGTTTACACCAAGTTTTTTTTCTTCCTCTTTTTGCAAAAATACTGTGTTATGTTCCTCAAATTAAGAAAAAGGTCCCTTCCCATACCTGTGAAAAAAGCCCTGATAAGATTGACACTTAAATAAGACCTTTACTCCTTAATATTAAAATACTGATACATGTACTATGTATATTACACCAGGTATAATTTTTGCATTGATATATCAGTATGTTTCTAACTTTCTTTAATACTTTCTTTTCAGTACATCTGTGATCAGTAAAATGCACCATGCTTTGTTTCAATTTTAGATAAAGTGTGAACTTTGTTTGATATTTTCATAATATAAAATAACCTTAATAAAAACATATACTTATCAATCTAAATGACATGATGTTAAGTGTAAATTGTGAAAAACATGCCTTCAATTTTTAGTCCACTATCAGATTGGTCCAGTAAACAAATAACCCAGAGGTAAAAAAGCACTTATTTCTCAAATTGCTGGTCGTCTGACTTGTTTATCAGACTTGGAAATATCTAATCCAACATTTACTGGCCCCATTAGCAAATAGTAAAGGAAGTTTTTTAGTTTTGTATTGTAAAAATGTTTCCTTAAGGTCACTGTCTACTTGTTTATTCAAATTCTTGTTAAATAAACATGTTAAGTGAACAGTAAGCTTTAACTCTTCCAAGCTTTACCAACATGGCAGAACAGTTCAGGATATTGATGTACTTTAGTTTGTGATTTGGCTTTTTTGGCATTCATTTCATGTCATTTGATTGAAGCACTATTAAAACAAGACCCTGAGTTCTCTTTCAGTCGTTATTCCTTCAGCGGCCTCTGTGGTCAAGTGGTTATAGTCTCTGACTAGTTACCACTAGCCCCTCACAGCTTTGATTTTGAGTCCCACCATGTGCCCAATTTCACTTGTGAGAAGCTGTCCAGCTAGCGTATGGAAGTCAGTTGTTTTATCTAGGTGTAAGCCTCGGGTTTTCCTCCACCCTTAAAGCTGAAAAATTACCAAATGACCAAGGTTGTTGGTACATGTTAAACCCTGGTGTTAACCATAAGACACATGTTTCTTACAGCATTTTGAAGATATTACAGCAAAGGACTTAAGCCTCACACCTCAGATTAATACTTTATTGTAGGAAGTTGTCAGTGAGTTTTTGAATGAGGGTGGCACAGGTAAGTACTGGACGTTGACCCTGGAGTACTGATTATGTAAACTGATCACTGCTTCTTACTGAAATAATGTTGATAATGCAATGCCTTAAAAATCTGAAAATATATTGTTTGTGTGTGTTTAATATCATAAAAAATAATTAGAATCAGTCATACCTTTATGTCAAGGAATAAATTTACAAGTTTTATCATTTTGAAACATATAGACTTACAGTTATTCAATAGACTGCGAAATTGAGGGATTTTTAACAGTGATAGTTATTAGATTAATAACCAGTTGTTTGAATGGACAAAACGATTCATAAGGTCATAGTATACAGTTATTACATATCATAGTAATTGCAATTATTTGTATCAATACCAACCACACGTTGGTGTAAACCTTTAACCGATGTATTGTATCTTACTATACAATATAATCTGGTCCTTAACAAACATTATTGTCCAAAAATTTTAAATCTTTCATATCTGGTTCAATAAAGGTCACAGCTATTATCTTTAATGTTTTCATTCTACAGTATACTGTATGGGACATAATAATTAAGATCAATGTACAGTTAGGAAATGTTGCTCTGTCACATGTTAATTAACCACTGAATATTGAAATATTTACCCGTCTTCAAGTAGACTTGACTGCAATCATAATGTACATCTGCAAATCAAAACACAGTATCAGTTTTATTTGAGAAATAATGAATGTGATCCTATTTTTTATCAGTTGATAAAATATGGGTTGTAGTTATATTGCACATGAATTAAATAATTTATTAATTTGGGGCTGAATGAATGTAAATGACCAAACAGAAATAGCAAGGCTAACAATGGTATTTTCGGTAAGACACAGGGATGGATACAGGCTTTTTGTTAGAGGGGCATAAAGTCTAGATGTTTATGTAAAATATGGACACAATCAGCACATAACTGACATTTTTTTACTTATTCTTGCCATATTTTAGAGGGGGCTCATGCCAGCTCCCCCTCAATCCGCCGTTGAAACATGAAAATATAATATACCTTGTCTTCTGACTTATACATGATAGACCTTTACATGCACTGTGTCAGTATTGAAACTTTCACAACAGTTGCATTTTTGGAGGGAAAAATAAAATTTTACTGCCCTATTTACTTGCCCTTAAAATTCAGGTTTATTTCAGGTCTGTTTTTCATCCTTATATAAAAATTTAATGATGCACAAAATTCAACCTTATTTGATGTAATATTGCTTAAGTTTAATAATACAAAAATACAATGTATTATAATCAGTCAACTGTGCTGTTAGGATATAATAAGGACAATGACAGTCTTATCTGTGAAGCATTGTTGAGGGTTTTTATCATTGCGCAACATTGCAAGCACTAAATGTACTTGTATGATAGTCTGTGTCTATGAAAAGCTTTATATCTGTGTCAAGATAGGTTTTAACAATATGACTATAAGCTTTCAGTGACCTTGAAGATTATTGTCATTTATTACCACAAATATATAAAGCAATTAGTGATCTAATATTGACTTAAAGTTCACAGTCTTTGTATTGCTATGTTTAAATTTTGTGGCAGAATGAAAAAGTATGATAAACACTGAGGTTGTGGGAGTATTATAATTTAGTGGGTGTAATGTACAATCTATGTTTTGTTAATGAATGAGACACAGAGACTAGAGTATAGCTAGTATAAGATTGATTAAAATCTTATATTTTTTTTTTTGTTAATTTGTGTTGAAATACGGAACTGAAACCTCTCTGCCAGCTGGGAAAATAATTTGAAATAAAGCTTTCTGATGGTGAACTGGTGATTATCAGTGTATGTCAGAATGACATTTCTTAGGAGAGACCTTGAATTATTCCTAATACATGTTGAAACTTAAGACAATTTGGAGCAAATTTATGTTGTAGAAGTTAATGAAAAACTTGTAGTTTTGTTTTAAATTTAAACCAATGATGATGTGGTAATGGACTGTTGAATTTTACACGAACAATGAAATGTTGTTATTTTGTTAAAATTCAGATGAAGAAAAAACCAGCATTGGATGCAAACAAATTATTGACACTTTTGTTGCACAATTTTTAGGGCAGTTTAATGTCTCATGTCAACAGTTAAATGTCAAATTAATTTCTAAGGTGGAGTTTTTAAGTGTTTGAGCAATTAGCAACTTTGTTATCGTGCACATGTTCATCAAATTGTAAATCTTTCTTTAGCTCATTTTTTCATTATTTTACAGGTTGGTTGGACTTTTTCGGCCAAAGGAATTAATTGAATTCAGTCTGTGAAAATTTTGAAGATTCATAAATCTTATTGTGTGTTGTGTCTGTGTATTTAGTGCGGATATATATATTTTGTGTGCTCATAATGGAATATTAGTATCTGTGACAATGACATCACAGGGAATCGCTGACAGTGGATTTAATTCAAGGATCCAGGACGCTAAAGGTAATTTATTAAATTGATAAATTAGCTTTGCTAAAACTTGACTTCCGTGAGTAAGTAGTGCTCTTCACTGTAAATATTGAATCACAAATAGTTTTCTTGTTTGAATGATTGCAGAAAAAGTTTAAAAGATATGGACATCTTATGTCTGGTTGCATGAAGAGGGCAGGTTGGGTATTATGGAGAAGGGGTTCCTGTCCCATTGTTAGTTCGAACCTACAAAGATCATATGCACAGCGCCTTATTTATATAGTTATAACAATGAGAATTGCATTGTGAAGCATGTGTCCCCAAAAATGACTTGTTGAAGTTATGTTTCTTATTGTATCATGAAGCTGAAAAAGCTGACCAGTGCATTTCTGAATTTAATTTTATTTGTCATGGGCCTTGGGTGTCTGGATTTAGAAGACTTATTATTCTCCAGGTCTTATTTTTACCCCAGTGGCGATTTTTTTCCTTCTTTGTTTGGTGCCATGAACAGACCTTTCCTAATTGAAAATAAAATAATTTTTTCCACTTTCTGGTCCTAAAAATTCCCAATTTTGGCATTACACCGCAAATTTTTCCCAATTGGACTGGACCCAGACACTTTTCCAAAATTGCAAAAAAATCTGGACATGGACATGGTTTTTATTATAAGTTTTCATTGTAACAGAGCTTGATGATTTTGGTGCATATCTTATATCCTTGGAATTTACATTATATGACATATATGTAATCGATGTTGAAAAAAATACAACAAAATGATCAGTCAGTATTTAACACACGCTTGTACTTCATATGATGATGTTTCTATTTATGGGTCAGAGACGTCCATGAAAGATAAAATATGAACATAAAACACAAAGTCAATGAACATCTGAAGTAAAATATACTTTACATGGTCCATTAAAGCTTAATCTATCATCAATTTATCATGGTTTGTTGAATAGTGGTATCAATAAATTATACTATCAAATACAGTAAACAAGGCTATCTGTAAAAAATTTTGGTTTGCTGTTCCATGACCTGAACTTTATCATTAATTGGGTTGGTAAGTGGCCATTTTTTGTTAATTTTATGATTTTTAAGTTTGTACTGAAAATGAAAAGCTGACATAAAGAATGACACATAGTTTCAGCAATTTTTTTCCTTCTTTATTTGGGTCCAGTAAACGGACGCTTCCCAATTGACATTTTTTCCCAATTCCTGACCTAAAAATTCCCAATTATGGCATCAAACTGCACATTTTTCCCAACTGGACCAGACCTTTTCCCAAAATTGCGAAACAAAAATCATATTGCTGCAAAAAATTTTTAATGTGTCAGTCCTGTACCTGCAAACCAACATTTTTTAAGGGTGGCCTAACATACCTTGTATAAAAATAAATACAAATAAAGTTAAGACACTGGTATGAATTAAATTGTTTCAAACTTGAATGATGCAGATTTTAGAACAGATTTGACTGAAAATATTAAACTTATGTGTATTAATTAGATTTGATAATTTATATGGTCTCCCAAATAATACATATATTCTGATTTTGATAAATTTGTTGTTTTTATTTATCATTATTTGAATAGAAGTTCATCTATATCATTATATCTATGTACATAATCTTCAATACAAAAACAGTAAGACCTAGAGGTGGTTGTCCCTAGATTGACTGCCAGCAGCATTAACAGCCAGGTAGTCTTTAAATGTGTGATCTCTGTTCATGGATGGATCTGTTTACAGGTGATTAATGATAGCCAGTTGACTGCAGGGTTGTTTTGTTCAACAAACTGCAGTGTTGTTTAGTAACAGTTATGCTCAAAATGATAATTACTGCATTTGTACATTTACACAACCGGCTGTTCCTGTGTGTCTGAATTTTAATGAAGAATGAATAGCTTATATTGATCCTAGCGTAATATTTATCTTCTCAACTGACTCATTCATTCTGAAGTTCAATTTATTCAATTGATGTGTTCATATAAATTAAACATAATAATAAGTTGAGTTAAAGAGTACTTTTACTACCTTTTCAGTGTATGTCCATGATAAAGCCTAAAAACAAAAGGTTTGTTTCCGATTACTCTACAGACCCATCTTTTACCTGCCGACTCATAAGTTTTTATGGCGTACAAATCTTAGTGCTATAGTGTAATTTTCACAACAGTGTTGTGTATTTACTTAATGTAAAAAAAAAAATCCCTACATACCGACCCATATTTTGTTCGGCATGTGAGTGGAAATAGACCTTTTTTTGTTTAGGCCTGATTTTAAACCATATGTTTGGCATTATTTATACTACCTAAATGAAATGCTGGTTTAATTGAACTCTTCTGAGCTGCTTGATTCAAAATCTGAGTCACATGGATTAACACAATGGTTTTATAATTCATTTGTATCACATACACACTTTGTTTCCATTAATTTTACACCTGTTGGACAAGGAACAAGTATTTAGAACCAATACATCTTATAAATCTATGACGTAATCAGTTTATTTTATACTGTTTGGAGGCCACCGGCCCATACAGAATATACTAATTACAATATAATAATCACAATAACATGGACAAAAGCAATGATTTGACATAATATAGCACTATTGTCATACGATTGTGAGTATTCTGGAGTATATTCAGGGCCTTTTTACCAAAAATTGGGAAGGGGCCTTTGCCATTCATTTTGGAAAATTCAATTTTGATTTTTGGCCAAATTGGGAAAAGGTAAACAGACTTTCAAGATATTTGGGGAATCATATTTCAACATACATTGGGAATTTCAGCATTGTATTATGGGGAATTTCTTTCACCAAATTGGGAAAAAAGAGGCTTTTTGTATTCAGGAAGTCACTGAATATTGACCTCTGTTATAAAAGGAAAAAAAACGCCCTGATATTTGTCAACGTTATTTCATATTTTAAACTACTGTATAATACATAATCAAAAAAGTACAGTGTCTTACAATTTTATTTATTATCACAGCCTCATTTATTTGATGTGAAATCAATATTACCTGACATTATGCAAATGTTTCGAAGTGCTATTAAGCACGTACACTGACTTCAAATCTTATCATACTATGACCTTAATAATAGGTATCATTATCAAGAAAGTCAAACACATGCTTGTAGTTACTTATTTGGCTTGCAAACTTGTTTTGGGGAATGCTGCAACATTTTACGAGGATTTTTGTGGCACAATATTTTGGTAACTGGCTTTCATATGTGAGGAAACATCAAGGTAAAAATATAATTTTAATGATGTTCAGCATGTGTAACTCTCGTTTTACTTTCATGATTAGTATCATCACAGTTGTCTTCCTTTGTCAAAACTAGATGAAAATTGAACATTAGTTTTCCTTTCTTAATAATCTTAAATGGAAATAGAAAATAAGGCTCCCATTTTGACCCTTAAAATGGCATTTTGACTCATGAAATTAGTAAAATAATGATTCTGATTACTGAGAATAAGTACCTAAGGATCAAATTTACTATTACATTGATAGGAAATTTTGTTGACTGTTCAAATCATTGTCAGCCAAAATATGCTGTGTTAAGAGTCAAGTGGAAGCCCTGTTAACATAATCAGTTTTCCAGGATTTTGTACCAGTTCTGACCTTGATCTCTGCAAGTTTCTGTCAATATCTTTACATGATTAGTAGAGACAAATAGGCTTAAATAGATTATGTTTTCAACTAATCACAGAGAATATCTGCTGTGCCTAGAGATCAAACTCACACTCTGTGGTCTGTATACCTAAGGCTCTACTAAATGAGCCAAGTGTACAGGCAACAGCGATTGTTTTCCTTTTTTGTTTAGGTCTGGTAAATGCACCCTTCCCAATTGAAAATATAAACATTTTTTCCTAATTCCCAACCTAAAGAATTCCAATTTTGGCATCACACCACACATTTTTTCCAAATTGGACCAGACGTGGATCCTTTCCCAATTCAAAATACATGTATAGACATTTTTCCCCAATTCCCGACCTATAAAATCCCAATTTGGCATCACACCACACATTTTTTCCCAATTGGACTAGACCCGGACCCTTTCCCAAAATTGCTAAGGTAAACTTTGATTGAACGTTTGGTGACTTTCCACTTAACAGTGGAGGAAGACCCCAGGAGAACACCTGTGTTGAGCCACCGACCTCCCTTCAACTGGCTAGACAGCTTACTCATGTGTGTTTTGTCTAGTCCATGTTGGATTCAAATTCAGATTATAAATAAGTGATAAATGCTGTAAATCGTGTCTGACTGCTGGACATCTGGTCCAGTACTTGCCGAAAAGTTAAAGGACCTGTTCGAAATTTGCCTGACATGTCCGATGGTCCAGCACCTTTCATGAAGCCAAGGATTTTCAATGATTTTGTTGTATGTACAACAAATATTGTTTTCTTTTGTATGGTGTTGTAGAAACACAACAGTGTGTCTGATGAACACTTGATTCTGTGCAGTAAAATGAATTCTTGATTTTATTAGACCCTACTGAGACATAATTTCTCATGCTTTTGTAGACATGGATATAAGCATTATGTTATATCTCCATCAGGAGACTTGAAGTAATTCGACTGCTTGTATGTCAATTTTATCATTTGTCCAAAACACTTACATCTGAGCTGTAAATTAAAACAATACTAGATTCCAGGAAAAACAACACATTTGAAAGGCCGTTTGATTCACAGAGGTCTGTTCATTCAACTTCAAGGTCACAAACAAGATCAATCTGTTATTGAGGACATTTTTCAACTACTTGTCAAACAATATTTCAAGTTTAAATCAAAACTGCATTCTTGAACAACTTTCTCAAAGTCCTCAAGGAAGAAATAAAGAGGTAAAATGATTAGCTGGTTTTATATGGAGGCAGTCTGCTGGATCTGTAACTACAGTTCAGTTGTAACACTGGTGAGCATTAGGCTAGTAAGATACTTGGTTATGCTTTGGGTTACTTGATAAAAGGTAGAAATGGCAACATAGGGATGTGATAAATTGCATTCCAAAAATTAGGGTTGGTAGGTAAAAAACGGTTCTTTTTGTTTCTTTTTAAACCAACCGCTCATGATATGGAGATGCAATTTGCCCTCAATTTTTGAAACCTTAGTGCTGGTGCCAAAAAAAAGTTTTGGTCTAGTAACAGTAACTTACTTAAAAATTTTCCTGGATTTTCCGGAACCTCCAGTCTTCCAGATCTGGACCCTACTGGTTTTTATTGTTTTCTTTACACCGAAGTTAAGATTTCCAGTTGTTTGAAAATTTTCAACTTTTACCCATGCAGTAAACTCAGCTATCCTTTTTCTGGCCTTATGTTTAAATTCTGGCTTGTTGTTTCTTGAATCACATTTTTATGACAAATAAAATCTCAAAAAATGCATTTTGTCTCCATAAAATAATTTGATATCATAAAACTGGCTCTATAACATTGATTATGTAGTAAAAATGGAGAAAATCTTTCCCCAAATACCTTTTTTAGTACTCAAGGACAATTTTCTCTTGGGAAGAATATTAGGAACAGTTGTGGGCATATTTCTCTCTTAATTCACCTCCGTGCTTTTATTCCAAGCCATACATTTCAATCAGAAAGTTTTATATTGAAGTTATTCCTACGACCAGCATTGTTCCAATGTTTGGCAAGAGTCTTATAAATAAATTAATAAATGGAATGGCTGCATTACATTTAAAACCATTTCATAACAGCTGTGCATTTTATTGTATGAAATGAATAGAAAGCAGTTATCAATCATGATTTGGCTTATGGTGTACTGGGTGTATATCTGTATCTGTAATAGTCTGAGAATAGAAATTTATCATTGGTTTGATTATTCTTCAGTAAAATAGACAAGTTGTGAGATGTTATCTTGCGGAACTGGACTTGAGATTACGAAACAGAGCTTTGATATCAGATTCAAAACTGGAAAATCTTGGTTGTTTCTGACCAATGAAATGACTGCATACTGAGATCAATTGGAAAAACAGATTTCATTGGTTTGTCCTGAATTCAGATCTAAAATTGGCCTATGGCATGACCACATTCTGCAAAATGACCCTGTGATATGACCTTTATGGTTTGTCATGTAATGTCTGTTTGTCAGCTTCTTAGTCAGATTTTGCTAAGATATATTTTTAAAGCTTAAACATTCTTATTTTTCCTAAGAACTTGTTTGAATCAAATGGTGATTGATTGTATCCCTGGTTAAAAAAATAGGAATAACGACTATGTATAAATGTATTTTACCAGTATGTGGTTGCTCTCATTAACCATTCCTCTGCTATCCACTAATTCTCACGGAAACATAAAATGCTGTCTGGCTTAATTAGCGAACAAGTTATTTCCTTGCTGCAGTAAATTTGTCAATTTTACAATTAAATATGTCTTATGCTATACAGGGGTTATTTTTTTCTTGCTACAAGTGGAACTCTTGTGGAAATTAAATCGATACATTACGGCAGTCTGATTCCTTGTATCACTCATTGTGAAGTGTCTCCTGACAGAATCTGCTGCGAATTTAATTTATTTTACCATCATTTTACTTCTTACAGGCTTATGAATGCAATCAATAATGGGCAGCGTGCATCAAGATTAATTTTACACATTTCTATAAATTAAATTAAATGTGATAGATATGGAAAATCTAGGTTAGGAGACAGCAGACATTCTACCTCCTTGTTAGTTGCTCATGAATTAATAAGTAATTTTTTACCACGATTTTAATTTAATTTTATCTGCGTTTCCATGGCACTTTACTTTCAGAGACTTATCAAATCTGGTAGATATTCAAATTCAATTACAGACATTTTGTTGAAACAGATCTCTGAGAAATCTGCATTTCTTCTGCATTTTGTGCTGGCTTCATTTACTTGTGTACGAAAGTGTGAAAAGTTCATCAAGAAACTCCTTGTGATTGTCTTCTGTCTTCAAATTTTACTGGAATCCAATAGTTACAAAGTTAACGCTGATATGCTGAAGAATCCTGACTCCAAGATATATGGGGGGAAATTTTTGGTGATGATTCCTTTTCTAAACTCTACTAGATGGTATTGTCTGTACTTATCCTTAAGTCATTGATTTTTTCTTCGTCAGAGAAAACTGAAGAAAGTACACTTTGAGTAGGAATAATTCACTGCTTGGATAATGGGTGACCCAGGGAAAATGGATTACTTTCATTAAGTGATAAAGTGCTGGTGAATCTGAACCAAGTTGGACTCTGAGAGCAAAGTTTAATAAAAGTTTGAGGAATTATTTTCGAATTGTTGTTGTTGTATCAGTGAAGTGTTTTTCATAGTTTTGTATAGAAAAGTTATACAATGACACTGGAGGATTTTTTCGAATTTTTAAGGTCTTGTTTTATGCTTGGACTGTTTTTTCGTACTTGCATTCTGTTATCTTCCATTTGAATGGATGAACCTGTAAGTGTTTGACGTCTGATTGATGCGTGTTATCTAATGATAATTGGTTATGCATGTTGTTTTTTTTACTTTCGGGAAGTAATGTTTTTTTTCTCTCTCTTTCAAGTTACACTAATTGTATTATGGTTTGATTTATTTCTCTTCAAGTAATTATCATTGATAAAAAAGTCATGGTACAATGACAGGGCTCTCATTTGACCCTTATAAAATGGCATTTTGACACTCAGAATTAGCAAAGTAATAAAAGCTCCTGACTCTTGAGAATTAGTACCAAAGGGTCAAATGCACTGTTAAAATAGAAGGAAATTAATTTTGTTGTAAAGTGATTAAAATATCCTGGTTCGGGGTCATTTTTGACCCTTTGAAGTCTAGTGAGCACCCTGATCTGAATATGATCATCCTGTTTATACTATCTGGCATTAGTCAGTTAGTATAGAGTCAAAGTATTGGTTATCTATTTAATTATTGTTAGTTGACTTAAAATTATGCTACTAACAACTCTTGGGCTCAGATAGTTGGATTATTACACTGGTAGTTTGTGTCAAAAGATGACATTTTTTCGATGGCTTTCCTGCGTGTCCATTTAACTTTCTACTTTGTTAATACTAATGTATAAGATATCAAATTGTGCGTATTTTGGAGCAGTATGTTTTATATTGATAAATTAATTAAATAACTCATTAAGATTTGTTAAGATTGGAAATAATTAACTTAATTTGTTGCTTGTAGTTTGAATGTTTGTAAATTGGCTGTTGGTATAATGACCAGTATATCATAAAGAAATGAACATGACTTGTTAATATGAAGAAACATTAAACATTGATTTTAACATCCTACATTGACAGTAGATTAATAGGTATGCTGTTACGTAACCTGATGTAGCGAGTTTGGATCTACAAATGTACAGAGCCCCTGAAGTGAATTCTACACTTAAATTTTGACTTGTAGCACACTCTTTTTTATTTTGTTTTTACGAAATGACAGTTTGTTTATATGAAATACTATTTTGTACGAAGTACTATTACAGATTATTTTTTTGTAATTACGAAATAGTATTTCATAAATACAAAATAATAATTAAACATTAATTACGAAATAATATTTTGTATTTGCAAATATTTTTAATACCTAAGTACGAAATACTAGTTTGTAATATTATTTCATGATTATGAAATAATAAATTGTAAAAATGAATAGTATTTCATAAACATGAAATAATATTTCATTTTAAAGAAACACTTATTCATAATTACGATATATAATATTGTAAAAATGAAATAAAAAAGAATGCAACAAGTTAAAATTTATGTGCAGAATGTCACTTAAGGGCTCTGTACAAATGGTATTAGAACTTCTCAACATGTTGTCCCTGATTTGCTTTTGAAGCTGATTAGAGAATTATTCAAATAAGCAATGCTTTTATCACAAAACATATTAGATAAAGTGGTTTTGGTAACCTGCAACTTTTGTTAACTTATTACTTACTACTTGCCATTTTCTATTAGTGTAAAAAGATTAGAGGATTTCACAGCCTAATTAGTTCCAGAAGGTTGTACAATAGCATCTTTTACAAAGTTGTTCATGCCTGTTACATAATTATTAAAACAGAGTTTGTTGTTTTGACTTTAGATCTTTTCTTGTGTTTTTGTCTGGGGAATACATTACATGGTTTATAGCTTTTTTTGCTTTCTGAATGTTATTTACAATTTCATCTTAAGACATTAATGGAATTCTCAAAGTCTTGCCAATAGATAGCGCTAGAAGGATCAGTTGCATTTGCATTGCCAATATGCTTTGATTGGCGCCCCAGCAGATGCTTCCTGATAATGCATACATCTTAGCTTTTATTGCACATTTTCTGTCGATGTGTACATTATTGCTAGGCTCGTTATTGCGCATTGGTAAGCACTGGAGACCTTAAATTATGTCAATGGGATAAAAACCTAAAAAGTGTAGAACAGTCCCCTTATTTAAGAAGTCCCCTTACTTAGGACTGTTAATTGTAATTTCTCATTTGTGTCCATTCTTGTATACTGCATGTTTAAATTTTTGATATTGATACCTGTTTTATATATCCTGTTTTATAGTCAACATTGAAACTGCTGAATCGAGACCCACTGGTAAAAAAAGCTAATTTTGTCATATTTTTGTACTAATTCATTTATGCTGTACCTTTACCGCCCATTTTGTAGTTTATTTTACCATATTTACCATATTGATGAATGTTTGATTCATTCAAATTTCGTCTTTTTATTTATAACCACAAAGTTCTTTGTTGGGAGGTCAGTAGTCCAAATAATTAGACTGTTTGTGACGGTGAGACATTTTTTATTTGGCCCCACCCTGCTCTGAGAGGATGGCCCTTCCAAATTCATTTATGAAATTGGCCAGCAGGGGAGCTGAATAAATAAGGCTAGGAGGTCAGATATTGTGAATGTTTCACCTTCTGTATTCATGTACTATTTTCCCTAGCGGTCATTTCCTTAATCTTCCTGTAATTCATGATGCTTAATAACATCAAAGTGCTGGAATCATTCTGGTTCCAAGCTATTTTTGTTATGTCTGGCTACCAGGAGTTAGCTCTTGTTACAAATTCTCATTACATACAATTTCCATTTTTTTGCCTCATTTCGTGATGGCAATTATAGTACACAGGTCCTTTTTTCTCTTTTATAGTAGAGGCCGATATTCTATGACTTCCTAAATGCAAAAAACCTCTTTTTTTCCCAATTTGGTGAAGGGCTGGGTCGTTGTTTATTGAAATACTTTGAGTCAGTCTACCTTTTCCCAATTTGGCTGAAAATCATGCTTGAATTTCCTAAAATGAAAGGCTGAAACCCCTTCCCAATTTGAAAAAAAGGTCCTGGTATATGAGACAAGTTCAGAAAAGCAGGATAGGTTGTACGGCACAAAATAGTGTACTATGATTACTTTCTATCTGGGTATGTCTGGTCTTATTATAACCTCTCTGAAATTCTCCAGTAATTATGTTACTGTGTCTGGACTTAATTGACCATTAAATGTTAAGAGTGGTGATAGGCTTTCGTTTCTCTGATGTTTTATCAGACGAATATGTTGATAAATTATGGAACAAATTGTGTAATGATGGACCTGTGATAATAACTTCCCTAAGCAGTAACATTATTTTGTTTCTTCCTCATTCCCTCCTAGTGATACTTTTAATATAATGTTTATATCTTTAAACCAGACAAACATGTTTAACTAATGCACTAGAACATATTGACAGTGACTTTATTCATAGTTTACTAATTTATTCCTGTTTAGTCTGACATGCTTCTATGGGATTCACATAAACTTACTGCTCTCATCTTCATTGCATTTTTGGCTACTCATGCACTATTCTTCTAGTAGTAAATATGAACTTTGCACTTTTGGTTATATATATAAATATTACTGATAATATTGGCCATAGAGATGCTCTTTTGCAATATATATATTTATAGTAAAACTCCTTTATTATGGACAGTTGTGGTTCTGGTGAAGTTTCCTTTATTACCAGGGTGTCTGTGATTGCGGGGTGTCTGTAAGGTGAAGTTTAGGAGTACACTGTAGGCCATACATATGGTTTGTTTACCTTAGAAATTCCCTGTATACCGGATATACTATTATATAGAGTAAAACCTCACATAGTGACCACCTCAATATTATAACCATCACATATTTTCACACCGGCTATCAGAAACTCTCCTACAATTTAACTTGATAATTATTAGTACAAATTACAACTGATTTTTCAGATCCAGAAGATGGCCTCAATATGGGTTTTATTGTACTATGAGCTGTACTCATACATCATAATTAGCTGTTTCGTTTATACATGCACTTTTGGCTGTAATGATTCACTTTTGGCTACACTTGCTAAATCTTAGTGTTCATGAATACAATAAAGTTTTAATGCTTCAGAATCTGCATATCAAGAAAGTGAACTTAAGTGATCAGTTTCATTATTGTTGATTTTATGTGGTTAAAATAAGTACATTTATTATTACAGAGCAATTAAGATATTTATGTTTCTAAAAGCAAATTGAATTATGAACAGATAATGTAATAGAATGAAGTAAAATATATATTTTCCACATTTGCTGTTTTTTGTGGGTACTCAAGTTATAAGAAGCCAACAAAAGAGTTTGTTGATAAGTTGTCAGTAATATCATTGATTAACATTGGAATTTATCATTGCAGGAAGTATTGCTTTACAAATGTTACGCCATCTGGCATATTACCTGAAAATGGATTTACCTAGAAACTATTTACAGCCTATTAGCAAAGTTAAATTGATAACTTCATTGGAAACATGTGGTTATGAATGTTTAGGTCATAAAATTTTGATCAGTTAAATCTTCAAGCTAAAATAATGGTATTTAGATTTTCAATTACCAGTATATATACATCAAACTAGTACAACATGTGTTATTGTATACCAAAAAATTGACTCCTCCCATTTTATACTCTAATATTACAGTCAAACTTGTCTATTTATTGAAGCCACTTTACAGTTAGATGTTGGCTGATGCTTATTTGAGGTGGTTTTTATAATGAGGTTACTACAAATTGATCTTTGTTCACAGTTGGCTGTAAGAACAGGTTTTTCAGTATTTTTTGACATTTTGTGACAAGTTGTAAGATTGTAAAAAAACAACAAATAACTTAAAAGTATGATTTTATTTTGATGATAAATCATACAAATAAAAGCCCTGAAGTTACTCTGGTTCTAAGATGTTGCTAGGACACATTACTTTCCTTTGCTTCATTTGGGTTAAATGCAGGTAGTTACTTCTACACCACTGTCAGCCTATGTTGTACATGGGTGAAATTAAATGATGATATATTTTATATGATTACAGTTATAAGTATATATAATGATTCCACGAATGCTATTTAGCTGACAGAAACATTGTATCAACTCATAACATCTTCACCGTTATATTTCCCAAATTTTATTACACTTCCAAATATTAAACAGATTGTAAAATATGCAAATGCTTAGGGATAGGAAATTAGCAACTAATCTTGAGTGCCTATATTTGATGGTATTCATCATAGGAATAAATTAATGTTTGTAATATCTCAGAGAGAATTCCGATATTTTGGCATGGGTAACTGAGAAATTGATTTCTTTCTGGTGTTATTATGTGTTTTGTACTTTGAAGAATTTTAGGAGACTCTAACAGTTTTTCGAGTGTTGTTTTCTATACATCAAACTCAGTTCTGATAATGTTGGATTGATTCCCAAGATCTCAACTAACATTTCTTGGTCAGAAAGCTGTCTAACACACGGATCACTTATATTTAGTGTTGCAAAAGTTCTTAACTGGATTTCTGCTTGTATAAATATCCATTATGATTGAATATAAGAGTTATGGAATATTAAGATAAATACAGTCTGCGGAATCAATGTCCAGTTCTCTCGGGAAATCCAGTAACAACAATATGGAATCGTCTGGTAAAACAATCATTCAGAATGTTGCTGAATGTGATAATGAAGTTATAGATATAGCAACATGTGACAATGCTGATGTTTCGTGTGAGCAGTTAAATAGTGGCATGGAAGAGACCGATGAGGATAAGATTGGTAGTGCACGGGTAGAGGTCTGTCCAGCAGATCATCAGGCTGAATCTGGACATACTGTTGGAAATCTTGCTCAGTCTGAATCTCTTTATGTTCCTGATAAAAAAGAGTGCCTTGACAGTGATGATGAAAAAATTGATGTACTTATGAATGTTCCATTTATGAGTGAAGCCACTGGTGAAACAGTTGAATTAGGTAAAGAAAATGCACAGGAAAATAATTGTATCATATGCAACAAAAATGATGAAATGGAAGTTCAAGAAGCATCATGTGTGAACACTGAATATACTTATGTGGATTCAATCCCAATACCCGGGATGGAAAATGTTGAAGAAACTACAGAATGTTTGGATAGCTCAAAAAATAATGAACTTTTTGTTAGTAACAAAGACACTATTGTGACAACTGGAATTATTGTGTCAGATACTGTTTCAATGAAAACTGATGAAGATGAAAACTTACTTCAGGAATTTGAAAAACCTTTGTCTAAAAATCAGGCTGAACTTCATGATAAGGATAAAGATACAACTGATACAAAAGGTGCAAATGATATTATAACAGTAAGCAATGACACAAATGAGTCAGATGGATGTGATGAGCATGCTCAAGAACAGAAAAAAATCGTTTTTGATGGTATTGATGAATTTGCTGAAAAGATTGCCAAGGAAATAGTTTTTCCATGTACTATTGTACAAGTAGACACTAGTGACACAAATTCTGATCATTTAGGGGCTGTATGTGATTCAAATACTTCAAATGTGATACCTGGTGAAATTCCATTTATGCAAGTAGAGTCCAGTGTTACTTTTGCTGATGATCTAGATGACAATAGGGTGTATAGTCATAACCTGGATGACAATCTCCCTGAAGAAAAGGAACATGCTGATAATATGAAATATTTAGATATAGAAAGAGCAAAATCAGTGGACTCAATATGCTGTATCAATTTAAGTGCGAGTAGTGATGAGTTCTGGGCATCTGATCCTAAACAACTGCTGGATCTATATATTGATGAACAACTTGAACAGTTTAAGAATAAAAAACTAGATGCCAGTGGAAGTGATTCGCCTCATGGTATTGAAAGACAAGAAACTGGTGCTACTGCTAATACTTATCATGATTCTGTGATAGATGATTTTGAAGATTCATTTGTTAATATTGCTGATATCGCTGAAGAGCTTGATCATTACTTATCTGCAAATAAACCAGTTGCTGATTCATCTGTTGTTGAAATGCCAGTTCCGGAATTACATAAAATAGAAAACACCCAGCTTGAGAGTGATAGCTTTAATGTAATGGATAAGAGAGGAACTACTTTGAACGAAGAAGATAGTTCCATTGCTGCCACCAACAATATGCAAGAGCTTGTTAAACAAATTCAAAATGTTAATGAATCTGAAGCTCGAAAAGTTTGTTATAATTCCGACAGTGAAAATCAAATGATTATTAATCCAGCAGTGACTGAAGATGAGGAATACCACAGAATTCTTTCTGGTGACCTTGACCTGGAGTCAGATCAGTATGATAGCCTTGACCTAGTTCCAGGGTCCGACATTGAAGATACTGAGGTCAATCAGAGTTATGAGGCTAATGAAGGTGAGGATTGTATGTCCTGCATGATATCTGAGTGACTTATGTGAGTGGCATTGTTCAGCATCTGTTATTAGTGTTGTGCTTGATAGTTAAGTGCAATGAATTACCTTTCATCTAAGTCAGTTTGTGTTAATGTTGCTGGTCATAATTTTTTATATCTTTTAGTTTTTTTAATTTCACCACCATACTGCTACCTTGTTGAAATTGTATGGTGCTAGTCAGGGACAAGAACTACAGGTTTACAAATTTTCTAGATAACCAAAGTTGTAATGAAATGTATGTTAGAAATAAGCATAGAAAATTGCACCAGTTGAACTAAGTGTATCTTTGTTAACCTTATTCCCCTTTAGTTGATACACATCTTGATTCTTTTTTAATTAATAAAAAATCATGACTTTTTTCATAGGTAGGGGAAGGGGCCTTTTTCTCAAATTTGGGGGAAAAATATGGTATTTTTGCAAATAAAGGAAGAAAAACTCTATGTAAACTGAATTTCAGGGGAAAACTGCATGATTTTAAAGATTTTTCCAGAGGGGAAGAGGCCTATAGAAGGAAAAAAACCTGTGAATTGAAGAAAAAAAATACAAAACTGTTTCGGAAAAAGTAAAAGAATGTAATCTTTAAATAGTGTAAGGTGAGGCTTTTTACACAAGTTGTATAATTGATTTCTTCAAGGATTGCATTAATAAAGCTTGTATAGATTACTTCACACATTCTGTAAACAGACTTGTTCATTCCTATACTGAAATAGATTTTAATCAAATTCCCCCTCTGTAATAAAAGATGCTGAAAGTCAGAGAATTGGCCTTTGATCTCTGGTAGTTTATTCTAGAGTGGTTCATCTGATTTTTTTTCATTTAACTTAAATTCAGAATTTTAGGTTGAATGGAATAAATTTTATTTGTTTCAATAATTTTACCATGTTGGAAGTATCATATGAGTGTAACTTTCTTATGTGAGTTTTGTTCATTCTTGTATAATGAGGTTTTGGAAATGGCAAGAATTTTGTAGTAAGCAAATTACATTTACCTATTCTGCAGTATTTCTGGTCATTGATTTATTCTATTTAACTATGCATTGATATGTATCACGTTTTGTGTCAATGATTACAGTTTGTTACAAAACTATTTGTTTGATGTAATACTACAGTGTTTGTTTTTCATTTGCATGTTTGAATACTTTTATATGGAGTATTGTGTTCTATGCTTTCATCTATGTTTGCATGATGACATCTCAGTGGATGTTTACTGCTGTATTGCATGTTTGCATGACTACAACAGACAGACTGTGGTCTGTTTAGTTTCTCAATCTAAGCCATAAAATAGCACTACTGCTCTTGGAGAAGGTTCTACGCCATGCATTTCTGCTGAAAATGGTTAGGAAGTGTGCAGACCTCCATTAATTTAAGTTTTGTTTTATGTAGTAGAATTTGTCTTCTGGTACATTTATATGAGTGTGCTTTGTACTGACACCTTGAGAGTTTCTTCCTAATAAACTTTTCAGAGGTATCTATTGTTGCATGATAGTTTGTTGAAGTGATGATGAAACTGTGAAAAGAAATTGACCTTCTGTAGTTCAAATCAATTGTTGTAAATCGTTCTTTTAAGTTGCAATTTTAATGCAGTCTCTTTGTGTTTAGGACCAAGTTTGACAGAATTATGTATTAAACTTTGTGTCTGCAATGAAAAGCACTCAATCCAGTCCAGGAAAACTGGTTAGGTGAACGGACAGGAAAACTGGTTAGGTGAACGGACATGAAAACTGGTTAGGTGAACCAACAGGAAAACTGGTTAGGTGAACCGACAGGGAAGCTGGTTAGGTGAACCGACAGGATAACTGGTTAGGTGAACCGACAGGAAAACTGGTTAGGTGAACCGACAGGAAAACTGGTCAGGTGAACGGACAGGAAATTTGGTTAGGTGAACCGACAGGAAAACTGGTTAGGTGAACGGACAGGAAAACTGGTTAGGTGAACCGACAGGAAAACTGGTTAGGTGAACGGACATGAAAACTGGTTAGGTGAACGGACAGGAAAACTGGTAAGGTGAACTGACAGGATAACTGGTTAGGTGAACGGACAGGAAAACTGGTTAGGTGAACCGACAGGATAACTGGTTTGGTGAACCGACAGGAAAACTGGTTAGGTGAACCAACAGGAAAACTGGTTAGGTGAACGGACTGCTGTATATAACTGAACATTTTTGAAAAATGGCTTAAAAACTCTGTGACAATTTCACATAAATACAAACAGAAGATAATCATATTAGTGCTTACTCAAGTGTTTCCAGGTTATTAAAACAAGTATGATATATACCAAGTGTATTTTGTCCATGTAAGAATTTGGTGACAAAAGCTGTCTTTCAGTTAGATCCAAATGTTGTTAAATGAAACTGTCTATGACAATGTACACTCCAAATGGTCATGAATTTACCGGGTTTTACAACTCTGTCAGTTCCTTACAATATGACTCGGTAAGAAGTACCATGTCAAGATATTAAATGTTTCGTCCTATGAATTGACTAAAATCGATATAAAAAAATGACCCAATGCTCATAGGCTGATATATCCAGGCTAGACATAATTGCCTGTTAAATCAAAAACTGTCTGACTGATATACATGGTACATTAGCCAAGTTTCTCAGGAAGCATACAGATTGATATAATGCATCAACTTACCATACTCAATGTTATTATTGATTTCTTAATTGAATTAGGGGACTTCTATCCCTGAGTGGCCGCATCCATTTGCCATAATGAGAAGGATTTTGTTTTGTATGCCTGAAGTATGCTGGCATTGGTCACTGTCCAGTTAATTATATCAGACAGAGAGTGGTCATCTAATATGATTATTTGAACTTATGGATAGAACTGTGTGTTCATGTGTGCTGTAAATGGTTACTATAAATCAATGTCTGTGTAAAGCTTTATATAGCATTAACCATGTAATATAGAAATATATACAGTTAGGATTACTTGTTATCAATTATATACAAGTATCAGACTTTTAGAATATGCATTTATGACAAATAAACTATATTATCACAGCTCTCTTTGACCCTTAAAATGGCAATTTGACTCTTGGAATTAGCAAAATAAAGCTTCTGACTTTTGAGAATTTGTACCAAAGGGTCAAATCTGTTGTTAAAGTAGAAGGAAATTTTGTCAAATCTTCAAATTATTTTGGCTAAGGGTCGTTTTTGACCCTTAATTTTTTGATGACCCTGATTATGACTCACTATAACTGCTTTAATATTCCTTCAAATTATCTCCAATGTTTCCAAAATGATTTAAAGAATGTTTCAGTAAATCAGAAAAATAATCTGTGAAATATAACACATGGGGCATTTATTAGTGAATCTACAGTATTATAGCATAATTGAAGTGACAAAATAATTAATATGTAAGTTAATGGAGGGTAACTTGTTAACATGAATCTTTCTGATACATAATTGTTGTATTAAGGGTTTCCGTGCAGTCTGCCATGATTTACCAGTCATTATGTAAGGGAAGTTGTTACTTTCCTTCCTTCCTGTTAGAACATAGGCCTCATGGATAATCACTGCTGTACACTGTAATTGGTGACTGAACATGATGTCTGCAGTCTGTCAATACTCTGCCAATATCGTAAATATATAAACAGGGCTTTTTTTCACAGGTAGGAGAAGGGGTCTTTTTCTTAAATTTTGGGAAAAATTAGATGTTATTTTTGGCAAAAAGGGGAGAAAAAACTTGATGTAAACTGAAGGGGAAAACTGCATGATTTTAAAGATTTTTCCTGAGGGGAAGATGCCTATAAACGGCCCCTGGTATTGAAGGGAAAAACCTGATAAAGCTACATAAGGTTTAAGGGGCCTCCATGGTAGAGTGGTTATAGTCTTTGACTAGTAATCGCTATCCCCTCACCATTATGAATTAGATTCCCACCCAGGAGCAGAAAAAATTCACATATGATGAAGCTAACCAGCTGGCTTTGCAAAGTTGGTGGTTCTACCCAGGCTTTTCCTCCACTGTTAAAGCTGGAAAAATCCCCATATGAACCTGGCTGTTAGTGCAACGAAGGAGGTTTTATTTAGAATTAGTAAATTTTCTCTACAAAAGGTTTCTTTGTAAGACATTTATATTATATATATATTTGATAATTTATGAATTCTTAATTCATGTAAATAGTATAATATGTAATAATATTGATCACCATGAAAAAGCCTGCATAACAAATTAGTAATATATGTTTTATAATTAAATTAAGATAGCCTAGAAAACAAGCCAAACACTGTACTATACACTGTTATACTGATATCCAATAAAAGTAATCTAGAAAAAAATGTGTAGCATGTACAATGTAATTCTGTTATCATACTATGCTCATTTCAGATGTCAATGTAAATGGTGTTTCTCATGTCCGACCAATATATTTGTCCAGATTCCCGCAGATTGACCCTATTTAACCTTGACCTAATTGACTTTATGACTTGCTGACCATTCTGATGTTATAATTGCTTTTCCAAGTATGGTCAAACATGGACATCTGTCTCTTTTTAGTCGTATGGATTTTTGTTCTGTGAAAAAAGACTTCAGAATTATGCAGTCTGTGACAGAATCACTGTCAAAGCCTCGTTATACAATGACATTTTCTCATGGGACTGTAAAGATTGGATGTTGTTTCAAATCTGCTGGAAATTATCTGTTACGCATAACGTTATATTTGTGTGTTGTGTGTCGTGCATTTAGACCTTGTTTGTGATTAGTGTGGAAATGTGTTGCCAAAAGTTTTAACCATGAACTAAGAACATGTGAATATTTATGAATAATTGAAGATGTTTTCTTAGAATGATTGAACATATATGATATATCATGCTGTGTGTTTTAATTATTCACATGTATTGCTTTCTGTATTGATAAGCTTTTGTTCCTAATGTCATAGCAACATGTATTTAGATTTTTTTTGCAATGTTGAGATGTTCCCTTTTGTGTGTTGATGTTAAATTATTACCATATCCAGTCAAGTTTTCCATCTGATAATTTCTGTTATTAATTACAATTTTCATGGTTCACTGAGTTTATGAAATGTTGACTGGATCCCTGGGTTACATACTGTTCTAATCATGATCTTCTAGAAGCAACTCGATGCTGTCAACAAGTATTGTTTAATGTGTCAATGAGCTTCTGTGAGACCCAGATGCTGAATTTTCAGTATAGGAGGTAAAAGTGTTAAGTGTGAGGAGTTTTACTATTAACTGAAACAGTTGACAATTATTATCTCAATTGACTATGAAGCTGAACTTAAGTGTACTAAAATCAATTTAAACTTGAGCTGACAGAAAAGTAGCTGTCAGCAAACAAAAACTGATTTACTGTACTTAGTTAGTAGTCACCATTAAGATTGTTTGTACAATTACGTTGACATGATACAGAGGTGATTAGATCGCAGTCAAGCTGATTGGCTTAAATACATTTCATTCATTCATTCAGATATAGAAAGCATACATGGCTTTATTTGGACATCTGATCACATTAATTTACATACAAAATAGGGAAAGGATGGATGAAAACATGGTTGAGATTTTTTAAGGTTGAAGTTAAAGTTTAAAGGTGTATGGTACTGGTATGTGTACTGACTGTTAAATTGGATTACGTTTTCCGTTCTGTTCTTATTTGGATATGCTTTGTGACTCTTGGTTTAAACTTGAACTATCACTTGTATGCTCAATGCTATGATGATATTTCTTTATAATTAATGAATTCATGGCATAGTTTTGTGATAATTTGTGTTCTGAATAGTGCGTCTATTTGATGTTAGATCATGAAGGATGGAGTTATTATTTGTAATATTTTGTGAATAAATGGATTAAAAATATTCTGATCCAACATGTGGAGTATGGATGCTACAACTGTCAAGTTTCACAAGTTTAGAGGTAGTAAGCAACATTCTCTTCCATTAGTATTGTAGAATAAAATCTGAGTTCTGTTTCTAGCAGACAGCATGTATACCATATGTTAATCAATAGCCTATGGTTTGTCACATTATCATAAGCTGAAGTAATGAATTTGTGTCATATAAAACTTTCATAATTTTCATTGAAGTTGAAATACCAATGCTAAATATTCATTTTTGCCTTTTCTCTCTATAGCAGCATTAAAACTTTAATAGGAGGCAGAAAATAAAGTTCCCAATGTGAGGCTCAAACCCATGACCTTCTGCTTGCAAGTCAGCTGCTCTACCAACTGAGTGACTATAAACATATACATTACATATACAGCCCTGTTACAATACTATTTATTTATTTAAAAATGTTGATTTTCATACAACTGAAAAATTTCAACATGCAGTTGTCACATTCTGTATACTAGTTTTCTATATTTTACATTCTATTCAAATACAAGACTACAGGCTTGTAACCAAACCTGGTGATAAACATTTTTTCTTACAGTCAATTAATGAATACTTAATCCTGATGTTGGTGCCACCTCTTACAACGTTACTTTTTAATTAAGACTTACAATATGAAGGCTATGGTTACGTTACTATTATGTAAGCACAGGGTACCATATTATTTCACTGATACTAAAGAAGTCATTGCGCTGATTATACTACACTGGCTGAAAGCAATCTTTAATTCAACAACAATAATTATGTGCTTGAATGTATGACATTTTCTCTTTGGTCTCCATGACGATTTAGCAGCTGTTGATTAATATAATGTGCACCTTCTTCTCTGTGCAGCTGCTTGCTGCATCCAGTGTCTGTTTCACCTTTGTTTTCATTGATTCAATCCTTAAAGGATCCTGTTTCTATCTTTGTTATCATCTCTTGATGATTGTTGTTGGTTTGTGCATGGAACAATGAATTCTTTGTAGTGCTTTGATTAGGAAGACTTTTTAAACTGATTTCTATTTTGCCTGATAACTGCTTCTTTTGTGTCTACATTTTTGTCTGTATCCAGGTATGAATCTCTCCTAACCCTTTGCCTCATGAGCATAGTTTGGACTCTTCCAAATTCAAATCTAATATACAGAACATCAATTTATTTAAGAAAACTGGGTTATTTCTCTCTGTCATTGTGGCAAAAGTAGCCTTTACTCATTACAAGCAATGACTTCTTTTGACACGTTTTCAAAAGTCGTCTGCTTCAGATGCATCCCAATATTAATGATAAAAGGAAAAACAGAATGTGTAACATCAGGTTGAGTTTAGACTTCTTTTATTTACTAATTTAGATCTACCAGTTTTAGTCTTCTCAGACTTTCATCAAGTTAAAAATTCGAAAATAAAAGTTGACTGATGAATCTCTCTTTTTTACCCTGCTTGTATGAGTTACTGTCACTGATTCCTGATTAGGCATAAAAAACTTCCAGGTTTTTAATAACCCAACTGACCACATTTTTTCCATTGACCCCAGGCTTATTTTGATATTGGCCAATGTTTCTTCACCAATATTTTCATTTTCATTCAAACTATATCTCTGAACTTAAATATATTTAAAAAAAAAGGTTACCTTGGTAAGCTGCAGTTGGTCCTTTGTTTTGCACAGGTTGTCAGGCGTCCCTTGGATGTCCTGTGGATGTAGTGTTTGTCTTTTAGGCAAGCTGCCCCTAAGTTACCCTGTTTTTTGTGTTCACTGAATTACTGCCATCTTTTAGCTGTTTTAAGCTGCATGTTTTACATGGCTTGTTGTTACGGTTCTGCTTTGGACAAAGTCTGTTCAAGTTCTTAAATGTTTTAATGACATTCAGGGTTCAACAAATGTTTTTCAGACTACCCGTCCTGCGGGACACCCAGCTAAGAATTTTAACTAGTTCTTCAGCAATTTCAAATTGTCCTGAGTTAATTTCTACACGTAATAATGAGCAGACGGATGGATTTGTTGAGCCCTGACATTGTTGGTCAACATCTCTGGTATGTTATTCAGGGAGCACCCAGTTCATGATGCATACATTTTTTTGTCTTGTGTTTAATTTGAAAACTGGTGAATTGTTTCTCACAAACAAGCAATTAAATATTAATGTTAAAAAAAACTGTTACAAGAAATAACTATGGAAGTTTGTACTCTGTGTGTGAGACTTTTCCTTTAATGACTATTGTCAGAGGGAATGTAAACAATTGATAGTGTTACATTTTTGACAGGTGCTAGTGTATACTGTCAACTTTACAGATGTTTCACAAATTTGTAATTCTTTCCTAAACTGATTGATTAAACAAGAAAAATCTTGTTTTACATGTAAAAGAATAATCTTGTATACATTATAGGTCTACATAGATGTATTCACTTTCATTTAAAATGTTGGTGTAGATTTCCTTGTTCACAGTCTATTGAAATACGTTAACTTTTACACCATTGTTATTTAATGTGTTCAGTTTTGGTGTCAGATTTTCTGTTCTTGTATCATTTACATCTAAACTAGTTTCTTGTTGAATTCTGCTCCTTCAACCAAAAGCTGCCTCATCATCTTTCAACATAGTATAAACAGGGCTCGACAAATCCACTTGTGTGCTGGTAATTGCGAGCGAAATGGACTCAGGATGAGTTGAAATTGTTGTAGAACTAGCTTAAATTCTAAGCTGGTTATCCAAGTAGCCTGAAAAGAATTGTTGAGCCCTGATAAACTGCATCAATTCTTGTCATGTATTTTGTTTATTCCACTATGATTATGACGTTATGTTGATGACTACTGAATCTTAAACTTATTTAGAGCCACATACCACTACATGTATTTTTGATTTTACTGTGTATGTTTAGGAATGTCTGCAAACTGACAAATTCACCTTGAAGGGAAAGGTAGCTGGCCTTAAGAAAGGGAAAATAGCAACATATTCTCTCCCAAAATTAAATTGCCTATATGTTGGTTACAGAAAAAAAGAGCTAATCTACTGGTTGATCTTACCATCCTTTTGGCCAAAATGTCCCAAGAAAATAAAATTCAAATAAAGGGGTCTTTTTAAAAGTATTTAGGGGCAAAACAGGGGAATGTGGTGGAATTTTGGTCCCATATTAGTCCCCCCAAAACAATAGGTATCAATGCAGAGAGAAGTTAGACTTGAAATTTACCAAAACTTTTTGAACTCTTCGTTTCAAGTGCCACTGAAATGATTGTATTTTATGAATCATAACTCTTTTTTATAGACAGTTGTTAAATGAATTAGATAATCCTGATCAATCATTGCCTTAAATTACCAGTCACCCTTTGTAATTATGAAATGTATTGTATTAAGACTGTACATGATTGTAACACTGGGTTACCACATCACTAGTTTATTCAATTAAATAGATGAAGCCAATGTCATGTGTTGTTGAAATCAATTAAGTGCAAATTAATTGGTTGGCACTGTTATTTGAAGATAGCTTGGTTCCCTATGGTGAATTTGACTGATGGATGATCTCGGCTGGTAACTCACTGTGTAATGAGGGTGACTTATAAGTAAATAATTCTGATTAATTTAAGGGAACATTTATTTATTTATGTCACAATGTAGTTTTAGATTCATGTAATGATTTAGAATGACTCCTTATTAATGTCATTGTGATTTATGACCGTAGTAAGATGTGATATTATGTGCTGTAGTGATTAGACAATTCATTATTCAACCAATGTGAAAGCAGGGCTGATATTCAGATTGTTGTGTTTTGACGGATGATCGATATATTAACTGATCCTTTGTGATCATACATGAACAACATATTAAAAACTACAATCAAACCTGTGTTGGCGGCCACTTCCGAATGAAGACCACCATGTGAATAAAGGCCATTCTTTGAAACACTGTCACTGATTATTTAGAACAAACTGACTTCCAAATAAAGGCCACTTTTCAATGAAGGCCACATTCTGTCTTTCTTAAGGGTGGCCTGTATATTGTATATTGTTTTCTTCTTAGAATAGGATGACCTGTGTTTTGTTTAGATTTTCTGTTATAGTTGTTGGCCTTGTTTGGTTCTATTCAGTTGAGAGATATATGAGTACTCTGGATTTCACCATTTAGTATATCAAGAATTGTATTTAGAACAATAATTCTGATTTCTTGTTGCCCATGATATGTTGGTGTATGCATTCAGTCGGGATTTAATCCACTTGTCTGATGTCCAGGGCAAGTACATGCACAAAATTGCCATTTTTCACTTCAGGTGTATAGTTAGGTAATAGAATTGTATGACTTTTGCCAACTAATTTCAATATCTTAAGTCACACTCTTATGTATTATATGAGGAGATGGGGGTGTAGTGAAATGTAGGATGTCAATTATTATACCACATGTATGTTCATGATACCAGGCTGGGTCACAAGGCTAGAGACAGAAGAAACCTGGTTGATTTTGATTGATTGATTTTGATTGATTGGTTTAATGTTTGTTTGTTTGTTTGCTTGCTTGCTTGCTTGCTTGATTGATTGATTGATTGATTGATTTTGTCTTCTGTAGCAAACTATCAAGTAGAATTTCTACTGTGAATTTTGTATAAAGAATCAAGTTTATAATGCTACGTGCTTTCGAGCACATTATATCCATATTTCTGACCTGCTGGGATAAAATTGGTTGCTGTTTGTGTATAAATGATGCAGAATATTGTGGAGGTTATCAAAATTCCAGGAAATATTTACATAGTATGAAGGTTTTTGTTGTATATATTATAATCCATACAGAGCTTGTAACATTGTAAAATTGTAACAGATTGTTGGATAAATTTATACATAACAGACCAACAGCTGACAGACAAATCCCCTTTGGATAAAATCTCTGATCACATGGTGCAAAACTCTCCTGGTAACTTTAGCAAGGCATTCAATTACATTTTCAATCATTTTTGACACCCCATTCAACACTTGCTTTGTGGAACAAACTTTTATCATTCAATGGACTTAATCCCACACAATACCTCAACTTTACAAAGTCCTAAGCAACACATTAAATATCCCCTCTTCATCTTGAACTGCCAATCTCATATCTGAGAATTTGATGCCCTAAATTGACAAATATCAAACATTTAAAACTTGATATTCACTGGGCAGGTGTTGTTGCATTATGAGTATTACACTCTGTTTTGATTGCAGCGTAAATAGAAATCTTGAATTTGCATGCACATTTATGAATTCATTGATAAATTCCGCTGCATGAAAACAAATATTCAGATGTTCACTGATAACGTAGTTATTAATGTAACATTTATATGTGTGAAAATTTACAGTGACCTGAATTAAGTCTTTCAAGCATTGTATATAGTGTCCCATTACATCGGCCTGTATGGGAATCAGCGTTCCTTAATAGTGTTTATGTCATTTGGTGTAATTTCATACCTTCTTCATTTTTATAGAGTGATAATAGTTTTTTTAATGTAAATTTGCTGTTAAGAATTTCATTTTTTGTGACACTGACTGCAATATCTTGCTTGTATACAATGGTAACGCTTGGTTTGGTCTGATGGTAGCCCTATAAGTGTGTCAGTTTTATCATGGTTTTTGTAGGTCTTATAGTTTTTGGGGAATTTCATGGTCTATGATTTTAATTTCATTCTTGCAGTATGTTATTTGTTCAAAAATAACAATGAAATTCATAAAATTGAATGTGTCTGATATAATATGAGTGAGCATCTTAGGGGTCCTTTGTCATTTGAGTGGTAATTTTAAATATATGTCATATATCACTGCTTATAATTAAGGATGGGAATAAATATAAAAAATAATAGAATATTCAATAGGGATGAATGAATATACATATGTATTTGAATATTTGTTTTATGGTCCTTCTTGAAACTGTCTGAATCAGTTGCATCCAAAAACAGGTACAGTTTGTAGTTTTCATGCTGTATGCTTTTGTGTTTGTTTATATTTTTTTAATGACTCTTATCTTATCATGGTTATAATTAAACTAACTGTATAATTTCAAAAGGTGCTAAATTACTTGATATGAATCTCACCTTATAACAGATCAGGTCATTGGACAAACCTTTTTCTCAGCATTTCGTTCCTTCTTTGGCCAGGTCTGATAAAATACTACATTCTCTATGGGCAGAACCCAGTCTGTTCAATGTAATCTTGCTTCCCTCAATATTTATGCTTATGTTACCAAAAATCTTCAAATTTTCATCAGGCTGTCCTTGAAAAAATCTTGGTTTGCAGTTATATGACCCAAACTCTTAACTGTGAGTATAATGTAGGTAGGCATTTTTAAACACTATATGCTTGTAATGAAAACAGAATGCAGGAATTTAGAATGAAAAACAATTCTTTTTTGGGGTCAGGGGATTTTTTAATGAGTCAGTTGAAGTGTAACCTCAAATCAACAATTTTTAGGGGTGGCCTTATGTATGGCATTTGTGAACATCAGTTTGTTTTACAAAAACGTAATCAAAGTTATTAACAGTAAGACCTCGGTGGAAAAACCGAAGTTAGAATTTATTGCTGACAAAACTATGTAATACTTATTACACTCATGACTATGTCATATTTGTCTGCTATCCGAATAGAATGCTGAAGCTATTGGTGTCTAGAGAGATCAAATAAATGTTTTGTTGCAAAAAACTGAACACAATTACTAGATATAATTGTCAAGGGCTGCTTGTTAAGATAAAATATTTCTACACTGTGTATGTTTTAGAACTAATTGTACCACTACATACAGATATAATTGAAGTAGAAACACTTTCAAATGTTTTGTTGTAATTTCTATTTCCAGACATTTTTGTTTGAGATAACCTATTCTACAATATTGAAAGGAATCTTATTTCATCCACATTAAATTTCACTAGTACCTTGTGATAATTATTGTTTGAATTCACCTGATGGATGATGATTATCACCTGATGGGTTAGGACAGGTATAAGTGTCTCTGATTTTGCCCATCAGGTGATAATTATTGCCTTTAAAACGATAATTATTGCAAGGAACTAGTGAAATTTAATGTGGATGAAATAGGATTCCATAATATTGAGATTGCTTTGGGGTATATAATGGTAACATATGGTTAGCTTTTACAGGAATATTTTATATTATCCATGTATGGATTGATTCCCTCTTGTGTTGTACACATTTCCTAATTCAGGTTAACCACAGCTGTTTTTTTTGGTTAATATTTATGGTTAACTGTAACTAGAGCAGATAAGGGTTATACAAGATTTAATTTAATTAGAGTGGTATTAGTTAAGATAAATGGTTGAATGTAACTAGTTGTACAACATTTCAGCATACTCACTTAAATGCATATAAATGTGCTGCTGTGTTTGTGTAAGTTAAGGTTTTTCTGTTGTCAAGTAAGTTTGGTCTCTGATTAGTAGTCACTAGCCCCTCACTGCTGTCAGTTTAAATTTCACTTGCGACCAGACACATTTCAGGCCTTAAGAAGCTGTCCAGCTAGCTGATAGAAGGTCAGTGGTTCTACTCAGGTGTAATCCAGGAATCTTCCTCCATCGTTAAGGCAGGAAAAGTTGCCAAACAACCATGGCTGTTGGTACGACATTAAATCCCAACAACAAAAAAATAAAAAAATCTGAAGTTTAGTTACAAAACTGAAGTCCAGCATATATTTATAAACAGTCTGGTTTCTTTTAGTTCTGAGACATGCAAAACTGATAATCTGTATCAGGTCTGTTAAACATAGCATTTAATGCGTGAACAGCTGACCTGAGTGATGAATGTATGGTTATTGGAGGTTAATGTTTTAAAGTGGATTGTATACAGTAAAACTACAAGCTCTGATCATGTGTGATAGAGAGGTCATGTTACTTTATTCTGAGTTCTTTTTAGTGAGTTTGTAGATAAAATTGTTGGTCCAATGTCTCGCCCAGGTACTAATTTTACTAGTCTACATTATTAGGCAACACTTGTTCCTTTGTTAAGCTTACACACTTGCATTAACCACACCCTTGTATTTAGTGTCCTGTTGCATAAATTTGAGAATTATGAAGCATATTGTATAAAGCAGCCTAGTAATTCATTTAAAGTTCTATTATGTATATTTAATTTTACAAATCTGTTCTGAATCAAATATCCTCAATTAGTGAAGTAATATTTTGCTTGTGTATTACAGGACTTACAATAACTGTGTGAATAATTACCATCAAATGAATATAACATGCATTGTGGTCTTATGATGTTCAAGTATGCATTTATTGAATTTTTCCTCATGTAAATAGATAAGTACATGAATGTTTAATTTATCTCAACAGTCATTTTATGCACCTTGTATAAATGGCACAGATAATTGACAATTCTGTAAATAGCGATGGTTGGCTGATAACAGTTATCTTGCGATCTCTCTAGATATGCAGCATGTATTGTGAAGCTTATTTATGACTTGAATATATTTAACTTTGTACTTTGTACAGAATGCAACCTGTTGACAAGATCCTATTTTTACATCATAAGTCAATAGAAGTGATTTTTTTCTGCATATTTTACAGCCAAATATCAGCTGTTTCCCCTAGCCAAAAAAGTTATACTTTCCCTAAAAATATTATATAAATATATGATAGTTTTTCAAATTTTCCCCTTTTTCTGATTTATTGTGTTATATTTTTACCTCAGAAAGCCTCAGGTAGTATTGAAAATTAAAAAAAAAATCACTGAATAGTTATATAATTTTATTACGGTTTGTATGTTTACAGTAAATGATGGTCATCAATGATAGATATTGTGAATCTACTTTTGTGAAGGGGTTTTATATGTCCTGTAAATGCCGGAAATAAAAAACTTGTGACCACCAGCTACGAGAAAAACTGCTTTGTTGTAATAAGTTTGTTTTTATGTGATATTGTCACTCTGGTTTAATGCTGTTTCTTTCAACAATGTTTCAGTTATATATGGTGACCAGTTCACCAAACCAGTTTTCCTGGACTGTATACTAACCAGTAGTAACTTCTCCACATATGGAGAAAAATCAACATTTTTGTCAAATTTTCATGGAATGATATGACCTGCCACGACCTGGATTTGAACCTGGATCACCAGGAAAGCAAATATACATGAACCAAACCAAAACAAACATGATCAAATCAAACAATGAATGAAATGTATGCAAAGATGGAAAAATAATATTCAAAAACAACAATTACCTGTAAAGGCATGAAATAAAAGGTTTGACCATCAGCAACAAGGAGAACAAACTGACCATCAAAATTAAGGTGTGGATTTCAACCACACAATATGGGATATTTTTTTGCTGGGGTTTAATGTCGCTCCAACTGCCAGCCTATTGTTTGGCAACTTTTCCAGCTTTGATTGTGTAGGAAGACCCCAGGCTTACACCTGGGTAGAACCTCTAACCTTCCTTAAGCTTCCTTTCTTGTGAATTTTTTCTGGTCCTGGGTGGGATTCAAACTCACAACAGTGAAGGCCTAGGGATTACTAGTCAGAGACCATAACCACTTAACAAGAGACACCTGATATTGTTACCCAGAAACTTTGGTCCCTAGATGGTTAGTATCTATTATGGTTCTAAAATGTTTGTTATCATAATATTTTGTACAGAGGATATTCTCCGTCATCCAGAGGAGAATTAAGTTGATCAAAGTTCTCCTTTACACTAAACTGGTTTAACTTAGATAGTTTCATTAAGTCCTAATTGCATAAATTTTATTATGCATTAGTATCAGAAACTGCAAAACTTCACATAGCCAGCATTTCAATGTTACAGTCGCTTCCTTATTATCATCACTTATTCTTGGACTGGTTTTCAGTATTTTCTGTTTATTTCAACTCAATCTGCAGCAGTGGTCCAGTGGTTTGTGCACTGAACTTGTAACCCGGAGATCTGGGTTCCAATCCAGGTCATGGCAGATCATACCCTTCTATGAAAATTTGACAAAAATTTCGATTTTCCTCCATATGTGGAGAAGTTGCCAGCTCCTTGCGGAAGGGTAAGTTAGTACTGGTTAGTATACAGTCCAGGAAAATGTTTAGGTGAACCGGTCACCATATGTAGCAGAAATATTGTTGAAAAACAATGTGAAACCCCAGTGACAATAAGTCACAAACAAACAAACAAACAATTACTTCAACTCAATAACGAAACCTTAATAATAAGACCATTTTTCTTTGCTTCTTTTTGTGATCTTATTTTTGTTGAAATTCTGTTAAGTCTATGTCATTATAATTCATGCACCATTTTTTTATATTTTTTTGCCCATAAAAATTTGTAAATGAAAACTGAGGTGATAATTTTATTCCACTGAATTCAGGAGTCATGTGTCTTTTCTATGTGTCTGTATTAAACTATGTCAACTTTCCTTATGCGGATTGTTTGATTTTTGTCAGTGATATGGAATTTATTCAAATAAAAACTGAAAAAGTGCATAATTTGATATTTATATCTACACAGCTGTATTTGTATCTTCAACCCAAGAAGGTTAAATTTTTCTTGTTATAATATAGAGTTACACCCTAATATTATTGAGAGAACAACATGTCCTTGTGATAAACTGATGGTAATTTAACATCTATACAGTTCTGTGGAAAGATTTGATTCAGAATTTGAAATAAAAGTTAAATTATTCAAAGCCTGTGTATTTTTTCATTTTATTTTTCATTCATCATGAGGATTTGAAGTCACACCCATATCAAGGGTCATATGGCAACTTTCCCAGCTTTAACAATGGAACAAGACCCACAGCATAAACCTGGGTAGAACTAAGGTCCTTCTGTAAGGTAGCTTACATCCAGGACTCGACTTATTTTTTTCAGGCTACTTGTCCTGTAGGACAGCCAGCTAAGAGTTTTAACTAGTTTTACAGCAATTTCAATTGGCCCTGCGTCAATTTCTGATCCTAATTACGAGCAGATGAGTAGATTTGTCCTGCCCTGACAACTTCCTCACTTGTGAAGTGTGTCTGTTTCATATTCACATAACCATGAAGGCCACACATATATCTTTAAAACTAAGTCAAATATATGTGGAACAGAAGTCTTTGAAGGCCATACATTATTTTATATTATTGTAACAGAATTAGTAAAATAGCACAAGTACAATGATCATAAATTCAGTCACATTCTGCTGTTGAAAGAACTTGGATCATGGATGTTGTTGAAGTTGTTCATCAAATTGTAGTAATTACTGGTAATCAATATAAAAGACATGCTCAATCACTGCTAGACAGACTTAACATTCCGGATATTGCTTCAGACGTTCCATTAACCGACTGTGCTTGTAATATCTGTTTTGCACTGTTTTTAATTTGAATACCTTCTTTAAAAAAGAGCAGTTTTTATTCATCTAACATTCAGCAACCACAGTGTTCACAAATGTTATATTTCTGTCACAAAACACATTATCAATTTAATGAACCTTTGACCTTTTATAAAATTTGTTACATGGCTTAAAAAAATGTCCTTTGTTGAACATTATTATCATCATTTACACTACCTTACGCTATCAGTTGTGTTACTGGGTAGGCTTTAGAGTAGCATGAATGAAACATTGTAATTTGGGGTTAAATCTTATCAAATCATGTCATCAAGTTTTTTTATGCTTCTTTGATATTATCTCCAACAATGATGATGCTGATAGCTGATAAATTTGCATGTGTGTGTGGGGGGGATTGAATTTTAAATTTATGGAGGTATTTGTGGGTGGGTGGGAGGTGTAATTTTTTGGCATTATTCCCAGAATCCTTCATTGCGTTATTCCTGGAATCCTTCAACATGTCAGTTGTCTTTTTATATGCATGTGTTTTATTCTCTCTGGAATCTTAAATTGACTGATCATCATTGTTCCTATGTATTATATCTGTCTGCTGCACATGAATGGTGTCATTATGTTCATTTTAAATAACACGAGGATCAACAGACATTCTGTGTATCTGTTGCAAACAAATATACTTACACTGATTTTCATTTTGTAATTTTATTTTACTGTCTACTTGATATTTATTTATGTTGAATGATATCCTTAGAAGGCTAAACTTTGAGAATTATGCTTTTTTTGCAGTTTTTGTCATTTCAGCTACTTGAGCGGTTGCTAGGTGACTGGTTGACAAATAATTTTGTAGGGTTTATGTGAAGTGTCAGTAAAGATGGTGTCATCATGAAGAAATATTTATTTCTTCTTTAGTTTAACAAAATCTTGGTCTCTATTCACATTTAACATTTTATTTTTTGTGATTTTTACAGTCAAACCTTTCATGAAAGATCATCTTTTGTCAGTCCAAAACTGGTAAAAACACCAGTGAGTCTTTAAGATGAGGTTGAGTTAAATTGGTGTCATCAGAAATATGATTTCTAATCTTTCCATTCATGTGGTCCCTCTTTTGCTGGTGTTTGACACAAATTAGACAGAGTACCAAATATTTCACGATAAATACCCCTCCATTAATGTCCCCCACTTATTTTTAGAAAAGCAAAAAAAAAACTTAACTCACCATAAATGCTTTAATGATTTGTCATATTATGTGAAATGAATACAAAATCATGCAAATAGTAATTAGACAAATTGAATAGAATCTTAATAATGTAATGCCCCATCTGGCATTCATTTCGAATATTTGTTAATTTATGTGGTTGAACTGTTAGTGTAATCAAAGTACTGAAAGGGAGTTTTGTGGTGATCAATGTATTATTTCTTAACATTAAGTGAAAAATAAAATTCCTTAATGTAGCTCCAGAAGATTGTACGCTGATATTATTGTTGAACGTGTAAAAGCCAGCACCTTTTGTTTACGTTACAAAATAATACACAGTGTGAGTGTTTGAATTAAGACAGGTGTTTTATTTACGTAAGCTAAAAATGTTTCCTCTTACATTGTTTACAGACACCTAATGAACTTAGGATATGTTTTTACTTAGATCACCTTGAGGCAATTATTTAACAATTTAGTTTATGATTATGTGCCATTTAAAACTCTGAAGGGTTAAATCTGTAAATATTTATTATGTCCATGTGACACAGGTACTTACATCTACTTGACCGAAGTTGAAAATTAATGTTTATAGTCATATACAATAAACAATACTATACATACATGTACATATCACAGAAACCCTCATTGACCTTAAAAATACATTTAAACTTAACATCAACGTGTTCATACAGACAACCATGATACCAACAGCAGCTCATCAGCTTTTTTTCTGTTTTTTTTTTTCACTGGGATTTGACATCACACCAACAGCTAGGGTCATTCAGCTACTCTCCAGCTTTAACAGCCTTTGGAGGAAGACCCCAGGCTTACACCTGGGTAGAACCACCCACCTTCCATAAGCTAGCTGGACAGCTTCATCATGTGTGAAATATGGTCCCAGGTGGGATTCAAACTGACAGTGGTGATGGGCTAGTGATTACAAGTCTGAGACCATAACCACTCGACCGTAAAGGCCCCAGCTCTTTAGTACTTGTTCATTACTTAATTGGACAGAACACTTCTCTATTAGAACTAACTGCACATGATGTCAGACTTGTTTCACCACTTCGGTGTTGTTGGCTGACATGCTTGTCTTTTATATCATTTTATGTACCTTGTGCAGTAAGGCCATCCTCCAAAAATATTGGTTTGCAGTAACATGACCAAAACTTTTAACAATTGGTTGTTAGGCATTTTATTTATTTATTTGTTTTTTTTTGTGAACATATGCTTGCTAATTCTTTGATATTATAACATGTCGTTCATAAAGTTTCAGTAAATAAGTCACATAGAATAACATAATTATGTATGACATGTTCTCTGTCACTATTACACTCATGAATTTTGAATTAAAATTATTTTATTGAACTTTAAAAAAGGACGCATATTTCATCTTCTTTTACTGACTTGAGGGCGTATATTTCTGTATTTAGCTTGATGTTTACAGTTACCAATCTACTCCTCATGTTTTGTAACCAGACCATAGATTCACTAATGAAATTTCATTACTTGTCTTCAATGAGCCATACTTGACTGTCAAAGTTATCTTGTTAATTTGTTATACAAAACTTATCAAATTGCTAATTGATGGGAAAATGAATGGATTACCAACCTTATAAACACTCAGTAATCACTTGGTACCTGGCTTCATAGTGGGCCAATTACAATCTGCTGGTTAATCTATGTAGCAAGGTACCGTGTGTTCAAAAATTCCTTTGGTTCCCAGCTACATATCTGATTAGTTTTTGTTTTTGCCCCTAAATAAAATCATGAATAGTTGGTCATCAATTGGTTTGATCAATTTTGAAGTGGTTTAACTTCAAAGCTGTGTCCATTCATGGATTATTGTGCCTGTTGATAACTGCAGTGTTTTCAATGTGTTAACTGGTGTCATATTTGAACTATGATAATCAGTCTTCATCTAGTTCAGTAGGTTTAAACACTTTGTCAAGTATAACATGATGTCCACATAACTTTGCTTGAACATGGTATCATGCTTCATTTGCCGTCTGCTACTTAAGCCATGCTCGGGACATCCTTGTTGCCTTGTTATTGCACAATATTACTATTTTTTGCGCATTTAGTAAATACTAAACCAGGGATTTTCTGATGCAGGTTTCTTGGGTCCCAGATGTGATATTTAGCCGAGAGACTCGCATTGAGAGTGACCACCGCATCCTTGGGACCCCTTCTGACTCAGAATGTGCCTTTTGCATTTTCTATGTGGGACCCCCAAAAATCCCAATGGACCCCTAAAATCTTAGGAGATGGGGCCCGGGCAACCCTCTGTTGAAAAGTCTTGGGGAAACCCCTGCTAAACATGTAGAATTTTGCTAGTTTAGGACAGCCAGATTCAAACGCTGAAGCAAATGTTTACATCAAAAAATGTCTGCCACATTTTTGTTAGACTTTCATTGATGCTAGCTTGATCGTATGAAAACTAAATATGGGAGTAAGCTCATGCTGTTCAAAGTCTAGATACATCCTGATTAAACAAAACTGACCGTGATACTATTTTAAAATAGGAGTTTTAGCTAATAATTTGAAATGTGAAGTGTCATAAGATATTAAATAAAGTCAATATTCAAAAGTTCTGACCTATCACATGCCGACACATTATCAAAATAAAAATGTCATTTCTGAAAGATCTTATCTAACTCAAAAGGTCACTAATATTATTGTACTTTTCTATGTGACACAGTCTATGTTATTAGTAATGCTTATATATTACAATGCATTGAACTTGCATTGCCTGTTATTAATCTTTGAATGACTGACTCCCTGAAGCTTTAAGATCAAGGAGTCAACCCTTGACAGTGCCGAATTTGAACTAAACTGTTTCAAATTCTTTCACAATCTATCATGTGGCTCTTACATAGTACAACCCTGATCATGGCTGGTCATACCCTTCTATGAAAATTTGACAAAAATGTCAATTTTCCTCCATATGTGGAGAAGTTGTCAGCTCCTCGTGGAAGAGTAAGTTAGTATTAGTTAGTATACCATCCAGGAAAACTAGTTAGGTGAATTGGCTGCCATACATAACAGAAAAATTGTTGAAAAATTGTGTTAAACCTGGTGAAAAAGTAAAAACATGTTATTTATGCTGTTAATATAACAGTGTACTGCCTTGACTTTTTCATCATGTTCTTAAGTTCATTTTTGTATAAATAATTCTAACAAATTGAATTGATTAATTGCATATCCTTAGGTCTGATATCAAACTACTCTATTTTGTCCTTTTTTTGCAATATAGTGTTTGTGTATCATATTATCTCCCTGTATGAACCTCTGTTAAGGGTATGATTTGTTTATATAACCCATTGTACAAACACTGGTACTGTTCATGTAGTGGACACGTTACGTGCAATATATCGTGGCTTTGTTTGTAAATTGGAGTTAGAAATAGTTGAATTCAGTACTAATATTTGTAGGGGTAAATTGTCCTATAATTCCGTGTGGATAGAACGGTTGTTTCAGACCGGTCATTTGCATGACAATCTCGGTCAGTTAGTATCGCGATCTCGTTGATAGAAAGGATTTGCGTTAGTTATGCTGGGTGACTGTGTCATTCATATTTTTATTCATTCATGTACGATATCTGATGGATTAATCTATCCTTTGATTGTTTGATAGCCAGCGTTATATTTGTGTAATTGTAAAGTGTGGATTTAATGTTAGGATGACCATGTTTAGCTGTGATGATGTTTAAATATTCATGAAATGTGATTTGTATTCAAATTGGATAAAATATGTCCAGGCGGGGAAAGTTTGACCTTCCATCAAGGGGTCTGCCGTCCAGTTATCTTGAATTAGCTAAAGGTATCATTTCTATGTGTGATCTACTAAATTAATTATGGTGTATGGTGTAGTTAACACTTTGCTTCGGTTAACCCTTTGCCTCATTATACCGCATCCCCCCTCCCCCGCATCTGAAGCAACCGACTTTTGAAAACATGGCGAAAAGAAGCCATTGCTTATGATGGGTAATGGCTTCTTTTGCCACAAAGACACTCTGACACTCTGTCAGAGAGAAATTACCCAATTTTCTTAAATTAATTGGTGTTTTGTATATTTGTTTCAAATTTGGAAGAGTCCGAATTATGCTTATGAGGCAAAGGGTTAAACAAACACGCTGTGAAAGTGGTAGCCTGAAGTTCTATTATTTCAGATCTTTAAATCAAACTGTTTCTTTAATCTGTTCATGTTCATTACTGTAATTGTGGTGATTACGTATTGAGACTTAAACAGCTCAGGTGACAGGCTACCACACTTAAATAGATTGGGTTATGTATTAATTATTTGTTCTATTGTGTTCTGTTATTTGTGAATGTTCCATGTTAAACTATACAGGGCACATTTTCTCCTTTAAGTTAACTTTAACGTCATTAGAGTGAATGTATATTAACCATAAGAATAACTGGTCCCAACTAATAACTTGAGTTTATACTTAAAACTTATTATCTGTCCTAATGATCATTTAAAGATTTAGTTAACCCTAGTACACATTATTGTCACAGATTTGACAATCAAACTGTAAAATGAAAGTAGCTTAATGATGCATATATTTATGCTTAAGTGTTTTTAACTGCTGTTGTAAATTTTGAATGCATGCTTTGGATCATATCAGCATTGAATCTTTAGCTGCATGGGTGCAACTACTTGACATCTAAGAGTGTGTAAGCCAGATGGCTTTCTTTAATGTGTATTTCAATAAATTATACGCTTAGAGTTAAACGTTGATGTGGTTCCAAACATAAGCCTCATAAAAGTGACATCTAAATCAACTTTAAGCATCTATTGTTGAAACATTCATAATTATGCAGTGAATTTTTTTGCAATTTTGGGAAAGGGTCCGGATCTGATCCAACTTGCAAAAATACACAGAGTAATGCCACTTTATGTTGGGAAAAATGTCTTTATTTTCGATTGGGAAGGGTCCATTTACCAGACCCAAAGAGGGGAAAAAATCACTGTTGAGGTGATGTAACTCAGGTCCTTAAACTAACATTTAATTGGTAATTAAGACAAGCTATGTATATCTTTTAAATGGTAATGATATAATTAATATGATACATGTACATATTTGATCAGGAAATGTACCACGATCGTGGTCCAGTGGTTTGTGTGCTGGACTTGTAACCCGGCAATCCAAGTTCAAATCCGGGTTGCAGCAGGTCATACCCATCTCTGAAAGTTTGACAAAAATATTTATTTTCCTCCATATGTGAAGAAGTTGCTGGCTCCTTCTGGAAGAGTTGGTTAGTACTGGTTTATATACAGTCCAAGAAAACTGGTTAGGTGAAATGGCTGCCATAATTACATAACTTAATAAATGTTGAAAAATCTGTGTTGGAACCATGGAAAAAAAATCAGGATATTTGTTGGTTTATTTTACGTGTTTCTTGTTTTAATCTGCATCAACTGAAAACTTAATTGTTACATGAACTAACTAAACACAACAAGCTGAAATAGTTGACATATTTTAGAATATCACTGCCTTACTACATTTCATACTTTTCATCTTGATGTAATAAATCATGGCCTATCATAACTCAGGGTACTATTTACCCTAAATGGGTTGTGTAAACACTTGGACTAGTTAAGAGTTATATCAGCTATATAAAATCTTGTTGGGAAATGTAATTCTCATATGAAATACAGATAGCACTGATCTCAACTTGACTGCAATGAGTCCTTAAAGGTTTGTTTCTGGTTGCATGCCCAAAAAATATATGGGTCGGTAGATGGGGATTTCTAGCAAAAATTTTTTACATGTATCGGCAACACTGTATGGGAATTTGTGTGCTGTTATATTAATGAGTTGTGAAAATCACAATATAGCACTACGATTTGGATGCTGTAAAAACTTAAGAGTCAGCAAGTAAATTATTGATTTGGTCGGGTAACCAGAAACAAACCTTTTTTTAGGTCTGAGATGTGTTTATGAAATTATTTTTATGTTAATGTAACTTTTAACTTTTACCTTGATGTTAGTGTTATGTTTTGTAACTAATTTTGGAGATATGATAGTATGTCTCAGTTGCGTGTCTTGTCTGTGTTTCAGTCCTTTAAAATTTTAATTTTTTTGGTAATTTAGTATTTTCATCAAAACAGCTTTAGTTAGACTGGTTTTGAACTTAGCTTGTTGAACTTAATGTAACCCTCTTATAACTGAATTTAATATCTTTGATATTAATTACAAGTATTAAAATTTAGAAAATTGGTTAATTGGATGCATGAGCTATTCCACAGGTGTGGTGTGCTATTATTGTGACATACATTAATTATTCCTACCTTCAATGTTTTCATAAATATGTGAGCAGCTTACAACTGTCACTGGTTCTATCATGATTACAGATATTACCCAATGTGTTTTGTTACTAGTGTATTCTAGTGCAATATAACCACTCAAAACCATACTCACTGAAATATAGAATTCCCTTTTTTTTAATTTTCTCCTAATCAATAGTTCTCTGAAAACTGGAATTCTCAGAAAACTGAACTTTTGGCCTAGTCATGAAGGGGTCCAGTTTTCGGGAGTTATTCTGTATCACAGTTATATTGGTATTACAAATTGGTATATTTTTTAAATTTCAGATGAACGAGAAGATGTACAGAAGAAGACTTTCACCAAATGGATAAACTCACAGTTGTCTAAGGTTTGATTTGTTGTTTTTTAATTCTATAATACATTGTTGTTTATATCTTAGTCACTGTGAAGATGACCCTGGGTTCCTCACCATGGTTTCTTGACTTTTTGTTACCTGTGGTTAATATCCCCTCAGTTAAGTATGGATATCTAGAATTTTGACATTACAAAAGTTCGCATCATGACCAACCATGGTTCTCCATTAAACCAAGTTACAAGTCTGCTTGATAGAAAATGTGTTAAGTCTAGAAGTTTCTGGTTTGTGAGTTCAAGCTGTCTCTGTGATGATTGTGTTGTAGACTTTACTTTTAAGGCCATTCATTCTCTGAGGTTTGCTGGGAACAAGGTTAGTTCTGTTGGTAGATGGCATATTATTTATTTGGAGAATACTTCATAGATAATCATTCATTTCTTAACTTTTTGGAGCATTCTAACATAACTGATCAGTAGATACAACTTCTATAATTCAGTTCTATCCAATTTCTGTTACATTGCTAATTGATAGTAGCAGTCCTGTGGCTTGCTTGATTGACACATCTTAGCTAAAGCTTTTGTATATAACCAGTGATTTTTTCCTTCTTCGTTCGGGTCTGGTGAACAGACCCTTTTCAATAAAAAATAAAGACATTTTCCCTAATTCCTAACCTAAAAATTCCCAATTTCGGCATCACACCACACATTTTTTCCCAAATGGACCCTTTCCGAAAATTGCCAAAAAAATCACTGATGACATGTAATACTAATTATATTCTTTCCATAAAATCTCTTTTATCAGTTCGGATGAATGGTTCAGGTCCCCCTTATTGGCTCTCTTAAAAGATTGTCCTTGAATGATTTTACTTGTAGGAATCACTTTGATGGTGTCTGAATCGTAGGAGATTGATGAACTAGTTACATTATGGCTAAGAAATGGCTTTCTATATTGATAGCTGATTATTGATTAATAATTTTAATTGGATGATGAAGAAAATCTGTCACCGTATGATTTATTGCTGTTTCAGTGTTTATTAACGATAAAGGAAATGTCAAAACTGTTGAAGCATGAAAGTAGGACTGTTGTAGGACTGTCAGCTATGGTCAATATGTCAGTGAAAATTGTGTTATAGATTTCCGACATCCTCTTGCTCAGGTTGAAGTATTTTTTTATAGGAGAGGAACACACGATGTACGAAAAGGGATTTAATTAAAAGACCTCCTGTGAGATGGTTGGTCACTCCGGCCTAAATCTTGGTTTGATTTATGCTTTGGCCTCTCAATCCGTTTTCATAGTATGATGCACATTAGTGTTCTCATTAGTATTTTGTTGAATAGGCTTAAATAAAGAAGTAACAGTCTTTCTTGGGGGATTTGGGGGCATCCCCCCCCCAGTCCGTAAGTTGTCCAAACTGACTTTTGGGTTGGCAGTCAGTTCTGAAAGAGAACACTGTATGTAGTAAAATTTCTTACCATACTCGTTGGTACTGGTATCTTCACTTATAATATTATTCACTTAGACCATTGTTTTCTTTCATAAACACAACCAGTTTTATCCATGTTTTATTGCACATTGAGAGATTTATGAATTATTGTCCAAATAAATCAAACTTTTAGTATTGATTTCTCTGTTGTTTTGATCGTTTAACAGTGCTCACAAATAACGACCCATTTGTTTGTCCTGAAAAGTCAATCTTTTTCCTTATTCTGGGATAAATTCCCATTTTACAGTTTATGAAATCATTCTATAAGAGGAATTGGACAATCCTCATCTCCCATCTCTAATCAGAAGATGGAGATCTGTAGTTTATATCTTACATGTTCAATATGTAATCTTTAGGTACAGTCATCCAAATAATCCACAGTTTGTTTCTTCCTTTAAAGATTAAAATATACATGATCAAATATTTGTGATGTTAGTTCTGTCTTATAAATAATGGTGAATGTTTTAACCCTTTATTTCATAATCCCTCCTTTCATACTGCTACCTTATCTGCATAGTCCCGCCTTTTCATGCCGATGATTTTTTATCTGTGTAAGAATATAAATTCCTGAAAAACTCACACACTATTCTTTTGAAAGCTTTTGGCTGTAGCATTTAATTCTTGGAAATGTTTTCATCCAAGATTGACATATTTCCTACCAGTGCACAATCAATAGTAAACATTATAACTGGGAAACTTAATCAGGAACTTTAGAACATTTCAATTTACCAGTCTGTGTTATATAACATGGCATCTATTGATGTGTGTGAACAATTCTGACAGGTATATGGGTCATAAGGACACACTATATGGTATATGATTGATTACAGCAATAATGGTACTATGATTAACTTGTTGTATGTCCCCATGTTATTTATACGTACATTGGAACCTATATACTGGTACTCTCTATACAGGACCTCTTTACTCTGGATCTCTCTATACTGAACCTCTATACTGAACCTCACTATACTGAACCTCTCTATACTGAACCTCTATACTAAAACTCTCTATACTGAACCTCTCTATACTGAACCTCTCTATACTGAAACTCTATACTGAAACTCTCTATACTGAACCTGTCTGTACTGAACCTCTCTATACTGAAACTCTTTATACTGAACCTCTCTGTACTGAACCTCTATACTGAACCTCTATACTGAAACTCTTTATATTGAACCTCTCTGTACTGAACCTCTATACTGAACCTCTCTGTACTGAACCTTTATACTGAACCTCTCTGTACTGAACCTCTATACTGAAACTCTCTATACTGAACCTCTCTGTACTGAGCCTCTATACTGAACCTCTCTATACTGAACCTCTATACTGGACCTTTCTATACTGAACCTCTATACTGGACCTTTCTATACTGAACCTCTCTGTATTTGACTTGTCTATACTGATCCTCTATACTGCATCCTCTATATATTGAACCTCTCTAACTGGACCTCTACACTGGACCTCTTTACTGGACCCCTGTAATATGGTAATCACTTTAATTAGTACACTTTTGTTAGTAACGAGTGTCTATTCAATATTTTTTAATGGTCTTTGTATATTTTTGTTTCAAACTGCAAACATTTCTAGTGTGTTAGGGCACTGTTCTATTTTGGATTTTTTCCCTGGTTCAGATGAGAGGGATTTCACTTGATTAGAATATTGTCAGGCTGTTGAATTTGTTGTTACATAGGTAGAACTATTTGAAAACATCTGTTTCAGTCATAGAGTATGTATCATGTTATTTACCAAAATATAATGAACTTAATTTGAAGAGGAGTAAAAAATCCCCTGTTTGGCACTGTACAGTTGTAGACCAACATACTACAATTTTATGAATTGAATTTTCACTGATGTTAAATCCCTGATATTGTGTTGACGACTAGTGCTACTTTGTGTTGCATGATTTGTACGTGTTGCATAACCACCTGCCACTGATAATTAGGTGTCAGTCTTAATGTCAAAGACAGAACGTTTGCTGTAGTTCAATTTTTGTTGTAATTTTATCTGTAGTATTCTGATAGCACATAAATTTCATTTCTTTTTAATTGTTTATTTTTATATCATTATTCTTTGTAATGTAAAGTTTTATAAAAGTATTTATGAGGTACGAGGTATTCATCATTCTGGTTTTAATGATTTAATATTTACCTTATGAATTTTCTTTATTTCAGTCTGACAGATCCACATTAGATGATCTGTTTACAGATTTAAGAGATGGCACACATTTACTTTCCCTGATTGAAGTGCTCAGTGGATCACAGCAGGTATGTTTATGTTTTACAGGTGGTGTTCAATACTGGGGTAATATTTCACTACCTGATACCATGTTTAATTGATGTTATTGATGGTTGCACCTGTGTCTCAGAAATGAAAGTGAGAATGACAGTTGAACAGTAAATTGTTTGGAAGAATTGAATTGTGCAGCAGTTTCTACTGCTGGAGCCAGTTAGGTTACAATTTGTAATGAGACTATCTTAATCAGGGCCTCACCTACATTAACTGTCTTAATCAGGGCCTCACCTACTTTAACTGTCTTAATCAGGGCCTCACCTACATTAACTGTCTTAATCAGGGTCTCACCTACATTAACTGTCTTAATCAGGGCCTCACCTACATTAACCGTCTTAATCAGGGCCTCACCTACATTAACTGTCTTAATCAGGGCCTCCCCTACATTAACTGCCTTAATTAAGGCCTCACCTATCTTAACTGCCTTAATTAAGGCCTCACCTATCTTAACTGCCTTAATTAAGGCCTCACCTACTTTAACTGACTTAATTAAGGCCTCACCTACTTTGACTGTCTTAATCAGGGCTTCACCTACATTAACTGTCTTATTAGGGTCTTACCTACTTAAATGTCAGACACTTAGATATCAATTTTCCTTAGTTAGATGTACATAACACATCCCTGAATAAGTGTACTGTTCTATTAACGTACAAGATTGATTTGGAATTTACTGAATATTACTTGATTAATTTTAGACCTTGATGCCGACTGGTTTATGAAAATGAAATATAATTCCTGAAATTATCTGTATTGCTTCAGTGTACTTTCAACAGAATGAATACAACAAAAAATTTCAATTTCTGAAGTGCTCTTGATTTGTGGAATATTCAAATTTGATTTTTACCCTGAAGGCTTGCTGCCTTTGTTATTGAACATCTGTCAGTTTTAATCATGTTTTCTTACTTTATATACATATATCAGACAGTCTATGTGTCTATATCCTGGAGTCATGAAAATATCTGAAGATTCCAAGAATCCTTGATTGACTTATCTACGACTTTACAGGTTCATAAATCAAACACACCAGTCTGATGGTGTTATATTAAAAAAATGAACCTTGCTGAGAAATACTAGCAGAATTAATTACACTTGATGATATACAATGATATAAAACATGAAAATTATGTAACATTGATTAAGTAAGTCTGTGCAGATAATTGATATTTTGTATGAGTTTCTTCTATAAATATAAGGTCTCTACAGTCTTGGAGCTCTGATAACCCTTTGCCTCATAAGCATATTTTGGACTCTTCGAAATTCAAAGCTATTATACAAAATTTAAGAAAACTGGGTTATTTCTCTATGACATAATGGAAAACATTGGGGCAGAAGAAGCCATAACTCATTACAAGCAATGGCTACTTTTACCACCATGTTTTCAAAAGTCGTCTGCTTCAGATACGTGGAAATGTGGTATTATGAGGTAAAGGGATAACCATCATTTATGGGAGATTTGAATCAGTCATGTTTGGGTCCACACTGAAATATTTCACCTTTAACACAATCAGATAATCAAAATTTCATTTTAAACAAACTAACAGATACATTGAGTACTATGTACAATCAGTTTGTCAATCTTAACTTGACCACTTAACACTGTAAGGCTGGAAACAATAGTCATGTTTGCATTTACTTGACAAAAAAAGGGAATCAAATTTTCTTCTCATATATTTTTTCTCTAATCATACCTTTTGTACTTTGGAAGTATGATTTGTCCCCAAATATTTTCATTCTTTGATTTATAGTGTTCAAAACTTAAGGGTCAGTGCCAAAATAATTAGTCAGTGACCTGAAACACAACTATTTTATTTCTGGCCTAATTGAACAAAATCTGCCACACACCAGTGCAGACTCACCTACAAGCCAAAAGAACCTGTAGGTTATATAACTACCCATTTTGTCAGGCCTAAATTAAAATATTATTTGTTTACCATTGCTGACCGACCTACAAAAAAAACTCTGAAAAATTTTTCACTACAAATTGAATGCGTAGTATTTTCAAAATTTCCTTTTCATATTATTGAAAATATTTCCTCTAGTTTAATGGCCAATTTACACATGTCTTATATAAAAAATAATACTCTGACTGACCCACCTAATCCAAATAAGTGTGGTTGGCAATGGCAAGCAAGCAATTTTTTTAGGGTGGCCTCATCACAGTTCTTCCCTGTTGTGGTGTTACATTTTTGTTTCCACAAACTTTTTATTTTTTATCTTCTTTTAGATTTTCATATTTTCTGCTTGGCAAAATGTGCTTGTGGAACTTGATAAAGTTTGATTGTATGCAAGAAATATGATTGATGAGTTTTATCTGAGATTACTTACAAAAAATTGCAAGAATGGTGATGGTTAATGTACCAAAATAATTTCTTTAGATCTTATTGCAAGATCATAGTGCAAGACAATTTATTGGGGCACTTCTTTTAATTAATTTGATCACATTTGCAGTCATATGATTCCAGGGGCAATTGCTGTAGGATTTGTTTGTTGCCACTTTTGTAAATAATAAATGATGATGATGCGTTTTTAATTTCTGATTGTTGAAACAGTGCCAATTGTTTCTTACACCACTTCTCTCATTAAAACAAGATAAGGTCTACACTTACCTGCGTTGGCTTCAAGCTGTAGGGATCTGCACGGGGAGACCGTGTTTTTGAGTATTTTTTCTTCCTGCACTGTATTTCACTATGATGTTAAAGCATATGTATCATCTACTATCCTTTTATTGCATTAATATATACAATAGCATCATCGTGGATTTGTGATGTGTAAACTTTGCCACTACAATTCAACATTGTTGTATTACTTTTCAACATATAAAATCTTTCATCTCACACTTTTTCCCCAAACATTGTGGACTTAATAAACTAAATCATCATGTCTTACCATTTCTTCTCATACAGCTTTCAGAGTGTTACACACCTAACAACAACATTGTCCCTCTGTTATTATTCACATGCAAACCCCTTATATGGAAAGTTTGCTGACCCCTTAGCACCTGTACTAGAGTAAACTGTGCAGACATATAATATTTTTACATAACTGTAAATCAATGATCACTCTTTTTTACAGATCCGAGAGAAAGGTCGTATGAGAGTACATCACATCAACAATGTGAACAGAGTTCTGGAAGTTTTAGAGAAACAATACAATGTAAGTACAGGAAGGAGGCTTTGATATGTTCACATGTTATTAAACAAGTAGACTTTGGAGTCAATGGTATCTTGTTAGGCACCAGAGATCTGTTCTGAGGAGATGTTGCTTTTGGAATTTTACCATTCTTGGATGGCTCTACTCATTTCTACGCAATGATGTTGACTGAATCATGTTTGGTTATTTTACTAAACAGAGGGCAATCATACCTCTACAGTCGACCATGTTTGGACGTAAAACATTCAGTTCAGAGAGGTTTTAGGAGTACAAGAGTGTCATATTATTGAAGAGAATTTTTTTTTACTATGTTAAGAATGGAGAGGTTTTTCAGATAAGAGTGGTTTGTATTAGAAAGGTTTGAGTGTTATAAGAAATTTAGTCTGTTCAAATCATATGACAGTCTATATCAACAAGTTTTAATCAGCCATTGTGTGCTTTTCTTGTATGGTTATTTATTCATAAGAACAAGTAAACTTATTGGAAAACGTCTTAAATTCTCATATAGTGGTCTCCTTGGCTTTCTGCTTGTTGAAAGAACGTATTATTGGTTACATTGATTGTAAGGAAGTGTTGGGTAACAATTGATTAGTGCTTATACTATGGGATATGTGGGATATGGTTCATTTGTCTTCTTCACACTGTTACTTTATCTCTGTCATATATCTCTGATGTATAGACTTAACCCTTTGCGTCATAAGCATATTTTGGACACAGACATTAGTTATGGACTTGTGATGGTAAAATTGCAATAGATTCTGTATAAAACATCACAGTTTAACCCAAAATTATCTTAAATATACAGTATAACAGTTGGACGAGGTCAAAATCTGTGATTTTTTCATTTAAGGTAATTTTGGTTTAAATTATGATGTTTTATAAGGAATTTATTGCAATTTTACTATCACAGGTCTGTTACTAATGCCTGTGATTTTGCTCTCTTCCAAATTCAAGGCTTATAGACAAAACATCAATTTGTTTAAGAAAATTAGGTTATTTCTCTCTGATAGAGTGGAGAACATTGCGGCAAAAGATGCCATTACTCATTACAAGCAATAGCTTCTTTTGCCACCATGTTTTCGAAAGTCGTCTGCTTCAGATGTGGGGAAATGAGATATTATGAAGCAAAGGTATTGGAGAAGTATCTTATAATTTAGATGCTCAGATAATTTAGGTATTCAGATACTTTTGTTTGTTTGTTTGTTTGTTTGTTTGTTCGTTCGTTCGTCTGTCCGTCCATCTGTCTGTTACTGAAAAATATTGGTTTGAGTTGCCATACTCTCTTTACTCCCTGCTTTGTATTTCAAGTTAAAACTTATTATATAATCAAACCGTGACAATTTATGGAGAACTGCTCTGAAACTTTCTGCTGTTTTGTGTGTGTGCACTTTCTGCCAGTCTCTGTGTAAGTGTTAAACATGAGAGTTTGATAGCTTTGATGGAATTCATGCATCATTTGGTTGTTTTATGTTTCACTGTTGCTTTATAAATTAAGTGCATAGATTTCTGTGCGGAGCTAAAGTTTAGGAACTGTTACCAATCATGCGATTTTAGATAACAGCATCTGGTTATGATGTTTTTATTTTTTGGTCTTTTGGAATTCATTAATTACTTTCCCTTCTGCTTAAAATGATCTCTCAATTAAATGCTTCTTTTTTGCCAGAAATTAGATTATTCCATGGATGGTAATGACATTAGCATGAAAACAAATATTAGCTATATGTCCTGAATATCTGGGGGGCGGGGAATAGATTCCAGGCTTATAATTTGTTTTTTTCTCAAATTCAAAATTTTGAATATGACAATTCGTGTTGCGAATTGAAAGCAGCTGTTTCCATATATAGCATAAACCAAACATGAGAAGATACAGTTTTAAATCCATATTTTAACTGTTGAAAGGACATTGATATGAATTTCAATAATAGGCTAAGTTGTTAGTTTTTGTCCACGTTTTAACCAATATCACCATTTGTTACTGTGCAAAGTAAATAATTGTATTTGATCACATTACAGAGGCTTATTAATAATGCAAATTGTCCATATTAATTAATTAAGACTTGAGCAACATTTTAATAAAGTAATGTTACTATATTATATGTTGAAAATGCTATATGGAGAAAAATACTTTAATTAGATAGTTTTCAGAATTTGCTTATATTTGTTATATAAAATGTTACATTAAGACTGTTTATAGTCAGTCAGTCGCTCGGTCAGTTGGTCAGTCAAGTTTTGTAGTTTAACATTCTACAATTTGTAAAGTAATTGTTTAACATAAATTACAATTTTTATATCTCTGTACTAATTTGATGAGCAAGATGTATCCATGCAGTAACTGATTTTCCTTAGGACAATGATATAGTACATGATTTTGATAATTTTATAAAAGTATTTTAGATAACATCAATTTGTTGATTCACATTCTGATGTCAGAATATTAAGTTTAACATCTCAAGTCATAAAATTGTATTTATTGCAAAAGCCTTAAGCATAATGATTGTCCATACCTTTAGGTTATAACGGTCGGGGGTCGCGGCCGTGGTCCTGTGGTTAGTGTGCTGGACTTTTAACCAGGAGATGCAGGTTCGAATCCTGGTCGTGGTAGGTCATATACCCTTCTATGAAAATGTGACAAAAATGTCAATATTCCTCCATATGAGGAGAAGTTGCCAGTTCCTTGTGGAAGGGTGAGTTAGTGCTGGTTAGTGTACAGTCCTGAATAACTGGTTAGGTGAACCGGTTGCAGTATATAACTGAAAAATCATTGAAAAATGGCATTATACCTCAGTGACAATAAGTCACATACAAACAAACAATATAACATTCAGACTTCATTGTTTGTTTTCCGCTGTGATTGTTGTGTTTTGCGACTGGTACAATACCACACTGTACTCGTGTACTGATCATTTCATTCATAAAATTCACTATTATTAAGTCATTACTCCAAGGCAGCACATTAAGATACATTAGAATGTAGATTTCATGCTTGACTGATTGACTATTGTTACAATAGAACAATGGTGCTTTAACGATCTGTAAACAAGTTTTTTTGTACAATTTATATACTTGACCTGTTTAACTTAGGATTAATTTTTTTTTGTATTAAAGACAAGAATCAACCAGGCTCTAGAAGTTGCTCTCAGCTTCAAGCTGCTAGAGTTATTTTCACTTTCAAGGGATACAACTCCATCAGGTTTATTGGTATTGACTGACTCTTCAGTGTGGAGGTTTAATGTTTTGTACCAGATAACTAGATTAGAGTTTCATGCTGTGTAAAGATTGTAGGCTGGAAAATCATATTGATATTATTGGTCAGATTGTCAGGGTGATTTACTGAAATATCCGTCTGTGTTGTGTAAAGAAATACAAAATTTATGGATTTAATATTTTAACATACTGTGTTTATCAATTCATAACTTGGATTAAAAATCTTCTGCATGTTGAAGCATTAGGCTTTAGGTATGGATATAAATAGATTGTCTTGATATTGTTTATGGATCATTTTATCTGAATTTGATGTTGTTGCTTTTGTTAAATTCTGAACAGACATACAATCATCAGAGAACCATGTATTTAGAAGTGTCATGTATCTATGTTGGTTGACATTTTATTGCATTAAATGATAAAATATTTGATACAATGTATGGAATTTGCAATGTGTTCTAGGTGATCAGCACTTGATTTTTTTGCCTTATGTAAACATTGTAGATTCATTAAGTAATTAAAACGTGAAAACTTGAAGTCTGCTACATATACCTGGATTACTGCCAGTGGTTGCAATCAAACCTGTAAATTATTGCTGGCATGTTTATTGTATGTTACTTAACATCTTTAGAACGTATGGCCTTTAATTCTGAATTATTTGTTTAATTTTTTATAGCAGATAACATAGACATGTTTTAATTCTCTAAGTGTTTAATGCTCTCGTTTGTTATTTTGTCAATTAAGATTCCACACCTTTCTATTTGCTTGATTATGTGGAAGCTGATTTTACTTATTGTAACCCTGGAGAAGTTTAATTTAATTGATATAGAAGTGTAATAAGTATTTAATTTATCTGGAAGAAACTGCTTGGTCATAATATTTAGAATGTACAAATTCTGATTGGTATTGAGGCATTCATGAGCACGTGTTGCAGTGGTCACTCTTAGCTTACATATTGGTACCATTTTGTGTTGACTCAGTCATTTTAAGCTAGAGTCAACAATAGTTCAAAGGTTCAAACCCCAGTCTGGCCGCACAATCTTCTGCTGCTGGCATATGTTTAGAGTGTAGGACTCCTGTGTTGATAATCATGACTTCAAATCCAGCTTTGTGTTCAGTCATTTTAAAAGGCATCAGTTTTGATTAGTAACCAAAGAAGATGACACTAGAGTTTAACGTCGAACAACAGTCTAGGTCATGTGATGACTTTCCTGCTTTAACATTGGAGGAAGACCCTGGTTTTACATCTAGGTAGAACCACCGGCCCTCCATAAACTAGCTGGACAGTAAAGGAAACTGTCAACAGGAATTATTGAAATAATTTGTGTATGATTTGTACAAATCTCAGCATTACACCTGGCATGATGTAAAATATTTTAATCAAAATCTGATGGATTTAACATAAGCATATTTTGGACTCTTCTGAATTCAAAGCTAATATATAAAACATCAATTTATTTAAGAAAATTGGGTTATTTCTCTATGACAGAGTGGAAAACATTGTGGCAAAAGAAGCCATGACTCATTACAGGCAATCTTCTTTTGCCACAATGTTTTCAAAAGTTGTCTATTAAACCAGTCATTTAAATGCATTTTCTTCATACAAGTTGGTGTCATCTGATTTGCTAAGTCTGTCATCCCGCATCTGGAAAAATTGACATTCAAAAAGGCTGTCACTATTGTACAATACACCAATTACATTGTATTTAAAATGTCATATGAAAATAATGTCATTTATCTCTGCTACTTAAGTTCTGGCAATAAGTCCAGTTGATATAAATTGTGTTAATTTACATGTTATTTAGATGTACGAAGGAAAATCAAAAATTGATTTTTTACCTCATTGTAGGCAATTTTCTTTGAAATGTGCTTTACAATTTCATGTTTGTTCAATGTTATGACGTGAACTACCTAACCTCAGACGTTTTTCATTCCTGATTTTTTCTATGTACGCTGGCTGTTTTCAAACAACTTCCTGGTTTACTACAAACTAAGTGAAACCCATACTTAATGAAAGCTTCTAACTGATAAGCCAGTAGCTTAATTTTTTCCCTGCATATTTTACATCTTCTATCTGATCAAGTGATCAGCGTTATCTGTTTAGAAAATCAATGTGATTATCTAGCTACATGAGTTTGGCAAACTTTCAGCACTTTATGATTAACATTTCCATAAAGATGCATTTGCATCTCCCTCTACAGTAATTTATTACTTTAGGGTTTTAAGAGATTTGATGCACTATTCAGACGTGTTTCCTGTATTGATCAAGATAGCCGAACATTTAGAATGATCGATGTGTCTAACTTGACTGGACATTGACTCAGATTTCAATTGAATATATACTGACATGATTTAAAAACTGTGCATTGGGAAAATACATGTTAAAAATTGACAAGATAGCATGAGTCACATTTTATTTGCATTAAATGATTAGCGAATCATATTTCTAACATTTTACCACTTCAAAAAGATTTCATTGTGTACAAACCTGTTTTCAGGTATTTTGACACACATTTATCAGAATGAGTATAATATAATGCACATGCGTATTTTTTAAATTGCATCAGTATATGATAATCATACCTTTATTGTGACAAGGGTTATATATTTCAATGATTAGGATCTGTAAGCAGTAATGCTATCCCCTGATGCATATTTTAAGCTAGGTATTAAAATCATCATGCTACCAGCTGAATTGGAGGTCTTATAGAATGTAACCTTGTGGTCATATGTTGAAAATCTGCAGAATGGCGCTATGTGCTGCTTTTACTTATGTACAAGTACAAGACGACTTCCATGCTTGCTTTACATCAGCTGACTGGACCCTGGCAAATATACCACTCTCCCTTTTTTGTGCTCATTCAGAGAGCAGATTTGGCTAAACTTTGTTGGCTATTCTATAATAAACTGAACAGTTTATGTCACTGGAGATTTGTCTGTCCTAAGCTGAATTTGTAGGACTATTTTCAAACTTACAAGATCCCTGTCTGTGTGCATATTTTGTATAATTTGTGCCTTTATGTTTTTATTCTTGGTCCAGCAACATGCTTTAAGTTACCCTTTTTTCTTCTATGGCAGGAGTTATTTATGGGTGTATTACCCTCTGGAAAAGTCTTTAAAATCATGCATTTTTCTACTAAAATTCAGTTTGAGTCAAGTTTTTTCTTCCCCTTTTTGCATTTATTCCTAAATTTAAGAAAAAAGCCCCTTCCCCTACCTGTGAAACAAAGCCCTGTGCATATAACAATGTTTTGTATAACTACGCTGTGAGGTAATGATGAGCAAAGAATTTCAAAAATTGTTCTGAAGATTTTTTTTCTGTGTCAGATGTTATCTAACAAGAGGAGTTATTGTAAATATTAGAGAAAATTTGAGGTGAAATCTGAGGGTAGCCAGTCTTACCTGGGTAGTTTAACATGTTATAAAGGTAGCTTACAAAATACTTTGGTGGTAAATTACCTTCTCATTGCAATAACTCTCAGGATTGAGAAACAGGCGTCAGAGGTTTTAGTTTGCACCTAGTAAAATTTGCCAAAAATGTGCCTGCGCTGAGATCATATTTTAGTGTTAATGTTGACCAGAAACCTTTCATTTCCTTAGTATACATTATTTACTGGGGTTGGCATGCTGTAAAATTCTGGCCTGTATAGTTGTTAATCAATCATGTTTATGACTCTAAATACCTTGTTGCTTACCACATGGACATTGTCTTTTATGATACCAGTGCAGATGTGGTACATTCATTAGACAGACATAGTCTGGGGTGGTGCATTTGTTAGACAGACATTGTCTGCGGTGATGTCTATGTCAGTATGACATTGTCTGGTGTGATGTCTGTGTCAGTATGACATTGTCGGCTGTGAAGTTTTCAATATAACATTTTCTGGTGTGATGTCTGTGTCAGTATGACATTATCTGCTGTGAAGTTTTCAATATAGCATTTTCTGGTGTGATGTCTGTGTCAGTATGACATTGTCTGGTATGGTGTATGTGTCAGTATGACATTGTCTTGTATGGTGTCTATGTCAGTATGACATCGTCTGATATGGTGTCTGTGTCAGTATGACATTGCCTGGTGTAGTGTAAGTATGACATTGTCTGGTATGGTGTCTGTGTCAGTATGACATTGTCTGGTGTAGTGTAAGTATGACATTGTCTGATATGGTGTCTGTGTCAGTATGACATTGTCTGGTGTAGTGTAAGTATGACATTGTCTGGTATGGTGTCTGTGTCAGTATGACATTGTCTGGTGTGGTGTTGGTCTCAGCATGTGGTATCAGAGTTTAAGTGCCATACTTGATATCTTTGTTGCTTAATATTGCAATGTTCAGACAAACAGGTGTTATCTAAAATAAAAATTTAGTGTTAAGATAGAATCTGTCTGCATATTATTCATAGTAGTTCTAGAAATACAGAGAATGAATTGTGACATTTTTGTATACAATGATATACAAACATTCTTATCTCTGACTAAAGATACTTTTGTATTGCTGAGAAAAGATAGTGTTGTTTACTTTTATTATCATCTTCAACATTCTCTTGAGAATGACATTAATTTGATGCATTACTTATGTGTGCGGTATTAAACTTTCTTCAGTCATAAAATTTGTATTAGACAAATACAAATCCTTGTGAAATGTCTGGTCAATATACAGTAATATAGAATGGAAACCTGCTGGTATGCTTGCTCCCATATAGAAAGAAATTATACTCGTTGGGCCTTACTGCTTGTGAAAACATCTTGTTTTACGGTCCAGTTTAGGTTTTGGTAATTCGGAATGATTGTGTGTCGAACGTTTGTATGTGTATTTGGGCACTTGTTGGAAATTGAATGACTTCAATAAACAAACAAATTGTTATGTAATTGTGATCTGTAACTCTTTTATGGGATTAATGTTTTAGCTTTATAGTGACGCGGGTCCCCGGAGTTTTCATTTTCAGGTTTATTTTCCATCTTATTGACCTATCTGTTAAGGAATGCCAGTAAAAGTCTGTCCTCACAGTATGATAACAATGTGTATCCTTTAGAGTCAAATAGTAACATTTATAGACTCAAGTAAGCTCTGCTTGTAACTCTGTCTTTTATAAATACATTGTACTGCCATTTGTTCTGATAAAAGAATTCCGTAATTTTCCTGGTGGTATAACTGGTCATTTATCTGTTGAAACACTGAAGAATCTCCAAACATCTCTAGTGGCCCCTAATGACTCCCAAACCAACTTCATTGTTTCTGCAACCGTGCAGCTTCCATTTCCCTAATTCTATAACATTGTATGATTACATTTCAAATTTGATTATTTCAGATAAAATTGGTGAATATTAGCAGTAATGATATCGTGGATGGTAACCAGAAGTTGACTCTAGGACTTGTCTGGTCCATTATTCTTCATTGGCAGGTAAGTGATGCTAGATATGTGTTATCATAGGGGGCTAGCACATTGAAGGGATGGTGTACAATCAGGGGTGTAGAAATGTAAGCTACTAAAAGTAGAAGGGGGTCTGAGGACTTGTCTGGTCCATTATAGGGATGGTGTATGAAGACCTAAAATGGCCACATGGACAAGAAACACTTCATCATATATATGTATATATGGAAAAAAAAGGTGCTGCCTGTGTTGCCATTTTAGACCTAGATGCACCATTATACACCAACCCTTCAACATGCTAGCCCCCTATGTGTGTTACAGTCTGTCCTATTTGAGAGCCCACTATTAATAAAGGGATATTGTCTCAGGATACCAACATTTGTTCAGGAACCATTCTTACAATGCTTGAATGTGATTGGTTCTTTTTAAACTGAGTCTAAAATTTACTAATGTTATGGCTGCATCTTGAATTTCAGTTTTATATGGCTGGATCTATTTAATAATACCATATTATTTTTTTCTGAATGATAATGGTATTCATATTTACAAGAAGGTGTTACTACAATTAGTAAAATATTCATTACTATTGTTCAAACAGTTTCCATAAGCAATGAAAGATGTTTTTTGAAAATATGACCTGTTTGTATTTTTACTAATGAAAACTGCTCTTCATTTAATATTGCACAGTTTTAAGACTTCAAAAGCTTAACCCTTTTTCTGCTGGGGATTTAATTGCATAGTTTACACACATTTCCAGGGATTTTTCTGGAGGATTGCTGTGGTCATTTGGGGGTGGTGGTGCAAGCAGCATTTCCCAGGATAGGTATACCTGTCTTGTTTGCAAGTATGCCCAAACTGGGTGGACAGATGTGCCCGTCCTGGGAGCCCCTGTACTGTGTGCATTGTTCCCAGTCAGTTTCCATGGTTTCTTGTTCTGGTCCCTAACAAGTACATGTAAACTGATGGGTATCCCCATCTTGTTTGCAAATATGCTGAAACTGGGGCAGCCGGGAATACCCATCCTTATGGCAGCGAAAGGGTTAAAGTAATGAAACAGTTTGTGGTTTATAACCCTAAACTAAATGACTGCTTGGTTTATTTTATCAGCTGTGTATGTGAATATGTTTGATGTATGTGGTTTACATGTCAATGTGCTGAAAGGATATATGGCTTGTGATAAATGAATCCCAGTAAAGTTTATTCAAAGAATCAATGACTGGTTCATAAATGCTGAATATTCTTTAGATTGCACCCATTCTTTGAAATTTCCCTAAGGGAGAAGTATGATTTTTACTACAGAAATAAATCCCAAATGATGAAAATGATTGTTGTCTTTGAAGTACGAACTTGAGCTTTTATTTCTGTTTTTGTTAAGCATTGCCTTTGGTGCTCTAATCTTGTATCAGTCAGTTAATTTATATTAATCTTGTCAGCCCTTTCATGATAGAATATACTGTTGTGTAATTGCCACTTCCCAAGTCCTGATCAGTGGCTCCAGTCGTTTATTGTCATTTATTTTATGCTTCCGTTAGAATCTCATTTGCATAATATCACTTGTTGTTAAAATACTGGTACCAATTTTTGTTTTATATATCAACTTGTTGTAAAATATTAATGTGAAATTACCATAATTTCTGAACACAGATAAGAGTAATTTTGTGTAATTTTCAGTCATTTGGAGTGAAATTTTGTCATATTGGCAGAAAAATATCACATTTTAGCGTTATTTATTATTTTTATCCCTGTACCATGTTGTACCGCTTTAAGGAAATTACTTTTTACCAGGTTTTTTGTTAAAATGTCAGTAAAGTTTAGATGAGATCTGTGCGATGTTTATCTTTTTTACATGATTATATGATAGTCAGGGCTTGACAAATCCACTCGTCTGCTCGTAATTATGGGTGGAAATTCACTCAAGATGAGTTGAAATTGTTGTAGAACTAGTTAATTTTCTTAGCTTGTTGTCCTACAGGACAAGTGGCCTGAAAGAAATTTGTTGAGCCCTGATATTGTTAATGTAGGAATGAGCAAGGGTTAAAGTGAATGCAGTGCTCAAATACTTTTGGTGTAACTCTTGCATAAATTAAACGATGTATCAATATACTACTATGTTACTCCAGAAGAGAAACATTTCTATCAAACAGTTTTCCATACATCAATGTATTAATTACAGTCAAACCTGTTTTTCTGGCCACCTCCGAATAAAGACCACCCTGTGAATGAAGGTCATTCTTTGAAAAACCATGATTGATTATTTAGAACAAATTGACATCTTTAAGGCCTCCTGTCAATAAAAGCCACATTTGTCTTTCCCTAGGGTGACCTTTGTTCATAGGTTTTACTGTATATAGCATACTACTACTAGACAATGTGTCTGCCTATACGTTGGGTGTTTGTGTAAAAGTATGAAAATAACTTAATAGACATTGTCCTCTTTAACTACATGCAGTAAGGATGTCCGTCTAAGCATTCTAGGGATCAACCATAATAACTTGTAGTGAAGGGTGTCCACTGGTCATCTGTACAATGTGGGTTATCTCCCTTGATGATATACAGTACATGATGTACAGTTAGGACATGAGATATTTTATCTGTGTATGATTTTTATAATTAATCAAGCTAATGTTTAAATCCATTCTTTTTTTGTCTAAGTTCTATTGTAAATATTGATTTAGTCATTTCAGTCATCTATTGAAGTTGTGACATTTGAAGTCATATCCTTTGTTTGTTAACAATTACATAAAACTGTATACCACATTAATGTAAGTAAAAACTATAAATTTCTATAGGTTTAGAATGGTTTATATACATGTACTGTTATTGTACTATTCCTAATTTTAGGTTAAAGATGTTATGAAAGACTTGATGGATGATCTAAGACAAACAAACCTGGAGAGGACATTGTTGGTATGGTGCCGTCAGTCCACCATGGGGTATGTACTTGTACTCTTACATTTCTCATAAAATGTACATTTTCACATGGTTATGAGTATATTGTGGCAGGTCATACCCATCTATGAAAATTTGACATGAATGTCAATTTTCCTCCCTGTGGAGAAGTTGCTGGCTCCTTGTGGAAGGGTAAGTTAGTACTGGTTAATATATAGTCCAGGAAAACTGGATAGGTGAACCAGTCACCATATGTAACTGACAAATATTTGAAAAAATGACAATAAGTCACATAAAAAACAAAAAAATAGTGAACTCTGATACATACTGAAGAATCAAATACAATGAAGTACAGTGCAACCTCTCCAAAGCAACAACTTTTGTAGGGAGCAAAATTATGTTGTTGTTGAAAGGTTGTTGCTCTGGAAAGGTTATTCAATAGTTAAATTGTACGGTGGGAAAAAATCATGATGTTGTTGAAGGGAGGTTGTTGCTCAAGAGAAGGCCGCTTTAGAGATGTTGCACTGTAATTATTTCTCCTCCTCTCGAACACCATTCTTTATTTCATTGGTCAGTTTCCAAAGACTGCACTATCACAAATAATCACAAATGACAGGAACTTTGAGTTTATAATATGTGTGAATAAATCATATGATACTGGGATACTATATCTCCTAATATGAAGTGTCATATGGTGGCACTAGCTGCACTCCATGTAATATAAACCAAAATAGGTGAACTGCCCCAATATTTTGTTTATTTTGAGTATTCAGTTGTGTCATTATTTTATGTTTAAACTTATTACTGTTTATTGTTTGTACTGATTGAGATAGATCTGTAGATTTAGAATTTTAAATTATGATTGATTTATGAAGTTCTAAATATCGATTGATGTCTAAGGATTTAAAATTTTATTGATACAGTAAAACCTGTGAACATAGACCACCTTTGGGAAAACAAAATGTGGTCTTTACTGACAGATGGTCTTTATTTGGAGGTCAGTTTGTTCTAAATAATCAGTAACAGATTTTCAAAGAATGGCCTTTATTCACGAAGTGGTTTTTATTCAGTGGTAGCTGCAAACACAAGTTTGACTGTACATGAATTTCGAAAGTTTAGTAGATATCTGCATCCAGTTTATGTTTATTACTCCATCATAAATTTACTGGCTAGATATTTTTTTATTGTGAAGATGTTTTTTCCTATGATTGGTTTTTGATGGTAATTTTTTAACCGACAGGTGATACTAGTAAGAAATCATTTTGGTCATTTTATTTGCCAGTGTGGCCTGTAATCTTGTATCATGAGTTATTGTTAGTTGAGTTTTATTTGTTATTTGTACATCAGTCATGAATCAAGATTTAACCACTTATAACATTCACTGTCACTGACCAATATTTCAATTGCGATGTGTTTTGACATACTCTGAGCATTTGAACCTGCTACCTTTAGGCAAGGGGTCTGACCCTCTGTCCCTCACCATGACATTTTGTTGTTAATTTAGAAAATATGAGTTTGTCATTTGTTGCCTCAATATACCCAAAACAGGATTTGATTCATACATACCAGTAACCATATCCTATTTTTTGCAGGTATGCCAACGTAGAAGTGAAGAATTTTACATCAAGCTGGCGAAGTGGCCTTGCATTTAATGCTCTCATTCATAAATACAGGTAATTACTTCATGGTCATCTTAGACAATATCACTTTAGATTGTGTAGGCACTGTATGTCTTTTTCCACTGGTGCTTTCATATGTTGATATAAATATTTCAATGAAAGGAAGAATTCATGTGGTTTTTGGACTTCAAATGAAATTTGCTCTTTTGAAATACATTGTATAATTTTTTAAAAGAATGCTGACTTTTCTCAGATGAATAATTTTCACCGCTATAATGATACACATTTCTGAATTTCTGCAATTTTAAGTTTTAGACCTAGATTTGATTGCATAACGTTTTTGGTATCACAAAAAGTAATGCTATGAGATTCTGTCATTTTGTTTTAGTTCCATTCAATCGTGCTATGAAATACAAAGTCCGTTTAGAATTACCAAGATCAAATCATGAATCGCGATACACTGTTGTGTAATCTATTTTTTCATGTTTAGATATTAGTTGATTCATTTGGTGAAAATCTCCTGTGGGTTCAAGTTGTATTTTAGTGCAGTTTTATTTTTTACAGTGATAAAATGGGTGTTATATGATCAAAGTCGTTAATTTTAAAGCAGTATATAGGTCAGATAATGTGACCAAGTCAGTCATTAGACTGTAACATCATACCTTCAGGAATGATTTGTTAAACTTAATACAGCCTCATATTGATCAATTAACTGATAATTGTAAGATTAGTAGAAATGTTTGGTTGTTGTATGTACAGTCAAACATTACAACAAAGGCCATCTTAGGCATATAAAGAAGCGCCTGGTTTCTACCAACCCAACTGACCTATTTTTTTTATGCTGACTTTAGACATTTTCATCTCGGTCACTTCTTTTCTGGCTAATATTATTAAAATTTTTTACTAACTTTACCTCAAAACTAATCGTTTTTAATTAAATAGTACTGCCATCCTAATGACCCTATGTTTTTTGCGATGTTAGTGGAAACACGGCCTTTTTGCTTTTGGCCTTAGTGAAGGTCTAATTATAGTCTTTGTTTCTGCAGTTATCCATTAAGATTTTTACTCCAAAACTTTATATATCTCTCAAGGTTAACATCTTGAACAATGGGATTATATTTATTGCTATTTGTAGACAGGAAATGTAAGTAAAGTGCAAACTCTTCAGAGCGGCCCTCTCTTAAGCCACAACCTCCCGTCAACAACAGCATGATTTTTTCCCACTGTACAATTTAACCTCTTTAGAGCAACACCCTCTCTACAACAATATAATTTTGCATCTCCTGAAGGGTTTTGCTTTTGAGAGGTTGCACTGTACTAGGAAAAATTTGTTTGGCAAAATTATGCAAAGTCTTGTTACATTCTCTTATCTAAAAGAATTCCTGCTTTGTGATTTACCTGCCTTTATGTCAAATATTTGTTCTATTGTTGATAAGTAAGATAACAGGGATTGAAAAATGACCCGTTTTATCTCTATTGTTTCCTGTACGTATTTTAATACAGTACTGTGAGTTATGGTGACTTGCTTGATTACAACCAGTACTTGTCTTTTCAACTGAGACTTCCTCCAGGAAAATCTTGGCTATAAAATTGTATGTCGGTTACTTTACAGACCAATTCCATGTTCATTTTCAAGCTGACTGTCTGGAACATATGAATATTTTATGACTATTTACACAGGGGTTGACTTTTAGGTTGCCTCTATCATTTTTCATACCTGTACATGTATAATCTTTTTAAGTTTTTTCAACAAAATTAAATCTACCATCTTAGTGTTTGAAATTTTCTTTTGTTATCAATATTGAATGAGACCTAAGGCCATCCTTAAAAATAATGTTGGTTTGCAATCATGTGACACAAACTTTTGACAGTTTGGTTGGTAGTTGGCAATTTTTTTGTTAACATTATAATTATGTCTGTACTGAAAACAAAAGGCTGGAAAGTACAAAGGAACAAACCAAAAAATGTCAAATTGCTAAAACTTTTTTTTGGTCGGGGGATTTTTTTATTTGACCACAATCCATCAATTGTTTAAGTATGGCCTAACTTATGCTCTTTGAACTTTTGAAATATTCTGGGAGTTGACAGCCCCAGTGTTTGGTTTTATATTGGTTCATTAGACATGTCTTCAAACACATTCGTCTTCTCTAAGACACCAAACAATGCCATACAAAGTGATAAATTTATGTCTGTCAAAGCCTCCTGAGGGATAAGTTTTGCTTGTGTGTTGCATTTCTTTGTTCTAATTATATAAAATACCTACTTTCAGACCCGAGTTATTTGATTATAACAGTCTGTTCTCTAAGACTGCTGAAGAAAATCTCGACCATGCCTTTACTATTGCTCACAAACATCTTGGTGTTGACAGACTGCTTGATCCAGAAGGTAACTCTTTTATTGATGAGAAATTTCTTTTTTTTTCACTGGGTTCAATGCCGTTTTTCAACAATTTTTCAGTCATATACAGCGACCGGTTCACCTAACCAGATTTTCTGGACTTTATACTAACTAGTACTAACTTACCCTTCCACTAAGAACTGGCAACTACTCCACATATAGAGGAAAATCGACATTTTTGTTAAATTTCGTAGAAGGGTATGACTTGAATTTAAACCCGGATCACCGGGTTACTCATCGAGCACACAAACCATCGTACCACAGTCATGGCTGAGAACTATGATTATGTTGAATTAGTGAAACTGAAGACTTTGATAACCTGACTGTGATATTTGATTTAAGTTCTTTATTTCTTCAGCTGTGTGTTGTATGTATTTTATTTGCATGTTGATGTGATAATGTGTTTTATTTAGATAACACAGTCAATAAAATTTGTAATGATTGTACAAGGGCAATAACTCTTGAATACCTTGTCTAAAAATTTAGCATAGTGGTGTCACTGTTTAAGATTGTAAAACATTTTAACTTGCATTCTCGAGCTCTGCCTTTTTTCGTCTCTCAAATCAATTAAGATTAAAATAAATTTAATCCAATTTTTTACATTTTTCTGCTGTGTTTAGGAAATCCATGTGTATAGATTTAACTGTTCCTAGTTGAAAGTAAAATTTGAGGTTTAAGATAATTTTTTGGCTTGTTACCTTGCATTCTCACCATGTACTGTAAAGTATCTATTAGCACTTAATGAAAAAAAGTCGGGCCACCATGGTTGAATTGGTATTGTCTCTGATCATGAGCCCCCGCACCACTGTGAGTTCAAATCCCAACCAGGGCCAGACAAATTTTTTATGTGTGGGAGCTGTCCAGCTTGCTTATAGAAGGTCTGTGGTTCTACCCAGGGTATGCCTGGTGTCGTCCTCCACCATTAAAAGATAGAAAAGTCACCAAACGACTCAAGCTGTTTGTGTTAAGCTAAAACAAAGTGAAAAAAAACAAAAAAAACTTTCACACATAGTGGAATGTATAGAAATGGTCTAAATTAAGTTTTAAAGATTCAGTACTTAAATTTATTTTTGAATTACACTGTTGACGTAATTGTTACGTAATTTTACATTCTTCAGTTTTTTTTCAAGTGAACCACTTCACAGAAATAATTAAAAAGAGGCTTAAATCAAGGAACAATCAATGAAGAAGTTTGGTAATTCTATGGTTAATTAGCCGTTTTCAAGACTTTGATGTTTTTTTCTGAAATCATATGGTTTCCAATAACCGCAGGATACTTGTAATTTTATTGAAGGTTAAATAGTAATTAACAAATTCCACATGGTTTGAAAAAACGTTCAATTAGTGTAATAAAAATCTCAAACATTCTCTCTGTGCCTAAGTCTGGCTATACTTACCTCGACAAGATTTGGCATCAGACTTTTGAGGGGTACGAAAATAAGACTACCTGTAAAAAACTATGTATGGAACTGTATGGCCAGAGATGGAGTGCCTCAGGTTCTCAACCCATGCACCACTGTTTAAACTACCTGTCTCTAGGCATGTGTGGGTAGAAAACAGATTGTAATTTATAAAACATCCAAAAATAATTCATTATTGCCTAAGAAATGCCAAACTTGCCTAGGAGGTTCCTTACTCATTGCAACAAAGTAAACCTCACATAGTTGTTTAATTTCTTGTCAGCTGCCAGCTGTGACATGGTATTTGATTTGGATAGAAAGTGTTGATTCTTTCAACGTTTTCTATTTTTGAATTATGCATCTAAAGTTTAAAAGGTTTTGTGTACTGACAAGGTACAACTGTTTGTCAAGTGCTCTTTTACTGATACACCTTATGCTGTGCTCTGATGTGGTCACAGTCTCCGAGATGGATTGTTGAAGGTTTGAGTCCTGTTTAGGGGCTGCTGGCCCTTTAATTGATGATAACTGATTTATTTTCAATCTACCTGAATACTGTCTGACTGTCCTATTGACTTGATTTAGGACTGAGATGATTTAATGTAAGACAAAAATGTTTAAAGGTAGAACAGCTGGCCTTTCCGAAAAAGGGATGATAGTACATTATATGAATGATGTAACTCTGTATTTGTATTTATTACAGATATTGATGTTGAGACTCCTGATAAGAAATCTATTATGATGTACCTAATGTGCCTGTTCAAAGTCCTTCCACATTCTGACATACCTCTAGACCAAGATGTAGATTTACCTGTGTCACCAGTAACACCAGTCACACCTGTATCACCAGATTCTACTTCAGCATCTGCCATTGTTGGAATACAAGAGTCTAAAACATCTGGTGTAAGTTCACTTTGAGTTCAAACATTACTGTTAGATCACATTTCTGTCATTCATGTTTGTTGATTTTATTTGACCTGACCTTGTGATCATTGTCAGCAATATTATCATTTTTATCATCATTATCATCATATTCATCATTACTGTCATCATCATTATGGGAGTCATTATAATTGTCAATATGACCATTATTGTCATCATTATTGACATGCATCATTTTTATTGATATTAGATCTGATTTTTATGTTTTTATGTTGTACAATTATGTGAAATGAATTAACTAAAATGTTCTTGTTTGAAATATTTTATGTAACACATTAAAGCTGAAACTAATTGTCATCAGTGGAGAGACAGAGTTCTACTTGTACTGTGTTATCATGGTGACATAAAGCTGATATCTGATATATTATCATCTGGTTAACAGCACCATAATTGTTATATCTTACTTCAACTGATAGCAATGTATTCCCCCAGGTGTTTTTATGTAAACTGTACCCAGCATACTGAATGTCTTGTACAATCTCATAAATATAATCAGGATGTTTTTTATGGCAGGAGAAAAAATCAAGACCCCAAGGTTAACACTGTCTGTAGTATTTCCTGTTGGAAATATGTGTGAAACATTAATAGTTCAGTCATGTTTGTCCTCTATGACATAGTGGGTGGGGTATGATATTTGAATTCACTCCTAGCTAGTTTGAATTAATTGCCTGTTCGATTCTTAAGGTAATGATTAAGTGATTTTAAAGACTCACAAAGTTAATATTATTCTCTCTCACTCCCACTCCCACTGCCTTTTTCTCTGTTGCCTGTCGGAAAATATATCTCCTTTGAGCTTGAGGTTATAAAAAATTACTCAGTTTGAACAGTCTATAATCAAGCATCTAATTGGTTGCGCTTGGGTTCATTCATGAGATCAAACATTTGTAAGACAACATTATGAGACTTGTCTCCAGATAAAGTTTTCAAACCTTCATCCATACCATGCAGGTATATTGTTCCTCAGCTTAAAATGACAACCTTGACCTTTTTGTCATTATTTGCCAAGCTGAGTTTTTGGTATACCGGGGTGGATGCAGGATTTTTGGTTAGGGGGTGGGTGGGGGGTGTAAAGTCTAGATGTTTATGTAGAACATACATTTGATGTTATTTTACTTTTGCTTGCCAGATTTTAGAGAGGGGGGACATGCTGACACTGCCCCCCCCCCCCCGAAAATCCACACTTTGGTACAAACAAGATAACATTTGTTTAGTTGTGTTATTGTATAATAAAAATACACTACAGATGTCACACGCCTGCAACTTCATTATTCTGCAGATCAGAGAAAACACATATTAGATAAATAGTTAACAAAATTCAAAATAACTACAGGGCTGATGTATATCAGTAGATTACAGAAGTTTATATAACACCTGCAGGAGGATGCTGATTATCATAGTTCACACCTGCTCTGCAGACTAGATTTCTCTGACACAATTCTAGTGTAGTTGCATTTTTTAGGGTGAATGTTGGAATGGCTCAATATTTGAAAATTATGTAAGAAACATCCTACTAACCATCGTCCCTGCATCTGTTGAGGATCCATGATGTCTCTTCTGTCCCTAATCATTTCCTCAGGCTCAGTTGAACATGCCCACATGTACCACTGGCCAGAGACCCTGAATTTGTCATGGATTCATCATGTTCAGTAGTGTGATCATTGTCCTCCATCATCAGCATGGTGCTTGCCGTCATAGATATTTCGGGCCTTATCCATGTATATCTGATAGAGAGTGGCCCTACCGTCCTACGGTGTGGAGGTCAATAGCTTTCAGCTCTTCTCCTCATGTCGTAGCCACAACCCGCTAGATGCACGCTCTGCAGCTTGGCTCAGTCTTTGGATAGTTCTGCGCCTGTCCCTGCCAGTGGTCTCGATTGCTGTCATCAGTCGGCACACAGATTGGGAATAGAATCCCCCGATGCCTATTTCAATGGGGAACAGCCACGTGCGCCAGCCTCGTCTCCTGCATTCATTGAGTGTACTTGGCGTTCTTCCTCTCGTAGGGCTCTTCACATTTTGTTTCCCAGGATACTGTTAGCTCAATCATAATGAGCTTCTTCCTGTTTCCGACCACAGTACGATGTCTGGTCTGAGGTTGGTCTGGACAATACCTAGAAACACAAGCTTCTTTCTTAAGTCCACCTCCATGTTCCTGTGGTACCATCTAGGATTGATGACTTCTGCGTTGGCTGTGACTTGGCGGTTTCACCCGGCTTCACAAAGTTGATGTGACGTTGCTGGGGGTTACTCCTCTGCTCCTTCTTTCTTTCTTTCTACTTCCGGCCAGTCAGCCACCTCTCTGAGCACTGAGAACAGGAAGACAGAACATGTTCAAGAGTGCCTGGACGGTCACAGAGCTTGCATGTTGGATCTGTTGTCAGCCCCACAGGCAGAGATTAGCTTGGAATGGTACGAGATCATGGACTGACCTGAGGAGGAAGGACAGACACAGTGGTTCATACTTCCAGATGTCCTCCCAGGTCAACTTCCTGTCTATGGTATCCCATGTGGTCCATGCTCCTTGTGCTCCTATCTCCACTGCTCTAGCTGAAGACTTAACTAAACATTTTGTTTGCTCTTGGGTGTATTCTGAAGCAGTTATCAATGAACTTATTTTTCTTTTTTTACAAAATTCAGGTGTTATTCTAATGATAACTGTTATGAACATTTTGGCTATTTCTTTGAAAGAGCTTAGTTTTGGTCAATACTCACTATTTTGTCCTATCTAGACCAAAACCCAGATATTGTCTGTAATCATTTTATATTACCTTCTATTAAGAACATATGTATTCCTATACTTGCTTATCAGGATGAGTGGTATTGTACCTTTACCCACCAATTTGTGTGATTGCAGTGTATGAGTTTCCTGAGGTAAAAATTTCTTATTTCCTGCTTGTATAGTTTGTGGTTTAATTACATCTATGACACAGATGATGGAGTTCCTTATGGTAATTAGTTATCTTCCCATCTAATTAGCTGCTAATGTATTGATTACTGGGAGAAAATCCCTGTTTTTGAATTTTCATTCATGAAGATTACCATATTATTCCTAGTAATTGATCCTTAGTCTGGGTGTGTTAGCATATTGACTGTTCTCTAGATGTTGTCACATTGATTTCTGTGTTGAAATTTAGAAGATTATTTTACAAATGGAAAGACCTCCCACTGTACAGCTTTGCTAGTATCAATTCATGAATCAGGTTTCCTTGAACGAAAATCTAGACATTAATACATTGACTGCAAACAATATAATTTGATTGAAAGTATTTGTATACTTAAATTTATGGAATTCTCACAATTTTTGTTTTCCACAGATTTAAACTCATTGTGCTGAAAATTAGTCATTTTATTATGATTGTTTTGTAATAACTGTGATGTTTTGTTCCTGCAATTAAGATAATATAATGTATTATTAAGATTGATATAATTGTATTACAGAGAATAGTTTATATTTTCATTAAATTCACATTAATCTTGTAGAGTCATTTGTCAAATACTTTGATATTCATTTTACCCTAAAAATGTGTGCGTGTGTGCATAATAATTAAATTCAAACTTGAGTTAACCACTCCCTTTGGATGAAGACCACCTGCAAACATTGGCTTGTCTTCATTATATACACCAAACATGTACTTCCAGCCACCTCCAAATAAAGACCACCCTGTGAATAAAGGCCATTCTTTGAAAAACCATCACTGATTATTTAGAACAAACTGACCTCCGAATATGGCCATCTGTCAATAAAGACTGCATTTTGTTTTTCCCAAGGGTGGCCTTTGTTCACAGGTTTGATTGACCAAGTAAGCTTCTGAATACAGGCCAATTGTGTATATATGTCATATTTCTACTTTTTCTTAAGCATCCTTGTTTTTACTGGAGCTTAATATTGGACCAGCAGCTAGGATCATTTGGCAACTATCAAACTTTAACACTGGAGGAAGACCCCCAGCTTACACCTGAGTGGAACTACCCACCTTCTGTAAGCTAGCTGGACAGCTTCCTCACATTTGAAATTTAGTTCCAGGTGGGATTTGAACAAGGGGCTTGTGATTAGTCTAGAGACCATAACCACTCAACCAAGGAGGTTCTTCTTTTGTTTACAGGGTTGACTGTAGACTGCTCAGTTTTTGTGTAAACAAATTCTTCTGTCAGTGCTACAAGATGATTCCTCTGTATGTCAGAAGACTAACATATGACTTTCTTGTACAGATGTACACACTGTGTATTAGATGAAGAGGTTCTTATTATTCATACAATTACCATACACCAAAGTTGGTTGTTGATTTCTTATTCTTATGGGTATAAACATAAATATTTGTGTGAATCTATGATAGTAGAACTGTGTGTATGATTATATAAAGATTTATGTTTAACCTAAGCTATGGTACTCTACAGTTCTCTTTGAACATAAAAACACTGCGTTTATAGTCCCTCACAGTGGATGTTAATATTGTTATAATAATGTTAAGCTGTCCTTAAGTGACTTAATGTGACAATTTAGTTATTGTAAAACCATTAACAATCACTTATTTACTGTTTTATATGATAGTGTAGCACCTTTAATGGTCTATAACACATTAATGTAATGGTTATATTAGAGGGTTTTACTCAGTTGTTATAGCATCTTTGTATCTTCGACAGTTATTTCACTGTTATGGTTCTTACAACCCTTGGACTACGGGTTTATCTAATATTCTTAGCTAGAGTAAAACTTTGATATGAAGACCACTTAAGGACACATTGTATGGAAATAGTCTCATTTCAAATTGAGATGTATAAGAAATATAGATAACCAGTCTAAGCAAAAGTGGTCTTTATATGAGGTGGTCTAATTATTGAATTGGTCACTAATTGTTCACTTACAGTATGGTAAAGGTGATGCTCCATTGTCCGTTATCCATCGTCTGACTAAAAAATCATCTTCTCATGAACCAATGGATGGATCATCACCAAACTTGGTTTTTAGCATTCTTAGATTGATTTCTGTCTAAAATTACTTTGACCATCCTCAGGTCATCACCAATATTCCACTGTTGTATCCTTTGATGGTCCTTAATAAAGTTTATTTTCCCCCTTTATCTGCCCAGAAGTGTACCTTATTACCTTTTTAGTAACAAGTTACATTTATTCTGGTGAGTGATGCAGGGCCATCCTGGCCCTCTTTGTTTATGATATTGAACAAGAAGTAACAGTGGATATTACATTTGACAAAGTTATTACAATTTTTGTGGTCTGTTTTGTGTCTACTGATTTATCTTTTGTTTCTTATTGAGGTGAATTGATCGCTGGATGTTTTTAATGGAGGTGAATTTAACATGATGTCTGTTAATTCTCCTTGAATGTCTGCCACACTTACGGATGAGTTAACTACCTTGTTTCACCGTGATTTATACAATTATATAACTACATGTAGTATTTATGAACACCTATGCAGCATGTGGCAGTACATTACATGATTCTTCTGATTACTTTGAACATATAACTTTATTAATTATCATTCAGCAATTTATCTTTGTCAGTGGTGTCTATTATATGGTGGTTCTTTTATAATAAGCTGCAGATTCTAATTAATGAAGCTCATATCATTGTCTGATGCTCGTTATTTTATGGAATGTAATAAGCTTTTATGGTTTATAACACTCTTATGTTCATTGAACTTTTATTATTATTTTGTATTACGTAGAATTTTCTATCAGAAGAAGCATTTTAAGAGTTCCATTAACAATTCTCCGTACATTATACGCATTTTATTGTATATTACATGTTCAAATTACTTCAAATTTCGAATTAGACGGACACAGAGAGAACGATCTATCAAAATCTATTTTTTATGCTCTTTCAGTAAAACAAATAAGGAAACAGCTTTTAAAAGTTTGGTCTGAATTTTATGAATGTGATGGGTATGAATAAGTTCATTAATGACGAAAATGAATATTTTATTACTGAACCATAAAGGAACCTGATGTTGTTAGTATGTCTGATGCCTGATAGAATGTCTGCAGTGTCTGAATCATTGTTTTAAAGTCCTAGCCCAATCTATAAGTGGAAATTGAAAATGAACAATTTACCACTAGCCCAAGTACACAATTTTGAGAAAGTTCTCCAGCCTGAATAGAATTTTATTAGCCCCAGTTTCTGACTAAATGGTCAGCACAAAGACTGTATCCCAGGGATGTAGAAATGGGCCAGAAGCTGGAAAAATCAACTGGCTACTTGACAATTCTCGTCAGCTGTTTTTTTCAAAACAATGGACACAATACTGACCCCCCCAACCCCCTACTACATTTAGTAGCTTACCAGCTACATGAAAACATTTCTACACCCATGGTATTCATTGAATTCGCTGAGTACTGCTACCAGAAGAGGAGATTTTATATACATTTGATGTTTTTTTTCAATTTTGTTTAGGTTCTTCATTGTTTCATGCAACACTTCCATTCTAATGGAAATCTTATGTTAACAACATGATAAAGATACAAGTTTAGTGTGTTTTACAGACTTGTTACCTGAGTTCAGATAATCTGTTTATAATCCTGAAGTACTTACCTACATCACTGTGAGGATTTTCACCGTATGATAGTTTAAGCTTTGAAGGTCAGACTAAATATACATCTACGTTATTTAACAGTCTCCAAGGGTTTACACAGCAGATCTAAAAAGGCCTCCAATCCTATACTCTGTAAATATATCTACTGTATAAAACAACTTCTGAATGTTCCTGGAGAGATTTTATTAAAAATAATATCATTTGAGGTTTTGCAGTCTCTTTCATGATTATCTTCTCAGTGAATTTATACCACTCTCTGTCAGTGCTTTGATTTCTCTGATGTATTTGCAGAAGAATTGAGTATAGGTTCAAGATGAGAGAGTGTAAAATTACTTTTGTATTTTTTATGGCTCAGTATTTTTTTTAGAGATTATACATGTACAAAAATAAAACTTGGATGTATTGAAACTTGTAATGTATTCAAGGTGGCCACTGACTCTGGAAAATGGGGAAAGTGGTGAATAAAACTTTCCTGCAGGGGGGGGATTCGAAAAGTTGGAAAAAAATCTGGGAATTCAAAAATTTAGAAAAAAATCTGGGAATTTCAAAATTTGGAAAAAAATAATGAAATAATGAAGGAATTTTACAGAAATATACATGATACATGTTTAAAATACTTTACTATAAAATATCAGCCTTACGCTGATAATTCTATCATTCTTTTCTGTATTCTTGTCTTGTTCACCTTTCTTTTCCACACCCCCTTCATAAAATGAAATGATTAAAGGTAGAAAAGCCATGAAATAGTCATAAACAGTGCAATAAGTCCTTTACACAGCAACTTGGTTTGTAAAAAATGCTACAAGATGGTCCAGGAGAAATCAATGGTTTTTAAAGTCTCACATACTTTTCTGTGTATGTCTAAATTTTCTCTGACAGTTATACACTGTATTAGAATGACTGATTGGTTCTCTGGAATCTGAATGTTGTTGTTTTACTGTAATAGGATGTGAACAAATAAGGTGTACAGACAGACAGGTACATTGTATAATGACTACCTGTGTACATCTACCATGTTAGATGATTGATTTAGGATTATCTCAATGAAAATGATGAAATTAACATTAGATTGTTAAGATATAGGTGACCTAACTTAATACATTCTCATCATTAGTATTTCATCATTTTTATCCTTATTGTTTTCATTCTTGCTGTAGCTATTCCATTATTAGCATCTGAACAATTAACATTATCATCAACATCATCAACATCATCATCATCAACGACAACAACAACAACAACAACATCATCATCATCATCATCATTGTCAACATCATTATCTTCACTATTATTAGAATGTTTGTCATTAATATGTTTACTTATTGTTATCATAATATCTTGGACATAAGACTTTAGTTGTGAATGATAAGTTTTAAGTGTAAGATTTGGCATTCTGTTGTATCTCTGATGCTAGAGTTTGATATGTAGTACTTGGCTGATAGTGAGTCCAGTCTATCAGTGATAAGTTTTTCCTAGATTTTATATGACATATTTTATTAGGATTTAAATGATAACTCATGTTTTATAATATTGGTTATAACATTCATCATGATAATCATTTTACATGCTGTGAACTAACTTTTACAACTTTCTTGTACATTTTGATGTTTACATAAGTTTGGAAACATTTCAACTATCTATAAATGGTTTGTTCTAATAAACAATGTTTTATGTTGAATGTTGTACATCAGTTCCCTTGTGACATGTTAATTCTGTATCATAGTAACCATATCGCTGATTTAAAATGTTTTAATGCTGTTTTAAGTTGGGTATTTTTGTATATATTTGCTCAGACGGTTTATGAATATAGAACATATATTTTAAATGGAATACTGTATAGCCCTCTGAGTGTTTCACGAAAGACTGTGTATGGAATTCATTCTATATTCTTAAAATAATAGCATAGATTATTTTGCGAACCAGAGCTTAAGTCATATAATTTTGGGTTTTATACAAATATAGATGTACGGTAGTTGTGTATTTCTTTGTGTAGAAAAATACATACATACATATATCAGGCTTTTTGTGTTGTCTATTTTTAGATGGCCGCATCTTTGAGTTCGTCTTCCAGTCGTCAGAGCACCATCAGCTCATCTGGTTCAGCTGACCTACTTTCGTATCAAGATAGTCTTGAACAGGTTCTGACGTGGTTACTGGAAGCTGAAGAAGTTGTTGAAACACAAGGAACCATTCAGGATAATGTCATTATTGTTAAGAAACAGTTTAGTGAACATGAGGCGAGTGAATTTGTCAAATTCTGAGTCTGTTAATAGACAAAAAGTTGGTTTTTAGCTTGTTATAAAAACGGCAGAATTGGCTGTGTCTACTTTCATCGAAATTAGCAGGTCTAGTAAACAAGAAGTGAAGGAATTTACAAGTTCTTGTTTTAATTATTTTGGCAGAATGTAGAAACCTTGAGGACATTGAAGCTCTTTTGTCTGTTTTTTTGTCAAAATTAACAAGACCAGTCAAAATAATGTGAAGGATATTGTTCTTCACCAGTTCTTACCACATTTAGACCAAATGTGGATATCACCCAAATATTGGTTGGTTGGAATTATGGGAAAGATTCTAATACTGATTTATGTGGGAATACCATTTATGGTATACCATGCAGCAACATTAATACAGTCAAATCTGGTAAAGACAAAATGTGGCCTTTATGGGCAGATGACCTTTATTTGGAGGTCAGTTTGTTCTTAGTAATCAGTGACGGCTTTTCAAAGAATGGCCTTTATCCAGGGGATGGTCTTTATTCGGAGGTGGTTGCAAACACAGATTTGACAGTATTATGTTCTATCAGTACACCATCCTTTTCACTGTCAATGTCAATGGTATTTTAAATACTTAATCATTGTTTGGTTAGAGTCTAGTTTGGTCCATATTAGTAATCACTATGCTATAAGCTCTAAAAACTCAGGTGAGCAATAAATGGTTAACGTAATTATCTTTTTTATAATCTTTTAAAATTGTTTGAAAATATCTGTTAGATAAAGCAGCTGTTTCATAATGTTTCACACTTGTACAGTTGCCCATACACCTTTCTCTCCCTGGCATTAACTGACAATACAAATAAATACAAAACTGTGAAATACTCAGCACTGATTGTTGTCTTGCCAAACTTTTAAAGCCTAATTTATTGTGAAAGTTATTGTTACATCTTTTGTTATCTTTGGATGCTGGGAATGTCGATCACTTTCCTGCATGTTAACGCCATTTTTTTATGGTACCTGTACAATTGAAAATTTATGCATTTAATCAGTTTTACACGTGTCTGTATTTTTCATATCTTAAATATACAGTCAAACCTATGTTTGTGGCCACCTCTGAATATATAGACCACCCTGTGAATAAAAGCCTTTCTTTGAAAAACCGTCACTGATTATTTAGAACAAACTGACCTCCGAATATAAACCACCTGTCAAAAAAGGCTACATTTTATCTTTCCCATGGGATGGCCTTTGTTTGCAGGTTTGACTGTACTGGAGTATAATATCTGTATTGTTTCAATCAGTATAATTTATGATTCACAATAAAATAAGTTTTCAGTTGTACTATTATCCCATAAAATGTGAATCTATTGTCTGTTAAGATAGATTGGTGGGGAGTATTAATCAAATCCTGAAGTGACTAAGTTAAGATGTGTTATTGCTGTAAACACTTTTATGATGCACACTAATTCCTTCGGGATATCAAGCTGCAGTCTGCCTCAATATGATTATTCTCCGTTCTTCCATCTGCATATCATAGTGGTACAATATTTGAATAAATCATTACTTGTTGTAAATAATCATATATTCACGAACCCCTGAATAAAATATATTTTAACTGTTTATTCCATTAAATGAATATTGGTATTAAATTGCATTCATCTTAAATATCTCCAGGATTCCATATTGTCTTATTGCTATAAATTTTAAATCATATTTTCTGCACAGATCATACCTTCTATGCAAAGGGGGATTTGGGGGGGGGGGGTGGAGATGGCATGTGCCCCCTCTAAAATCTGGCAAGCATAAGTAAAAAAACATCACTTATGTGCTGATTGTGTCCATATTCTACATAAACATCTAAACTTCACCACCCCCTAACCAAAAATCCTGTATCCACCCCTGCTATGGATAACATGATATTTACCGGTACTTCCTCATTATTTCAGGACTTTATGCTGGAGTTAACTAAGCACCAGGATAGTATAGGTTCTGTTCTCCGTGAAGGTAATGACCTTATTGTTGAAGGGAAGGTCAAAACGGAAGAGGAGAAAGAGATCAGATTACAGATGGGGCTTCTTAACAACAGATGGGAAGAGCTCCGACTGAAAGCCCTGGATCGGCAGAGCAAGTATGTATATAACAGTCAGACAGATTTTTTTGCTGGACTCATTGTAATTGAAGGAATTACTAAGAGATATATACTTGACATATATTCTTGATCTGATGTGTCCTTGACTTATGTTGATGACAGTAATATATGTCCTTGACCTGATATATCCTTGACCTGCATCAATGACTTGATATTTCATTGGCCCATATCTATGACCTGCTTATCATCCTTGACGTATTTTTCTCTTGACATGACAGTGTATATAGTATGTTAACTGCATATATCATTCGCTTGAGTATATGACCTTGACCCAAATTATTGTTTTGTCTGTAATCATGAATCATTATCTTAGACCTATGACCTTGTGACCTGACAATTTTCCTGACCTGATTGATTGATCCCAAAATTGAAATCTATTAGAAGTACTAGAAATATATGACTATATCACTAAAAATCTGGAAGTTTAAATTCTTCTTTCTGTGGAGATGGTTCATTGTACTTTTTTTAGCATTCAGAACATATGCAAAAGTGATCACAAATTGTTAACAGTACAGTTAGTGTCTATATGTAATGATGCTAAAATTAACTTTCAAGTTTCTCAAGTATTTTCTGTTCTGTTGTTTTTATTTACCTTGAGCAATGGGTACCAACTGTTCTGTTTTCTGCATTTTAATAATGGAATTCGATTTTAGCACATACCTTGCTAGTATGGTTGTATAACTGTGTGGTGTGTTTTATGACTAGTTTCTACCCACTTGTTGTGATTTTAGATAATTGGATATTTTGATGTAAGAATTTTGTATTTTGTTTAAAAAACTCAGTTCTTGGTTCTAAATTGCAGCTTTCATTCTAGAGCATACCAAATGTTTTGACATTTCATGTAAATAGTTTTCAATATTTATTTACCAAGTGGTGTGACTTATTATCTCACAAATTATTCGAAATGTTTATTGCATTTTAAATGTTGGTCTCCGGTACAAAATACAATATTTAGATTCTCTGATAAATATCTGATAACCAATACACAAGACAGACATTTTCTTGTTTGTCTGCTTGATTGATTGATTCAATCATAAATTATTTTTTGGATTCTGGAGTCGGAATGGATTTTGAAATTAATATATCTCGAATGTTCGGAAGAATTTAATTTTGCGATATGTGCTTCCTTCATGATTGATATATTTTGGCAATACTTGTAGACTTTTAGCAGGCTTTGGTTTTATGCTCCGCTACTTAGTACAAGTGTATGATTATTGTCACATTGTATTGTCTAGAGCTTGTGCAGTTTTATAACATCTTGGATGAATTATTCATTTCACTTATAGTTGTACTGAATTTCATTAGTATTCTTTTTTGCTGATACATGTATGGTGTGATATGTGCTGAAGGATTGTTGAACTTTTCTGCTATCTCACATCTAAAACAATAAACTTTTCTAAAAATAATCAGGCCGGGTAAACATAGACTGGTTTTATGTCAGTCTTGTATTGTTAACTTGCAGACTCCAGACCACATTAATGTCACTACAACAACAACAGCTGGATGAGCTGGCAGACTGGTTGTCTAGAATGGAGGAGAGAATCAGTGTCAATAAGAAGCTTGGTTCAGACTTGTCCCAGGTTAGACAACAAATTGAGGATCATAAAAAGCTTCAGGAGGAGCTTGATCAACAACAGAAGAAAGTTGACAGTCTACAAAACATGGTGGTTGTTGTTGATGATAATAATACTGAATCAGGTATAAATGATTCAACTCATAGACTTCTCTGCCTAATTATTTGTATCTTATCCAAGTGACTTCTATTTAAAGATCATGTTGTCGTCCTTGTTTCACAAATAATGCTCAGTATTGCTTAACGGTGTCTTGTATTGTTTTGAATTGGAATCCAGGGTCCTACTTTAGTTTTGAACATTTAAACTGGCTGCATTGTTTCACAGTTTCAGATGTGCTTTTATGGTTGCCTTTGTAATGTATTGATGTGATATTTATTGTTTATATTATATTGTTTATATCATGTCAGTTTTATCATGATAAGCATTTTAAATGTTCAGTCATATACATGTATATCATGTAAAGTTTTGTTGAATTTTATTTTGTGATCAATATTTTTGAAGCCTGTGAAGCCATGGAAAGACAACTCCAGTCTTTAGGCAAGCGTTGGGCGACCATTTGTCATTGGACAGAAGAACAATGGCTCCTCCTACAAGAAGTTTTAGTCAAATGGCAGGCTTTCTCTGAAGATGAGGTCAAGTTTTCTGAATGGCTGAAAGGCAGAGAGGCAGACCTTGAGAAAATGATGGGAGCTGATTTTTCAGATACCAAGGTGGCCGTAGCTCAAGTTCAAGATTTGAAGGTTTGTTGCTGTCATTTATTTGAAAAAAGTTGGAAGTTAATGTTTTAAATGTGTCTTCAATGTTTTTTAACCATAATACTTTAAGAATGGAATTGAGATTTGAGCTCTGAGACTGTTCTCAAGTTTTATTACCTCAGGACCTGGCATACCTACACAAACAATTGTGCTGGGATTGTTTTTGTATTTTCAAACCGAGCTCAGAAACAGACTTTTTTGTACAATAACAGTGGATTTATTATTTTAAAATTGTTTAAAACTAAGTTGCTTTTATTTTTTAGGTAATAGAGAGAGATATGGTTGTACAAGTTTTGAAGTTTGAAGAATTATATGAGTTAGGTCAACAAATTGTACAGTGTGTCAACAATGATGAAGCTGTGGAGAAGATATCTGCTGATCTAGAAACATTTCAAGGAAGATGGAAACGTCTTGTTGAAAATATGGAGCTGCAAAGTAAAAAGGTAATGCTTACTGAGTGCTGGTATGGTCACATGATATGGTCACATGTTATGGTCACATGGTATGATCATGTGGTATGGTCACATGGTATGATAACGTGTTATGATCATGTGGTATGGTCCCATGAGGGCCATATAAGAATGCTTAATTTCATACCCTTGTTCAGGCCCAGTCCCAGTTTTATTCAGATTTCACTGCAATGATTTATGTTCCTTCATACTTTTACTGGTAAATCACCCTAATTTTCTGAGAAATTTTTGTATTTGCCTTTGGCACTGTTTTATATGTCAATTATAAAATTGTGTCAGCGCCATAGCTTGTCATTTTTGTTTAGTATTCTTAAACTAGGTATATCCACTGCAGTACAACCACTCCAGAGCATCACCCTTAGGGAGAAACAAAATTATGCTTTTATTAAGAGGTTGTTGCTCTAGAGATTAAATTTATACTTAAATTGTACCATGGGAAAAAATCATGCTATTGTTGATGGGAGGTTGTTGCTCAAGTGGGCCACTTTGGAGAGGTTGTACTGTAATTAACTATCTAGGACAATGTTTAATTTTCCATGTTTATTGTGTTTGCAATGTCATATTTTGGAACAATTAAATGAGGCAGTTTTTTTACCCTTAAAAGCAACTTGGATTCTATTATTTTTTTTTCTTCTAGATTGTAAGCTTGGGTCTTGAACTCAGCGAGATTCCAGAGGTTGCTGAAGAACCAGTCCAGGCCACTTCAGAAGCCAGATTACGTAGTTCTGCTCCAGCGGATGCCAAAAAACGTAAAGTAGACACATCATTAAAGTATGAACAAGATGTGAAGGATTTTAATGAGTGGTTTGAACGTATTGAATCAGGACTTGAACTTCTAGCTGGTGATGACGAAGCTTCACAAGAATCATTTACTACAGAGGAACAGTTAGTTCTGATTGAGGTATGTAAATATGGCTGGCTCCCAATCTGTGCTTTGATTTCACTAAACATCTTAGATGTAGTTACAGCTATTAAAGTGATGAAACAGTGGAAGACTTTAGATTATAATTCTTTAATGTTAGACTTTTATAATTATTTCCTCCTTTCATGTTTAATGAACTTTCCTTTCTTTAAGTCCTTTGCTAGTTATATTTCTTTGTTTGGAAGTTCAGTACAAAGTAAGAATAAGAATATCACTATATCTACAGCCTTTCATGTTCACTGATTTTCATGTTTTCAGAATATTTGTAAGCAAGTTTTGTCTGCTTTCCATTGTAAATGTACATTCTATATACAGTCAAACCTTTAAACGAAGGCTGCCTTTGGGAAAGACAAAATGTGGCATTTGTTGACAGATTGCCTTTACTTGGAGGTCAGTTTGGTCTAAACAGTCAGTGACGGTTTTTCAAAGAATGACCTTTATTCACATGGTGCTTTTTATTCCGAGGTGGCTGCAAACACAGGTTTGACTGTGTCCTAACCCACGAGTCCAAATCACCGAGTGTAATGATTCATATAAATTGTCTCCTGTGGTGTGTATAGATATATTTTATTTGTTTACTATTACAGGATTCACAAAGTGACATAGACACACAATCTGAGACCATCCAGAAACTGATCTCATTTGGTCATGCTTTAATGAATGAATTAAAACAAGGTATGTTAATTATATTCGTAATTACCTCAGCTGTGTGCACCTTGACTGCCTATTTCTGTTACACCTGCATTTGATGCAGTCATTTTTGTTTGGCAATAAAGATTATTTATATGTAAACTATGAATAGTGAAAACAATGGATGTGTAGAGGCCAACTTTTTGGAGAGTGATTTAGTGGTCTTTATTAAAGTTGGTCTTTATTGAAAGTTACCAATGTTTGTACTACTAAAAGAACCACCGGTCTTTCACTAACAGGTGGTCTCAATTCTTAGGATGTCTGAGTCACAGGTTTGTCTGCTGTAGTCTGTAACAGTATTCATGTAATATTAATTACAGAAATTTGGAAATGTTGTAGTGAATTGAAGGAAATTTTATGTGATGGTTGGTAACATTTTTCACTATGTTGTCTCACAACTCTTTACATCATGTTGTTGTTTATCTGCAGCTGGTGAATCTTATGACACAGTGACAAAGTGTAAAGAAAGTCTTGAAAAACGGTGGGAAAATCTACAAATATTGATTAGTGACACAAAGAAAAAAGTTGAATTAAATGTCGAAACTAGACAGTTTTATGATGAATTAAATTCGTTAAAGGAGAAAGTAGGGACTTATGATAAATGGGTAAATTCGACAGAAGTCATCAAAGATGAGGCTATGGATATAACTAAACAATTAGAACAGTCTAAAGTAAGTAACTTGTTGTATTTATCCTACAGTGTTTTTTATGTAACATTGTCACTGGGTATAGCACATTTTTTCATCAATTTTTCAGTTATATATGGTGACTGGTTCACCTAATCAGTTTTCCTGGACTGTATACTAACCAGTACTCCACAAGGAGTCAGGAACTTCTCCACATAGGAGGAAAATCGACATTTTTTCATGGAAAATTTTCATCAAAATCATCAACATCGTCAAATTTTCATAGAAGGATATGACTTGCCGCAACTGGGATTTGATTTTTTGCATCAGTCCTTTTAAGAATGAAAAACACCAATGTTTATCCCTGTATTATCATGTTATGTTGTTTTAATAATGATTCTTATAAGCAGTAAAAAGGAGTTATGGTAATAACATGGATCTGGTGGAAAGGAATTCTGCAGATATTAAAACTTAGATAAGAAATTTGTGACAAATGTTTGCTAAGAAGTATTAAAATGCAATATTCACTCTGCCTTGTTGGTGCAAGGTCAAGTCAAGGTCATAGAGTGAAGGTCAAAGGTCATAGAAACACAAATGTAGTCTTTGTTTGTTTTTGCAGATTAAGCAGAAGGCAATGAAGACACAGGAGGAGAAAATACAGAAATTAGCCAAGTTATGTACACATCTAACTGAACAGACCAAGAGTACAAAATTACAGAAAGACTTTGATGAATTCTTCGAACATTGGAAAAATACATTTGAAAAAATTGGTGAGTTTTTTGTTTCATGTCAATTACTATGGTTGGCATAAGATTTTTTTGTACTCTTTATTTTTATATGTATAGCCTCCAAAATTATTTTTATTTATTTGAATTGTTTTATTTTTATGCTATGAGAATTGTGAAGTTAATTTTCATTTATCTCTGAATGCTTTCTTACCTGCTTAGACGGATTTTTTAATTAAATTATCTGATGTTATTATTAATCTATTGATCCGTTTGTTTGATTCAAACAATGATTTATGATTAATTTTGGTTAGATTAAGTTATTTGTATGGGATGAATCTTATCTGTGTAATGTTATGAGTTCTAAATCCTGGGTTTTATCTTGAATGCTCTATTCTTATCATTCTTTATGCCACCGGACTTCTGCAAGTGTTTTAGGCAGCCATTATTTCCCGATTTGCTCAGAATTTTCATGAAATAGATTAAAATTTTAAAAAATTGAATAATATCAATAAATTTCACCTGCCATGCGTGAAGAAAATTTATTGCTTTTGCGTAATAGGAATTTTTGTTCTAAAGTAAAATGAAAAGTGGAGTTTTAATAAAAATTACTCCCAGACTTCATAATGTTTGTAATTAAAATGAAAATAAACAACAAAATCTCAGAATGTAAATTCTGTGATATTTCCATGCCAAAATTTCTAATCTTGGAAGAAAACATCGATCATGCGCTATATAATACAGCTTCTATTTTTGTTATCCCATCATGCATTGTAACATCTACTGTCTGTTTCCAATATTGCATGACACACAAATATTTTGAGATATAGATAATATTTTTTTATAATTTTGGTTTGAATTGATGCATTTATTCGCTATTAATGTCCTTTTGTTTCTGAACTTAGCATGTCTTGAATGGCAAGCTCAAACTTGTGTATTTTTTATTGCTATGTATACCCTGGTTAAAAATAGACTTAATTTTGGTTTTGTAATTTTTTTTCATTATTTTAATGATTTTTTAATTGGTTTCTGTTGATAAAAATATTAAACTTTGTTCAAAACTAGTAAAAGATCAAATTGTTAGAAGTAAATGCCATTAGCATCAAAAGCCATGTTTTACGTTTAATTTGATACTATATTCAATAAAGTATAATTTTACTTCCATGATATTAATTAATTAATTGTTCTAAATGTGTGACATCAGTTGATGACAGGATAGTTCACTGTTGGCTTATTTCTATAGCACTATTGTACAAGACATGAGAACTTGATTTATCAAGTGGAGGTTTTATGCGTACAATATCCAGCTATTCTCAGACATTATCAGACATGTAAGGAACACAAATTCTAATTGTGCTCTCTGGTAATGAAACTTAAAAGGCAGGTTTAACTAAATGACTTTCCTAGGATTGTCTCAGTCAGCCAAATGCATCACTGTCACCTTTAAGTTAGTATGGTTAGCTCAGTGTGATTCTGGTTGCTATTTTTTGTGAATGGGGAATTGATAAAACTTCCTAGACAGTTATTTTGGAGGGGTGGATTTAATTATAACTCTGCTGATTTGTCTGTTTGTTTTGTCAAGAATGTGAAAATTCTATCCCTCCACCCACTGTCTGCCCTAGTGTTTATATAAAACATTCAAATGGTTGATTGAGGCACGAGGTAACAGAGTGTGATTAAAGTTAAATAAATGAAATTACAGTAAAACCTTGATAATGAGACCACTTGCACGACCAGAAAAAATGGTTATAATAATGAGGTGGTCTCATTATCAAGTTGGCTAATAGGGCAGTTATTGAAAGCTGGTCCAAAAATAATCATTATAACAAGGTGATCTCAATATTGAGGCGGTCGCTATGTGAGGTTTTACTGTACTCAAATGTTTTACTTTCTATAATAAAACTATGACATGTGAGCTTAAATATTCCATGTTCATATTATAGTATCTTTGTTTTTCGTTTTTCACCATTAAATAACTGTCATTTGGTTGTTTTATTTTTTGCTGCATGGCTTACAGATTCCCAGGAGAGTGAGTAGATATTACTGAATGTTTAACCAAACCATTGTCATAAATGTGTTATAGTTGAATATGTGACAGTCTTAACAAGTTTGATGCAGACCTATGTATAAAAGTATAAAATCTGCGTTTAGAAATATCATTGACACCATAGTTCCTTTTTCAATGTTTAGTTGGTACTAATGACTATTTATACATATTCTGCTGATTTGCATCAAACTTTTAAGTAATGTCACCTATTTACATTGTTGTGTGTTTCTGGCATGCTAACATAAGCAGTAACTGTTATTATATAGTGTATAACTTGGAGAATGGAGAATATCATACATACAGTCCAACCTGAATAAAGGCCACCTTGTGAATAAAGGTCATTCTTTGAATACCATCATTGATTATTTAGAACTAGCTGACCTCCTAATAAAGGCCATCTATCAATGAAGGCCACATTTGTCTTTCCTAAGGGTGGCCTTTGTTCACTGGTTTGACTGTAGATGTAAACATATATGTAAATTAATATGTAAATTAAAAATTTGTAGGAGTTGAGGAAACAGTTGGTCAGGGTTTGGGATGGTGTAAAATTTTATCAGGATTGGTCAATATGAATATTTCATTGTCACATTGTACCTGAATGAATGAATCTTTCTTATGTTGCTTTATTGGGACTTTATGTATGATTTAATGGTGATAGTTTTCTCCTGAGACAATTGTCCTGTTTTCATTTATGTAATAATCATCATACTACATGTATTTTCCCTGCCTTACAATGTCCTGATTACTTGACACAGTATACCTGCCCTGTCCCCTTGTACAGCCCATATCATCTATGACTTAGCCCATTCAAATAGTGTATGCATATGCATATGTGATTTTTTGGTTTAATCTTGCGCATGATATTATTGCTGCTTTCATGTGAACAAAACCATGTCTTGTTGGATCTCCTACCCGTTTATGATTGAAATATTTCAAATATTGAATTCTGAATCTTTCACTTGTTTGTCTACACAATCCATTTTAAACGTACCTGGATAATAATGAAATTAACCATATACAGCTATTGGACTTGTTCATGCTATGGTTATGATTTAATCTACATAAAACACCATCTAATCTACATAAAACACCATTGAATCTACATAAAACACAGTTACTTTTCAGTACTCAGATGTTAGTAAACTGAAGATTGACATAATGTATTTAACCTTATTACATACTCTTAATTGTCCAATGTGAATTTGTCATAATAGTAATTGTATATGCAAAGCATGCAGGATTTTAACTTAAGCATGTAATTAACTGAAACACAAGAGATGAAATACTTGCTGCATGTAATTAGGAACTTCGTGCACACTAATGGTGGTTTAATTACCAAATTTCGTCTGTTTTGTTCAGGTGGGAATATTGGAATGCCAAAGATGAAATGAAAAGGATAATTAATGTCTGTGTGAGGAATTCATTAAAATGCTTTCACAGTTCCACAGAAAATAACAAATGCATGATCTGATTTTTTTCACTTGGGTTTAACTCTGACTGCTAGGGTAATTTTGTTGCTTTTCCAGTTCTAACAGTGGAGGATGCCTGGGTAGTACCACTGACCTTTCATTAGCTAGCTGGACAGCTTCTTCACATGAAAATTTTGTCCCTGGCAGGATTTGAACTCACAGCAGTGAGGGACTAGTGATATTAGTCAGAGACCATAACCACTGAACCTCACCAGCCTTCCAATTAATTATAATATTTACTGTATTTTTTGCATTAAATTCTTTTTATCTGCATATTGAATTAACTTTTTGTCACATGAAAAATGCAGTAAAATACAAGAAAGGGTATAAGTATTCATTATGGCTTATAGTGTGACAGTTGGAGTGGTTACAAGTTTGCTAATTGTCTAGCAGGTTTGGAGAAGCAAGATATGTTTATGTCACAATAGTTGATATATGTACACTATGCACTCACTGTTTTTTTAATGTTGTTGTTATTGCACATCAAATTTTAAGTGACTATCAGGTTCCTCTTGCAAGGCATCATTTGTTGTGTTGCAATAAAACTTAAACATTACTTCAGTTACTTATTCTGGTAGTTACTTTCTGGTGGAGACCATTCAGTCTTGGTTCAAGTTTGGTGTTCATGTATTGTGTATTTTGTTGTAATATTGGTAGTTAAGATGATTTTTTATCATTTATGAACAAAACTGAAGAAATATTTGCTTATTACATTATAATACAGCAGTAATGGCATATATTTCAAGTGTGTCATTTATCAAAACATTATTTAATGCATTATGCATCAACACGAACTGATGTGTATTTAATTTTTAGAGATTTTCTCACCTAAAGAGGTCAAGATATGTCTTGTGAAGATAAACAATAATTTATTTCACAGCAATCATGATTTATCTTGTTTTACAACCTTATTAAACTGAGAGAATTGTGCATTTTAATGTCATCAACTGTGAAAAATTTTCTGAGAAATTGCATTTATGAATGTGGGAAAAGCTAGGAATATACTAAATGGACAAAATTTGATTTTGATTGTTAAAATATATAGATGTGACTATGTTGTAACATTGTACATTTGGTGTGACACAGTTATTTGTGTGAACACAATTATGTTGAGATTTGGCGTATCCTTCTGCATAGAAATCTTGTACATCTTCTATGGTTTTTGATATTCTTGTTTTTACTCACGTGTATGAGTTGTAAAACAAAGTCCTTGAAATTTTATTTTCCTCTTGCATTTCTCAAATCAATTCTGAACTCTGAAAATATCTGTTGAAACATGTTGAAATTGTCTTTATTATCTGTGTTTTCAGGTGAGAAACAAAGGAAGCTGGCTGAGGCCCTGGACAGGATACCCCCAAAAGCTTACCTTGAGGCCATGGAAGCGTTATTGAGATGGCTACATAATAATGAGACACTACTCATTTCTGAGAAATTTTGCGTGAAAGAACTGACTGTGTTGGAAGAACAATTGAAGCAATTTAATGTAACTATTGTTGACTTCCTGTTAGAAAATAGGAGACGATAATTGAAACTGGCTGTCATGTTGTGTGTCATGTTATCTGAGGGCTAGGTTTACACATTGTTATACTCTCATCAAGTCATTCTGAATGGACTGTACCAGGCTCTTTTTTGATTATGTCTGTCAGTTAGTGCATTCCAATGAAATGTCAAATATATTGCATTAAATGTAGAGCATATTATGCTTATTTTGAGGCTACTGTAAAATGAATGCTCACTACAAATATATCAAATAATATACACTACAGGGAAGTGATGTTGCATTGTTACAGAACTTACATTATGTATCGTTGGTATGATTTTTAGACTAAACCCAATACCATTAAGGTATAAATTACCAGAGTAATAGATATTAATAGAGAAAGTTCGCATTTCCCTGCAGTCAGTAATTGCTGATTCTAATGTAGATTTTGGCAAACGCTACATTTATAACTTTTATCTCATTGGCCTGTCCTTAGAATGTTAGTTTTATTTATTGTCTTTCTTTTCCTCAGACTTTGCAAGATGACCTTAGTGAACAAAAAAGCAGTAGAGATTACATCAGCAAAACAGGAAATGACCTCATCAGTAAAGCGCCCTCTAGTGAAAAGGCTGAGAAATTAGAGGCTGATCTTAAAGCTGTAACAGCTAAATGGAACACTGTATCCGTTAACATGGAAACAAGAATTAATGAGTTAGAGGCTGCTATAAGTCAATTGAAGGAATATGAGGTTTGTACCATATTTGACTATAAAGAAAGTTATTGAGTTGAGAATGCACTTATAGAATTATTATTCAACACATCTGTTGTGACATTTTTTCTTTTGATATAATGTCACAGTGTAAAATGGTTCATGGTATGAAAGATTCTAATCACAAAATCATGGGAGGCATCATGGTCTAGAGGTAGAGGTCCGACCTCTGATTCGAAGGTCCTGAGTTTAAATCCTGGCTTCGATGGATGTCATTCATGAACTTATTAATATATAATTAATATAAGGAAAATTGCTTGTTTCACATTTGAGATAAAATAAATTAGTATAAACTAATCCTACAACAATGATTTAATGGTAGGGTTTAATATTAAAATAAGAAAGAGCTTTTGATTACTTACTTAATATGTGTATGAAAGTAAATCAACATTATTTTTTTTTCATGGACTGTCTGAGTAATGAAGGACTTAATTGTTTATTTGTTTTGTATTACAGACACAACGTCTTGGCCTTATGACTTGGATGAAGGAAATGGATGTATTTCTTCATGCTGAAGATCCTAACAAAGGTGATCTTCCTACCCTACAAGCCCAGCTTGCTGAAAGTACTGGTGTACAAAATGACATTAAAACCTTACAGAAAAACATGGACAATATAAACCACCTGTTTCGAAGCCTTTCGATAAACATTGAACCTAATTTCGGAGTGAAACTCACTAATGAAGTTGAGGAGTTGAATTCTCATTGGAATAAAGTGTTGGTTCTTGCTGAACAACAGCATGATAGACTGAAAGGTTCATTAGATTCCAGTGAGGAGATATATAATGAAATAAAGGAGATAATTGAATGGATTGAACCAATTAAGGAGGATATTTCAAATAAGGATTATGCAGTGGAAAGCCTGAATGATCTACTTGTTAAGAATAAGAAATTTAAGGTAAGTGTTAACCGTATCAAATACTAATCAGTCTGTTTATATTGATCAGCTTTGAATAATGTCGTCTCTTAATTTCTCCATGATATGTCTGGACTGTCTTTATTTGGTTTTAGCAATGTTGTTGTGATGTACATAATGCTGGTATGTACTTTTATATTAAAAAATCCTTAAAAAATGTTGGTTTATAGTTACATGACATTCAAACATTCGCAGACCAAAACTTTTTTTAGTGATTTCTTGATCTTTATTTCAGCTTTATGTGTTCAGTGCAGGCATACAATGTTAGCAAAAATTAAATCTATGTACCCACTGTTGAAAATTTGGGTCATGTAAGAGCAAATCAACATTTTTAGCTTGTCTGTTTCAAAGAAAAACTTAAGCTATTATGGTCACTGCATCATGGTTGTTGTTGTTGTGCAAAAACTTAAATGTAGCCCATTACTCATACACTTTTAAAGATATCAACATAAAATTTGGAATACTTCATCATCATGACAAAGCACAGTTGCAAGACAAGGGGCATTATTTAGCAAGCCATATTTTTGGAGTTATGCCCCTTTTTAACTTAGAATTTTGGTCAATATTGCTAATTGAATAGAATGATGTAAAATAGATGAATGTTGGCACCACTCTACGGAGCTCTTGTTTTAAGGATGGCCTCAGGTATATCATATTGAAATGGCTTGAATCATGAGTGTTTGGTGTGTAGGAATGTCAGTTTAAAAAGGTTGTAAACAATGTACTTTCGTAATATAGTTTTATCTTGTATGATGTTTAACTACCCATCCCATTCTACTGATGGCTGATTTGCTGAAAATTGCAATAATTGGAAAGTAGATATTAAACCTAAAATGGCTCATTCAAAATTTACTGATTTCTCGGTCCACAAATGTACTTTTATGATAAACAATATAATGCGTTGTTGGATACTGCTTGTGTTATTGATTGGTGTCAATTCTGTTGTATAGAGTTTGAAGCAAGAAATGGCTGAGAAAGAGACAGAAGTTACCTCTTTGAATGAGAATGCGAACGAGATGTTAAGTAAAGCCCCGTCTGGGTCCTTACAGGATCTTGCACGGTCCCTTATGCGTATGAACAATCTATGGACACATACATACCAGCAAGTAGATCATTATTACAGGCTGTTCTCCACATCGGATCAAAACTGGAAACAGTTCAAAGGTATCTCATGGTTATATATATGTGTTCATATATATATATGTAATCAATTTTAACGAAATTTAAAGAAAAAGTTTATTTTCTAGAAAGGAATGTGTGGATTGATTATGTGTGGAATTTGTCCTCTTAGAATACGAACAAATCCATGGAGACATCTAAAAGTTGAAGCTGCCGTTATTTGAAATCCAGAACACCGTCCCACACATTTTCCTTTGTTATACATACTGTTGTATCACAAACAAACAATACCAAATCATTGTTATCTCTCTTTTTAATATATTATTGCATTGATATCAATAATAACATAATAAAGTATTGTTTTATGCAATTTGTTATTGATATTTGTACTGAATATTTGATTTATTATTCGTAGCTGCTCTTGATGAAGAGACACGTTATCTGGATAGATTAGAGAGTAAAATTCAACGTTCATCGTCTTCAAGTGCTGACGCCGAGGAAATCTCGGAACAAATGGACGTAAGTATACATAAATGATCAGTCTTCAATGTTCTCTAATCTCCAGAATTTTGTAACTTACCCTTTGTATAGACATCCATACCAGCCCTTTAAAATAAACTCACCAAGAAGAAAGAAAAATGTTGACATCATCATGGGTGAAAGTTTTCTGGTACATTCTGGAATTTACGGATTTTTTGAAGGTCCGAACTAGACTGGTTTTTGTTGTGTCTGTGGTGAAGAGTTTAAGTTGTCTGTTTTTTCAAAATGTTCAGTTTTCACCCATTCATGATACACAATTGGTTTTATTCAGAGAAATATTTGATCTTATATTTCAATAACAATGTTAAATGGTGAGCCTTATTCTGAAAGTGACAATTAACTAAGGTTCAAATTTGACAGTTCTCTCCTTGAGTCCTGTAACTTTTTTAAGATGAAGTCTAGACTTTGTCAATTTTTAGACTGAGCTTAGAAATAAATCAGATGTAAGTGTCTAGAAATAAGTCTCCAAATCCAGTTTGATTGCCTCCCAGTGTCGTAGTTTTTCTCCAGAGTCGGAGTTTCTCTGGTAATTATTTTGTTACCAGTTGACTTTAAACCTGCATCATGATGACTGAATTTAATAACCTATAGCACCCTCACTACAAAAATACTTGGTTTAAATGACCAAAATTACTTTGTTTTGATTGAATCACACAAATGAAGGGTGAATCGTTGATCATGGCACAGACGAATTTTATGGGTATTCTCTACATAGGTTATAAAGAAAAACTCATTAGAATTCTCCGATATGTTCTTAACATATATGACATTTTTCCCTTTCTTCTTTACTGTTTATATAGATAAGAATTATCTTACTTTACTGAGACATCAGTAAGGTTTTTTTCTCTAGCTTGTTCCTTGAACATGAAGCTTTCGCACCGAGAAAAGTGTTAACAGAATAATGAGAATACCAGTTACATTTTATACAGTATTGTACTTTGTGTTGTCTTTCCTTTTGAGACTTACCTGTACTTAGTTCTTCTTACAGTCTGCATAATACATTCGTTGAAAATTTGAAAAAAAAGATCTAAAATTTTATATACTTATAGTGTCTACCATATTTTTCCAAATAAATGCTCCACACTTAATTGATGTGCCTCCCCTTATTAATGCTCCAATACTTTTTTAGAAAAAAATAACTCTCTATAAATGCTTTAATTATTTAAATTTTATCCAATACATTCAAAATCTTTCAACGTCTTGAAAAATTTAAAAATAATTTGTTAAATGTAATGCCCTAAGTTCATTTATTAGGGAATATACAGTACTAGTTGACTTGTTTACGTTCAAATTATTGATTTTACAAATGTAAAGCATCAATACTTAATCAATTTATTCGAATTTAACTCTTCTTCAAAATTAGCCGTGCGTCTTCAGCCTTAAGTTTGGTTGTTTGTGCTTTAGTCAAGTTAAAATTAAATGAACTATGTTAATACTGAATTAATTATATTATACATAAAACTACAGTCAAACCTGTGAACAAAGGTCAGGCATAGGAAAGACAAAATATGGTCTTTATTCACAAGCCTTTATTTGGAGGTCAATTTATTCTAAATAATCCATGATGGGTTTTCTAGGAATGACTGTTATTCACAGGGTGACCTTTATTCAGAGGTGGCCACAAATGCAAGTTTGTCTGTATGTAAATCATTTTTAACTGAACTGTTGCAAAATTATTGATGTGAAAGAATATCAGTCCTTGTTTATCTCCTTCAGTTATTTTTATTTTGTATATAAATTATTAACCAGCATAAATGATTACATGAAACTTGCATGATGAAAATGTGAAACAGATCTTGTATATCAATTTTCATCTCATATCATTATTCTATTTTTATACGAGGTTATGATTTTTTTAGCGTAAAAATATTAAGATAAGTGAATGTTGATCTTGCTGGGAGATTATGGTATGAAACTTGTCTTGTTAATATCTAAATATTGAAACTAGTGAATGATAGGGAGGGATATGATGTTACAGGGAATGTTTTGAAGTCCCTGACAAAGTGTCGACAAAGTTTGTTTTCTAATTCAAATTGTTAAGAGTTCAAGGATTACATTTTTAGCTCACCAGAACCGAAGGTTCAGGGTGAGCTATTAGGATGGGTAGGTGGACACTCTGGCGTCCGGTGTCCATTGTCTGTCGTCTGGCATCAACAATGGTTTTCTCCTCAGAGACTACCTGTTGGATTTACTTCAAATTTGCTGTGTAGACGCCTTTTGACATTCTAACTGCAATTTGCTCATATTATACTAGTTGGCCCCTTTTAGGGGTCACTAGAGCAAAAAGCCTTTAATCATCTTCTCATGAACCAATGGATGGATCATCACCAAACTTGGTCTATAGCATCCTTAGATGGTCCTTTCTCAAGTTTGCTCAAGACTTTTATCAGATTTGCTCAAAAAAGTGGTTGGCCCCTTTTAGGGGCTGCTAGCGCTAAAAATAGGAAAAACCTTTAATCATCTTCTTCTCAGGAACCAATGGATGGATTATCACCAAACTTTGTTTGTAGCATCCTTAGATGGTCCTTTCTCAAGTTTGCTCAAATAAATTTGGTTGGCCCCTTTTAGGGGCCACTAGAGCTAAAAATAGAAATAGTTTAAAACAACTTTTCTCATGATTCTATCGATGGATTATTACCAAACTTGGTTTTTAGCATCTTTAGGTAGTATTCTATCAGATTTGCTGAAATAATGGTTGGCCCCAATTAGTGGCCGCAAGAGCTAAGAATAGAAGTACCTTAAAATGACATGTTTTCATGAACCAGTGGTTGGATCATTACCAAATTTGGTCTGTGGCATCCTTTAGTCACGAATATTCCTTTGCAGTATCATTTGATGGTTTATTATTGTTCCCCATTACTTGCCCACAAGTGTACTTTTATTACCTTTTTAGTAAGTTAATTAACATTTATTCTGGTGAGTGATACAGGGCCATCGTGGCCCTCTTGTTCAGTTCATTGATTGTACATACTTTCCCTGCAGGGAACTTCTGGGGTACTTGCCTTCTATTTAACAAACCAGTTACATAGTCACGGTTATCCCTTACGGAGGATTTCTGTGTCCTTGCACATAAAATTGGCCATGGGATCCATGGAATTTCTCCAAGGGCCCGAAAATATTGTGTTGAGTGTCCCTGGGACCCTTTAACAGGAACTGTTACGGAAAGCCATGCATTACATATCTTGTATCTTGATAAGCTGTAGATTGGTGAAAATAATATTTTCTTATTTTTACTGTTGAAAGGATATTAATCAATGTTCTATATGTCCCTAATAGTTCACCAAAGAATGCACCATAGTCCCAACATTAAAATGTACAATGTGGCTGCCACCATTATACACATAATACCATTATATAAAAACTGTGGATTAAAACAATTGTCCTACTTGTACTAATGAAGATGTTTAATAAAACAGTATGTTTGTTGTTTTTTCCCTGCAGGATATGGAATCGTATGTCAGTGGGCATTCT